>JBBMJY010000026.1:13582834-13656115 GCA_037833715.1 Toxotes lorentzi | reverse complement strand
TTTCCGAGCTGCAGGGGGTTTGGGGGGGGAAGGGGGTGTTTCCTGGGGTCAACCCCTTTGGTTTAAGAAGCTCATTACCCCCCCCCCCCCCCCCCCCCTCTTTTTTTTTGTCTCACTATTCTCCCTCAGTTCACCTTAGAAACAGAGGTTGCCTAGCAACAACCCCCCTTCTCTGTAGGGCAATGGATTCCCTCCTAATTGTAGGTGTGTGCATGTACGTGTGTGCATGAATGTGTGGGAATGTCTGTGAGCAGAGATTTCTTTTATAGATGCTTGATGAACGGGAAATAGATTTTGTTCACACACAACCCGATAAGCAAACTAATGCTTTGCTCCCCTTTCTCTTTATCACAATAACATTTTATTATGGCACATCTACCCTTGCCTCTTACCTCGCTCTCTCTCTCTCTCTCTCTCTCTCTTACTCAGGAAAACTCTGCTCACTCATTGGCCCCCTCCTGGTGACACAGACAGAAATCCATCCAATCAGCTGGTCCAATATAGAGACAGACAGAGAGAAAGTGAGGGGAACAGGGGAGACGGAGGGGGCCGTCACGCTGTAAGGGAGAGACGGAGACATGAGCATTTAACAAAACAGAGAAAGAGCTGGAGAAAAAGACCACAGGGGTGGTGTAGAAAGGACAACAGAGTGAGAAAGAAAGTGAAGATGCTGTCGTTTAACCTTTGTCCTTTCACTCTGTCAGACCAGACGCCCCCTCTGTGAAGGAGTCAGCCACAATTACCAGCTGTCAATCAAAAGCTCCATATTCTTCTGTGTGTGTGTGTGTGTGTGTTTCTTCTGTGTGTGTGTGTGTGTGTGTGTTAGCATGTGAGTGTTAGCTGTTTTCCCATATTCCCCTCCCATGATAAGCATTACTGGAATAGTTTTAGGCTGGGGTCACACTTCACTGTACTGCCCAAAAAGGCCAGCCTGCTGTGGCTGTCGCTATGTGTCGTGTCCC
This sequence comes from Toxotes lorentzi, assembly GCA_037833715.1. NCBI lineage: Eukaryota > Metazoa > Chordata > Actinopteri > Toxotidae > Toxotes > Toxotes lorentzi. Next base: position 13,655,153 of record JBBMJY010000026.1, on the reverse strand, counting down.
TCTGTGCACCCACAGCACTCTGTAACATGTAAATCACCTGTAACCTTATGGGCGTGTTTCATGGTCTGTAAGTTCAAACTAAATGGTGAATTCTTATCTAGCCCTGTACATCAGAACTGAAATAGTCTCACACTCAAAAGTCCTTTATACTTGTGTTTATATTTTCTCATTCCTTTCCATCTTTTCTTTCTTTCCTCCGTCACCTTCTCTCGCGATATTTCTCTTAGCCTTTCTTCTTTCCATGCATTGACACACAGTGTACAGAACTATGTTCACATCGATAACAGTTATCTTGTTATGCGTGTATTGATCTCTGATGTATCCAATATGGAATCAATATTTGATCTACACTGATTTTGACAAGGTTAATAGATGGGAAATAAGTGTGAGAACAAGCAGGCTATGGGGCAAGTGGCAATTTCTGTCTTATCTCACACATACATCACATGCAATACCTTTTCACAACATGTCATTGCTGTCTGGTGCAATCTTTTTTTTTTTTTAAACAAAAACAGCTTATTTTTGTCTTCTCTCTCACTCCGTCTTCCTCCTCATGCATTCACCCTACTCTCACCCATCCCCTGACTTTATCACAGCTTACTCTGCAGATGTGGATGTCAAAGACAACCTAACTCAACACACACACACACACACACACTTAAATGAGGCAGAGAGCTTCGGGGGACACAGAAGAGCAGACAGGAAGAGATGGGAGAGAAAATCAAGTATATTGATTTAGGAGGAAGTTGAGAAAGTAAGGGGGTTGAAAAGGCAGACACGAAGTCAGGAAGAAATCGCAGGGAGACAGCAGATAGAAAGGGAGCAAAAGTGACAGAGCCACAGACAGGAAAAAATAAGTGAGTGGAAGGGCGAGAAGGCTGAAGTATCAAGGTAACTTTCTGCAGAGTTGTTTACCAGACTGCGCAGCTGAGAGAACAGGGATGAAGGAATGAGTATTTCATAGAAACTGACATTCTCATTCTTGCTCTCAGCATTTTTTTATTCTTTATCATCAATACAGTACCATCTCAGTTGAGTTTGCTTTAAAGTAATCATCTGTCACTGTTTAGACAGTTAAGACAAATTTGGGTGTGGAAAAGTTAACAGCAACCATCCCTACAAAAAAATGACTGTCACCATTCAGGGAAACAATGAGCAACAGTTATGACACCTTATTTTGAACTGAAATTATAACATCTCCTGTGGACTTATCTGTAATTTAGAAACACACAATTGAACTCACAGAAACTATTTTACAAGCTGTTAGCCCACTGACATGCTTAAAATACACAACATTCAGTGTCATTCAGTCTCTTACCTTTTCTTTGGCTATCAACCCTTTTCTGCCTGCCTGTCTGTCTGTCTGTCTGAGCTGGTTGAAAGAGTGAATGAAAATGTTGAGGAGAGAAAAATAAAGAAAAAAGGGGGGGGCAGAAGAAGAAGGAGCAGTCAGAAGGAGAGGGGAAATGAAAAGAGGGGAAGCTGGAGGGAGTTAGTGATGGAAAATAAAAAGGCATAAGAACCCCTTGCAAGTAAGCCAACAGCACCTCTGTGAAGCTGTCACAAATCAGTCACTTGGTGTGCTTCTCACCATTCAGTCATTGCCAAGTTTAGTTGCCATTGCTCTTGCGCAGATAGCAGTCTTGTCACCATAGACTCATCTAAGAGGCTTTCAGTTTTGTGCTGGCATTGAAAAAAGGTTTGAAGCCAGGAAATGGAGGTGGTCAGTGTCCCGTCTGACAGGGTCTCTATTAGACAGCATCACTCCCACTGCTTTATATTTTGGCTTGTGATACTCTCACACATAAATAAAGGGTAGATTCACATTTTGTCAAGTCTACAGTACCCATATGCCTATATGTACAGTACACTGAAATACCAGTACCAGTGTAATTGTTCCTCCTGTGCATCCTGGCTTGGAAGTGACCCCCTTCCTAATACTATTCTGATGTAAGAGCTGGAGTTCAACCAGCTGCAGAAATTCAATAGGAATACTGGCTGACTAGTATTGAAATGTACTGCACACAAATGGGTTTCAAGTACACTTCGTAAAGGAGGAGGAAAATATCTGTTTTATTAATTGATTCATTTATTTTATCCCCATCTCTCATAATCTCCACAAGGGCACTCCAGATGTCCGACTGTACCAAATCTAAGATATCTGGTGTCACTGTGCTGTTTTCCTTTACGTTTATAACAGTGCAGGTAGTAACATCACCTGTGCTGCAGCAGGTTTTCCGTATCTGGGATTTAACAATGTGAACCTTTACAAGAGAGTTAAATCGATAGGGAACATTGTGGTGCGGAAGTCGAGCTGTCAAATCAGTACTCCTATCAGTTTGCCAGCTCACAGTCAGTGGTTGTCTCAGCTGTCAGTCACTGTCCTCACTTAACCCCCCACACAAATGCGCACACGTATATTTTGCACATAAAACACACACACAAATGATCCATGTTTATACAGCAGGGAGGCAATTAAATCCCTGGCACGTCTCTCCAGCCCTTCTTCACACACAGTCTTTTTTTCTAACAAACATGCACACACACAGTCTCACAGTCTTTCATCAGAACCATCCACACCCACTCCACCCTTCCCTAGCTTTTGTGGCACAGGTTTTCTTTGTGCGTGTGTGTTCGTGCATGTGTGTGTGTGAATTAACTTTATATCATATTTTTCTGGCAGTTTTCATCTTGTAAGATGTTTACCTCACTTACGTCACTCAGTCACTGTTTCTGTTCCTGCACATTTAGTGAGAAACGGGTTACTTCTTCTTCCTGTAAGCTCTGTTTGAAACCTCAAGAGTTTCCTTGACTGTGGTTTTTTTTTTTATTAAAAACTTTATTGATACATCCTGTAGACACAAGCTAAGCAAACCAGTTGAAAGTTCAGATTCGGGGCTTTCATTTATGTTGATTTTTCTGTTGTATTTATGTATATAAATAGTGACACAATATTATTTACAGCCTTGAGCTTGTCTACATTAACATTCTGAAGCAGTATCACTGAAGATTTGTACATTTTTATAAGCGCCTGTGTTGTTTTTCTGTATTTTTGGGGTAGTGGCAGCTTTGTACTCTTGAATTGACAATATGCTCAGACTTAAAGCTGAGTTTGTGCTGAAAAAAAGGACCAGGCATAACGACAGTTTAAAAGTTGCTAAACAAAGACAAAAATAAATGTGTAGACTGTCAGCAAAAATGAACCAAAATGAACCTGGACCACTTTGCCACTTTATCCACTTAGTGCCAGCTCTGACACAGTATGATTCAAACTGGTACTGCCCTTTGCACTTAATTTAATCTACTACAAAGTATGTATTCAGTTTGTTGCCAGTTCATCCAAACAGGAACACTGCAAAGGTAATGGGGTGAAACTTTTCTTCTCTAGAAAAAGGCTCTCTCTTCTTCTAGAGGGTTTAGCTGGTGGGTGCCAGGGGTCACAGGGCTACTCTCTCCTCCAGGACACAATCTTGTGAGCTGGAGGGAACCAAATTCCAGGTCCAAAGAACACAAGAAAAAAATGGGTGGTTTTTTTTTTTTTTTTTTTTGTGATGGCCTCATTTACCATCTGTGAAAGGTAAAAAGGGCAAGATGAGAGAGAGGTAGGTGAATAAGAGAGAGAGAGGAGTGGAAATTTGAAAACAACTTATATCAGCAACAGCTTTATATAAGAGAGGGAGAGTGGAGAGAGGATGCAGATATGTGGAAATTAATGTTTGGGTTATGGGAATAAGGGGAGCGATAGTATAACATTTGGAAAATCCACCTGTGAGTCGTAATGTTAGAAATGGAAAGTGGAGGATGGAGATGGGGAGAGACATAACGTAGAGTCGATGTTTGGGAGGAGGAGTTTTGTAAACAGACTTGAGCTCGGGTTTACGTGCGGATCTATATGGAACAGTGAACGGTATGAACAGTATCAGTGTGTCACTAAGCTCCGCTGGTCCTGACTGGGTTGTAGTAGTTGTCGTTCTGGCTTGTTAGCAACTGTTTTATTAATGAGGATCTGCTCTCCCACCCTCCCCTACGCACACATACACTCAGCCACTGATACACAGGCACACAAGGGCAGAGTGTCTGCGAGCTGTCGCTACTGACACAGTGACCCAGTCCACAGGATGTTGGTTACCCTTTCTTGCAGCCCTCGGGTTTCTGCTCATACACACTGGAGCTGACTGGGGATTCACTATTGCTGACAGAGCAGATCCATTTTTTGGTGGTATTGTTTGCTGAGAGCAAAAATCAAGATTTTGGTTGTGCTCTTGAAATAGAAATATAATAACTGTGCAAAACAAAGAAAGTGAAGTCCAAATCAGCCATAGCAGAACTATTCTCACTCCTAAAGTGCATCTTCTTACCATATGCACAGTATGTAAAGTAGAACCTACCAAATGATTGTCGGCAGTTTTTCCTGCCTCGGTCCTCTGACCTTTTCCTTAACCTCAGTTCTCTAAAAGAGCTGTAATAGCTTTATCTGTACCAAGAAAGGTTATGTTATGAAAGACTTCTAGCAGCACTGCGGCACAAATCTCTGTATGCGCTCTTTTAATTAAAATACTTAATACCATTGCTAGGAATAGCACTTGTTTCTGATAGCTATCTATTAAAGCCAAACATACAGCCATGTTAGACACTTACAATGTAGTTTATCTCTTGTTCTTAATCAGTGCAAGTAAAAGATTTTAATGTTTTGTATACCCTATGAAATGCGAGTAGTAGACATCATTTTCTCTCATCTCAGTCACTGTGTTTTGGACACAGTACAAAAAAGTTTAATCAAAATCAATTCTGCAATATTCAGCCTCATAAACTGCAATTTTCAGGTTTTTCATTCCAACAGAAGGATTCATGTTTTCTGATAGCATCAAAAGGCATCTTCACCGGGGATTTGGCAGGGATTCGCTATTCAGATACTCTAACTTTAATTATTCTCACTGCTTAAATTTTACTCTTGTGTGCTTCCAGGCTCTGCAGAAGTTAGCAAGTCAGTACCTAAAGAGAGACTGGCCCGGAATCAACCCTGATGACCAGAGAACAGACTACAGGTAGGTTTGTGTGTGTACAGCCAAATTCTCCATACAACTAGGAGATACAATCTACTTCTGGGCAGATGTCTGGGAGGATTCTCAGCCATCAGTACTGACCCAGAGGATTACTGTGGGTCAGTACGTCTGTGCTCTTGCACCTCACCACATTATTTGGTCTACAGCACATTTAGGAATCATTATTTACTGTAACAGTGTCGGTGAAATATAAAACTTGACGGTGGATCCAACTTATTATTGAGGCTAGAAATAAAGGAACTGACTCTAAGGTTGAAGGTTTTTTGCAACTGCAGCAGCAGTTTTTCACAAATCCTTGCTCCTTTCTGGTGCCCGTATATCATTTCTTAGTTCCACAGTGGTAGCCACAGGCTGGTACGGGGAATTTAAAAATTCTGCCACTCTGCAGGAAAACTCCTGCAGAGTGGCAGAGTTTTTTAACCTAATTGTCTAATCTTGGGACTGTGAGTTATCGAACATCAACTGAGCAGCGGTGTTGTCCTTTTTCTCTCCAACTAGGAATGTGTATGCAGTGTGGAGGTCCTACTTAGAAGGTACAGTGCAAGTGAGCCAGTCCAGGCTCAATGTGTGCGACAACTACAAGAGTCAAGTCTCAGATCCTGCTAAGACTGTTAGACTCTACAAGGAACAGCAACTCAAAAAGGTGGGCGTGTGTGTGCGGACAGTTGGAGTTAGTCATAATTTCTTGAAGCAATCTTTGTTCTCTTTCCCTCTCTACAACATCCTTCCATGTACTCAGCCTGAGTTGATGTGACTCATGTTGGTCTGCTCTTTGTTAAACAACTTGCCTGTTTTCCAATTTCCCCTCACAGACCATAGATCAGCTGAGTGGCATTCAGGCAGAGCTGCAGGAGTCTGTAAAGGAGTTGGCCAAAGCCAAGAAAAAATACTATGACTGTGAGCAGGTTGCCCACGCTGTACGAGAGAAGGCCGACATAGAGGCCAAGTAAGTTCATCGTGGCACTGTGCATGTGTTTGTTGGTAGAGATGTACGTAAAAATAAATATGCCATGACAAAACAGATGGTCTTCATTGTCAGAAACAATACCATCAAGAAAACAAAGTTGGTTAACCTCACAGAGTGTGTGTGTGTGTACTTGTTCTATGTGTGTGTGTGTGTGTGTTTGTGGAAGAGAGACAGAGAGAGAAGGAGAAGCATCAGAAAGAGTAAATCAATTACATATGTGTTGTTCTGCTTTTTTCCTTTGTTTGACAGATGATAGGTGGATAAGATAGATCAAAATATGTATATTTTTCATGTGACATTAGGTGTCCAAGTTTTGCTTTTTATAACATTGTAAGGCTTCCTTAATAAACAGCCAGCTGAGAAACAGAGTTTTTACTATAAGAAACTGTGGAGCTCAACATTTTGGAGCTGTGCACTCTCACAGTTAGTACCAAAGTTTGATTCAGTGTTGATGAGGGCTGTTTTCCTCCCAGCCTAAGGTACTACTGGCTTTGGTGACACTTCCACTTCATTGAATTCCCAGCTCCAGTTAGCGCCCACATTGATTGGCCAGTCAACTCTTCTCTGTTCTCTATTACTCAGTAGAAAGTCGCAGCCACAGAAATTACTGCATTGCCTCTGTGCCATTACATGAGCAGATGTGTGTGTGTGTGCGCGCGTGTGTGTGTGTATTTCAGTCGAGAAAAATAGCGAGTCATTAGTCATTGTCGGGCAGAAGGAACACACAGGAAGAAAATGGTGTGATACAGCGACACAACACACACTTTACACTTTTAACACCGCCTGATGCATAAAGCAGGGGAACATAAAAACATAAAACATCGCACATACAGTATAGGCAGGTGACAGACATTATCACACACTCCTAATGCATCTTCCATCTATATGTGTGAGAGGTAATGAAATACACATGGGCTATTTTCATGCAAGTGAACACAGTAGAACAAAAAAAGCAAACCAAACACCCACATGCATGCACACAGACTCACTTCACCAGGCTGGTCTTTTTGATGTCACAGCTGATATATATAAATCAAGATGGCTGGGCCAGGTTGAGATTTATTGGTATCTAGCCCCCAGCCTACTCAGGGTCAATTTATGATGACTGCTCTGAATCAAAGGTTAGAGATCAGAGTTACAATGTTGTAGAAATGCCTGGATCTTTTTCTCCTTTCTACCTTACCTTATTGTTAATATATGTTTAGTTAAACCCGTCAGTGTGAATGAATTGAATGTCAGCAGGGATGTCAAAAAATAAAAAAGAACTTTTGTTAATTTGTTAAAATTATCACCATTAACTTTTTTGCTTGCTATGTTTTTATTTTCAGATCTAAACTGGGTCTTTTTCAGTCGAGAATTAGTTTACAGAAAGCAAGTGTGAAGGTAAGGCACAAACACCTCACTCTCTCTAAAGGCAGAGCTTAAAAGCACATTCTTTTATACAAACACGAAAATGATTCACTTTCTTTCAGAACCTAAAAAGAGACTCTTGTACTCCACTTAAAGCTTACAGCTGCAGTATGTTTCTGTAATACAGTCCTGCAATAATGTCTCTGTCTTCAATTTCAGTTGAAAGCTAAGAGAAGTGACTGTAACTCCAAGGCGACGCAAGCCAGGAATGACTACTTGCTAACGCTAGCTGCTGCCAACGCTCACCATGACCGCTACTACCATACGGATCTACTGCACTGCATACAGGTATTTACAGAAAGGAAGAATCAAAAGGTGTTAGTTGTGTGAGAGAGAATCCACAAGTCCTTTCAACTAATATGGACATTTTAGTTGAACTGTACATTTGTATAATAGAGTCCAGCCAGCAGCAGACTCAACTTTGCGATGGTGTAACCACATTTTCCTTTAACAATCTCACGTACTGATGATACCCAGAAGGAGTCTCCAGGGACGCAGGGACGCATTTTCTGGTTACAAAATTCAAAGAGGGGAGCAACTTTGATTCAAAGCTCAATTTAGGATAAAATGTCTTTCTTTTATCAGAGCACAAACTCACACAATTTCACTATTGGTGGACTCGTTGGAGGGGCATAATCATGCATGAAAAAGTGATGATTTCACAGTTTTGAGTCTTCAAAGAAAGTTCTCTGGATTTATGATTTGAAAAGAGCTTATGTGAAGAAAAATCCTGCAAAACGAGCCATCCTGGTGTCTGCTCTTACCAAATGATTGGTAGGCATGAAATTATAATTTTCACAATGTTGAATGAACTGCACCAAGGCCAGGGGGATTAACAGAAAGCTTTGAGGTAGTTTGTCATTTTAAAAACTGTTTTGTTGATAGAAACCAAAAAGGTCATCAAATGGGTAGATGCAAGTAACTTTGCAGCATCAGTGATGTTTTCATGCTCTGTGTGCAGTGAATATTTTTTTGGCCCCATAATCAGATATGACACCTTCCGACACCTATGACATGCAACTGTGCATCACTGTGAAGTTGAATGTGCGTGTTATGTGTTGTACATGGCAGTCGGATGTAGGTTTCATGTCTTTATTAGGGTGCTCAGAGTGCAAAGTTGTCACACAGAAGCCAATTCACTGTCACCCCTCATATTTTTTTCCCCGTCTTTGTTAGCCAAGCTGCTGTTTGTGTGTACGAACACCACGCTCCATCTGGTACTATATGACCTTTCCGGCACATAAACAGAATCAAAACATGAAAAACTAATTAGACTAAAACAACTAAAGAAATCCAGGTCTGTTAATCAGTTATATTCACTAACACAGGTAATCCACAAAAAGCCTGTAACAATGATACATGGATCAATAGCTTAATCTGGTAATAATCTAATTGTTAGTGTGCATGCAAACACATAGCCATACACACTTACACACTCACACAAAATAACAGTCTGCCCTGCACGTAGGCGGTCATACCTCAGCTACTGTGTGGTGAATAACTGAAGCTGCTGAGTAAAAGTACAAACATGTCAGTGTAGCTCATTCATTTTTCTATCATCTTCTTCTCTTTCTTTGCAGGTTAGTTATTTCTTTGCTTTTTACCCTTCCTGTGTTTTCTTCAGCTGCCTTTCACTTTTTTCTGTCTCTCCTTTCCCCTGCTCCCACTATCTTGCATACTCTGCCTTAGGCATATATGAGCATCTATACTATGAGGCCAGTCTGAATAATAGATCCCTAGCTCCTAGTGACAGAAGGACAGGACTGCGGGGAAACATGCACATACACAAATACATGCACGCAAACGCGCAAACAGAATGAGGGACATAGCTTGAGGGAAGCAATCTGCTCGTCCTCTCTCCCTCCTCTGCAGTTTGTGAATTTGTGGTGTTTACAGGTCTTCACCTGAAACTCTGTGATAACAGCACTCCCAACATAGGGGCCAAAGTCTGCAGCACGAGATAGTCTGTGTTCTTTTCACAGGTTTGAGAGAGGATAAACCCAGAAATACAGCCCAGAGAGCAGACACTGATTACACAGCCAAAGAAAGTATACTTAACCACAACACTAAACATGCGACCCAGATAACATTATAGCAGTAATCTGTCATGCTCCTGCTTGTTGTGCAGTGTTACAGACCGCTAATTCTGTGGCAGTGAAAGTTCATCAGCTCTCATTAGCCTGATAAAGATTTTTTTCTGTCTGTGATGTTAAACCAGATAGAGGATGACTGAAAGATATTAGAATGGTTTTTCAGGGTTAATGGATAAGAAGACTTGAAATTGATAACCTTGTTTAGATCAGAAGTCTGCTTCATAAATACAGACTGCTCTGAGTACTGTACCAGGATGAAGCTGTAACGTATATCTTATACTGAGCTCTTCTGTCCTTGTCAATGCGACAGTTGTAGTGAAAGGGCAGACGAAGAACAGACTGCTCCACATCTCCCTCTGCTGTTTGCAGTTGATGCTGTTATTCCTGTCCATATTTAAAGTCCCCATGCTAGACACACACACGCACACACTTCCACCTCTGCTGCCCTGTCTGGTTATTGGTGCTGTACTTATTGTTCAGGCTGATGCAGTCATTCAACACAAAACACACACACACACACACACACTCAAAAGCACACACCCACCGACCATGATACAGGGATGGGTTTTTTTCTGGAAGCTGACTCACTTCTTTTCAACGCTACCCTAAATGGATGAAAAGAGGAGGGGAGGAAGGGAAGAAAGAGGAAGGAGGAAATGAGCAAAATGATGGGAGAACATTTAGAGAGAAGTCAGCCAACAACCCACCCTTAATGACATAATTTCCTCGTCAATATCCCATTGTTTGATAAGTCTGTGTTGTGTATGTGCAGTTGTGCAAATGCTACACTTGTGGGGCTCATGTGCATATTAAAGAAACGTGCTTGTGCATGTGTGTATGTTTCTGTCTGTGTGAGAAAAGGACAGTTTGTAGGTGTTTGTGGGAGATTGTAGTCTTGGCCTAACTCATCCCCCTGACCAGCACTGAGTCTACACTTTCTGAGTGTGCAAGCTTTTGTGAAGTGCTTTGGCCAGAGGCGTGTATACGCGTATATTTGAGAGTTTGGGTGTGTGTGTGCGCGCGCACGTGTGTGCCTGCTGTCTCTGTGTTTTGTTGAATTGGAATCTGAACCCCTTCACCTTCCCCTGCAGCTGTTAGAAGGCTATCCAAAGAACACTTCTCATACGCACACACACGCGTCTCCCATACACTCATTTTTCAGTCTGCCTCTCTTTCTTGCTCTCACCCACTAATACCTTTTATACCTTTCAAATGCTCACTCTTCTCCTCCTCCTCTCCATTAGTCCCTCTTTCTCTCACTCTCCTTCTTTCCTCTCTGATCTGTCTGTTTGGCAGTGTGGCCTACAGCTTGGCAGCACTACCACAGCTCCCCATAGAAAGGCTGTTCATTTGGACCGCAAACTTCATTAAAACGTCTTTATATTGGTGCATCGGAACCTCTGATGATAAGAGCTGTCAAATGAAAACATCTGCTCGCTTTCTGTCCTTCCTTGGACTTTCTGCCACCTCGCTCTTGCCTCTCTGTCTCACTCCTTCTCTTCTCTATTTCCATTTCTTTCTTTCTGAGTTTAGTTTAATTCATAAAAATCTGTGTTAGACAAGAGAGTAGCAATGCCAGGCCAGTGTCTAGGTGCCTGTGTTGGTGTGTAACAAACCAAGTTTGAACACTTAACTCCTTTAAACTAAACTATTTTTGTTTTTGATTTCAATTACTCTGGATGATTAGACCTTGAGTCAAGTTAATGCTGGGAATTAACAGGCAACATAACATCTGTGTAGATACAAAAACATGTCTGTCTTGTCTGTTGTGGAATTCACAGTTTAAGTGGTTTTTGGGGGTGATATTGCGTAAAGATTAGGCAGTTTGCCAAATGATAAAAAAAGTTGCCTATTTTCATTGGAACAAATAGCTATGCATTAGAAGATTATATGTAGGCTGTTGTGTCTCTTCCTGAAATGACTTTGTAAACATGCCTTTTAGAAAGTGCCTTTAGGAGAAACACTGTTGAAACTCTTTTACTTCTCTCGTGTTCAGACGTTGTTGCCTAAGTTAAACAAACTGGTGCAACTTTATAACCTACACAACCCTGAAGGTGAAGCGTTCCTCCAGGCTCAAAAACAACAGGGACAGGAAGGGCACAGGCATTGTCACGGTCAGGCTCCCGGCTACAGAATAGCTGAGGTTAAATGATTGCAGGAAGTTTGACGATGAGAAATAAGGCACTACTGTGCACGGTGGTGAAAATCCAATGGCCTGTCACATCTGAATGAATGCAGAATAAAAATAATTACATTGCTAAAGCGTTTGTAGTAACTGGCTTTATTCACCTTCTCTTTGACCCTCTTTTCTCTCTTCTGTCTGTCTCTTTCTTGGTGTCTCCTCCTGATTCACTTGTACTTATTATGAAGGATTATGGAAATACATTGAATTAATCCTTTCTTAACTGTAACCCTTGGTCCTTCTCTCTCTCTGTCTCTGTCCTCCAGGCCTTGGATGGCAGGATCTATGAGCATGTGAAAGACTACCTGGTAGCACTGTGTCGTACGGAGCTAGAGGCCTCCCAAGCTACACACAACACCTTCCAGTTCCTGTTGGACAAATCCACCAGGGTGAGTCAGATGTGGTGAGAGACACAGACTTTCTTTGCTCATTTATAAACTAGTGCTTGTAGAAATACTGTGTTTTTGGTCTCAAAACAGATACTGTTGGCAGTACCCATCAATCTTCTTGACATAATAGTCTGATCAAAATGCTTATTTTGTAAAAAGTGTGTATTTCTTCAGTGAAATGAATGGGACACCTTGACATTTTGATTTCAAGTGTGATTGCTAAGCACTATTTTTCTTACATTACTTGGTAGGGGGAATGGGATCTTATATATATGGCCTTTGGAAGTATTGTTTGCAGTCAGCATTTTAACAACTATTTGTTGCTCTTTGTCCAGTATTTTAGTGCATCTTTTTGTTCTTTGTTGATGTGTTGATGTAAAGCTTGCAGTGTACTCCAACAGAAACTAAAACACAAAGGCAAAATAATGCTACCAAAAACAACACAATGTGATTGATTTTCATCAACACAGTGTGTGCAGAGAAAGTAGCAGAATTCTCAGTATACCATCACTTGCATCTAGTCAAGTGTGTTACAGTATCTCCCTGGTTTTGGGGCTCATACTTACATAGTTATATTAGTTTTTGTACTTAAAAGTCCGCAGGAACTTGACCATGCTGCGAGCCCAACTCACAAGCTCTTTGACTTGACATAGATGCCTTTAAAGCAATACACACAAAAAAAATATTTAAAATCTATGTATGAGAATGAAATACTCACCCACTGTAGGCTTGAAATGCAGCTGTAAAAAGTTTGCAGTTTGCTCCTTCACTGGAGAGAAGGCGTTGAGGTCAGCGTGGATTCACTGGGGTTACGTTTTCCGATGCTGACAAGTTTTCACAGCAGGAAACTTGGACGCGAATGCCCCTGATTATCTGTCTTCTCCTGTATTTCTCTCAGATAATACAGGAGTTCAACCAGCAGTTGTTCATGCAGGAGAATCCAGTATTTCACAAAGCACACGACTTCCAGTTCCAGCCTAGCGAATGTGACACGGTGAGACACACACAGCCTCGCACACATCCACTGTATTCATATCCACACACAGGCAGCTTTGTGCTTTTGTGCTCTGAGAAGTTTGTTACTGAAGTTGTTTGTATATGAACCTGTTCACGGGACAGTCATTCTATTTCTCCTGTCCTGTCTTTGTCAATCACACACATTCTTGTCTCACTATAGTTGTGAGGACATTCCTTTTCATAATACATTCCCTAGCCCCAGCCCTTACCTTAACCCTAATCTAAACCTAAGTTTAACCTGAACCCTAAAACCAAGTCTGAACCCTCAAACAGCCTTTTATAGATGTGAGGACCGGCCAAAATGACCCCACAAGGATGATTTTAGAGAATGCCATTAATACATTTGGGGCTGAGAGGCTTGAAATCAGAGAGGCAAAGCTCTGATCATTCTTATTCTCTAGAGGGATCTTTAGCTCTTTCGTCATGAGCCTTTGGCGATGTCTTTGCATTAACAATTCAGGATGAAGTTGTCCAGTTAACTAGTGTCTGGTGGTAGCATGACAGAAGCACGAATCTACTCTCTGTTCTAATTTTAATCACTTTAATACCAAATGTTGTGTGTCCATTGGGAACTTCTCCTTGTAGTCATAGATTTTGTTCTATCTATCTGTCTATACAAGCTGATCTAAAAATCTTCAAATCAAGTTGTTGCAGAATGTTAAAAATATTTCATGTTGTTGTCAATAGATCAGTCTCTGTGTGATAATAGTGTAGCCGAGAGAATCAATCTGTCTCACCCCCACCTCCGGGGACTTAAGTATTGCTGGCTAAAAAAGAGAAATCTCCCAGTGGACACTGGTCCTAATTTCTCTATACCAGAGGTCTTCAACCTGTTCCTCAAAGGTTTTTGTTCCAACCACTCAAGAGCACACAGTTTGACCAATCAACTGTCTGAAGACTGAGATCAGTTGATTAAATGAGTCGGGTCTGCTGTGCTGCTGCTTGGTTGGACTAAAAACCTGCAGCCACACGGCCCTTTGAGGAACAGGTTGAAGACCTCTGCTCTATACAGTAGCTCTCCTTTTCTCCTGTCTGAGTCATTTTGTGCTCTCTTGTTTCTCAGCTTCTTTCTATCTTTCACACTCTCACTGTGCCAAATTCTCTTTCCCTCTCTGATCTATTTCTTTTTTCTCTGATATTCTAACATTTCTCTGTGTAACAATGTGCAATTCCTTCCCTGTGTCTTCCTGATCCTGTTCAACCTTTGCTAACACTTTTCCCCAAACTTTTTTTCCATTAACCCCTCCTTGTATTTGTGTGTCTGTGTGCTTGCACTGCTGCTCTCGGGTGCGCGGGTGCGCGGGCACTTGTCTGTGTGTATGGGTGTGCGCGCCAGACTCTGAGCTCGGTACAGCAGTTGGTGGACATTGAGCCGTCGCCCGTCAGTGCCATGAGAATGACCCTGGCACAGGTAGTCTGAACTGTTGTTAGCATTCCCATCTTCATTCCTGACACAAACCATGGACCATCTACTCCTTTCATTTCTTAATACATTTATCTCTCCTGGTGATATTTATTAGTTGTTCCCTTAATAATGCATTCCAACCTAAAGATTTTGGGCTGTGATTAACGTTTTTGCACGACAATGGTAATATATGAATACACTATGTCTGTATGCACATTGTATTTGCACATCGCTCTCTGCCTAACTAGAATGCTTACACATAAAGTGCTAAGGTGAGCAGTGCTAACTTCCCTGAGTTAACCCTAATTGACTCCAGACAGTCTAAACAGACAGTATGTCTGTCAGTGTGGACCCATCCCTGTTCCTAAACAGAACATCGAGCAGACAGTAGGGCATGTCTAGGTAGTGTCATCATAAAGGAGTTTTTACACAGGGGACTGTAAGCATGAACACGCAAACACTATGAGAAAAGAGATTCACAGACCGTGCATTCACAGCGATACAAAGGGTTTTTTTATTGGGCAAAAATATAATCCTTGTGTCTGTTTGTCACAGGGCCATGACCATGACTGTTGCATGCTGCAGCATAACCACCCAGGTGTGGCTGCAATTACACTTATGACTTCATGGCCATTGCAGGTGGAAAACAAATTATAATGAACATGACAAATATGTGCTAGTCTCTAAATAAATAACTGGCTTAGACCTTAGTTGTAACTTGACTGTGGCTTTCCTTTTGAACAGCACAACAATCAGACCAGAGTAAAGAACAGCAATTGTATTTCACGTTTCTTATTTAATAACTTATATACATTTATAATTCAGCTATTACTACTGTGACTGTTTTGAATTTTCCTACCTTCCGTACCTTATCTAGCTACCATTACACTTGTGCTTTCAAATGGATACACTGTGAAACGAATAAGCCATCATTTTTTGGGAGTACAATAAAACAAATTGTCTTTGTTGCAGCATTATTACTGTAAGAGCTCTCATATCATGCCCTGCATTTCTTGTTGCTCTATAATAATGAAGCAAGAGAGCTGCATTTTCTGGATTACTGAATACCGCTGTTATGACAGTGAGATCACAGCACGATAATGCTGTCATACTGTCGGGTTGGTGAGCAACGCAGTCCCAGCACCAGATGATTCATCAGATGCCGTAACCTTTTTGCATCATCTGTTAAAATATCACTACGTTCTCATCGCCCTCCTGTAGACAGATGAGCCAGATTTTTTGTGTGTGTGATTTTTATTTGACCATTTGTAGTGTGTTATGGGTTCATGGTACTCGTTTTTATTTTCGTCCTGTTTGTGTGCATATTTTCGATTCTGTTTTCAATTCGAACCACCTCACCAAAATCAAGCTGCATGCTGAATGTGAATATGTGAAAGTCCAAACAATAAGCAAGGTTGTTCTTTTAAGTACCTTCATCTGCAAGAAGCACTCCATAAAGCCAAAAACTGTGGGTTCGCAGGTGCTAAATGTCAAATAATACTAAAACTAAGACTAAAACAAAATTGGATTTCGGATGTATTTGCCATAGGGAGGAGCTAATTCTTTCTGCTCTTCAGCAGGTTATGCAGACACCCTGGAGTCTCGGGCTCCCACTGCTTTTAAAAATCCATTAAAACACCTTACACAGAAATACTGCTACAGGTGCTGTTCAACATGATGTATTATATTTGTCAAGACAGCGGTGTGTCTCTGCAAGCTGTGGAGAGAAATCCGTTTATAGAAAACAATGGGAGCCTGTGACTTGTGTGAAATGATGCAAACCTGCAATAGAACAGACAATAGTAGCTTCTTACTGAGGCAAAAACATGACTGGATTTAGGGTTTGTTTGTTTTTGTTTTTTTACTTTTTTAACCTAACCTACCTTTCTTTAACCTGCCTTACAGTAATATGATGGTAAAGACCTACAAGTGCTTTATGGTGAGCCATAAGGCCCCAGGGTTTAGACTCACACTTTTCCTACCAGCATACACACCTCCCATTCATACAGATAACTACACTTTGTCACAATTTAATCTCACCTCTTTAAAGGTCACATTTGCTGGAGGTCCCCACTACATCATAATTGAAAATAACATTTTTAAAAAGTCTAGCTAGCCCATCCGCTGTTTCACATTGACCAGGAGAACATTTGAATGAAGGTTTAAAAATGCCAGTAAAATAAAATTATCATTTAAAAATGAAAGAATGACTTTTTCCAAGCTTACCGCCACATACCAGAGAAACCATAAAGTTGATGTACAGAATGAAGATCCTAAAAAAAAAATGCCAGCAGAAAGATATGAAAGTCACTCAAAGGTCACATCAAAGGAGAAGAATCAAAGTATTTTGTATGGCAGCATTCACGTTTTCCCTTCAACATGTAGATACTGGTGGGACATTTGAAAGAAACCCTTATTTACTCTCTTAAGTCCAATAATATTACACCAATAATTTTAGCGAACTATCAAGACACAAATTAGCTGAGCTGTCTCCGTGACATGTCAGTTTAGAGCCACTGTTTAAATCCAGTTTTCTGCCTCTCTGCCTTAACTCCCTGCCATGCTCCCTTGCCTGAACGTAATTAAGCTGTAAATCTCCAGTGTAATGCTCTTCGTTTCACACCTATACTTAGCCAGATTGATGCCCTCTTGTTACTGAAGCAGCACATAATTAATAGATATGATCTGCATGGAAACGTGCAATTAAAATATCTTGTACTTTAGTCTGGCTAACACTCTTTTATTATCAGATTATGGGAACCCCAGCCTCTCAGGTCTCTGAACACACATCAGTGACACTGAATGTGTGTACATCCCGAGGCTCGGTTTATTTTTGTTGGAAGTGGGATTTTTCTCTGCCTAAATCCAAAATAGATGTCATACTTTACATTTTTGCTGAAATGCCGCAGAATTTACCAGCACTGGATAAATGTGGCAAACATGTCATTTCCACAAAACACAGATGGAAGTTTAGGTTTTGCATTGATTTATTTAGATTTTGGACAAAAATAGCACATATTTCTTTTCCTTTAAAGCCCCTGGGAACTTGGCTTCAAATCTGAAGTAATGTTCCGTAATATCAAAAATGACTACATAAGAAACAAGGTTAAGAAATGTTTTTGTTACTTTTTAAGAATTTAACACTCAAAAACTCAAATAATCTTCGTCAGCGCTGCGTTGCTTTACTCTTTTTTTCCAAACTAAGCCCTGCCCTCTTCAGACCAGTGAGAAAAACACAGAGACGAAGAAAAATACAGAAATATCCCATGTGAAATAATAAAATGTGTTTGGCAAAAATAGTGCAGTCATGTCTCATGATCATTTCATTACTCATAGTGAGATGCTGACTGAAAAAATAAGAAAATATCTTTATAATATAAACTATTGGTAAGTGGTGGATTAGTGACTAAGTGTGTAAGAACTTAGACCTTAGAGACACATTTAATACATTAGTCCAGGAAGAGAAATTGCCACATGGTTATAATTGATTTTGAATGTTTTTTTATTGGAAAGCCATGCAGATTCTTCAACAGGCCCACTTATGTGCTTTTGTATGTAAAAGCCGTGTACCTCCTGCCGTCTCACAGAAACACACACTCACACAGACATTCTCACACGCTCAAGCTCTTTCACATGTGATTTTAATAATAGCTATTTTGTTCCAAGAGGATAACAATAGAGCTTTGCAACACACACTGCCTTAATTATGTGAGAGGGAAACAGTCTTTCTCACACACTTTCTTTAGCTTAATTAACAGCTTCTGCATTTCAAACACCTTGTGCTGTTATCGCTGATACAGCACTTATGTGTGCACATGTGTATGTGTGTGTTTACTCATGACTGCCTGGTATGTGTGCGTGTTTGTCCATATTAGAGTCGTCAGCTGGAGTCGGAGACAGGGACAACGGAGGAGCACAGTCTGAACAAGGAGGCCAGGAAATGGGCAACCAGAGTGGCCAGGGAACACAAGAATATCATTCACTACAAGAGAGTAAGATGTCACACATACCCATTTTAGAAATACAATATCTGTAAAACACATATACACACTGTTTCTAATCAGGTGTGTGTGTTTCGTTTTCAGTCTCTGGAGGAGTGTGAGAGCCATGGCTTGCCCGCCACAGAGCAAGGCAGACTAGACCTGGAGCTGAAGATAGAAGATACCAAAGAAAACATACGCAAAGCTGAGGTCTGTGACTCAGATTGTCAACATTTATTTTTGATAGCGAGAGAATGAATTATAGAGAAGTTTCCCTTAGCAGTGTTGCCTTATTGTCTGTTTAAACTCGACTCTTTCTGTCAAGTCTGCATGTTCTTCCATGTTCATATGGGTTTTGCTCAGTTTTCCTGTCACAGTCCAAAGACATGCAGGGTCAGGTGAACCGGTAACATATTTTGGGTGCAATCAGTGGCAGTTGGCTTTCAGTCTGCTCATCGGCACAGCTAATATAACAGGGTGCAATTAGGAAACATGGCCCTGGATTGATCAGTCCACCTTTCACATTGTAGGAGATGTCAAATCACTCAAGTTGTTCGACCATTCTTCTCCACAAAGCCCAATAATTTCCTGCTGTATGTGGTTTTGCTGCATTCTGTTCAGTTGCA
Organism: Toxotes lorentzi; assembly: GCA_037833715.1. NCBI lineage: Eukaryota > Metazoa > Chordata > Actinopteri > Toxotidae > Toxotes > Toxotes lorentzi. The sequence goes on along the minus strand of JBBMJY010000026.1, from coordinate 13,636,021 downwards.
GGGGTTGTGACAATACACAGGTGTGATAGCAGTACAGCTATAGAAATCTCAGCGATTATATTTGGACTATCAAATCTAATACTGGGAATTTTTCTTAAATTTCTTACGCTTTTGGCTTTTTTTTCATCCACCCCTGTGTCTTCCTTCCTTCTAAGCATCTTTTTCTTCACGTTGTGTTCAGGTCCTCTTTCTTTTCTTTCTACACCTCTCAGCCTTTCCACTTGCAGAGATGTCTATCATTTCTGTATTGATTCTCACAGATTAAACACATCACACTATGAATGAGAACACTGCATCATCTCTCGTCTGCCTCACCTCCATTCTTTCTCTGTTTTCTCTCAAAAATATCTGCACTGTTCTGGCTTTTTATCTCTGCCCTTCAATTTCTTTCTCTTCCTTCACTCTTGGTTAGCTCGTTCTCTCCCTACTGTTGCATCTTTGCCTCTACACTACCCTTCTTGTCAGGCTTGCACGTATCTGGCACCCTCTGCTGTCAGGTTTGGTAAAAACATTCTTGATGCTACCTTCTGTGTGGTCTCTATTTCACTATACTTTCTTTTTAATAATACATCATCAAATTTGTATAGTGCTTTTTCGGACACTCGAAGACGCTGAACAACGGAAACAACAGTAATAATAGTAATGATAACAATAGAAGTAGTGGTGAGTTTCTGACGTGCAGCAGCGACGAAGGCTCGGTCCCCCAGGGTTTGTCCTCTGAGATATTCTTTGCAGATTATTGGTTAAGCGTATGTTGTGCAGTTGCACTGCTTTCAGGTGATAGATAAACTAGCTTTTGGTAGTTGTTTCAGTCTACATTACACTGCAAGAATATTTTAGCAACACCGTCAGTAGCTTGTGATCTCACTTTCTACAGAATAATTAAGTGCAAACATGTGACCACACCACCTTTTTCCTACCCCACCCTCTCTGTCTTCCTCTCTGACTCAGTCTCCCTCGCTCACACTGTCTGTCTGCTGTTCTTTGCTCTTCTCGGCCAGCATTACCTTGAGTAAGAGGATGAATATTTTATGAGCTCATTTGGTACAAATGGCCTCATCACACAGCTCTTATCACAGAATTATAAAGGGAGTGAAAGCAGTACAAAAGACATTATCCAAGTTTGATTACAGCATTATCTGGATAGTGACAGTGCCATTCTTTCCTTTAACATAAAGTCCCATCTTTATCCCATCAAGCATTTTGCAGTAGCCATTTCAACACCTTATAAGCAATTAAATGAAACTAGGCCTATATTTAGACTGGAAAATTAGTAGTAAAAAGGACAACCTCCGGTGAATGTCGATTTGTGGATTAGAAGATATTTTTCAGGCACCTTTACTTGGTAAAGAAATGCATGACGATGTTTTTTGCGGGGTCATATTCCAGGTTTTAGTTTGGGATCATCATCAGCTAAAAACTCATTGGTATTTCAGAAGCACCATACCTGAAAGCTTAAGCACAGGAAGTTGCTACCAGCCAGTCGGAGAGGGTGATATCATAGTTGGCCTCACTACCTGTCCTCATTTACTGATTTTTCATAAATTTGCTAGTTTCTTTGTGACAGCATCTTAAACGGTTTGACAACCAAGTTTCATAATCAATGTTTAGAGTCGATGCTCTGTCTGTGCTAAAAATGTAACCATTATTTACTGCCTGTCAAACCGCAGCAAACCTGTGATTCAAGATTCAAGTTATCACAGATTAAGTAATCTACATACAGTCGTAAGAGTAATGTCAGAAGGTTTCTTGTCTTGTCCTACAATTTTCCATCAGGGTATGGTATGGAAAACATAAATGTAAGTGCCTTGAATTGTGTACAGATTTCAAGAGCTTGCAGGCCTATTTGTTGTCCATCAAAACTGCTTATTCAGAGTTTATGGTTATTTTAAGAATATCTTAAAAAGCCAGAGAGGCTGTTGCCTTTATAGTCATAGCTACACAATAGTAGGTTGGATTGGGTGTTGTTCACATTGTTATGGGGGAAGAGTAACAAGAAATTTCATTTCTGGTTATATGGTCATGGAAGACTTATCAAAATAAGCAGTACAAACCTTTGAAGTTCAAATATCTCTCTAGTTGTTTTTAAATCTTTCAATCTGTTCTGCAGTGTTCAACACTATGAACTTCAGTCTTCAGAGCCATCCTCTTTTTCTCGCCTCAGTTTCAGTGGAATCAATAAACACTGATAGAAACAGCAGAGTTATGAATTATCTGCTCTTCAGATGCTGGCCTGATTTTATGGGCTCTGTCTGAGTGCTTGATAAAAGACTCTGGATACTGAAACTAGAGACCGCGCTTGTCCTTCTCCAAAATGACTTGAATAGTTATTACCATTACAAAAATGTCACAGCATGATTATGTGATACATATTACAATAAATGTGATGCGTTTTATATATTTTTTTATATATTGAATATAATGTAAAAACAGTGTGCCCCAGGCTATCCCTACTACTCTACTGGAGCTTTTCGTCATAAATAAAACAACATACGTCAGAGATGAAGGGAAATCAAGTGAACATAAGGCATTAGGATGACTCTGCCTTGTCTTCTTGAGGAAAAATAAATCTGTGAGACAAAAAAGAAATTTGATTCTTCTTGCCTGAAGCCAGTGTAAGATTTAATAAGCTCTAAGTAGCTGATTTTAGGCTCAGAGAGATTGATATTAAATGTACATGGCATCTGCACATTTCCCATACATGCAAACATATATATGTCTGTGTCATCAAAGCTCTAGCTTAAAGAGATGAAGGGATTTTCCTGACGTACTTGTAAGTAAGTAAGTGTCTCGTCGTTCTTGCATTCATACTTTATAGTAAAGCAGAAATACACTAGAAATTCTCCATATTAAAATTATGTAATTATTGGCCTGTCTGCTTTCCTCTTTCTGGGAAGGTTCTTAGAGGGTGAGAGAGTGAGAACAGTTCAGGCAATAGGCTGTCTTCATGTTAATGAGCTGTTGATGGCTGTTCTCAAACTGGCTTGAGACAGTCTGGCCTCATTAACACATGGCGTCAAAATCTGTCAGAAACAGAAGAGGCATCAAGATAGAGACAAGATTGCACTCCCGGACACTTTCCAGCACAAGCAAACAAAATTAATTAGGACTCGAAAATTGATTGGATATGTCTCCTCATTTTATCTGCATTATATGTTAGCACCTTTGGTAAACAGAATATGGACGCAATCACATGCACCATATATTTGGTTATTAAAACACAATGCACATATTATGTCTATAAAAACAGGCCAATATTTCTGCTAGTTGTGGCCAGGCAACTGAGTTTTCTTCCTGCCTTTTCTCTCCACCTGTCTATCTCTCCATCTGTTTTTCTGTCGACCTTTCTGGCGGTTTTATTGATTACAGCTGGACTGGCTCGCTGTCTAGGGCTGTGTGGTCTTTCCACCAGTGATCTATACCCCAACCGCTCATTCTGTTGACTTCAACTGATGAATGTACTGTTGCACATTCTTTTAAACATCAGCGCCTGACAGTGTATTGGCAAATATTTCAACTTTTCTGCTCTTTAATGGAGTGCATTAATGGTCCAACACCAGCAGCGGCAAAGGCTGATGCTTTCCTCTAGCATTTATTGGGTGCTGTTAACGGAAAGAAAAAGACTGAGGCATTAAAGGGGCTCAGGTACTTTATTGATCAAAGCTGGGGAGCCTGTCTTGACAGTGTGTCTGTCTGTCTTTGTGGGAGGGAGGCATCAGCTATCAATCTGCTCTGTCAGCATCAGTGAGGAAGGAAATAAGTGGGTGATGAAGGAGCAAATTGATGAAAATGGTGAGCGACTGCAGGAAGAAAAAAAAAGGATGAGAGATGAAAGAGAAAGCTGAGGAGGCAAGACAGACTGAATGTAAATCTCAGGGGTTTCCCTACTGCTGGTTTAAGTCTCGTCATATTGTCTCATTAGGAGAGAACACAGCACATGTCCAGTGTTCACAGCTTATTAAAAGAAGGTACAGCAAATTTTGAGGGACTACATGACACAAATTCAACACGTTTTCTTGGTGTAGATCCAGTTCACATCCCTGCTCCGTCACTCAGCTGTGCTGCATGTGATTAAATAGAGCTCAAAGGTTTTTCCACAGCCATTTAAAGATGGCTTTGAGGTTCAAACTGAGAACCACTTCAGTTCAGCTTAAAAAATAATAACTGTATTTCATGACTAGTGACAGTTGCTTATTGTAATGTCTGCTGTGATAGACAGGTTCAGTCGGAGTCCTTCTCCCTGTATCCGTTCAAGAAACGTGTTTTATGTGAGAAATGGCTAATAGCTAATTACAATGTTATTGCCTGCTGTCTGTGTTTGTTTTGTTTCAGCATCATGACTTCCATCTGTGCTTTCCATCAGTGGGAAAGAGGTTGACACTTCTTAATAAATACAAACCACAGAGTCTGAAACTTTTTCGGCCTGGAGACCAAACTGACTGAAACCATTGTAGTCCCAGTAATCAGTCTGGTTAATACCCAAACCTCAACCCTCTGACAGTTTAGGCTCTTGCCTTTGATATACATTAAAAAAATATATTTTTACAACCTTTTTATATTCAGAGTTTTGTTCATCTTTCTTAACAGTCTTGATAGCATTTAACTCAGCAGGGTAAATGTAGTGATTATGTTCTCTAGACTGATACGAGAATAACTGTGCAGGTCAGTGGTATACTCTTAACATTCTTAATCTCTTCTCTCTCCAAAGACAATAAAGTTGAAAGCTGAAGCGCGGCTGGACCTTCTCCGACAAGTCGGGGTTGCTGTGGATACGTGGCTGAAGAGCGCCATGAACCAGGTATGTTTTGTCTGTGAGTGTTGGAGGAAACGTGTTCACATACTGTATGTTTGTGTGTATTTATATCCTTTCACACAAGAAGACCAGTTAGCGTATTGCGGTATGTGTGTGTGAGTGTGCCTGTTTGCAATATGTGTATAAACCCCCCACACACTCTCTCTGTGCATGCTGTAGGTGATGGAGGAGCTGGAGAATGAACGCTGGGCCAGCTACACTTCCCACGATCCCTCACTGTCGGTGAGACACCTCCCCTCACTGTGCCTACGTTGCTGCTTTCTTGCCATGCCAGCAAAACTTCTCCTGTTTTCACAAGAACAGAGTTTATTAATGAAATGTGAAAACATTGGAGGAATTAATGAACAACAAAACATTAGACATAACATAAACCCTGATGCCACTACAACTATACTGATATATAAATACATACAGTTCATGAAAAATGATTTTTACCCACAATTATCAAAGATGCAGCAGTTTTTGACTGAAAGTGCAAATCTCACTTACGAATCAAAAGTAGGAGAGTACCTTTTCACCTCACAGCATCAGTCCTGGTTGTTTGAATTGCACGTCTGGTGGCCTCTTTAACCCACTTCAAACTATCAGACCACTGAATTGTGTCACTGTATATTAGTCACTGTATTCACTGTAGTCCCAACACTTTTTCACACAACACAAAAACAGCACTCAATTCAGCACGTCCCAAAATGTCATTCTAAATTCCAAGGCACTGACTCATAATCATAGACTTTTCATTCTTCATGATTTCATTGTAAGTGAAAACCACAGAGCTAGAATAGTTCTCCAGACAAATCACTTCCTGAATGATGTAAATTGCAAGATAATTGACCTCAGCCCTGCTGCGTAATCATCTGTCACGCCAGTTACAGCCTCTTAAAACGCCCCACTTACCCAGTGGAATACTGATGTAGACCTCGTACAGCTCGTAGTATTTCGTTCATGAACCCTTGTTTTACTGGCCAGTTAGTCTTAGTATAGATCTGAAGCCAGAAGGGACCTTTTTTTTTTAATTGCCTCATCACCTTTATGAGTGTGTATGAATTCACTCTGTGCACGTCAGGGGAGAGGAGGTGGGCTCCAGGTAGTTCTACACCCTCCTTCCTTCATTACTGGCAGTAGTACATTTTGATTTTTCCTACCTTATACAGAATTCCACCATTAACAAATAGTTTGACATGCTTGGAAATACACTTATATGTCTTCATGCTGAGAGCTGCATGAGGAGATAGATACCATTCTCAGACATGAGAGTGGTGTCAATCTGCTCATTCAGTTCCCAAAAGAAAATTAATAAGCCTATTTCCCAAACATTTCAGCCATTCCTTTAGAAGTTATTGATATTTATCTGCAGTATTGTTGGTGTGTTTCTCATGTCTGTGTATCTCCTGGACTGGGAGTGTAATCCCACGTGGGACTTTGTGAGATGTGTGTGTGTCTGTCAACAGCAGTAAACATAGCCAGTCTGCTCCATTGGAAGCACTTGACATTCTGCTCACATGATATTGCAGCTCACAGCTAACACCAGAGAGAAAGAGAGAGATAGTCTAGAGAGTGAGGAAGGGAGCAATCTAGGCAGAGATAAGTGGAGAGAGAAGGAGGATGGGATGATAGAAGGAGTTGTGCAGTGAGGGGGGGGTAGAGAGGCAATTATTGAAGAATGAGAGAAAGAAGGAGAGAGAGTTAGCTGAGAATAAGGAGAGGTGGTGTGATGTGGAGGAGCGGGTGAGGGGGAGAGGTGAGGAGGCAGCAGTGTCAGAGTGATAATGCTGAAGTAAAAGTGGATGCAGAGGTGAGAGAGATGGGGGGGTTGTGAAAAACTGGAGAGAACGTAGAAGAGCATACTGCAAGATCACAGTGTGCTGCAAAAACATGTTAGTTTTGCAGTTCCCTTTAGATTCGATCACTCTTCACAAGCTTGCAAGCCAAACCATTCTAATGTCTGACACAGTTACATTTCCAAGTACTTAATTACCTGCAAATAGTTCGTAATGTCATGTGAATTTTGGGGTTTTTATCTGTGTCCTTTGGGCTGCGTTCTTTAAAGTTTGCTTTGAACTTTCCTCGCCCTGTTTATGAGATGAATGAGTTGGAGGCTAGACATGCCGAAAACTCCTCCATCCGGTGTGGGTGTCATTAAAAGAACAGACCAGGAGGCACATTGAGTATTCAGGCATTTGACAGCAATTCAGCACCCTTTCATTTTATTTGGAGTGTACTGGAGCCGTAAGATACTGACAGTGGCAACGACAGAGGCAGTAATGAGGTGCAACAAAGGAAATGAAGAGACCTTGACATGGAGAAGGAGGAGGAAAACAGTAGTGGGAATTGTTAACGGCAGTTTGCTTATTAGGCAGAGGTCAAGAAGTGAGTGATGCAGAGAGAGAGAGATGAAAGGATGGATGGATTATGAATAATAATCGGTAGTGGAGGCCACAGAAAAACAATGAGAGCATGGAGCAGGCACTTCCCTGGGCCTTTTCTTCCACTCAGCTTTATTAATACGACTATGAAATACTCTAAGCCATGAACCCTCAAGTCCCTCAGGGAGCCACTGCCTTCATTACAATATCACTTTCACAGTTATTGCCTCCAGGACCAATAAAGTCTGTGATTGGTCTGCATCTCCGTTGTATTGGTACACACACTGAGAGATGTATTTTTTGGCGACGTTTTATTGGGTTGTTACTGAAATACATGGTGGTCATTTTACTTCAGGGATGAAATGGAATTGGCCGTCCAGCTGTGTGGTGTGCTTTTAAATCAGTGCACTAAAGTGGATGAGAGTGACATAACAAAACAAACATGCAGCCAACAAAAAGATGCGGCCTCGCAACCAAAACTCAAGATATAGAACTGGACATCAAGTCATTCTCCATCACGCTCAATCTATTTCTTCGACCAGTTAAGTTTTCCAGAGTCCAAACTCACTCTCTGTTTATGAGGTAAGAACTGTCACTGCAGTGGAAAATGAGTTGGTCCAGGGGAATTAATTAACACTAAGTCTTGTGGATGTTGTGTACCACCTGTCAACAGGCCACAGCAGTTACAGTACACTACTTCCTGTTAACCAATGCAGTAATGCAACTTGTCACGATCTATAGATCCACCACTTCCAACCAGACTGAAATATTTGAACAACCACTGGGTGGAAAGTTTCTACACATGTTCATCATCCTCAGACGATGACTCCTGTAGTCCTGCTGACTTTGGTGATCCCCTGACTCTTTCTGGGTTAGAGCTACCTTGAGGTTGACATGGTTTTTATAAAAATAAATAAATAAATAAATATCGCAAACTACTGAATGGATGGTAAATGTTCTGCACTTGTATAGCACTGTTCTGGTGTAACTGACCACTCAAAGTGGTGTGTTTCCCCTGGTGGACAACCCGCTCTACCTCCTGAGCCTTCATCCCAGGATGAATTTTAATAACTTTGGAGATCCCCTGACTTTTCTTCTAGTGCTGCCATCATAAGAAAAATGAAATACCAGCAAAACTAATGACAGTCCCTTCAGCCTCAGCTGACTTTGTGTTTAGTGCTAATTAGCTGGGTTAGCTAAGATGGTGAACATGGTAAACATTATATCTGCTAAACATTAGCATGTTTGTGTTGCCATTGTGTGCAGACTCTGTGGAGACCTCTAATAATAGATTTTATTTATATATTTTATTTATTTATAAGCATTTTTATTAGGGAACATCTTAGAACTACAGCTGAAGGTTATTGTTTCCCTGGAGAATAGATTCTTCTGTCCAGGAGATCAACCACTATACAAAACACACATCTGTTTTGTTCCGCTCTGGTGTAGAGTTTACTGTGTCAACTGAAATCTGATGACTAAACACAATGACTTAGGAATGGATAAACACACACATGCACACACACGCGCACACACACACAGAAAAAACACACGTAGTCTTTTGTTATGGCCAGGTCAGCTTGCTGTGTGTGATGGATCTTTCTACCAGCTAGATCACATGACCTTCATATAAGCCAGTGTAATTCTCGTGGAACAAAAGAGGGAGGGGTCGGATCATATGAAACATTAGTCCCTCCACACCTGTTCCTAAAAGCTATAGTACTCACACTGAGCAGGAAAGAGAAACTCAGGCAGGTATAAAAGGTAAGGAAGTGCGATATAGATTGGTTTTTGAAACGAGCACAGAGGAAGAAAAGTGAAACTGTAACTGGTGTACAAGATCAGAGCAAGTGGTGGGAGTAGAAGTGGGAAAATGTTGGTTTATTTTTCATGCAGTTCCATTTAAATACCTGTGCAGACTTTGAATATTTTAGTATTTTTATCTCCTTGCTTTTTTTTTTAATACTCTGGAGCTTTAGAGGTGAATGGAGCTTTTCTCCTTTGTCCTTGTAGCTATCAGAGGTTTTGATTTTATCTGGCTGTGTTTGTGTTTATGTGTAAAAGGGCACAGTGGACTTGGAGCGTGAGGAGGGCGAGGAGTGTGAAGAGAATATGGAGGTTTTTGACGACAGCAGCTCTAGTCCTTCGGGAACCCTTCGAAACTACCCGCTTACCTGCAAAGTCCTGTACTCATACAAGGTATGAACCAACATACACACACTCATATGCAGAGGTACCCTCTGCAATTACATGGTCACACCTACGTATATTAAATGTGTGCGCCACTGCTAGGAGAGGAACACCTGCAACACACAGTATCACACACATTCATCAGTGTTGTATTTATATGAACTGGGGAATACCGATGAATTTGCTATTGCCATGAAATTTTGAGCATTTTAAAATGAATTATTGATGATGAACTCAGCCTTCGGGTCATGGCGTATGTTTACTCATTGTTTTTACTGTAGCATACAGTATTAATATCTAAAAAAGAGTAAGATACAAGAGTTTTGCTGAATGTTATAGCTACGTGTATTGTCAAGAGTAGATTTGATTCGATTTCTCCCCAACTCTCTCCCTCCCACTTCCCTTCCTATTCTCTCTGTTTTTGTAAATCCCGTTTTCTTTTTCCTTTCTCATTCTCGTTCCCTCTTTCTCTCTCTTTAACATGGTTGGTGTATCTGTCATGAAGGCCTCCCAGCCGGACGAGCTAACTATTGATGAACAAGAGATGCTGGAGGTCATTGAGGATGGAGACATGGAGGACTGGGTCAAGGTGCACAAACACACATCAGTTCTTTGTGTTGTATATTATGCGCTGTTTTGGAATTACATAGTTATGGTTTCTCTGTTTCTTTTTCCCTGACATTCACGTTTTAATGTGTGTAAATATCCATATGTGCACTTTTTGCCTTTCTGAATGCATATTCATTGTTTGTATGTGTTTTCCAGGCTCGCAACAAGACAGGTCATGTTGGTTATGTCCCAGAGAAATACCTGCAGTTCCCAACCTCCAACAGCCTGCTGAGCATGCTCCAGTCTCTGGCTACGCTCGACGCTCGATCACACACCTCGTCCAATTCAACCGAGCCAGAGCTGCATTCTGGCTGCATCAATGGAGACACAAACAGTAAGTATGCTGTAAACTTGGAAAGGGTAAATTATTCTTTGCAATAATTAAACTGCATGCCAGGAGTTTCAGTGGAACAAGCTGGCTAATTTAAATTAGTTTGTTTTTTTCCTATAATGAAGTGATTATGTGCCACTGAGTGAGGCATTTTTCTCCTTACTGCTCCACTGAATTACAGCGATAGAAAGCACTGATTTTGCCAAGCATGGTGTTATTGGAAAGGTCAACTGCAGTGGTTGTCTACTGAACCTTGCCAACCTTGCTGGAAAATCAGAGTAAAATTATAGAGTAAAAGCAGGAACAAAAGAGAAATATGAAAGAAAGTTTTGTCTGTCCCGATTTCCTTTCCATGCAAAGCAAATGAAGACGCTGAAAACAAGCTTTGAGCTGAAATTTTTTGTCAAGATGTATGATGGAATCTTTAAAGAAGGCTGGAGAAGCTTTTACTCTGAGAAATGTTCTTCTCAGAGTAAAAGCTTCTTCTCTCTGTTTCTCCTGCCCTCTTGCTGTTGCTATATGTCTGCTCTACCTGAATACTTGGATGAGGCACATGAGGATATCCTGATACCTAGTTATCATTACGGTTGCATTTTTCTGTCTTTGCTGTATTTCCCTCTCCCCAGCGGTGTGTACCATTCTCTTTATGACAATGAGGGCCAGGCAGACAAGGAACTACATGGCCCCAAGAATAATTAATTTTTCTGTTTATCTCTTGTTACTTTCCCTCTCTCGCTCTTTCTCCCTCTCTTTGTCCTCCTCACTTTCTCTGTAGCGGTGTATGTCCGTGCACTTTATGATTATGAGGGCCAGGCGGACGAGGAGCTCTCCTTTTCCGAGGGAGCTGTGATCCGCTTGTTGAGCCGTGACACTCAGACAGACGACGGCTTCTGGGAGGGAGAGCTCAACGGACGGGTGGGCGTCTTCCCTTCTGTGCTGGTAGAAGATTTCACAGAAAATGGGGAGAGCAGTGGAGGAGGGGCAGGTGACATACAGGTATGGTGACGCCAGCTCACACTGGGATAAGTCTCGCAGATAACACGAACAACAGCAGCTCTGTTTCAGAACTCGGTTAAATAGCGCACAGACATTCAGCACCTCACTCTTGAGCTGAAATCTGGTCTTATCAGTCCTACATCAGGGCAGAAATGCCGAGGAAGTCTACTGTGCCACTCTCTCGCCCCTTTCCCCTCCCTTCCTGCCTGTTGTTCAGTTGATCTATCAGCAGGCCAGAGTTCACAAACAGTAGATCAGAACTACCATGTTCCTGCAGCACTCTGATACTGTACTGCAATCACAGACAGAGGTCTTATCTGTGGCACTGAGTGCTGCCCTATTAGAGGTTCAGCAACAGGAAGGATACAGCCTCTCCCTTCCTATAAGCCTGTAGTCATACCACACAACTCTTAATGTCTTTTAAGTCTTATATGATGAAGATTAGTGAAAAAAAGCTGAATGCTCTTGGTTGCTGGCTTGAAAACAAGCAGGTCACTTCAAACTTACTAACATATTTGTAATGTGAAATTTGTCACTTGGAGTGATGGACACCAACTCTGCAATTCCCCTTAGCTCTGTGCAGTGTTTTAGTGTCTTTCAGCTCTTTGTTTTGGTTCCCTGGCTGCAGCTTTGTTTTGATCACTCTCACTGCTTTCATCAGTGTTGATTCCAGCAGTATTGTATTATATCAAGAATGAGCAGCAAATTTTCAGTGGTGTATTTTTCTGTTTCCGTCTCTCTCTGTAGATCTCTCCATCTCTGAAGCTGCCATCTTCTCTGCCCCCTCTTCCGCTGTACGACCAACCTCCCATCAGCCCTTTCACAAGCCCCGAGACCTCCACCCCACCTCCTCTCCCACGCTCACCCTCCGCCGCACTTAACGGGGACCACAAGCCTCCACTGCCTGCCTCGTCACACAAGGGACCGCTGTCCACTCACAGTAAGACACGCACACGCAACTTTCATCAGTAACTGTAATAAGTGAGACAGATCGTTATGGCTTTTTATTAGAACTCTTTTTCTCTTGTTCTCTCTCTGTAGATCAAAGCTCTGGCAGGAGTCCAGTGTCTCCAGGATTTCCTCAGGCTCAGCCACCACGATTCACCCCTGAAGGAGGCCCAGGGAAATTAAGACCTGTTAGTATCAAAGATTTTAAGATTTTAAGATGACATACTTGTTTTCCGTAAAGAACGTATGTAAGAATTGTATGTAATATATTTAGTTTTTTTTTAAATTAACTTTATTAAGTGAATTTGGGAAGAAAATTAATCAGCAAGTATCTTGATAATTGATTTCATTTTTTAGGGCAGTTAACAAGTAAAACACTGAGAGAAAGCCCCGTGTTCCGGCATCACTGTGTTTGGCTTTGCATTTGGGACTGATGGCCAGACAAAATTAGGAATTTGAATGTGTCACCTTGGACTTGTCTCTGTTGTCTTATAGACCAAACAGTTACTTGACTTATCGAGAAAATAATTGGCTGATTAATCCATAATACATCTAATTATTAGTTGCGACCTTATATTGCGTTATAGAACACAAAATTTTACACAAACAGTGTGGTACATCTCTCTGTATGTTTTAAAAAAATAATTATTTCTTATGATTTCCATTCAAAATACTGTGTTTATTTAAAAAAAAAAAAAAAAGGCTCTGAAAGTAAAGAATAAACATTCCTTACTTTTTGGAGATAAAAGGTTTGTGTCCTACAGCAGGAAATGAACATTATGCTATTTATCAAATTAAGAAAGTAGGCCATCTCTGTCATTGCTTCAACAATAGTTTTCCTCGCTCTGCTTTTTTCTTAAACTTACATTTAATATGTTTTCTGTCACTGCTGCAGGTGCGAGCTGCTCCTCCTCCACCGAAGCAGCAACCCCGGAGACAGCAGGAGAAGAGTGACAAGACGGAGGAGGTGGAGATCACGCTGGTGTGACAGTCAGACAAGTTAGCAGGCGTTTATACACACACACAAAAAAAAAAAAAAAAGACAGATGACAGACTTATCCTACAGGCTGAGGAACTGAACTGAAGTGAGCTTAAATAAAGTGATGTGAAGTAAACTGAACTGAACCACGTCGAACCCTCCGGCCGCTCCACATCTAAAGGCAGAGTATCCAATTAAATAATCTCCGTATTAGCTTCCTAATGAAGTGCAGCAGCAGCTGCCCCCACATCCCTCTCTGCCCTCCTTCTATTCTTGCCTTAAAACTTCACCTCATCGGGCAGCAAACCAGAGCACAGTAAAGCAGGAAGAGGAGGAAGAGCGTTTGGAGAGGGGGTAGTGTGACAAGTTGATGATAGATTTGGCAAGTTTTCTTTTATAGTGTTACGCTTACTTTCTGCTACTCTTGAGAAATTTCCCTTTTCTCACTCACTTGCAAACAAATAATAATGAAACATGAGACAAGTTTTGGAAACTGAAAACTGACAACATATAGTAAAGAGGTTTATCAGACAAATCAAAAATATAAATATAACATGAATAATGCTGTTAGTTAAATAGCAAATAAAAATATAATTAATATAAAGCTATATACTTTTTATGTAACCTTCAACGAGGAGGTAGAAAGATTTTTTCCCCTTTACTACCAATTAGCAGATACAATAAATTAAAACAGACTAGTTTACTCTCTTATTATTCAAAAGCTTGTTTTCTTTTTCAAGTTGCTTATTTATTCAAATTTTGCTTTGCTCTTGGCACACATTTAATCCTTCTGTTATCTCCATGCAACATTTCCTTATCCTTACCACATTCCAAATGACCCTATGCAATTTACATGCCTTTTCTGCGAGCTACCAAGCTGAAGCTGTCTTCATTTAACTACACTAGCATATACTGTACTTCACACTGCCGTAGCATCACTGTAGAAACTCTTTTATCAGTAGCTAAAGCACTGTAGTTAGCAAGCCAGCACTAGCAAAGCTAGCTAGTACTTTTGAGTCGAGTTTGACATTCTGAGAAAAGAAACATTTAATATCACATCTACAAAATTCTGAGGATGACACAAAGTTCAGAACTTATTTCCATTGTGGTCTTCAAGTCTGTGAACTTTCAAGTGGCATTGTTGCATAGCAAGTAGCTTCATGGCTAAAAGTCTTTAGTTACAGCAGAATGCAGTAAGCAGTGTTTTCCTTAATGTGTTTATCCTTAATGTGTGTTTTAATGTCTCTTTTCTTATAACAGTGAAACAAACTGAACTCTTCTGTAGTTTATGAAGTGAGCTTCAGATGGTGGCTAACCTTAGCTGAAAATGTTGATAGTCAGTGTGCTTAGTCACCTATGTTTTCACTTTAGCATATTGCCCAACAGTGGTCTCCAGTGCTCTAAATATATAAGCAAATTTCCTAATGGTCATATGTGCATGCTTAAAAAATACATACATGGTTAAATGTTTGCCAACATGAAAAAACAAAAAAGCAGGAAAATGACTAAAAGATAAAGAAAAAATAAAGTGAATTAAGTTTTGCTTTATTTTATCCTCTGATTGGTAGTAAAGAAAGATAAGTTTGTAATATGTTATAATTTTAACATTTCAGAAACTTTTTACTACATTTTGTGCTCGACTGGGGCTCCATGAAAAGTAAGCTTGATCAAGAGGAGTGAGTCAAAACTTGCCAAGTTTGTCATGTTTTAGAGTGCAGCAGGGGCTGAAGTAAATGGACAGAGAGACTGGGTGGTGTGTGTGGACACAGCGTCCCCCTCCCCAGCCCTTCCCTCGCCATATATAATCCTTCATCATACGTATTCAATGTGTATTAGTACAGTACATTACTGTTGTCATAGGAATGTTATGCACAGCGTTTCATATAGACTCACTCAGCTGAATGGACGACCGTGTCTGATATGTAGTGGAAGTTTTATCCTCATCTTATACTGAAAGGGCATTGTAAATACAGTATGAAAGAGGGGTGAAAGAAGAGAGGGGAGGAGAGGATGAAAGAAGAAAGAGAGAAAAAGGAGGCTGGATCCTCCCTTCTGCTCATATCTCCACCTCTCTTCCCATCCTTCCTTTATTTTTCTCCCTCTCTTCTCTAATGTCTGTTCTGTCCATTGGCAGTCAGTGTGATCAATCAGTAGCTATCTTATACACACACATACAATTTGATAATATTACACACGTTGCTATATCCTCTCTCATTCTGTAATCCGCTCTCTGTTTGTATCACTGATTGGTTCAGGAGGAGGGCAGTGGTGCTTTCAAGGGCACTGAAATTGTTGGTATTCACTATGTGGTGACAAAGAAAAGTTTTATTTGAGATGATATAGACAGTGAAAAAGATTTTATTAATCACAGAATGAACTGTATGACTTTTTTCCCTACAGATCATTGATTTTTATTCACTCATAACATATATCCATGTTTAACTGACATGCATTACATTTGCAGGTATTATTTTTCTCTGTTGTCTTGCTAAGCATCGCCATCGCATCACTATGGAAGTCTGGCTTTTTAATACAGCAGAGAAAACATCCTTAAAAACAAGTGAACGTTTAATATTTGCATTTGACATTACCCTTATCCTCTCCTGGTGTCTTACATTTCAGCTTTGATTAGCCATGATAGAAACAAGAGATGTATAAAAAATACATCAAGCTGAATGGGCAGAACTAGCAAACAAAAGTACAAAAGTAAACAAATCTCCTTACATACCCTTCAAAGGTAAACAAATCTCCTTACATACCCTTCAAAGGTAAACAAATCTCCTTACATACCCTTCAAAGGTAAACAAATATCCTTACATACGCTTCAAAGGTAAACAAATATCCTTACATACCCTTCAAGCCTTTAAAACTCCTTGCCTAAAGGGCAGCGTAGCACTTTTATTTATTTGTACCTTCCCTGGAAAGTAGTAGTACCTTCACGTAGCAGCAGGACGTGTAGAAATGACTCTGATGAATCGCTGTAGTTACAAACACAGAAGTCAGAGTCATTCTTTTCATTTTAACGCTGTGGTGGATCCTCTTTGTTTCAGTGTGACTGACGATTTTATTTTTAACTCTCCGCTCTTTTAAAGAGATTGAGAGATAATGGTGGACAATGTAATTTGGTGTTTTTCTTAACTTATAAACAACAAACAAAACAAAAAAATGCATTGTTGAATGAAAACATGAAGAAAATGTGTTTTTGGTCTGGAGATAGGCCTAGCTGTGTGCGTGTGATTGTTTATAGGAGAGAGGAGGAATTTTGATCAGGTCTGTGTTCGACTCTGAAGATGTGCCCCAGTTTCTTCCTACGTATTTATTTTAACCAGGTTTTGATTATGTTGAGTGTTCACACTCATACATATATCACAAAATAAATTATACTCATGAGCACTGCTGTCCCACGGTTCACACACCTAAGAAGGAGCCCCTCACACTAGGAAACCATTAGAATACTAATTGTTCTCGATGACGGGTCAGATTCGGAAATAAGATGGAAAGCAAAAAATAAAGTATTCAATCTGTGTTGCGTTCTCCTTGTTAATGGTATTTATCAGTTCTGCTCTAAAGTTGCAAGTTTCTGTTAGTACACAACTGTAAAGTATATAAATTTCTTGTATACTAACTGCAAAAAAGGCGTGTGAGTATGGAGATATTATTATATACCTGCAATATAGTATTCATGTGAATTATGGAGTAGGGACACAGTTTGAGGCTTGGGCTCAATTTGCTTGGTTTCTAAGGTGGAGCTGAATTTAGAGAAAAGGGATGCGAGAATACTAAAAAACATCCTTCATTTTTCCCTTTGCATCAGCTTTTAGAAACATTTTGTGTAGCATCCTCAAAGTTAAGCATGCTGGAATTAGTTTAAGACTCAGATCCTCGCCTCTGCTCTTCTGCTGTTGTAGGAACTAGCATTGACTTGTAACAGTGTGGTCAAGGCAACTTGAACAACAGCCTCTCCTTGATCTCTCTGAGATCTTATTTATACTTTTCAAACTTGTTTTGAAGTTTATGGTTTACAGCAGCGTCCCACAGAACTTCCCAGCATAAATGCTCAATTAGTCAATCTATCAAATATAAAATGTATGACTTTTTGTTGCCAGTTGACACTTTGAACATGATTATTTTCCCTTTTAAACAGTCCCTTTTGGTCCGCTACAGTGTTTAATTATTTGGCATGAGCCTGTTTTTGTTTGTTTTTTTATGTATGTTTCATCCTTGGCTTTGGAGCAGCTGCACCGCTGCTGCTATTAACAATGTGGTGGAACAACTGGCCTTCTCTCTCTTCACAGACTGTTGCCATGGTTACAATAATGAGAACAGGTGCAAAAGTCTTTCTGCATATTATTATTGGCTGTACAAAAACAAAGTTTGTATTTATTGTGTACAAATGTTAATAAAAAAAATATGGAAAAGTTGTTTCATTCTGGGGTTTTTGTTTTTTGTGCTCATTTCTTTTAACGCGTGATGGTGTCTTCTTCTCACTAATTCAGTGTATATTTGCGTGTTTGTGTGCACTTGTCCTACAAATTTGAGTGTAATATGTACAATTGAGTGTAAATGCGTGTGTTGTGTAGACACTCCAGTCACTAGAAGTGGGTGTGATCATGACCACACACTATAAACACCCGAAGCCAGGATTTCCTGAGTGGAGCAAAGAGGGAAAACAACGCAGAGAAGCTTCAACTTTTCATATGGTACCATGAAAGTCTCCATGCTGATCTTTCTTTTGCTGTGTTTTTTTTTTTAATGACATGTGCTCAAGAGGGAAACAAATGGTCCGCTCTCCTTCAGATTCCACCTGCAGCTCATCTTGTGTGAAACTCTATCTGTGCTCCAACCCAGAGGGTATGTACATGCAGAAGTTAATGTGTTCTTTGGTCATATTTATTGAGTAATTTTGTGAATAGAGACGTATCCTGTCTGTGTTTATGATCTGTGCAGACAGCGTCGTAGAGCGCAGAGCTCTGAGAGAGCGTGTTTTCCCCAAACTCACAGAGCACTGCAGGAACACACTGGGGCTGGATGTCAGGGTGAGTGTACACTCCACTTTTCACTTCTGTGTTTCGTTGCTGTTACAGCGGGGAAGGTTTTGCTTTCTTTTTTAAGGCGCTACTTAAATTTTTATATCCTTTCTGTCTGTTTAACACAATAAACACAAATAGGCTGAGGTAGTGTGCACCGTTGATGCTACATTAAAAAAAAAAAAAGCAATACTGTAATGTCGTAACATGAGTAAGGAGGAGCATTCAGCTATGGCCCACCAGAGCAAACTCTGTAACGTACTTTATTGTAAATCTGTGGAAAACTTTGGTCTGGAATTAAGTTATAATCATAAAGTTGTTTCTGCCGCAGTGCTGCGTCCCAGATGGTGCTCCATGTTATTCTCATAGGACTAAAATCAAAAGCAGATGTTTGTATCATCTCAACTTTATCTCAACTTTCAACTTGAATGGAAGAATAATTAACCTGAACTGTTTCAGCATTAATACAGATTCATGGAGATGGAAGAGCATCACTATAATATAAAAGCTATAGTATTTGTTAGCTCCCAGGTGTGTGTATGTGTGTGTGTCTCTCTCTTTTATTCTTTAACACTAACCCCCCGGGACCATTGCTCTAAAAGTGCAGTCAATTCTAATTAACTTTGCCTGATTAAATTTGACAAAAAATGAGAAGAAAAAAAAGATGAGCAGCTGTAATGTGACTCTGCGTAGTGTGTAAGCTTGTATGTGTGTGTGTGTGTATCAGGGCCCCTCAGGGCAGTTGAACCAGCACACTGTGCCTTCTCTATTCAGCAGCATGTGTAATTAGAAAGATGGAAGAACATGATACATTATTTATCCACTACAGAGTCGATTGTTATTACACTGCACTGTGTGCTTTTCATAAACTGAATTATCAGTCATCTCCCCTCTAGATTGTTTTAACCATTACGTCCTTTGTGTGTTTCTGTGTGTGTGTCTGCAGGTGATAGACCCATTTGAGTCCAGTGATCCCAGTCGTTGGCCAGATGAATATACGAGACAGCAGCTGATTAAAGAATGCAGAGACAGCTCAACTGGACCTTTTTTACTGGTAAATAAATCACCAGGACTAATGTAATTATGAGTGTACAGTAGAACAGCAAGCCTCAGAGTCTATAGGGTGCAGAGATATTCAACTACTTTAATAAAGTGTCACCTGTAGCAGCCCTTAAGACATATTTGCACCACCTTAAAGTTATATATACACTAACGATGAGTTGCCGTTAACTCTGTCCCTGGTAAATCTTGAGGTTTCTAGTATTATAAGTGCAGCTTTTTGGACTTTTGGGGGTAAAGTCACAGGTTAATCACCACAGCAACAACAAAGATATCTGAGCCTGTTACTAATAAAAAGAGAGAGAGAGAAAAAAATTTCAACTAAAGTGAAACTCTCAATTCCTGTGTTAGGGGACAGGATACACTCGCTAATGTAATTCAGTCCAAGAGTTATCAGATATGGCATTAAAATAAATCAACACCTGTCTGACACAGTCTCAACACACATGATTATAAACTTTACAGAATGTGATTGTCTTCAGTACAGCTGCTTTTACTGGCTGCTGCACAGAACACAATGAATAAAACTTAAGTTGCTCCCAAGCTTTATGCTAATCTGTTAATGCATCGCAGGCTGATTTTCCCTCTGTGTCCACATGGTGGTGCTCTAGGCTCTGGTGGGACATCAGTATGGCACAGCCAGTCTGCCCACCCAGGTGGAGGTGTCAGAGTACCAGCTGCTGCTGCAGGAGAGCCAGCAGGCAGGCATCAGCACCCAGGAGCTGGAGAGAGTTTACCAGAGGGACGAGAACGCCATCCCCCCCTCCTACTACTTGAGAGCTCCACACAGACACACCTGCTGCCCTCAGGTAAACAGTACTCGATATTTCCTCATTTACTCGTTAAGTTTTATCTGTGTTTATATTTAAAAATTGTAATAAAATTTCTCTCATTACGTGAACTGAAATTTAGACCTAGGTCCGAAGGCAGCCGCTAATTAAATGCAAGTAAAAATGTATTTTACGTTTACAAATGGCAGAGGAATAAACAACCACAGAAAAAAAGTTAAATACAATCTCCTTCACAAATAAAGCCCTTTAAAATTATTTCTTTCCTTTTTAAACCACATGAAATATTTAGAAACATCAGTTAATAATCTGAAGAGTTAATAATCCTGATTTCTACCTTTTCTGTATCTCAGATAACCCTGTATTTCTGTGACCATGCGATCATATGATAGATATAGTTTGCCTGGATAAATAATGTTTTTTGTTGTTTTTTTTTCAAAGAAGCTGTCACTTCAACTATTAGACTGTGGTGCTGCTTTCCAAAACGTATCTTAATGTTAAGCAGGCAGAGGTTAATGAGGAAGAGCAGCACAAGGTGAAGGCTAAAGAAGAAGAGCTGAGGAAGACCTTTCAGACCACGGTGAGTCTGTGTGTCCACAACGGTCTCATGACTCCAGAGAGAGCCCACAGCTACTACAGATCAGGTGAGATATATGCTGCATGTCTGTGTGTGTGTGTGTGTGTGTGTGTGTGTGTTAGTGAGTGGGTTTTGCTTGACGTTGAAGTATAATTCAACATGTGCTTTCCTTCTACCCTCCAGCCCTCGACGCAGATCTGCGATTTGCTCTGGACAACCGCCCTGATAATGACATCATCAGACGCTGCCTGGTCTACGTCCACAAGGTCGTGAATGCGAAAGGAGAGAGAGAGAAAGGACAGGTGACTCTACAGCAGCAGCCACAGTCAGAGGTAAAAGTCATCCATCACTTTCTCATGAGCATTTCTGT
Organism: Toxotes lorentzi; assembly: GCA_037833715.1. Lineage (NCBI taxonomy): Eukaryota > Metazoa > Chordata > Actinopteri > Toxotidae > Toxotes > Toxotes lorentzi. The sequence goes on along the minus strand of JBBMJY010000026.1, from coordinate 13,614,971 downwards.
ATTTGTGCTGCACCACAGATTGAATACGGTAATGCACCTCACTTTCACTCAGTTCCCATTCATGAGGCACACAGTGTCTGGTGTGGGTCATTAGTAAAAGCTCAGACAAGCATGAAAGAATAAAAGATCCACTTACACCATCACCATTAATCTTTTGTTGTTAGTGATTAAAGTTAGTTTTTGAAAACAAAAAAATAAATATAAAAAAATACATATAACACTATAACATTGTCAGCATAAAACCTATTAATTTCATGTTTTACGAATGATAATTGTTACAGAGAGTTTGTATTGTATCAAAAGTGAATAAAAAACTAATTTGTCTTTTCAGGCTGCTACCTCTGACCTAAAGACATTACCCTCTGATGGACAATTACTCTCAGACCTTTGTGACAGTTTTCTCCCTGGTCTCATCACTTCCCGTCGGCTTCTAGTCTACACCACCACCACGGAGTGCGACCGTCGCCATGGTTACACGACAGCCAGGAGGAGAGGCTATACCGAGTCTCTGTGCCAGCAGGCGTACTCTGACCTCGTGGAGTTGATCGACAGCTCGAACATGTTAGAAACCAGAGAAGACTGTCAGCTTGGTGATGCTTTGGCCCGAGACCAGGCAGAGCAGCAGGAGCTGTGTGAGACCCTGTCCCGATTTTACGACATTATTCGGCCAGAAGAGGAAGAGGTCAGGATGAAGGTGTTCTTCTAAAGTAATGGATATTTTCTAAATTTCTTGTCGCTCTGTTGTGAAAGTTTGAGAAACTTTGCATTGTATTTGCATCATAACATTGCTGAAGTTTACTTTCACTGGTTTTAGATCAGAGCCTATGTGGAGCAGAGTGAGCAACAGTGCCCTTTAGTGGTGACAGGAGGGCCGTGCACAGGGAAGACAGTGCTGCTGGCACACTGTGCTCAACAGGTAAGTGAACTGTTGTGAAATGTTTAGCTCATTTCTATTAAAGTGACATGTCCTTTTCTTGTTGTTGTAATATTTCAGTACAAGTTATATTCATATTAGAGATCCCAACAATTAAATACATGCTACAAACAGAGAGACCTACAAATAAGTAGGATGAACACTCGCTAATTCTCTTCTTCCATTTCTACATATTTAGATATGATAAAACTGGTAATTTTTCACTAAAAATAGAGTCAAAATAATAAATTGATTAATCAATTAATTGAGTGACGGAAAATTGATCGGACAACAAAATATGAATATTTTCTGATTTCTTAGTCCTCTAGTTGGTTGTTTGACTGCTGGACTGATGGATTGTGGGAATATGGTGATGGACATTTTTCATTATTTTCTGACAAACTTGGTAAATAATTGTTGGAGTAATCAATAAGGACAATAATCATTAGTTTTCAGCTCCACTTAACATTACATTCAGAGTTAAAGAGAAGAGTTTCTTTTAAAGGCTTTACCAAGAGAAATTAAAATGAGACTGATCAATCAGGCCATCAACCAACAAACTACAGGACAAATCAGTGCCTACAAAAGATTTGCATTATAAAACCATATTAAACAAGTCTTCTGTCTCTCTTCACAGATAAAATCATGGCTACCAGACAGCAGTCCTGTGGTGATCACTTATTTCTGCAACCTGCAACAGGGGCTCTCCTCAAAGCACCTGTTGTCCAGCCTTTGTTATCAGATAGGCAGTAGATATCACAACGGCTCTTCGACTAAGCAGGGTCCCAGCTTCTACCTTGACACTGACCTGGATGATCTCAGCTGTATCACTAACCCCACAGACAACACATCCAACTGTAGCCCAACATCTATTCTGGATTCTCACCATCAACCCACCACCGGAGAGCACGTTTCTGACTCTAACCTCTGTACCATACAATGCTCAGATGCTAGAGGACCTTATTCTGGCATCATAAGACCTGACATTAGTCTGTCTGAGCTTAAAGAACGTCTCTCCTCCCTCCTCTCCCTTCTGCCTTCTCTCAAAAAGCCACTAGTTCTAATCCTCGATGGCCTGGATCAAATCGAAAACACTTTTCTTTGTCCTCAAATCATTGAGAGCCTCCCTTCCCCTCTCCCTCCCGGTATCAAACTAATCCTCACAGTCTCCTGCAACCGAACGCATGTCCTGGAGGCCATCAGACTACATTACCCACAATGCAGCACATCTCGCTGTGTATCCAAAGGCAGTGAGAGGGACTCGGGATATGTTTGTGTACAGTTGGGATTGGCGGACAGAAAAGAGTGTGTGAAGTTTTTGGCGTCGCTCCTGAGCAGTTCAGGAAGGCGGGTGACGTCAGGACAACAGGCTCTGGTGAACCAGGCGCTGACTTCCTGTTGTCTGACTCTCTATGTTCGACTACTGCATGCGCATACCTCACTCTGGTACTCTGGTATGACTGATACAGTAAACAAAAATACAGTTTCTTAAAGGATTAGGCTGCAGATATTTGATAATTTTCTTATAGTTAATGAATAAAAAAAAATATTTCTCTCATTTTCTGGCCCTCTCTTCTCCCATCATCAGATTCAGATGTGACTGCGTCGTCTCTTCCCGATGGTGTCCATGCTTCCATTTCTGCACTCCTTGATCACCTCGAGCAGAAACACGGCACCTCGATCGTGGCTCGTGCCGTCTCCTATCTCACCCTCTCCAGGACCGGGCTCACTGAGGTCGAGCTCGCCGATCTCCTGTCCAGTGATGATGAGGTGCTGTCCGAGTATGTTCCTCAGGGTGAGAAGCCCTGCTCCAGTATGAGAGTCCCGCAAATGGACATGGAGAGACTTCTATTGGATTTGAGGAGGTTTCTCACCAGGAGGACATTTGGAGGGTCACGTGTTTTGTTCTGGGTGAGCAGGCATTTCAAGCTGGTGGTGGCTAAGAGGTATTTGGGAACACATGAGGCGAGGAGGGAGATTCATTCGGAGATGGCGGATTATTTCAGTGGCCAGTGGGCTTCTGGAAATGCTAAATCACTTCTTGTTAACCTGAAATCAGGACCAAACAAGGAAACTGCCCCAATGAAAATATACATAGACAGGCAGCCATCCAGCCAGCCATTTGTCTTCACTTCTTCGCCCAAAGATGCTGGTCGGGTGAACTTGAGAAAAGTCACAGAATTGCCGTATCACTTGCAAGAAAGTGGGAGGTGGGAGGAGTTGGAGCACGGGTTGTTAATGTCATTGGGGTTTCACCAGGCCATGGTTCGTGCTGGTCTCCTGGAAGATCTGGTAACCATGTTGGAGAGTGACAAGGGGTCATCGCAGTTCAAGTTTTTAAGAGAAAGATTATTCCTTGCAAGCATATTGAAGTCTTCTGCTTGCTTACTGCAGTTTTCTCCTCTACAGCTGCCCACAGTGATGGAAACGAGTGTCCTCCCTTACCTGGAGGTCTTTCCTGCATTCGAAGGTTATGTCAGAGAGATCAGACAGGAAAGGAGGAAAAGAGGAAGTGGTTTAGGAGTAGCGCTTTGTCCTTCTCCTTCCTCTGTTCCCCCCATTCTGTGTTTAGAGCTTGATGCCAAAACTAAGGATGTCTCTGTAGCAGAAGCAGCTGGGACAGAGTGCGGGATTGTAGCTCAGATCATGGATGATGGTTCTGCTTGGATCTGGAAAGGTTCTGGAGGTGAGGCAGTTAAACTATCACTGAGCTGTGAGCAGAAGGAGCTGAAGTTTGCAGGAGTGAAGAGTAGCGGTGGATTCATGCTGCTTTCCACACAATGCGACAAGCTTTTCTTGTGGGATGCGACAGGCCCTGAAATGTTTCTAGAGGTCAAAGACCTTTTGAAAACAGAATCTGAAGCAAAGTCAAGCAAACCAAAGGCCAACAAAATCGAGGGCTTTGTTGGATGTCAGAAAAAGTTATTTATGTGGTGGAGAGATGAGAGTTTTGTGAGTGTGTTTAATGTCTCCAATGAAACCATGACTCATTTCCAGTGTCTGAGCTCTGTGACCTGTTTGGTTTGTTCTTCTGACGGCTTATACATGTACTGTGGGCAGGAGGAAGGCACAGTGTCCTTATTTGACACAGACTCCAGCAGTCTGCTTGGCAGCTTTACAAACTCAAACCACAGTGCAATTACATCAATAATCGTCTGTGAAGATAAGAGGGAGATAGCATGTGTTGACAGGACTGGAAATGTAACCTTATGGCATGTGGAGGCCAAAACACAACAACCCAGACTTGCAAAAGAAATATTCAGTGGGGGTAAATCTAATGACATCCTCAGTGCAGATTACTCCAAAGACATTGACACGTTACTGGTGTGTCAGGCCCATCAGGTTACACTCTGGGATACAAGTTACTGGGAGCTGTGGGACCAGTTCTTAGCTCCACGAGGGAGGGCCTTCACTCAAGCTGTGCTCTCCCAGGATGGCCACCTCTTCCTGGCTTTGTTAGACACCTGTGCCCTTGTCTTGGTGTGGAGGGTCAGTACAGGGGAGTGTGTCCTCTGCTTAGAAGCAAACAAGCAGCCTCATACACTCCTCAAAACGTCCTCAGGTGTCATTTGTATCACTAATGATGGCTGCCTGACAGTGTGGGACTCTGAGATGATAGACGCTGCAGCTACAGCTCCGAAAATAGGGAGTGGAGTGAAGGAAGTGGTGGTTGAACAAACAGAGGAGTGGTTCTACACCACGGACGGGTCAGAGACGGTGTGGGGATGGAGTTTAGAGACAGCCTTTCCACTTGCTATCTTCCTACATGATGGTCCTGTGGAAAAACTGTGCATTTCTCCGGATAACGTCCACCTTGTGACACTTTCAGCAGGGGAAATTTACGTCTGGCAGACAGAAACAGGTCAGAACATCCTGCGTATCCGTGGCAGCAGAGCTACAGATATCCTGATCACCCCTAATAGTAACTTTGGGGTGAGTATTTCCAGTCGTGGGCTGTCTCGAGTGTGGAAGCTGACACATGGGAGTATTGTGTGCAGCATACACAAGTACCTATCCAACGCCAAGGTGTCTCCTGAGAGCACCTTCCTCATCGGCCATTGTCGTGGTGACCTGTTAGCTGCCAGTCTGTGGTCAGGCTCCATCAGCAAGCGTTTCTCCTGTGTGGAAAGCTCGGAGCATGTTGTTGCTTTCCACATGCTTTCAGAGCACCCAGACTTTGTGGTGGTGATGGCAGCTTCAGGCGCAGTGTATACCTGGAAGGTAGCTGAGGAGACTCTGTGCAGGCACTTTCAGCTGCCGTATACGTTTCAGTGTCAGCCACAAGACTTCCAAATGTCCTCCAATGGGAGCTACGCACTGCTGTCCACCAATAATGACACCGTCAACCTCTTGGACTTGTCTCAGGTCAGACTGTGCTCATTCAAAGCCAAGGGTCCTGTCATTAAAGCTTGCTTGGACAAAACTGGATATTTCACTGCCTACATCAGCCTGGAGAAAACCTGTGCCTGCGGCTCGCATGCGAGGCCCGTCCTCACAGTCGTGCGACTCACAGATGGAGAAAGAGTAGGAAGTGTACATCTGTCCAAGAATCCATTAACTCTGGTTGCGTGTAAGCAGCAGTGTGTGTTTGTGGGTTTTGAGGACGGGTCTGTAGGTGTGTATTCTGTTTCAGATGTCATGATCAACATGGAGGACTCAATCAGGTGCAGAGAAAACTTGATTGGTGAGTTGAAGCGATGCCCTTTTGACAGAGCACCATTCAGCTGGTCACCCCTGGCAACCCCCAATATTACATGGCCTTAGGATTATTCTGTATGTTATACTGCTGGACAAGAACACAATGTGAAGAGAAATATATGTGATACAAATCAGTCAAGTTGATGGGTGTACGTATGGGTGTGTGTATATATCAATATATAAATAAAAATACTGCAAGTGTCGTTTGTTTCATTCACTTTTGGGGCAAATATGATGGACTGTTTTCTGACCAGACAGCACCTCAGTCTATAAATGCACCATCGTTTGTTTCACTTTCAGCCGGCCGGAGTTTATGATATCTCTGCAGAAACAGTGTTTTCCTGAGTTTCATTTCTGTGAAACCAAAACCTCTGTCTGATCAGTTTGTACCATATCTACTGAATTCTGTGTCTTAATATATTAACACAGAGAGGATCTTGGCACATGCATTTGAAGTAAAATTATTTGGTATGAATTTTTAATTTATGTCTGTGTCACTTCACCATAATCAAAAACAAACAAACAAACAAACATCGAAACGGACGTGAAAGATCTTTCATGCTGTCTTCCTTGTTCCCTCGTAAGCTCGTAAATTCGGCCACTCTGGTCCAAACCCCCTGTTTGTTGTGATTGCTTGTTTTTAGATAAACATAAATGACAATCTGTGATCAGCAACAAACTTAGAAGAAATCGTGTCTCGCACTTTAAGTCGTACAAAGGAGCCATATAATATAACAAAATCGCAAAACAAGTATTTCAAGTACATATTTCCGTTTGTGATTATGATACCTCTGACAGCACTTGAAGGCGGCGTCAGCTGAGATAAAGTGGACTGCTGGACGCACAGTCGCTTCAGTCCAGGTGGAGACATGATGCAGCTTTACTGCTGGGGAGACAGCTCCAGTGGACAGTTCGGTCCACAGAATGCCCTCAGTCCGGTGTCCTGGACTGTCCCCGGCGTTATAACCAGGATCTGCTGCGGGGACCGGCACACTTTATTCCTCACCAGAGATGGAGGCGTTTTCTCATGTGGACACAACTCACAGGGACAACTTGGACGAAAGAGATCCGAAGATGGAGGGACTCCAGGTAAGTAATGATGTCTTTCTTTTCTTTTCTTTTTCTTTTTTTTTTTTTTTGGTTGCAGAATTGTCATGTAATAGTCCCTCTGCCCGGGAAAATAGTCTTCTTTGAATCTTTTTTTCTAATGACTGTTGAACGTGAACTGCAGTATTATCTGGTTCTTTGGTTCTTATTCATGTCAATGCAGTTTTATTGAAGGAAAGACTTTAATGTGTTCTGTTACTACCCTGAAAGCCTGGTGGGTTTATTGCAGCCACTGAGTCAAAGCTCCAAACATAACGCAGGCTAGTTGTTAACTGAACTAAGTTTCAGTTTCGTTTCCCGCATGTTAGTCCAGTAACGAAAGTTAAGTAGGAACTGCTCTTGATTTTTGGGCTGAGTTCATGTGAATGTGGGGAGGGTGGACATTCAGGGCAGTGTTGCATTCACGGTCTGGGTTTAGTTTTGATTGTAGTGATTGTAGTTTTGATCCTCCTGTAAATAAGAAGTTACAACAGCAGCAGATTACAGTGCCATGCTTAGGTTTGCCTCTGTATTAATCTCAGATTGGTATAGCACTGGATTGCTGCTCTTTAACGTGTGAATCTGTCTGTCATCCTGTGTAAGGCCGTGTGGAGAGGCTGTGTGATGTTGTGGGGATGGCTTGTGGTCAGGACCACTGTCTGGCAGTGTGTGCATCAGGAGAGGTGTTCTCCTGGGGGGCCGCAGAGGATGGACAGCTGGGGATGTTACCGAATGCGCTGTGCAAAAACAACATACCAAGGCAAGATCACTGGAACACAAGAATGTGCACGCTGACCACTGAAAGGGGATTGCGGGTAAAAGTTTTTTTGTTTTTTTTTAACTGTCTTTTCAATTTACAGAAAGGTATCACTGCCACTACCTGTGATTCAGGTTGCTTGTGGAAACTCCCATTCTCTGGCACTGACCAAAGGTAAGACACTGAACATTATGGCATGTATATAGTGAGTCAGCCGATTCTTTCTTCTTTCTATCATTTTTTAAAATATTAAAATAACAACTTTTTTTAACCACTGATGGGGAAGTAAACAGACCATGAAGTTGAATAAAACAATTTTTCTCTGCACTATTTGCCACTTCCCAGGAGGAGATGTCTTCTCGTGGGGTTTGAACAGTCATGGTCAGCTGGGTCTGGGGAAGGAGGTGTCACTGCAGTACACCCCTGTCCTGGTCTGCGCTCTGTCCGGCGTAGCAGTGACCCAGATTGCAGCTGGAGGGAGCCATACTCTGTTCCTCACACTCTCAGGCTTGGTGTACTGCTGTGGGGCCAATAAATCTGGCCAGCTGGGGCTCAACCGGCAGGATGAGAGGGGTACAAATAATTTTGTAGCAGATTGTTGATAAAGGTAGAGCTCATTGTTAATTGTCAGACCAATTGTACACGTCAGTATATACACTGCTTCTCATGTAATGCCGATGTATTTGAGTCAAAAAGCTACTTTGGGGAAAAAACTAAAAGATTTTTTACTCCACATAGTTAGCAGAGTCTTTTTAGGATCCTGGAAATAATATTCAGAATAGTGCTAAGTGTTGGCGGGCTATTTATTTTTCAGAAGAAAAAATAAATAAGGATAATAACCCAAGTATTGAAACCTCACCAAAACCTCAGTGATTATTAATTTGAAATAAACACGCTCTCCATTCGTTTCCTTTTCATTCCATCTCTAACAGGAAGGTTTAACATCTGTTTGGTACCTGCCCTCAGGCCTCTGGGTGTCTCCTTCATAAGCTGTGGAGAGGCACATTCAGCTGTGTTAACTAAGGTGCAAAACTAGAAATCCTCTGACTTCGCCCAATGATTAATTATCACATTGTAATGAAAATAAGCCCAAGGCATTTTTTCTAATGATGTTATGTGATGCCATGATTTCTAGGATGGTAAGGTGTTCACGTTTGGAGAGGGAAGATACGGTCAGCTCGGTCACAACTCCTCTGCTGATGAAAAGAGACCCAGACGGATCGACGGTCTGGACGGACCCGCCTCACAGATTGCATGTGGCCGGTAAAAAATTGTGCTTATCTGCATGCTGAAACTACATTTTATTTAGGATAAGCTTATATAATTTTGGGGTGACACAAATATAAGATCATGTTTATGGTCTGTTGGAGAAACTCCAAACTCCTGAGAAAGTATTAGCACAACTAGTAATCTACCATTGTAGAATACTTTTATGTCATATCAATTATTTATTTATTTATTTTTAAATTTAAATTCACAATTATTTCCCAGGTATCACACTCTTGTGTTGGGCTCCTCTGGCCAGCTGTGGGCTTTTGGTAATGGGGTCAAAGGTCAAATTGGGACTGGACAACAGGAGAACAGTCTGACTCCCACTCTGGTTCAACTTCCATGGATCACTGACGGTGCAGCAGCCACACCTGAAGGTATGCATGTGTTGGCGTGGTGGTATTTAATAGATTTAAATGAGAATCTGTCTTTGATCTTGTTCACATCCCCTCCCTTAAACTTCAAGGTCTCCCAGGAGATGCAAGTAACTTCGTAACATGTTGTAGAAACATAACTGCAAAAGACAATTCAATGCGAGTCAACAGTTACAAAAGTTGGCAGTAAATTCTTCAGTAAAATTAATATTTAAGGATCTTGATTGTCACATTGGTTTATATTAGGCTGTGCAAGACTAGCAGATTTAATTGACATTTCTAAATTCCTTATTTGTTTTTATTTGTTTAATCAGACTTGAAAATATCAGCTGGGTGGAATTCAAACTTCATTTACTCTTCACCTGCACAGGTAATATGTGAAATTTTTGAAGACTCATTATTTTTACTGACTTTCTGAAAAAAAAATACAAAAAAACTTTTACTTTAAGCATGTACAAAGTGACATTCACATGTTTTTTACCCCTGTGCATTAACAGTTGTTACGATGATGAAAGTCATGAAGCTGGCTGCCTTTAAAGTTATGTTTAATTATTTTCTTTCAAGAACTTGGCTCACAACCAGATAACTGGACGTCTTGATGAGAGAAAGCTGCAAAGTTGGCTGTCAATGAAACATGGCAATGCAGAGGCCAGGGGGTAATCTTTGTAATTATGTATTTTCACTTATGAAATATTAGTCTTCTCTTCAGTATCTACAATTTTTGGGCCCTTCTAATGCTTTTCTCTTTTTGTGCGACAGAGAAATTACCTCGATGTTTCTGACGAGTTCGAGTCTTGTTGCAAGTTTCACAAAAGCCAAGTAAGTCCCGGTTTTTAATTGGTGCTTCAGTTGTAGCGTTCAGGTGAGGAAAGAAGGTTTTAGAGTTAAAAGAATGGTATTGCCACTTACTTCTTTGTTTTAATGCTTTGCCTTTATCATCAGTGGGTCCTCATTAGAAGCAGGTGCCCTAACTGTGGACCTTGAGGCTGCTGACCAAGCTTTTGACCAGCTGCTGGCGATACCATGGATCAGACAATCAGTTGAGAAATCCTTTTAAATGATTTTCACACATTCAGATCTTTTTTTTGTTTCTTTTCTGTTGGAGACATAAATTGGGTGAGTGGTTAAACGTGCCTTGCTGTGTACAGTCATTACCTGCGAGGCTCTCAGCCTTTTGGGCAAGGACATGTATATAGTAGCCACTGATTTATTTATGTACAAAAAAATGCACACTGTGTGAATTACATCCTAAGCAATATTATGTCTTTTTTTTTTTTTTTTCACTCAGGTGAAACTAGATCGTCACTTAGACTTGCTTGTCAATTCCATGACTGTCCTAAAATCTCCTGAGATCCTGCTGATTCTGCTGACGTGCCCCCTTTTCCAAGAGGACATTAACGTCATGAACGGAGTGTTGCCTCTGGCTGTCATTATTGGAAATCTGAATGAGAAGGCTCTGGCATTACTAAGTAATCAACTACCGCAAATTTTATGATTTGTCCAAAATGAAATTATTTTTGAATTTTTCACTTTATTTAAAAGTGCATATGGTCCTCGATGGCCATAAATAATATTCATGGACCCTTCTCAGACCACGTTTGAAAATTAACTAAAACTGCACACAATGAATAATACTCTCCATTTTAATAACTTTGTCAAAAGTGAACTGTTCATGTGATAGATGTAAATAAGTGTATGAAAATTAAAATAAATTATAATACAATGTATAAATAATAAAAGTGTGAGTTAACTTAATGCATTTTTTGTCCTGCAGGAGGCTGGTGGTCCTCCCTGACACCCTCCATACTGATGAAGCACATCATGGTCTTCAAGAAGGCCCTGGCCTTCATGCTAAGAAATGGCCTCTTGGTAACTCACAACCCAGGAGTCAAGTATCTGCTGGAAGTCCTCAAGCTGCTTTACAAAGTCAGTTTATTTCACTCATCAGTGGCTTTAGTGCCAGATCTGTTATACTTTCTGAATTTGGGATCAAAGATGTAATTTAATCATTTTTCCAGAGACTAAATTCATGAACACAAAATTTTAGCTCTAAGGGACATAATCAGTTGTGTGATCAGAAGGAACACTCACACTAAACATTGTGACATTACCAATTATTCAGCCTTTATTAATCGATTAATTGCTAAGCCTATAAATATTTGACAAGTTGCCAGAGCTTATAACTTCATGTCTGACCATCATTGTTCATTGATGGAAAGGAGCGCTCCTTAGATTAGAAGTAGGTACTAAGAAACAAAATTTCTTGATGAAAACCTATTATTTCATCTATTTCTGTTTTAATGTTTTTCTATTTTTATTTGATTACAGGCAAACAAAGCTGGGAAGTCCTACAAACTCCCACTCAGCACGTTTTACGTAGAGGAAATCAGTGGTAATGTGCAGCCGGTCGAGGACGTCACTCTTTGGTGGGAATATTCCAAAGTGGAGGTAAAATCATACAGTCAGAAGAATGACTCGTCCATTTGTCCTGAATAGTTTTAATTTTCAGTTGGACTGCTTATTGCTGAAATGTTTTATATAAATCCTCAATTACTTTCTTAAAGGATGATGTCAACACTCCTGCCATCTTCTGCCGCTACCCGTTCCTGTTCCCTCTGGTTTGCAAAGTGGCGGTCTTTAACATCTTTGCATTCATAACGAAGGTACGGAATGTATTATAAAACTAAATCAGCTAAAAACATTTACTGATCTAAATTAACGATACTGCTGCAGTTGTTTCTTAATTTGAGTTTTAATTTCAGAAATCTCATGTGCTGTGTAATTCTAGTAAAACTGCTTTCCATCTGTAAGGAGATTTCTTTATAAGCACGGGTTTTGTAATTACAGAAAGCACACCATTTCATTCATGAATTGGTTTTGTCATGGCCTGATGAGTCACTGGTAGATTGTCCAGACTCTGCCCCTGCCCCGGTCTTCCAGCTGACCCTGAGACGATCTCACCTGGTCGAGGACACCTTCAGACAGCTCAGTTCAGCTGACCACTCTGCCTTCAAAAGGGAGCTTTTGGTAAAACATGCTATCAACACACTGCCAGCTTTAGTGCATTGACACTAAATTTAAAGCTTTTATCTTCCCGTTACTTCAGCCTTAAGGTTTCTGCGTCCACAAAGAGCACTAGTCCTTAGTATGGGTAGAACAGAAGATCCTACACTTCACTTCATGATGCAATTCAATTTAAGTGGGTTAAATTAAATTGAGTGTCCCTTACCCATTTGTTACAAGCACAGAGTTGATGTCAGGCAAGCTTGGCTTGGATATTTATCAAAGGAGCTGATAGTAATTTGGTTTGTGTCCAGGTGCAGTTCGTGGATAACCGAAAGGTGACAATTGTCAACAAAAGGGACTTCTTCCTCCATGTGTTCGAAAAGCTCATAGCTCCAGAGTCTGAAATGTTCATGTACAACGAGAGCAAGACTCTGGTCTGGTTCCCTCCCAGGGTAAGACCAGTTCATTTTAAGAGAAAATCATGTGTTAAGGTTTTGCTTCTTGAACCGTTTGCTTCTTGAGTCCTTTTTCATCATGTAACCTTGGACACTTATCAAATGTTACTAAATCATAACTGATTATTTATTTATTTTTAATTCACCAATCAAAAAGCCAAAAGTGGAGCAGAAGAGTTACTTCCTGTTCGGCGTTCTGTGCGGCCTGGCTCTTTACAACCACAACATTGTTCACCTGCCCTTCCCATTGGTTCTCTTCAAGAAGCTGGTCAGGGTCAAACCCTCAATGGATGACATGAAGGAGTTTGACCCTGTAATGGGAGAGTAAGACGGTTTCTTTCAAATAGAAAATTAAGGAACAAACTGTTTAATGCTACATATCCAGCTCATTCTGGCATCATGTGCAGGTCGCGACTATGTCAAATTAATCGTCCACGTTGTTTGCTGTGTCTCCAGGTCTTGGCGGTGCATGTTGGAGGACTACACTCCTGATGAAGTCAAAGATTTGCACGCTGTTTTCACTGTAGGTTCACTAAATCACAGTTACCCTGACTGCCACTGTCTTTTCATTCTTTGTCTCTGTTTCTACACGTGTTGCTCCAGTGGTCCAGTTTTAAATGGAATTCTTCTTTAATACAGGAGAGCTGGGCCGGTGAGAAAGTTGAGCTTGATCCGGAAGAAGCTGGAAAACCTGTCACAGCGTCAAACAAGTGTGTTTACACAGAATTCCTGCACGCAACAGTTGGCACAGATTTAGATTCTGCTTCTTTTTAAAAAATAAATCCGTTCCTCTGCTCTTCCTCCCTCCCATCTTTCTTTGTTATTTGATTTATGTTGTTTAACACATAAATATCCACCTTCACAATTTACACCCAACTTCACTGCATAGTCGGGGCAGCTGTGCCCCGCCCCCTCTGCGTCCATGGCTGTAGTGCCCCTGAGCAAGGCACAGATCCACCCCAGCACCTTAGTTGGCAGCCCCCTGCCCCAGCATCTCTAGTGCATGTGCATGCTTGTGTGTGTGTTTCGTTCACTTGGTGTGGGTAAAATGCAGAGAATAACTAATTTGCCCAGTTTGAGGGATCAATAAAGTAATAAACTTTAACTTTATAATACTAATAAGAATAAGAACACCTCACCGAACTTGTCAGCAGTCGGCTGATATCGTTTTATTTATTTAATTTTTTTATATCTCTCTTTTCACAGGAAGGAGTACGTAGATGCTTTTGTCAACTACATCTTCAACAAATCAGTGGAGGGTGTGTTTGAAGCGTTCAAGAGGGGGTTTTTCAAAGTGTGTGACATGGACGTGGTGGACTTCTTCCAGCCGGAGGAGTTGCAAGCAGTGATGGTGGGCCAAGAAAACTACGACTGGGAGGTATTCAGGCAGGTGGGTTGAAAACCATTAGGCAGCATTTGTGGAAATTTTTTTTCCATGCATCTGTGTTTAGTGATACTAAGTTTAGGATTGTTAATTCTGTACCCAAAACCATACAAATCTTCCCACGTTCTTTCAGGTTGTAAAACTCTACCCCGATGTGTTTTTAGAAAATAAGGATTGAACCTTGTGGTCATTTAGAACAGATGTCCCCTAAAGTGAACTGACATCTGTAACTGCTGAAATACCTTAGATGTCCTGGGAGTGAACCCCATCAACACAGTTTTACTCTGCATTCTATACTAGGTTTTAAAGATATGTATGAAACTTGAGAGGTGTAAAATATTTTATTTAAAAACGTTGTGTGTTCAAGTGCTTGTGAAGATGTCATCCAAGACTTGCAAGTCAGTTGCCAATCAGCAACCAATTCGATGCAAGAAATCCCAAATGCCAAAATCTTCTTTTATCCTTTTTTTTTTTGTTTGTGTGCAGGTTTACAAACTGAATAGCTCTGATCGCAATACTAGTTTCAGAGTTTTCTCACAGTCACCATGACAGAGGTCTGAAATCCGTTGGCTGTATTTCTGTTTAGATGTGCGTATTTTTATTTTTCCAAGCAGAACACAGTTTATGACGGAGACTACCATGCCGGGCATCCAAACATCATTACCTTCTGGGAGGTGTTTGAAGAACTGACAGAAGAGGAAAAGAAAAAATTCCTTCGTAAGTATTATGCATAATCTTGCTTTACACTGGAATGGCACATGGACATTTTCAGACATAAGAAAGAGCAGGTATCCTCAGAAGTTTTCCTCAAGGAATTTAAGATGCTCTCATTTATCGCTGTACCAGATCACTCACCATTACTTCTTCAATGTTCTTGTCGCCAGTGTTCGTCACAGGCTGCAAACGCGTACCCTTCCTGGGTATGGCGAGCATCAGGATGACAGTCGCTGTTTTGCCCGACGCCACTGAACTCTGTTTGCCGGAATCCCTCACCTGTCATCATCTGTTATTGCTGCCCATCTACCAGAGATACCCAGTGGAGAGGACAATGAGGACCAGGCTTCTTCAGGCTATTAATGACAACAGAGGCTTCCAGAGGGAAGGACAAGTCTAGAGGCTGAAGTAACAGTACCTTCTTCCAAAACCTTACTTTATTTTTAGTTAGTTTTGTGCTTTTTCGTCTTTATACACTGTGTAATGACCTTTAGTTTGATAAATTAAGCTTTAACTTGCGGTCCGTAGTAAAAATATTAAGTTATTAAGAAACTTAACAGAAGTAGACCAGCAACCCAGAAGACGTCATTTAGCAATATGAGAAACTGGGCAGTAATGCAGTGTAGTGACCATTATAACCCTGTCTGTTCTCTTGTTAATGATAGCCACCGTTTGCACATTTCAACTGCCACTGCTTTCAGTCTCTGCTGCACCTCTGCTAAGCGTAACCTCAGTCTTTTGATATTTTATATCCTGACATTCTCAGCATTAAGTATTTTTTCTGTTCAGGTTCTACAAGCTAAAATCTTTAGCTAAAATTTTATGTTTGTGTCATTAAAGTCAGCAGTTCTAAAATGTATTCAGTTCAGGAAGATCATTTGTTTTTCTGCCATTTGTACCTTTATAACCAAACAATAAATGTTCCTCTCTGTCTTGCACTTTATTCTCAAGTTGAAAGTTAATTTTTAAAACATATTTAAATGTTCTTTTGAAAAGATACGGTGTACATTTACACCACAGGCCACCACATCACAACACAATCCTTCTAATAACCAGCAGGGCCCGGTTATTTCCTGAAACGTTTCATTTCTTAATAGAGAGGGTCTGAAAATTCTTGTATAAAATAGATGTTGTAGGTAACAACAGGCCTGATTTTGATTCTACAGATTCTGTTCAAAACAAGCAAACAAACAAAAAAAAACCTATCATGAACACAAAGAACTGAACTCACACTTCAGCAGCTCCGTAAGTCAGACTTTATTCTTCAGTCATGTCATTTCAGTGGCTTGATTTGATCTTGATTTGATGGGCTCTTTGCTTTCTGCCTATGTTTACAGTCTGGGCTGGGATCCAGTCATTTTTAATAATGAAAAAGAAAAAGAATCGGTTGCATGTACATAGATAGTCATTAGAGATGCTGCAACTTCACAATTCTTATTTAAATGAGCACTTGGGAAAACAATTTGACTTTTTTATTTTTTTTAATGGCACCTCAGATAAGCATTTTAGCATCCAACAATATTGTTTCGTTTGAGGAAAATTGAAAAACAAAATCAAGAATTTTGAAGATTCCTGAATTAATTTAAGTGAATGTGAATCCAACCCTGGTTTCAGTTAACACTGGCTACATAAATAAAAGCATAGACACGTTTCATAGTGACACTAGATGATTCACAAGCACATTAAAGCACAATGCTCATCTCTGACGTTTAAGCATTTCAAGTATCTCAAGAAGAGAGAACAGTTTCCACAGAACAGACCATCACACCTCTTCCCTTTCCTTATTCCATCTGACTTTCAATATGAAAAGCAGTAAATAATTTACCTGGTTTTTAAAAGAGAATCTACGCCTTAATGTCACTGTGGCTTTTGATATTTCTATTCAAAAGTTTTCCAGCAGCAAAGCTCATACATGTATCAAAGCACATACAAAAAAAACATGAAAACAGATTTTTAAAAAAGGAGGTGACATTACACCCACATTTATAGAGCGAACAGATAATCCTTGTTTGCCAGCATTGACAGAACTGTCTGGGACATTTCTCAGTCCAATCAACACATCAAAGCAGAGACACTTCATCACTTTTAAACCTGGATTTGAGCTCTTTGACATTAAATGGACGGTTTGTGTGAGGTTAGAGTGCTTTTCCCCTCTGACGGCTCAGAAACATTGTGAGATATGAGACCAGACAACATCAGCAATAATACTTTTGCTATAAACAAACATACGCACTTAAATATTTCTAAAAAACACAATTAACAAATAATTACACAGTATAGAAAAACAACTTAAAGCCACTTGCTCTTGCTACAAATTTCTGAAGACATTACACCAAAAAAAAGCAATATTAATGACATGGGGCGGTGCTGTGAGAGAAAAGGCATTAATGCCACACATCCTCTCTAAATCGTCTTGTAGCATGTGTTGTTTCGCTCCATGCGTAAACAGTCTTGTGAATGTGTAGTTCTGTCTCTAAGTCTGGGAAGTGATGTGATATCCAGACAACTGTTGCGTGTTTCGTCCAAGTCCAGGCTCTCTGATGTGTGTGTTGACTGTTTTTTTTTTTTTTTTTTCTATTTTGTTAAGGGTGCGATGGCATTCGGACAGCCAAGTTCATCTTCTACATAAATAAATGTGTGTTCCAGGTTTTATCTGATGAGGTGGTAGGTGAGCCAGTACATGAAGATGGGTTGTGCCGCTGCTATAGACATGGTGAGGTACATCCTCAGCTGATTTCTGGCTCCTCTCACCAGCTTCCCCTCCGCCGCCGCCTCAGATAACAGCTTCAGACGCAGAGTGCGGATCTGAGGAGAGAAGATATTCTTAGCATAGCATATCTAATCATTTGCAGGACCAAGGCATCTGATATTCTAAGGCAAACAGCAGGAATCTGATATGGCTCCTACAGGGGCAGAGGGAGCCTCTGTGGACCCAACTGGTTTAGACAAAGTCTGTGTTTTTTCCACCACAAGCTGCCAGTCCTCCCTTATTTGTGAACAGGAAATCTGTCGAATAAGATCAACACTTAAGCTCTTCTACTCACCATAAAGACAAAGATGGCGGCACAGCACCACAGTAGAGAGAGGTAATACGCTGGTTTCCCAAACAACAGGCCTGCCACTACACCTACGATCATCCTGAAGAAACAGAAAGATTAGAGACGCACACAGTCACAGGTTACAAATAACGTACAAGGATCCTTAGTGTTGTTTTTTTTACTAAGAAAAACAAAAATTAATAAATCTTTAGATTTTTTTCCCATAGGGTTGTTCAAAGGAAAATTAGCCGTCATTAACTGAACAAAATAAAGAAAAACAAGCAATAAGGGGTAAAAGATGATGTACATACCCCACATATTTGTAGCCAGAAAAGGCCAGCAGGTCTATGGTCGTGAGGTCGGTGTTCACGGTCACGAGGTAGAGCGACAGCAGGACTGCCAGGACTTCCATGACCAACCACACCAACGCTGAGCTGGCCTGAACTCCCAGCAGCTCTGGGGAAAACCTGCGGAACACACAAAATAGTACAGTGAACTCTGTAGTTGCCTCTAGCTGTTAATAATCAGTTTGTAGATAAAGAATCAAATGATCATAAAGCGTTAGATTTGTGAGTCTTTTCCAAACCTGTATCAAAAAAAAAAACAACAACAACATGGATATACTGTATGTATACCTGTTCTGTGTGCCGAGGGCCAGTCCAGCCACCAGGACATATGTGATGAAGCCCATGGCAGGAATGTAAAGATCGGGAGCGTTCACATCAAAGCGTGGAGCCACAGGAGTGTCCTGCTGGTAGCTCACCTCCCAGTTCTGCAACACATAGGATCACACACTTTAAACCCACTTCATCCTTAATTCATGACTCAACTCAAAGGCTGAAATCATGTAGTATTTCACAGGTATAGGCCTTAATATTTTATCTACAGTATAACTGATTTACTTCTGCGGAGTCCACACATAAAAAAAAAAGCATCTCAAAGATCCACTGAAATAATTTGAGTAAACATTTAGAACATAGGCTGAAGGGTATATCTATAGGAAAAACATACTATATACTGAAGGGTCCGGTTTACTTTTTGAAGAAATTTGAACACGCATACAATCAACTCTACTTCTAAATCTCCATTTAGGAGATGTAAACAGACTTACTTCATGCATGTAAGGGAAAACCAGGAGGCCCAGCTTCTTCCCCACGTACACTGTGTCCACGGCAAAGTAGTATTTCAGCTTAGAAATTGGGATGAACCTGTCCAGCTGAAGCAAGCATACAGCCACATACACGCACGCATTATTCTTTGCATGTTTATGCAACCACTCAATGTGGGCAATATTTCATGTGGCCTTTCTGTTATGCCTGGATTTGCTCTGACCTGATGCATCAGCAGGCTTTTTTTTTTTTTTTTGATTTGTGGAAAGGAAATATTTGTGAGTCAGACTTACATTCTTGTCCACCATCTCCCTCCCCTGGGATGCCAACGAGCTGCCATACGCCATGGCTAAGTTAGACATGGGGTCTGACAGGAGGGACTGGCCAGGAAATCCTGCTGCCTGAGGCCCGGACTGCTGGTTCCTGCCAACATGACAAGAAAATGCATCAGCTGGAAGAACATAGTAATTTATCAGCTAAACTAATACAAATACACAGTTAAATCTATTGAGGAGAGACGATACAGAAGAAAGCTGAAGGAACAAAAGGTAAATCAGGATTATTAGATGTTACCATTTCTGTTCAGAGAGTCAAAAATTTATTTCAGAGGGCATGATGTGATTGATTGACAACCTGATGTCTCCTTGACCTAATATAGGACCCAAACATGAAAAATGCAGTAAGATGATATATGTTCGCAGTGTGTCCTTCACAAAAATGAAAACTTTCTACACCCATAATAATAATAATAATACTGAGTGTGGAATCATCCTTCATGTTGAACTGATGAAATACCATTTTTGTCTCAATAGCTCTTGACTCAGTGGTTTAATGTCTGGCATGGCTCCCACCTGTAGAATGGCTGTGATCCAGACCCAGCTCCACTCGTATCCTCAAACAGCTGGCTGCCATCTGAACCATCCATGGAGCTATTCCTCAGACGCATATTAGGCTCTGGGTGGCACGAAACAATGGTTACATAAAAGAGATATGTCAAACAGAGGAGGAGATCTGTACCTCTTGAATCACTTTTTAAATGTTTGAGGAAGGATGAAGTGTGCAGAATCAGTAAAGCAAATGCAGGCACACTTAACAGGAAAATCAAAGAAATCAGCATGCATCCCTCGACCTCGGCTGTTTAAGTGATATTCAGTGTATTGGACATTTAAGATCAGTCAGCCACAAACACCAGTCGCCCCGTGTACATGGTGATATTTATGACTTTCTTGTTAGTTTCTGACTAATGTTACATGCAATACAACAGACATGACATGCACAAACACTGGTGGAAAGTTTAGGCTACTTTCCATTGCTTCAAATTTACCCTTACATTTCATTTTTTCCTGTTTTGTCTTGACCTAGCAATTTGTAAGTATATCAAAGACATTAACCATTTTTCAATAATCGCGATTAATCAATAATCGATTTTTTTTCACCACCCCTAGTACTGTATAGTGCATACACCTAATCTTGCTACGCTACCAAATGAGTGCATTGTAAAGTGACTTTAGCATCATGCAATCTCAAAATACACATGTATTTGGACAAAGTCTGTTCATGAATGACTGTGTGCAGGAAAAAGGAGCTCCTGAACTCCATTCCCTGAGGGAGTAAACATCTTATCACACACTAATCACAAGAGCAGATTACGTCATTCTTAAGGGCCACCGTTTGGGTTATACCGTCTTAATATCTCCCACAGTCAACAAACACAAACCTTCACACAAGGGTAAAAGACGCCGGTAAGTACAAGAGACTCTGGTTTTCCAGCCTAACCCGTATAATGTTGGTTAAATTAGCCCGTTAGTTAGCATTGATAACTTAGCTCACGCTTATTAATAGCTTGCGGGCTAGCTATCGGCTACCAGTTCCCATTTATTTAGCTAATACTGTTATCCACGCTGGTGGACTTAAATTTCACATTTAGCTGTCTGTGTGATTACAGCTTGTTTAAGGTAATTTGCATCCAGCGGCTGAAAGCAGCAGGCTAACATGAGAGCTACCAAGCACAAACCGTGCACATGCAGCCAGTAACGGTAAAAACTGACTTGATCGATAAAGTCACGTACGTAACTTACGCTGTCTGAACCCACTTTGAGTTGCAGTATAATCCATTAGGAGTAATTTGGCGGTGACAGTGGCCGTCAAATCACAAACTCCACCGAGAAACGGCTGGTACTAAGTTAGCAAGCTTCACAGGGAAGTTGGAGTCATTCATAAAAGTAACACGGAAGTAAACGCTTTCCTCTTCTTCTTCTTCGTTTTCGTTCAGGTTCTACGGCAGTTGACATCCTCGACGTCGCATTACTGCCTCCCCATGGATTTAGTCTTTCTCAGTCAGTGTCCGTTTCTCTCAAAATTGAGTATTTTCCTCCGTCCACAGTCTTCATTCTTCTTCTTCTTTTTTCTTCTTCTTATTTTTACCTGCCTCCACCTGCCCTGCTCTCTGAAACATATCTATATGTATATATAGATATATAGTCAGGTCAGATAAAGTCGTTCTTAGCTTGTTCGCACTATATCTCCACAACATTTCAAATTAAAAGGTTTTACTAAAAGGTTTAACACTCAACTTTCATTCTGTTTCCACTATTTAATCTTATGACACAAGCTACCTTTAACTTTTTAGTCAGCCAACGATCAAGATTTTCTTTACCTTAACAAACCTCACATTTTTCTGGTACTTTTCCTGGAATGTTTTCACAGTATATGTTGCGTTACATCCTGTTTGTCCTAATCTTGACATTGAAAAAATAAACACCTATAACAATAATCACGGGGGAATGGCCGTGGTGATTTCCACAGACTGAGACACTGAAAGGTACCAGTCTTTGAAACAGAAGCAGCCAGATTCCAGTTTTCAGCCATGACAGTAAATGTGTCTGTGCTGATGGGAAGTTTAAAAAGTAAACAAGGTAGCTGACGAGAAGAAACGCCTTTTCTGGCTCTACTATTCTTTATATTCAGAGATGTGATTGGAGGCCGATGATAAGACTTTCCATGAGCACTGTCATGTCAGTCATAGCCCATTTTTTTTCACCCATGCCTCCCTGCCATTTGCCACTTTGGTGATTTGAATCACTTAAATTATTTCCTGGTTACACAGGTAGGTTATGTTCTCATAGCTTCTGTTTCTCTAACGTCATAAACAACAGACTTACCGTACAGAAGCCACTCTCATGGAATGAGATCCGACATGATGGCTGACTTTAAAATGAGGTTGATGGAAAACTGCCAACTAAACAGTGGTTATATAGCATTTGTCTCCAAATAGATTCAGGTACCTGAGCTACTTGCAAAGGTGAGACGGATGGTCAGTCGTAATAGAGGAACATTTCAAACAAATGCAATGTTCCAGGAGGCTGAGAGATTGATCCAAGAACAAGCAGAGAGGATCCTGAAGGCCAATGCTGAGAAAAAACACAGAGAAGAGGAAAAACTGAGGGGCAAATATGAAGGAGAAAAGCTGCTGGAAAAACTAAACAGGCCTGACAAATCTTATAAAAGAAAACCAAGAGAAAAGGCTGAGAAGAAAAACAAATTTATTGTAGGTGGTGTGATTGTGCCTTAATCAGGGGTGCAGCATCAGCTGTTGGAGGTCAACTTTGCATGGACATTGGAGCATCAGTGGGTGGAGGCAGTAGTGGGAGCCTTGGCACCATCAGTAGTAATAGCCCTGAAAAATAAATGTACTGTTCAATAAGACATATTGCAAGTACTGCAGTGACATGGTCCGTATACTCAAGAGTAGAAATGTACTGACCAAAGAATTCACACAGGTCCCTGTGTGAATTCAAGGGAATGAGTGGCATTTAATGTGAAAGCAGTCACTGATCATGATGATTATTACCTAACTCTACAGTGCATTTTAGCTTCTTTCATTGTTCTAGTTTTATGACCAGCAACTTTACTGTTTTGTTTAACTCTCACTGTTTTTAGCAAATATGCTCTGATGAATCTACTGGAAGTTATCTGCCCAGCACAAAATAAGATCTGGGCAGAGAAAGATCCAGGAATTTTCCTCAGGAGATTGTAGGGACCAAACCAGAGCTAAAGTTTAGAGTTAATATTGGACTTACATTTGTCACGTGGACAGAAAAAACATCTCCAAATGAATGCTAATCACTCTCCCTGTAGTGTTCATGCACAGCTTGTTGTGCTGCCCTCTGGTGACAAAAAGCCATATCTACAATTCATTGATCCACGGAATATTGTCATTTTATGAAAAGTTTTTGCTTAAAACTATTACTATGTATGTGTTCTCTCAACACCTATCCACACTTGTTCTGTGCCTGTAGTGTTTATTGTAAAAGATTTTTTACTTTTCACATTGTACAAGAAGCAAAAGAAGACAAAGGGTGCATTTTGTTCATTTTAGTCATCTGTTTGTGTGTGTGTGTGTATCTGTGTGTAAAGCCTCAGGTGGGCAAGTAACAGTCACATTTCTGAAGTGCCTTTTAATGGCTACAGTGACATCAAAGTGTTTTTTTTTTGCTATCTATGCCACAGAGCTGTTGCAGACAGATGGGAAGTGGCTTCGTTCTAAAGAAATGTTCACAATGAGAAGAGACATGGAAATACTGCAGGCACACAGGCAGATAATAGGCACAGGCAAAATACACACATAAAGCAAAGCAATTTACAAAGCAATCTGTGTGAACAAATAAAATTTCCGGTTTCCTGTCTCTACCAGTCCATATTCCTCCTCTCTCTTTCTCTTTTGTTTAAATTGACTTTGTGTCACTCTCTCAGCTGACAGCTGGACTCACTGGCCCTCAGGGAAAATGACCATCTCTGTTTAAATGGACTGTACTGAGACACACATTGCTCCAAAGCATCCCCGACTAACATGCACATGCGCACACACTCACATGCACATGCAGGGTACATAAATGTACAGTCATTTTCTTGCTTTTACTTTCAAAACACACATAAAAGCCAGAGCAGGGACTATTTTGAGGGGTTTTCTCATGCGGTAGTAATTGTTCCAAAGGCCAGAGAGTACAATAGAGGTCTACAGTTAACAGCTTGGTGTGCGGTCACACTGGAGACACATGAGTGGCTCGGGGGGAATCTGTCCTTGGAAATTAAATTCAGCAACAGTGACAAGCTCAATTCTAGCACAAAGAAGCAAAGCAAAAAAAAAAAAAATGGTGTGTGCATGTGTGCCCGACTGTATCTGAGCAACACTGCATTTTGTGTGTGTGTGTTGTAAAGTGTAAAGAGCATTTGTGTGCGATTTTTTTTTTTTTACCTCACATTATAGTTTACACACTTAGGTGCCCCTTCACGCACAAATTCACACAAGGAGCCAGATGGATAATGTAGGTTAAGTGGCTCCCGGACAAGATAGTTCACTGACATTTTCTGCTGATCAGCCACTGTATGAAAACAGACTGTGATTAAATGTAATTTCTTTGGCACAGGGCTGATTAGCTGTAACTAGTGGCCTCATTTGTGGTTTATAAACCATTTACTTGTACTTTATATATCAGTTATAAACTAAGGATGGAAAAACGAGCACATGTATGCACAAAGATGATTTTAATGTATATTTTCAAATGGAGATGAATAATTCAAGGATCCACCTTTGAGATTATGAATTTCAACCAAAAGAAAGTGGTAGCAGGAAGATGTATGGGGTTCACAGTGTCAAAAGAATTTATGTACTGAAGTCACACCAGCATCAATAATTCTGCACGGTTTGCCGGGCATTCTTCAAATGCAAGT
The DNA here is from genome assembly GCA_037833715.1 of Toxotes lorentzi. Classification (NCBI taxonomy): domain Eukaryota; kingdom Metazoa; phylum Chordata; class Actinopteri; family Toxotidae; genus Toxotes; species Toxotes lorentzi. The sequence continues at coordinate 13,590,438 of JBBMJY010000026.1, read as the reverse complement.
TTACCCCTGCCCCCCCAACGTACACATCCATACAGAGAGAGAGAGGGATTGAGAGAGAGTGGAGAGAAAGAAAGAGAGAGAGAGAGATGTGCTGTGTGAATTAACTCTTCCATGAAGCATGAAAAGCGCTCACTGTGTCGCTATGTAGTACAACCACAACTGCGCTCATCCAGCAAAGCACAGCAGTTCAGTTTTGGAGAAGCTTCCGAGTAGTCTTTCTTTTCTTCTCCTTCGCTTTGCCTGGGAGCACTTCCTTTACCCACGAAGTGTGGTTTCCTCACACACTCAGGCTGGCGACCATCGATCCGGGGATAATGGAGTTATCACTGATGGCAGCACAGGTAAGGAAGCGGAAGTACGTCTTTCTGTCAAGGTCTTACTATTAGGACTTTCAGCCAAAGAACTCCAAGTTCTTTACTAAGGAGGAGTAATGCTCTTTAATGTTGTTGTTACAATAGTAGTGCCAGGCATTTTTGTCATGCCAGATAAAACATTGTGTAATGTATGAAAGTTGTGACAAGAACAGACACAGTGCAGATGCTGCATGGTCTATTTTTCTCAACGAGAAAATGCAAAGAAAATTACTTGGGAATGAAATGTAGCTGCACACATTGAATCAGTGGAGCGTAAGAAAAGTTTGTGTACATTTGTAAAGTACAAATTTGCATTCTGGATATACAGAGATGACACAGAAAGAGACTGCAAAGTGGCTTCTCCCAAAGACGACACGCAAGCACGCTTTATTTTAACAGCTGAGTCACTGCGAGGCTGCTGTTCTGTGATCCTCCTGTCATTTTTACAACTTTTTCACTAAGTACATTGATGTGTAATGTATCGAGGTTGAGAACATCTGCTGTTTGCCTGCCTTAAACTAAACCGTTGGCCTTCCTTCCCACGCTCCTTAGTTTTGCACAGCAGATTCTGTGCCTTGCATTATACTTCATTATACATGTTTTGTACATACATTTTGTATGCCAGCATGGGCTTTTAAGTTTGAGGGGGAGACTTGGTTCCAAAGTTAAACCTCTCATGAAAATCTTCATAAAAATGAGGGAAATCCATCCCTAAGAAACAGTAATTGTTTTTAGCTGCAAAGAAGCAAAACAAAGTGATTCAGTTCTGTGTTTCCTATGTGTCTTGTCACACCTGTCTGGTGTGTTTGTTTCCTCCTGTCACAGTCACTGCAGCAGTTTCATCTATTCTGTTGCTCTGCATCATGGGAGGATGCTATCCTTTTTTTTCTTCTCTGTCTCCTCTGACCTAGGATGTTGAGCTTTAAGGAGCCTGAGGGCAGAGCTTTGTGTTACAGTCAAGGTCCTTTTGTGGGATGCAGGGATATGTAGCCTATGGATATATTTTGAAAGTAATTACTGTAGCTACTAAAGCTTGCATGGAAGTTCTACCGCTGTTACGTTATTGCTCTATCTGCAAGAGGAAGCATTAAGATGTTTTTCTTTTCTTGTCACAAAACATAATGGATTGATGATGAGAAGAATGTTTTTTTTACAGCTATGAAATAAAAAAAGTTTTAATCTTAAATAATTAATGTCTAAAGGGTTAAAATATTCATGATATTTGCTTATGGGAAGAGCAGTGATCAGGATTTAGGATTCAGGATTGGTGTCATTATTTTGATGATCCAGTTACTGAGAAACACACAACAAATGTAATTAGCTACTGTCAAAACGATGTCTTGTAAAAAAGTAAAGAAAAAAAGGTTTCAGATTGGTCTGGTGCCAAACACTAGATGTTGTTCATGAGACTTAGCCACCACTTCTGCATTTAAATTCTTCATGTTTGGACAGAATAATAAAAAATAGAATGATCATGTGACAGTATTCCAGCATTATAAATGGCTTAAATGATTTCAATGCTCCTGATGATACCTGCCGCAGCAGTGAAGATTTATCACATCTGAAACCCTGCTGTCACTCAGCTGGCCCTTGAGCTGCCTGTTTAAGTGTGAAATTGTGCCATCTGCTGGTACTGCTCGGGAAACTCAATAATCTTTCTCATTCCCATAATTGCTGAGCGGCTTGAGCTTTAAGGTATCAAACATTTTATGACACTAAGGTGCATCAAGGGTGATGTTAAGTAACAAATGGGAGCCTAAACACAACAAAATAAATCCAGCTCAGACTTGGTTAGCATGCTTTTTTTGTTTTGGCCCAGCATACACCTGGTTCCACGGCCCAGGTCTGGCCCATATACAGAATGATCATCAGATCCTACTTCCACATCTGGACCAATTCTGGCGTGCACACAGAGAAATCTTCTGGCTGTCAGACTACACTGGAGGAAAACAGCCGGAATCAGCCCAGATGTGACAGTACATGGCCCAGACTTTTTATTTTGCTATCTGGGCAGAAGATATATATAATATGGCATGTTGTGCAGTCCTGTCGTGCAGATCAGGCAGCTATTTCCTGCAGTGTACCCTGTCCAGCTGTGCAGATTTGATAAAAAACCTCCCATGATATCGGTCTGCTCAGTGGTAGTAAATCAACAAGACACTCTGAAGTAACAGCAAACAGTGTTGTATTCTTCTCAAATCCTTTCCACGCAACCACGCAGAATTTCAGTTTATGAGTTGTAGAGCAAAATCATATCTCTGTCCAAAAAGCAGATTCAGGGTCTCACTCTCTGGGTTCTGGACAGAGCGGTATTTCCCTTTAAGTCCCTAAATGTTGTTACTGAGCCTGTCTGCTCCACACGTGAACCCTGTCTGACTGAAGGAGTTTGATGGAGAGCCTCATCTGATAGCCATCTGTTCTCAGATAGTTAATCAGGTGTGCTCAACGTGTGGTCCTTAATCACCTCGTGCCAACTGTCTCTGAGCACTGTCTCCACAGTCAGCGCCTTAACTGTCTTGCTACCTGAAACCCTGCATGTTTTAAATTTAACCATGTTTTTACCACATTAAAGGTGACACACACACACACATGCAATAAACAACACCACAAAGTCCACTTAAAATAAAGGACACTTTCTTCTCAAAAATTGGAGAAGACTATGAATAAATCTCAGATTTCATATTTCTGTCTATCATATTAAACATCATACATTGAGCAGTACTGTATTTCTGGGAAAACTCATCTAAATGTTGATTTCAGTCATCTTCTTTCTTTCACTGATGAAGTGTCAGCGACTGACCTTGTGCTGATAACTGGATTCTCTCTCTCTCTCCTCAACCTCCCTTTTTGTTCCAGGGGCTGAATGTTAGACTGATCTTAATTAAGTCCTGTCCATCAAAGTGTATGTGTGATGGAGAGTTAGGTCAGATTACCATCTGCTTTAGAGCTTATCAGATACTTCGGAGGGGGCATCTGTTTGACATCGACAGCAAATTTGATCCTTTATGAGTAGTTTTTCCTTTACGTTAATCCAAAAAGCGTGCACATCCAAACTGTAAGGATTGTAAATCCTTTGTGGATGGAATACCATGAAATACCAATACATTCAATACCATAAAATTTCCACTATTGTCCACTCAGACTTATGTGGGCACTGACTTGAACTTTCTGGGTAATCTCACAGGCCAAGTCAGGGATTGCTGTATTGCCCATATTGTCTATATTTATCATCTTTACAGAGTCTGTTCCTCCTATTTTGGAATAGCGAGTTGAGATAACTGTTCTATAATGATAATGGTAATGGTTCTGACTCTGCTGAACACATTAAGCATACAGAAGGATGAGTCATTCATTGCACGCATAATATAAGCCATGTAAAGCTTCATTCTTTCAGTTTGGATGTCATGACGGATTAGATACACATTAGACATCCATGTGGATGGGCACAACTGCACTTTTGTTATGTAAGTGAGTCAACTCTCAACTCGCAACTCACCTTGAGATTACTCTGATGAGATCAGTTGCTCTGAAACTTGTGTGTCTGTGCCATCAGAAGCCTCATAAGCTCATATATCTACAAAAACTGTCTGAATACATTCGTATTTTGATCATTTCATTAACAGCTATGGATTCTTTATATTGAATGCATATCTGGTCTCAGGTTCGAGAAGGATTTCATCAATCGCTTTGGAAAATCTGATGTGGCACTTTTGCAGTTTTGCTTGTCCAACATCAATGAAAAAGTAAAATATGAGGATCTGGATGTTAAAATTCTATTTTTTTTCTTGATGGTGGAGTTTCAGTCCTGCTCTCATCATGAGCCTGACTAAACTGTAACCTCATTACATGGGAGTGTATTGTGTGAGTAAAAGTGGATTCCCATTGTACATTTAATCATGTTGCTTAAGCTTTAAATCTGAATTGCAGCAAAACAGTCTGTAATAGCATGACAGTACAGTATTATCTTTATTGTAATGTGAGATTGTTTTGGTTTTCCTTTTATTAGAGGATCAGGATAATCTCTCTCACACAGTATATATCACTTGTATTTGCATTAGATTACATGGCTTGGCACAACGGCCAGAAACATCTGTGATAGACTATACACCTAAAATATTACGTAAATACAGCATGTGAGATTGTTTTCTGCAGCCCATAGTGCTTCTCATATATCCAACATAAAACTATGTGCAGTGTGTACATGTGCTGGTGCTATGCCGTGCCTGTGTGAGGACTGTGGACATTCAAGACAAAGACCTGTGGCAACATGTAACAGTTCCTACTTTACTTCTGATTTCTGTTTATTCTGTTTATTTGTTTATTACACCTTCACTACGTTTATGGAATCTCAGGAAATCAACAGGCATTTACCTGAGTTACTGTTTTCTGATTTATAAAGGGGGACTTCCTTCTGTAGGTGATAACAAGAGGACAGGTTTCGTAAAATGCACTTTGCAGACCTCACCTCTCGTTGCATGTGACAGTAACAGAGCTGGTGTGTCTGTTTAGCAAAGCGCAGAGTTAATTAAATGGAGCTTAACAGAGCGTGAACATAAAACGTACTGCATGGTGAGAATGATGGAGAGGTGCGCCTGGGACGTATTATGTCTGTGTGCAGCCTCTGCACGCATATCTTTGTGTGCCTGTTGTGAGTGTTTGCGTGCTGAGGTGCATGTGTTGCATTATTTGCTTGTGTGCTTCAGTTGCAGCAACATACAACAAACAGCGACGCACAACAAAAGGTACATGCTTCATGCTTTAGACCATGAGGAAACAGGGACACCAAAGTTGTGAAAAGGTTGGGTTGTATTTGTGCTAATACATGTGTTTTTATTGTATGTCGGCATGTGCACATGAAGGCACCTGTTTGTGAACATATATGACAGTGTGTGAGTGTGTTTGTGGGTTTGAGATCCAAAAACCAGGAGAAACCTACTCTACTTGTGGCTTCGTTGGGTCCAAAAATGATGGACACCACACGTTGAAATGGTTTTGAAAGTTAACACTTGGTTTTAGGGTTCAGGTTGGACTTAAGTTTAGGTTAGGTAAGTTAGGGTTAGGGTTGGTATTTAGTTGGGATGATTAAAGTTAGGCTAAGGGGCTAAGGGGCATGAATATAGTAAAACAAGGCTCTCTCTGTGTTTGTGTGTGTGTCTGTGTGTGTCTGTGTGTGAAATGTGAAGGGTCTTATGAAATCTGGATAAGGTCATTTAATGATGTCAGTGAATGCTGTTCTTTGCTCATCCATCAGGCTCTGAAGCCTCCAGCGATCCTAAGCAAAGACTCAACCAGCCATGAGAACAAGCCTTTCTCTCCCTCTCTCTCTCTCTCTCTGTCTGTCACTCTCTCTTGCTTTCACACTCTCACTTCCTTCCTCTCTGCCTTCCTTTCTCTCCATTCGTCTTGCTCCCTCCATTCTTGTCATGAATTCAGCGGGCCCAGGTCTCCTCCGGACATGTTCTAGCAGCAGTATTTTCTTTTCATCACACGGCTCAATAACTTGGAAATCATTTTCAGCTGCTTCTACTTTTTGATTTAGTTTGCTTGGTGTCCATTACTTCAGGGCAAAATCACCAGCTCATGAGAGTCATTTAAAACAAACTCAATAAAAATCAGCTTTTATTCAAAACCAAGACCAGCAGGAGACAGTGTCTGCAGGTCTTTAAAAAGTCTTTCAAAGATGCAGTTAAATTATTTAAATGTATTGCCTTAATATAATTCTATAAATACTTTAAGATTTTTCTTCAGCATATTGACGGGTTCTTTTCAAGTTTCTGTTTGAATGTTAAATGCACTTTCTTTTCTGTCACATTTGCAGTTTTTGAAAGGAGCACATCGGTCTTTGTTTTTTTCCAGGGCTGGGGCTTTGGCCCTGTGTTACTGAAGCAGCATCAGCAAACTCGTCACAGGACATGATCTGTGTGACAAGGTCTAATTGTGGCCTTGAATCAGGCTTTGCACCAGTTTTTAAGCCATGTTAGCGATGTAATTCTGTGGATGTCGGCCCATCCACCACTTTGGTCCAGACTGAGTATCTCAGCAACTATTGGATTGGATTGTTCCCAAGCAGAAAGGGAAGAACAGACAAGATCAAAATTTTTACCCTCCATGATGTTATGGGATGGATTGCCATGACATTCATCTTCCACTCTGGATGAATTGCTTTTGTGTGCTCTATAACGCCATCATCAGGTCAAAAATTCAATTAGTTGTATACTTTGATTCACAAAATACCAGCAAAAGTAGGGACACTGTCCTCAGCCTCAGCACACACACACACACACACACACACACACACACACACACACACACACACACACACACACACATTCTGTGTAAACTTTTTCCCCATAAACTTTTTCAAGCTTTACACAGGTCTGCTAAGAAGGAGAGCAAAAAGTGTAAAAAGGACAAAAAAATTCCTTTGCGTCTCTTCATCTCTTCAGTGTTTTCTTTCCCTTCTTCACTTCCCTTCTGTGTCTCTCAGTGTTTCTCCTCCTATGACAGATGTTTCAGAAAGAAGAGGAACAGCTGGCTGCTGTGGAGCTGTTTATTCACCCTTTCACTTCTTCCTCTGCTGTCCTTCCCCTCTTTTCTTTCATCCTTGTTTTTCAGTTAAAGCAAATGGAGACCTGACTTTTCAACCCTGGAAATGTAAATACAGTATTTGTAGAATTTAAGATTCAGACATAAAATGCAAATATAATCCTCCTCCCCTTGGTAAAGATTTTGCGAGTGTGAGACAGTGTGAACAAGGCTGAAATCTTCCTCTTGCCCAGGAGCAAACTTCACGTCAAGGGCTACACTAATAGCTTGCGAAACAAATAGCTTGTGAGACAAATGCCTCATAAATGATAAATGAGTTCTGGCCCCTTTTAATCTCCCTCCATCCTTGGCTAATTATGGGAGAGATATTATTTTCTTCATCCCAAACCCCTTATTCCACTCAGATTCCTCTCATTTTAAACAGCCCCCAGCTTCCAGTGTGTCATTGTGTGTGTGTGTGTGTGTGTGTGTGTGTGTGTGTGTGTATGTGCTTCCAGTGATTGATGAATGTGTGTTCCTGCTGCATATGTGTGTGCACTCATTTGTGCCTTGTGTGTGAATGTGTGTGTTCGTATGTGAAATGTGTCTGAATTTCTTATATCTTATATAACTTTATAAAATGTCACTTTCCTGGACACACACACACACACACACACACACACACACACACACACACACACACACACACACACACACACACACACA
>JBBMJY010000026.1:13567694-13582734 GCA_037833715.1 Toxotes lorentzi | reverse complement strand
CACACACACACACACACACACACACACACACACACACACACACACACACACACACACACACACACAAACACACAAATATGCACATCTATCTTTGTGAGGACACTCACTGACTTAAGGTGTGTCAGAAAGTCAGGACCAGCCAAAATGTCCTCACTTCAATGGTTTAAAATTCAGGTTGGTCCTCACACTATGTAGCCATGTAAGTACACACACACACACACACACACACACACACACACACACACACACACACACACACACACACACACGCTTACATGCAGTCACACAGTCTCACCAAAGGAAATCTCATCTCACATGCATCCAAGCACTGCATGCACCTGGGCATAGCAGAGAGACAAATAAATGCAAACACACACACATAGATACGGGCAAAGACTACACACATGCTCTTCATTCCTCTAAGCCCCCACAGGACACACATCACAGATGGCCACAGGAAGGAGACACATATGCCAACTTATTATACACAAAAGTTACGCTGCACACTTGACCCATCATGCAGCAAAGATTTCTCATTTTCAGAGATTTGGAGGATTGAGCCTGTGTATGTTTGTCTGTGATACCATGAGCCCTGCAGCACTGCATGCTACTACAGGATGTCCTGCTTGGGTCCAATCAGTCACTGCATTGGGACGATACTATGTATGGGTGGACTGGGAGCACTGGGAAACTGTAGAGGGATGGGAGAATTCATGGAGGGGGAGAGGAGTAAAATTTGGCGATGGAGGTTGAACAGAGAATAAAGGTGTTAAGAGAGAAGAAGGACATGAGAGAGGTCACAATAAGGACATAAAAGTTTGTAGAGACAGAGATGCAGGTAGAAGGAGGGAGAGGGAAGATGGTTTGGAACAGAAGAGGGGGAGAGAGATGGGGAGTAAAAGTTCAGATATTATGTCATTAAGACAGGACAAACAGGTGGCAGAGTGTTTGATTTAAAACAGAGTGACAGGGAAGCGAAGAGAAAGGTGAGAAGACAGAACAGGAGGCGAGGTTAGAGACAAAAACAGCTATAAAGGAGGATAAACAGAGTATAGAGACAGGCAGGGAAAGGGGAAGAGGATGAGGAAGGATGGCCAAGAGGAGGAAAGACATAATGTGAGCAAGAGAACACGTCATGGAGTCACTGCTGTTTGTTCAACTTTATCCTCTGATGACCCTCTTTCTTCCTTTGTCCCTACTATATATTGTTTCTTGTTGGGGAGTAGAAGGTAAATAAGTGGTGGCAAAGGCCAGTATCTGAAACTAAAATGCTCTGCACTGTGTACAAGCGAGACTATTTTACTTGGTTCTTGTTTTAACACAAAGTAATCCTGAAACCCGACCATGAAACAAATTTTATGGGCAGAAGACAGCTGTTTTCTGCATTAATTCACACACAGAACATGATGCTAACAAGCAGAGAGACACATTCTCTAACCTGTGCATACGCATTCATCCATACATACACATGCATGCTATTAATATTTGTACAAGCACACACACATCAGCGTGTGAACATGGTCCATACACGCAGATATGCAGGTGCATACTATATGTACACATGCATGCGTGCAAAAAGCACAAATACACACAGGAAGCTTCATTCTTTGATTGACTTACTTGCTGTGACCTGAGTGTCCTCACAGTCCCAGACGTGGATTGAGATCATCCTGGTGACTCACTCCATCCTGTTGTTCTTGCCATGTGTCACAGCTTTGTTTCTGGTAAGACACAACACCATCTTTCAGTTTTCTCTTTGCTCGTTGAGGTCTGGATAAAGAGGCTTGAGGAGAATGTTATTTCAAGTACAATAGATGTTTGATAGTTTTTTTCTTCACCAAAACATCAACTTGAACCCATTTTTTTCCTTTGACAACATTTGACTCAATAAAAGCATTAATTGCTGAGCTGTAATAGATTTTTTAACAGCTTGGAAAAGACAAGTCTTTTCATATCTACAGCGCAACGACTTTTTTTTTTTTCTGTTTTTTTCTGAACATTTGTTTATTAGTCAGTGTGTGTTGGGGTTGTTTGTATGGTATAGTCAACACTCAGCTCCTGAGCTGTACTCTGACTGTGTGAGGCCAGAAACATCCAGCTCAGCCGTTTCACCCACACACACACTCACACAAAAACACTTTCTATACGCCCACACATGCCCATGGTGTGTTCTCTGTCTCACAGCCCGCCTTTTTACACCGATACACAGCAGGATCAGCCTCACACACATGCTCTCACAGGGCACTCTCATCTCCCACTCTCTTTCTCTCTCCCTCTCTCTCTCACTCACATGGGCTCTCACTCTCGTGAATAGCAGCTCCTCTCTCTCTCTCTCTCTCTGAATGAGCTCAGTCTAAGTCAGAGTCTAGGACGGGACAGACAGGAACTGATCTCTTTCTTCACATACAGCCGGCAGTAGGTGCATCTTTATTTCTCACTGTTCTTCATTTCTTGCTCCATGTTTCTCTTTGTCTTCTATATATTTCTTCTATATCTATATCTCTTCTAACTCAACACAACCAGGAAAACAACTCTCCTTTTCTGTTTTTCTAAGCTTATGTTCAAACAAGATATTTAGATTAGACATGATAGTTAATGACTCTTATTGTTGCACTTATTAGGCCTGTTTTAGAAGTGGCTTACCTAGCTTGAATGATGAAATGGCTTTTTTGGAAACTTTGAATTTCTTGAATGCTGTTTGTGTTTGGTACTGCAAACATAACTTGATGCACTGCTGCTCCAGATGCGAGACTAATTTTAACAGAGAGACACATCTAACATTTATATTTCAGCTGCTGTTCACACATCGGATTCAGTTGTATGCCTGCGGTGGATGAACTTTCTTTCCACCTTCAGAGAATCTGTAATGCACTGGAATGTGCACAAGGTGCAGTCTTGTATGGGAGTTGACAAGAGACCAGCGGTCTAGCACTTACTTCTGTGATGGTGTTGTGATGTTTGAGACTATTTCAGAAGGAAGAACAGCAAAAACATTTCTAGTCTCAGCTCCGGCACCAGGCTTTCCATGCAGGCATTTTTCTTTTGTTGTTTTTTGTTTTTAAAGTAAAATCTGTGCATCTAGGTTTTTTTATTTTATGATCACCTGCACAATTTAAATTCCGGTTTATTCTTGTTGATTTTTGGGCCTATGGTAGTTCTTATATTGTCTGGCTGTGTCTTACACTCAGCATTAAAACACTGTCTCATTATCAGTGTGCTAAACTGACTGGTTGACTGGCTCTTTTAACAACTGTGTGTGGGCTGCAGCCTAGAGCTGCTGGTAACAGTTTTCCATAACTCTGCCTTTCTGCTAAGCTGGTTGGAGACCATGTAAACTTTTCAAACAAGCACAAGCATCTACTAAAGAAAAAAAGAGGTCAGTTCCTTATATAACTGTAACTAGTCTGAATGAACAGATTCCCGCTCTTCTCCGCAGCTCAGAGTTGATATTCAATGCAGTGACTGTAAACATGCATTGAGTGTGTGTGTCTCTGTGTGTGCATTTGTATGTGGTTGCATAAGTGTGTCTGTTTGTCTGTCTCTTGCTCCCTCCACTCCAAGCTACATCTTTGTTTAACCTCATAAACCACTAATTCCATCCCAGACCTGTTTATTCAGTGGGAGAAAACTATGTGAAAAGCCACTAAACCGCTGAGGTTAAAGGAATAACATGGCGGGCAGTGTGAACAGCAGCAGATTTAAGAAGAATGAAAGTCAAAGTTACCTTTGAATTAGACCATGAACACGTTAACATTCTCCTGTAATTTGTGTCAAGATGGATCTACAATGAACAATGAGGCGAAGTGAATTTGATGTACTAAGGAGAAAGTTGCTCTCTCCTCTGCAGAACAGAAGCTTTGACTACGATATTTAAGTGCGCAGTTCACGTCAGTTCAGCAGAAAAGGCAGAACTGAGGTTCCACAGTGCATGTAATCAATAACCTGCCTAATTACCACTAAGGTAAATAAGAAGGTGAGGTTACTGTATGCTCCGAACCTACTTAAATTGCCTCTTTCAGTTGACCATGCAGAGCCGTAGCATACAACAGGTATTCAGATCTTTGACTTCAAACCCTGGGGTTCTAAAAACAAACTCATTATATCTTTGGGTAGTTTGTCTTCCGGACATACGGTGCAATAACACATGCACATGCTCGTGCTTGCTTCTGTTTTTGTTGATGACCTTTCTGTGCTGCTTTACTCACAGAAAGAGACACAGCTCCTAGGCAGAGACTTTTTTTTTTTAATGAGAAGATGACCAGGCTCCTATTGCTGAAAATGTTTTGTCTTTAGGTTGGATTGTAGATTTTCTATGGGAGTCAGTTGCATGTTTATGTTGTGTTCTTACAAACCAGCATGGGAACAGAAAAGAATTTACTCCTGTCCCTTTGTTTAACTCATGAAAAACCCTTGGAGGCAGTTTTGATTAAATATACATATTAAGTGGCCTATGTGAGAGCTCTCATAAATTATGCTGCCGTATCTTAAAGGTTGCAACACTCTTCTTTTTTCACTTTTGAGGAGGAAGGGACCCACGCAAAGACATACACAAAGGATGGTGAGACAGTTGCACATGAATAATGACGCACAATGGAAATCGTCATCAGTGGGATTTAGTCCACACCTTTAGGTTGAGACATGTTTGGTCTCAGCAAGTTTTTCCTCAGGTGTATTTATATCTCTAACCTTTTGAGACATTACACCTACATTTAAGATTGGAATCAATAATAGGACATTTAATTAATATCCATGTTCAAGTACAAGCTGTTGTATTGATATTTGGTTCTGTTGTGACGCCTGGAAAATCTACAGCGTCTCTCTCTAATTTGTCCTCAAACTTTACAGTAAATCATGCGCACCACACATGACTTGAGCCATAAGTCAGTGGCCTACAGCTCCACGTAGACAGGCGGTGTCAGATTACCCCAGTTCATGCCCCCCAGTGATTCCTAAATCTAACAAGGCCAATGGCTAACGTGTTTTTTTGCTAATCCTTCTGTAAAGTCTGCACGAACGTATTTTAATTTAAATACCTCCACCCTCTCTGTGCGGACAGCATAGTGACAACAACGAGCACTAACTGAGCTTTAGCACCGGATGTGTTATAATGAGTTTCCCTCATAACTCATTATTCTGTGACAAAAATGTGACACTGTTTTCTTTTTACTCCCCTCAGTGCGAAAGGGTTTCCTCAGTGAGCATTTGCCCTGAAGTTACATCTGCAGTTTGGGTGCAGACACAGAGTGTTATGAGGACACAAGAGAAGTCTGAGAAGCACTTGGGGTCAAAATGAACTTGGTGCTTGAAGCATCCCAGTGGAAGATAAAACAAATCTATTTACAATCACAGGGGTCTGACCTCAGCTGTAGTCACATTGATGCAGAAACGTATTATTCTGCTCAATGAAAATTAATTTTTAAAAATATATTCTTGTTTCTTTTCTGCCGAGCTCTGTCTGTACCCATGGACGTATAACTGTGGCAATATTATTCTCAAAGGTGTGTGAAGTGGTGTGAAACTGTGTCTCAACCTGTGTGTGTTCTCATGTGCATATCTGAACACACATTTGCAGATTCCTTTACTCATACTCACAAATCAGACTCCACATTTACAGATTCTTGCACACCTTCAGAAATCTGAGTACACGTATATGGATTCAGATACAGTGTCACAGCTTTCAACATGCAGCTGCAAATGTGCATGTTCCCCCTAATAGAATGGGGGTGAATGGAATTTAAACACTGCACACAGCAAGGAGCTTGGATCATTCTGAGTAATGACAAAAATCAAAACTGGCATGGCTGGGTACTGAAAATATGTTTTTGTCTTTGGATTCGAGCGAACTGAGCCTTTAATGAATGATTAAAAAAAAAAAAAAAGATAGAATCTATGCTTCCCTGATATACTGACACTAAACAACGTCAGGTTTAACTTAAGTTTTTCTACAGTCAGGGCATAAGTGAGGATGTTGAGCAGTCACAGAATTGTGCCTTTAACATGCTATAACACCTGCAAGTTAAAGGGTCAAGCTCCCTTGAACCTTTCAGCTGTCAGAGTAAAAGCTGGAATTATTAATGGCCACTGAGCTGTCTGTTTGTATCACACACTGTACAGTCTATGGTTTGCACGTACTTAAGAGTACGAGACAGCCAGAGTGTCGGTGAGCTTGTGTGACAAATTACAGTAGATAAAGTTCACACACCTGAGTTTCAGCCCCACACCTGCGTGTGTCTCTCGCACAAGAGCTGGCAGCAACACAAGCAGCTAAAACTGGAGGTGGTGTGTGATTGTATGTGTGTGTGTGTGTGTGAGAGAGAAAGAAAGACAGGAATATATATATATATATATATATATATATATGTCGCGTCTCTTTCCTGTCTGTGTGACTGGGTGCTATGGAGGCCCCCCAAGGACTAACACATACAGCTGAGACAAAAGTGAGATTCATTTTAAGCCTCACTTGTTATTATTATTATTTTCTTGTCCTTCTCTTCCATCCTCTGTTTGTGTGTCTGTCTCTTTTCTTTCTCTTGTGTAGCATGTGTCAGATTTTGTTAATCCGTTTGAGAGTTAATCCCTTTGAGATGCTGATTCCTCTTCACTGTACAGTACAGATGCCCTGAGACCAGGCACAGCTGTGGGGTTAACCTCCTGAACAGAACGGATGTTGCTGTTCACTTATCATTGCATGATTCATTCGGGGCTGAATGCATCTGATTTTCAGCCCTTTGAGACTAAGAATGTCTCACGTATTTGAAATGTCTCTGCATTCATCAGGGGAGGAAATCCGATTTTAATCAGAACTGAAGATCAGATTTGATCGATCAGTTCTCTATACTGAACAGCTGAGTTCCAGTCCATACTGAGATGGTGTCATGCTGCTTTCTGAACCAACAACCTTTTCAAACATGGGTTTAAAAACTAGCTTGTAAAGCTGGTTTGGAGGTTAGCTATTTGCTTTGTGGACCAGTGGAAATCTAGACACAATGAAGATTAACTGTGAAAATGAAATGACTTTCTTAGATTTCTTAGATCTATTTTGTTGTTAAAGAAAATTTCAACAGTTGTCATGTGTCATTCATGCTAACGGTTGTCATATTTGTTCTGTCCTAATCAAATTAACAGTACAATTTATTTCAATAACTTAACTTTTCTGTCTTTCTCCTTGTAGTAAGACAACTGCATATCTGTATCACAACTGTACTCTTTTTATCTAAATGCCTCTTGTTCCCCGTTTCCCTCTCCCTCTCTCCTGACAGCATTTCCCGGCTGTGAGCGGGGCCTTCATGGATTCTCCGTACAATGGCAACACGTCCTTGCAGACGTCCACCTCCAATCTCAACGCAAGCTACTCTCGACCCTCAGAAGCAGAGGATGACGGGAAAGTGTCCAGTGACACCATCTGGCTGTGGATCGCTGTGCTGGCAACTATCGGCAACATAGTGGTGGTGGCTGTGGTTTGTGCCTGTGCCTTCTGACAAGGTTGGAGAGTGGAGCAAAATTACTGCTGCTGTCTCGGATCATGGGGAACCTTGTATATCCTGAAAATATATTTTTTTCAGCAGAAATGATGTAAAATAGCCTTACTTTTAAAACAATGAGCGGGGAATTTTTGAAGTGTATGCTTTAGTTTGAATTTTGACACACACTTTTGACAAATAGAAATGTTCAAATAGGGAAGTTTGTTTAACAAGGTCATCAGATTGAAATAATTATGTGGCACTTTTTCTGTTCAGTTCTGCAGTGCAATAAAAATAAAATAAAAGCCACAAAATGATACTGGAAAACCTCAAACTGACCAAACAAGACCGCACACAGACAAATGCCACGCATGTCCATACTTTGATGCACAATTCATAAGACCAGTGAGAAAGCCACCGAGCACGTGTCTACCATTTTGGATTCCATAGTTTAAAGACAGTCCTGCTATAAACCTTGTACTAGTTGTCACTGCAGTAAATACATTTTTAGAGTTTTAGAGTTGTCAGCTTGTCAGGTGATTTCAACCAGCAAGCGTTCAATCACAAGCCTTAGACAAACACATTACCTTCAATTACCTTTACATTACCTGTACATTAATGTTAGATAGGAAGTTCAGTTCAAATTCATAAAACACAACTTCAGCTTTATTGTTTTTAAACAGTTTCTTCTTATATAGATGAAGTTGAGACTATACAAAGTAAGTTAAGATAAAGCTGTCCGCAGCTCTGCCCTTTATGGTTAAACACTAAAAGGGTCACAGGGGCATTTATTTTAGCCTCCACGTGAGCAGAGCATTAACGTTGTTTTAATGAGCATCGGTCCCGAAGCTAAATGCTAAATTTATTCATTTTGGATTCCAGGCTGGAAAAAACAAGTTGTGGCCTTAACATAATAGTACTATGCTTGCCAATGGTCAGTTGGTTATGCAAGCCAAGCTGGTGTTATATAAACCCATTCGGTCCCAGTTACACCACAGGCTCAGCAGAGGTCAGCGTCAGAACTGCAAGGATTAGACAAGATCCTAGTTTGATCTCGTAGTGGGATCAGAAGCCAGAGAGAGATCCACCGTTGAAGATGCACATGACTTAAAGAGATCAGAGGTTTGAGCCGTCACAGAGTCAGAGGATGCTCGATCAAAGCACTGAGCTCCAACCTGTATTGTCTATATTATTCTTTTCTATTCTATTGTTTTTATTCATACATTTTCAGCAGGCAGTATATTTACTTGACTAATTTTGAACGCTGTGGGCAACAAGAGGAATTAACCCTTAGTTACTGTTGCTACGCCTGCCTAGTTTTCCACTTTTGCATGGCACGTATGCAGTTTACAGGGTGGTGTAATAAGGGAGGCAGATACACAACTAAAACTCACTAGTAATTTGGGCAGATTGGCTGGACAAACTAATTAACTAACTAATTAAATAACTAACTAATTAGCTAATTAAGCTAATGTTAGCTTCATGATTTGGTTGAAAAAAAGAACAAAAACTTGTAAAGCATCTATTGATTGGTACATACATGATATTGTGCTAAAAGACCAGATAAAATAAAAAAATCTGCATCCCACCAGCTGATGAAGAAACACAAATTTTATATTGCAGTGTAGAGCCAGTCAGTGCTAGTATTAAACCGTCATTAAACAAAAGCTGCTTAGTTTACATAGTAGGACAAGTAAAAATGAATTAATAATTAATAATTAGATTTATGCATAATTGCTTGTATTTTCAGTTGCTGTTTTTGTTTAGCGTTTACCATTATGAGACAGAAGGCTTTCAGGATGAGGACTAAATGGTGTTGTGATGTACAGTAGGCCACAGATGTAGGCCACATGTAATCCCCCAGAAAATGCAGTATGATGTGCTCCTTGGCCTTGGATATAATGGTATGGGTAGACGATACTGTGGGTAGTAAGCTAGTTAGATAGACATTAAGTTAGAGCAGATAAACTCACAGTTTAATTCATTCCTTACACTCTTGCTCTTAAAAAAGGAACGGCTGAAAAAGACACTACCCTCCAAACTCCATAGCATCTCTCTTCCTACATCCCTTTTCAGCTGCTGCGTCAGCATTTGGACAAATCTGAAGCCTGACAGGCCTGCTGTGCCTAGTTACGGTTGCTAAGCCATGATTGGACAATTGCTGTTTTTTGTGGAGAGGTTTAGCGAACACTCAGTTATGATACTCTCATGCCGTGACTGCAGCTTATTTTTTATTTTCCATTACTTGATGCTTCAGCAGATTCTAGCCTCCCTGGTGTCCACAAACATCCACACTAATAGGCAATCTAAAAAGTCCACTTCATCACGCATGTCTTACATCTGAAGACACTGTGGCACCTTTAAGAAGCCCAGTAGAAACAAAGGAGCAGGGCTCAGGAAATGAGCAGTGATTTGTTGAAATTTAACAAGCCAAGAGGGTCACAAAGAAGCATTTCTATCTGTCAGGGTTACTTATCTCTACATTGTAAGGATAAATACATCATTAAAAAGGGTAGTGCCATTCGCTTCAGCTCCCTTCAAATCACTGAGATTGTTAATGAGGAGATAAAATTTCATAAAGTTGATAGGGATGAGGCAAATGAGGTAGACAGGGCAGGAAGAAGAGAAGGCTGGGGGGTGCGGGGGGGATATCAGGTCAGCTGAGATCGAAAAGTAACGGGAGGAAAAATAATATAATAAAGAAAATATAATAGCAGAAGATTCAAATCACACTGTTGCTCTGTCTGCTGCAAACTTTGTCTGGGTCTCAGTGTAAATGGACAGTGGGTTTTAAGCTTTTAACAGTTTTGGAAGACACAGACAGATATGTATCGTTCTAAAGGACATGGGCAGTGGATGACTTGTTGGAGATATGGTCCATCATCAGGAGACGATGGAGACTCTTTCGTTGCCTGTGTTTAATCCCCTGAAATGAAACTAGATAGTCAGCAGTGGTACCTTTATTGGTACTCATGCCATTCTTCATGCTATTACCATGTCTCAGCTTGGTAACTTGTCAATATACTGCATTTGGTTGTTTTAACCCAGTCTAGTCAGAATGAATCATACAGCCAGTGCCATCCACTGCACGTGTATGTGTTTATACATCTGTCAGTTAAGATCCAGCCTGTGTGAACTGCGTCATCGTCCTGTCAGTCCTCTGCAGCGTAATGAGCTGTAATGTGCCTCGCGTTCTCCCAGCCGAGCGTCCTATCCGGTTTTCCTTTTTCCCCCCTCCCTTGCTTGATGTACCACAGGGAAGCATGTCCCTGGCGGCTATTAGGGCAGTCAGAGAGAATTGTATTATTGCGGTTGACTTTACTTCGCAGACAGAATAGAACTGACTTCAGCTGTCAGAGACAAAGATAGAGTGTAAAGAGAGAGAAATGAGCAGAGATTAAAAAAAAAAAAATTGTCATCTGAGATAAAGAGTGGCAATGAGTGACACGGGACGTGAAAAAGCAAGATGTGGAAGAGAGAGAGAGGGTGTCATTTCTGCCATTAGTACTTTTATCCACAAGGAAAGAGGCATTGTTTCAGAGTGAGAGTGAGGAAACGAGCGAGTGGAGAGGAAAGAGGTGGAAGGAGGACATAAGGAGGAGGACGTTCGACGGAAATAATAGCATTAATAGTAGTCACAATGAGAATTAGTGAGAATGAGAGTGAGTTATTAAAGTAGAAAAGTCAGAGAGGAAAAAATAAGAAAGGTCACATGAATACGTATTACACATTTTATTCACCTACAATATGTTTCTAAATGAGAATGAAACTGACTGATGATTTATTTGTTGCAGTGACAGTACTTATTGATATTTTGGGATTAAAAAAATAACAATTTAGCTCTAGACAGAGTGTGTTTGTGGTCTTTGTTTGGTCGGATGAGGCTCAGGTGTCACCAAAACTCCCCCACTGTCCAATCAGTGGCCCGTTTCTGTGGACGCATGGACCTTAAGTAGCAACCAATTAGATACTGTAAGTGTGTTTGATCCCAAGATTTTGGAACTGACTCAATAGACTCTACAAAAAAACAAAAGCACACACACCTCAGTATCTTTTATTGTGGACGGTTTGTGCCACTCTCCAACCAGTCAGTCCTGGATTTCATATGGAAGTGAAGGATGAAATCTCTATCCAGCTCTCCAGCTGCAGACGCCTACGACCAACCCAGTAACCCCAGCTACTCAACCACTCGGCCACGAGGTGAGAATAAAGCCGGCTCTTACATTGTGCAGAGACCTCCTGTAGACCTCATGTTTGCTTTTATCTCTTACGTGTAGAGACTAAAACACATTGCCTGCCTTGAATTTTTAATTTTCAGTAGCTTGTTAGCAGTACAATGGTAACATCACCCACTGAAAACACACGTCACAGACAATGTTTAACTCATCTAAGGGCTTGTGCTGCTCCACAGGGAAGATTTTTTTTTTCTTGCATTAAATTCACTAATCTGAGGCACTCTGCAAGTAAATAAAGGAGACAGCCATGCTTAAATTTTGTGGGAGAAAAACCACAATGTACACCTGTGTTTTCAAAAGATGCATTTAAGTACATAAATAAATAAACACCGTAATGCAATTTGTGTAATCCGAGTGGTATTATCTTT
This sequence comes from Toxotes lorentzi, assembly GCA_037833715.1. Lineage (NCBI taxonomy): Eukaryota > Metazoa > Chordata > Actinopteri > Toxotidae > Toxotes > Toxotes lorentzi. Next base: position 13,570,671 of record JBBMJY010000026.1, on the reverse strand, counting down.
ACATAAGCCTTTGCATAATTCATTTTTTAAACAGTAAAAAGGTCTTCAAAGTGCACAGTAATAATCTTGAACCTGAACCTTTTTGCTTTTCTAGTTCTTTTCTTTCTAAACAAGGAGACTGCATTAATAGGCTCCCATGCTCAACCTAAAAAAATTCTCCACACTGGATGTGAACCCAAGGTGGCAGCATAGCAAGCTAAACGAACCGGCGAAATGAAGTGACAGAGGATCAGAGCAGCAGGGAGTTCATCTCTGCTCCTCTCACAGTTTGACCCTGAATACATCAACTCTGGTTTTTCGTTTTAACTCTAAGATCAATTTATCTTTGCCTCCTTTAATGAATACAAATCTTATTTATTATTATTTCCTTTTACATCATTAGCTCCCTTTCAGATGCAGAACAAAGCTTAACATTATTATTTCAAAAACATAACATACACTGTGGTCTTTTGTGTCACATTGCACCTTCTGTTCTCTTCCTTTCATCACTCCTTTCATGCATGTGAGGCACCAGACCGTGAAGTCCACATTGTGAAACCCCCCTATGCACACACATACACACACTGTCCTGGCCAGACCTCTGACTCTCCCCATCTTTCATCACTTCAATCTTATGTTCTTCTCTTTTGTTCCTCTTTCACATTCATGTAACTCGTTGTTTACCAGTACTGTAACAGTGTAGTCCTTACCTTTGGGCCAGAGTGACACCTTGGATTAATTAGTATGCAGACATTGCTGCAGGTGATTTCCAAGACTGATATATTGATATTTGTTTTGCATATTAAGTTGCCTGTCAAATAGTAAACATAAGAGAACATAAAATACACAATTCCCACAAGAAAGGCAAAAGCGAAAAAACAATTCTGGCAAATGTCCTTTAAAGCTTTAACTTTAAACTTTTGCTGAAGAAGAGTACACTGAATCTCCTTTCTATGCATGTTCTCTTCTTTTCTTTACAGATCCTGATCAGTGATCTTTGTACAGGAAAATACAACACCCTGGAGAGATGACAATAAACTGGTCTCTCTTTCACAGAATAAGCTGAAAACCAACATTGTTGCAGGGACTTCATCCTGATCCACTTTCTGGGGTTATAAGGAAAAATGTGGGACACAGGTGTATCTGGAGGATCATGTTCTAAATCACAAAACGGATTTGCATGAAGAGGGACTCTGTGAAAACTGCAGTGTGGTGGCATGAAGATCTATACTGGATGCGAAGACGTGGGAAAGTAACATCAGCCTATGACAAATGGCCTCAGACTATGGCAAAGGTCTCATAAAGGTTATACAGTATATAGTTACAGGCCCATACCCATTCAACAGCCCTCGTTTGAAATGCATGGCTACTAGATTTCTTTCTTTCCCTTAACCGTCTTCTTCGATGGAGTAAACTGTCGCACCTAAGTAACATAAACTACATGCTTATATTTATCAGTTAATATATAATTATGTGTAAGGGTTTGGCTTTAGATTTGATTTTATGTTTTTTTTTCTGTCTTAGTTTTAAGTTTTATTTGAGAATACATTTCTTAATATATTGTCAATCATGTCGTACATCATATGTCTTTACCTTCAAAGGGAGTTGTGTAAAGTTAGACCTTTCTACTGTCAGACTCTTTCGGTAAATATAAATAAAATTCTGTAATATCATTTCATTAAATGAATAAGAATGTGAGATGGCTGCATGAGGTTTTGTTCTTCATAAATGCTTTTCACCTTCAACTTACAGTTTCTAAAATCTTTGTTAAATCAAAGCTCATTGAAAAGGGAAAGCTTTTACTGCCACATTTCGTACATCTGTTAAAAGATAATTTCAGAAAAATGGTTTGAATGGCAGTGTCTCCTTTCAGTGGATTCAACAGTGCAAATAGATTTTTTTTAGTTCAGTGGTGCTTGCTGAGGAGTGAAGGAGAAGCAGAGGGAAAGCCAACACACTTATAGAAGACAGGATGGTGAATATTTAATGACTCGCATTATAAGGGAGACATTCATACAACTGGTCTTTTACTTTGTATGAGTGAAACAATGAATTCAAAGTGAAAGCGAAAGGACAGGACTTCATCCTAACGCTGACTAAATGTGAATTAATGGTAACGTGGCTTCATCTTGATTCAATGTCTTCTGACTTAATCACAGGCTTTCCTGTTTCAACTGAAATGACTGCAGCTCCATTATACAGACGGGAGGGAGGAATAATAAGAACGGCATCATTCTCCTGCAATAGTATCTCATTATGTTCACTGGTCATTAAAAATACATTTATGACTCAAACCTTTTAACTGTTTTGCAGCTTGTGGATTCTGTATTTTGTTAAAGAAGAACTCATATAGTACAAATACATTCACCCATCACATTGAAGCGCTAAAACATCTTCATCCCTTTGACAACACATGCTCTATGTGCTGAACAAAGGGGTTTAATGTAAGTAGGAAAACACAACACAGACATGCTACAACAGAACAACAGACGTGTCTGTGAACTTGTCTGGATGCACAATTTGCTACAGCTGATTTCTTATCAGTGACTTTTGGCCCCACAATTACAATACTACTTAAAACAGTGGCTATGTGTACAGCATTTGCTTTTTTAAAAAAAATAATTACTGGCCTTTTCATCTCTATAAAATCAAATATATAACTTCAGGTTTTCAAAGGACAGTAATAAACTCACATCAGATGCAGGGTTTCTTCAGCTGGAATCATGTGATCTTCACATGTGGATTATAAATTGTGCATTTTATCTTGTTGGACTGTCGCCTCTCTTTAAAATTCAACTTGATATTAGTCTAATGTCTCTCCAGTTCCATTTACTTCTGGAAGGGGACTGATGGAATTAATTATTTGCACAATCTGATAGACTGAGTCATGACAGAGCACTTCAGAGACAAGAAGGACTCTTTTTCCTTCCTTCCTTCCTTCCTTCCTTCCTTCCTTCCTTCCTTCCTTCCTTCCTTCCTTCCTTCCTTCCTTCCTTCC
>JBBMJY010000026.1:13553764-13567594 GCA_037833715.1 Toxotes lorentzi | reverse complement strand
TTCCTTCCTTCCTTCCTTCCTTCCTTCCTTCCTTCCTTCCTTCCTTCCTTCCTTCCTTCCTTCCTTCCTTCCTTTCTTTTCAGTCTTGCTTAATGGACTAAAAATTCCTGTGTAATTTTTTTTTTTCTGCCTGTTAGCTTTGTAAGGCATTGTATAAGCAAGTGATACACAGTTCGTGTGCGTGTGCGCGTGTGTGTCAGCTCTTCAGGCTATCACAGACACTCCATCTGTAGTCCTGCCAGGCTTGGCAGTCTTTGGGGAGAGGAGAGCTCCTCTAACACACACAGATGAATGAATTCATGCACACACACACACACACACACACACACACACACACACACACACACACACACACACACACACACACACACACACACGCCGAAGTGCTCTGTACACACACACTCAAACACACACAAGGAAAATTGCATGTTATTTAACACTGATTGATTCTAATATTAAAAAGTATCGTCAGGGTAACAGTGCTTCCAAAAATCAAACCTTGAATTTCTATTTTCACTTTCTACTTGTTAAAATGAATCATCACAACACTTAAGGACTCAAATGGTTGACTATGGATTAGAATTGATTTTATTTTATTTAATCTATTTTTAGCTAAAAACATTTTTACTAAAATGAAATGATGACTTGAAAGACGTCATTAATGTTACTGTGACCAACCTCAGGGAGGGACACAGAGAAACAGACAGATATCCAGTCACTGTTGACCCTGAGGAGAGGATCACATCGTACAGAATTTAATCCTCACATTCACTAGATAGAGTAAGTCAAAAGTAAACCAATATTTGGGCCTGCATTCAAGGTTGTGAAAGCATGAATCTCGAAAGAAAAACCAAACTTCATCTGCTGGAATGATAGTAATGATGAACTTTAAAAGCAGTGATAGAAACCTAAGTAATTTCAGAGTTTGGGGGCCAGGATTGCCAAAGCACGATAGCCCTCAGTCACCGGTGGAGCTCTGGGATTGAACAGAAGGCCACTATCAGCTGATCTAATATGATGCCCAGGCTCATATGGGGTTAGCAGATCTTTGATGTACTTTGATGTACAACAATAAAAATTTTAAATCAATGTGAAACTGAACAGGAAGCCAGTGCATTGAGGCCAAAATTGGAGTTATATGATCTTGTTTTCTTGAACCGGTGATAATTCAAGCAGCAGCATTTTGAACCAAGTGAAGGAGACAGAGTAAAACCTGAGATATATCTGTGTAGAGGGCGTTATAGAAATCTAGAAGGCAAACAATAAAGGAATTGGCAATATATTAATCTAGATATTAATCTAGCATGGGGGCCAGGCAAAGAAATGAAAGGAGAAAGGGATTAATGAATGACAAACAGACAGTGAAGGACGAAGCAAACTATTTCAAGAACCACACTGTTGTGCTAAAGTGATTTGACATGTGTAGCTCCTTAGCCCTGGGCTGCCTGACCTAACAGCGTAATCTGTGAGATAAACAAGATGTCACCCAGAAGCCATTCCCCAGAATTAAGATACAGATAATTTTTCAGCTCTGTCTGTCGCATTTTTGGAAAACACCACCGAAGAAACTTCCAGCTGAAATGTTTTGAAGCCAAAAGATAAGTGAGACGGTAAATGATACACATCGACCTTGTTAAACAGCTAAATGATTTATGTATTAACAATGTGTGCAGTAAACATGTTCTAATTATCTTTAAACATATGGAGTTTAATCTTTCTCAAATTAAATTTGCATTTAATATATTTAGAAAATGTCTGATGTCTGTGTCTTTCTAATAATCTCTGACACACAAACACACACACCATAGTGTTTTTATTGAATAGCTGTAGCAGTCAGGCACAAAGATGTCTATATATGGTGTGAGAAGGGCAGAGCAAAACAATGATGTAAACTTGGCTCTCTCACTCACAGTTTTTCTTGGCAAACTGGCACTTAACTTTTACCTTAGCAGGTTACTGTCACTTTAACAGTCAAATCTGCTGAAGTCCGAGCACTGGAAAAACACCGAGAGCCGAGAGGGTAAAACTGACCTCACAACATATTTAGATACATAATGTATTATTTGTTTGTTTGTTTGTTTCACAGCTGGAATCAGACCAACAATTCCCATTGGCTTTTTTTTTAAACAATTAAACTATAACATCTCTCTAACTTTAACCATTATGTAGTTACTATGCACAGACATTATAAGGATAAATAATAAAACAGAAGTAGAACAGGCTTTTGCAGAGTCCAATATAAGCATACAACACACACACGTAGGATGCACTGTGACATGAAAGTGCACTTCACTGTGCACTGAGTGTGTAACCAACTGTCCTGCATCAATGAACGACTGCCAGTTTTGAAGCAATGTCTGCTCACTTACAGTCTAAAAGACAGAGAGAATAAAACAAAGATAGAGACACAGTCTGAGAGCCAGTGTTCTTGGTTTGTCTTGATAGCACAGTTGAGTTTGTGTGTGTGTGTATGTGTGTGTGCATTTGTCTTTTCCAGTAAAGAATGACTCACAGACTCAGTCATTCAAGTCATTCTAAAGATTAGCACATTTTACAAGCTGAGTATAAACACTGTCTGCAGAAAATGTTTTTGGTAATTATGTGGCACAAGTCTCATCTTGTCTTGGCAGACCTGATCATTATGACTTTATAACTTTACCGACCAATGTAAACAGCCATGTAAAGCTCTGAAAAGATTTGGGATTTTTGGCAAAGAAAAATGGACAAAACAAAAAATACCACAAGCTGTGTTTGGATCTAGACATACTGAGATTCTGATCCGGATAATGTCCTGTGATGCCAAAGGTGATAAACTGCATGGTTACCTCTCTCTTTACTGTGATGTTTTTGTTGGTACAGCAGAAATGTTTGGCATAGCATACGGTAGATATCTCTTGTGTGTTGAACTGCCAAAAACTTGTTCAAGAATTGTACAACAACAGACATGAAGAATCCACTGTAAAGAGTAAACTACATAGTTGGCCTATTGGTTTTGGTGCATCTATTGTCCTAATGAGCAGGCAAAACCACCTTTAAATTGATTGGGAATATGAAATACAAACCTCTAGTGATGTTGGTGACAGTGGATTTTAGTAGAGAACGGGTAATATACTGTATTTTTGGTTTGTAGAAGGCTTCATTTGTGAAAGTATCCATTTATTAACAATTCTGTTTTGCTGCTACGTAAAATGATAAATTGATCTATTTAATCCAGGGAGCGCTGTTGATTATCTGTGAGTGCTGAGTGATAAAGTGTCTGACAGTCAGCCAGCCAGATGGAAGTCACTCCCTGATCTGAAAGTTTGCTGGACAATAATGAGACACAGATGGTAGCGGTATGTTTATGTGCACACACACACACACACACACACACACACACACACACACACACACACACACACACACACACAGCTCAACGTTTAGTCTACAACATACTCAATATACTATATGTGAATGCTGTGTCCCTTATAACATTTGTATTTTTGCTATTTTAAACATGCAATAACACTTGGGCGCAGCGGAAACATGGCAAACGTGTCAGCTATGTCAACTTCCCTATTTGCACATCCAGCAAATGAGAAGTAATCTTAGCACTCACTGTTTTAGCTCTGCTTTGGTTTCCCCTAACTTATTAGGAAACACTCTGGCTCTTTAGCTGCTAAATGTTGCCACCAACTTTGTCTGTGTCATTTTCATATTTTTTCTGAAAACGGTTTCCTGCTGTGGCAAAAACCAATGCAGTGTTGTGAGTCTTAAGCCAAAGAAATGATCTGAGAAACATTGAAAGGTTCAGTGGAGTTGAGAGGAACTGTAGTCTGCACCCTTTTTACATATGAGTGGTCATGTGGTCCACTGTTTAGATAAAAACAAAAAAAAACTTGAGAAAATGAGAATATCTAAATGCAGCTCAATACAGAGAAAAACAATGCGAGATGACGCTCCAACTTTACGAAGTTTTTAGTTAGACGTGTCTTTCTGCTGTTAAAGCGGAAGATAACCCAGCTACACTTACTTGAAGCAATGTAATTAGGTGCAAATGTTGGCCAGTTCTGCTCTTTAACATAAGACTTGGAATTGTGCCTGGAGAATCCATTGGTCTCTTCTTCCAGCACACGTCCTGATTCATCTGACCACACACACATACACACAAACAGACACACACACAGCAGTGTGAGTGAGCCTGTCTGGAAATGGTAGAGACAGAGAGGAGGTGTGGGAATGCTGAAGGTGGGGGGCAGAGGGAGGAGAGGTGGAAAAGTTGCAACTTCAGGGCAATATAGACCACATGCTATGGGAAGGAATGCATGTGTCTTAGTAGGAGAGTGAAAGAGCAAAGGAAAAGAAGAGAGGAGGAGAGAGGAGGAGGAGGAGGAGGAAAGAAGCATGGAGGGAGGGATCTAAGCTAAGGCTGCAGCGTGGCTCTGTGCCTGAATGAAAGAACCTCTCTCTCCCACTCTCTGCTGCTGTCTGTCTATCTGTCTGTCTGCCGGTCTGTATGTATGGCTTATATCCGCTGCAGCAAGTGAGCACATGTCCAGAGCAAACACAACGGGACTCTCCAAGTGACTTCAAACTGGAAGTAAATAATTTGGAGAAACTTCACCTGAAGTTTCAAGTGTTTTTTGAGTATCATCTCTCTTTCTGAGAAGCTGGATTACTTCTTAGAAATTTGACTGCCTTTTTTTTTTTAAGGATTGTTTAGCATGCAGAAAACATATTTTGGTGATATTTGTGATGGACTTTAAGCTTCAGTAACTAGAAGATCTGAAAACCTCATCTCCTTTGAGAATTTGTGCTGTGATCCATGATACTCTGGGACACTGGGTCTTCCAACTAACTGCAGAGCTCCTCACCATTAAAAGAATTCACTGGACTTGGATCAGTTTGACCTTATTTACACACGTCACAGGGGCAGTTTGCCATGTAAGCGTGATGTGTGGGTTGATAATTTAACCAGTGTAATCCTGTAGGTCTCTGGGCAACTTGCATGCAGGTGTGATGCTGGGTCAGTGTGTTTGATACACACACAAACACACACACGGCTGCCTGAAACCGCAGAGGCCAGGTCATCAAATGAGGACATCCAACACTATAAAATGTTCCAGGAATTTGAACTTTGAGCTTCAAACCTGCGTGTGACAGATACTGATTCTGCTCTCCTCACACATTATACTGTAAAATCACATACAAGTTGCTTTGTCTAACGGCATTATTGTGTCAAGAGCCTTACAATCCTGGACTGAGAGACAACATCTTTACACCATGACTCTACAGACCTGTAATTTGGTCCCCCGGCGCAGCCTGAAGCGCACCTTCTTCAATCAGCTACTGCTGTCTGTGCTGCTGTTGCTCCTCCAGGCCTGGTGGGGGAGCTGTCACCCCCAGTGTTTGGACTACAAGCCTCCGTTTGAGCCCCGGCAGCCACTGGTCTTCTGCAAGGAGTACTCCAAGTTTGGATGCTGTGCCCTTGAGAAGGATAGGGAGATATCTGTCAGGTTTTACACCATCATGGACAACTTTGACCATTCAGGTTATGTCACCTGTGGCAAGTACATACGCAGCATCCTCTGCCAGGTAAGGGAAACATTTAACTATTTCAAAATTTACTATTAGATTTGATTATATGGGCAAGCTTTTATCCTCCTGGGTACCCAGATGTTAAAGGGATAATATTTGTTATTAATTGTTATTAAGATTTTATAAAGCAACATGGCAATCTGAAACTATACCACTGCACTGGAGTTACACACCTGCTAGACTAAAAACTCCTGGATTTTGTGAACCTAAATATGTCTCTCATGCAAAGTGCAAATTTAGCCATTTGCAGATGTTTGCAGACCCAACCAGGAAACCTGGAGATGACGTATTACACCGAAATGTCTTAAAGATGAGTGTAGTGTGTATAATTTGAGCAGTTTATAAATAAATTAAATTCAAAAGTGTTTATCCCTTTGGTTTGTTTCATCTGGTAATAATAATGCCATTTATATTTCAGTGGGGACTAAACAACCACACCAAGACCTCCTGGAAATATAAGTTTCAGTCTCAAGCCAAAGGAAACTGTGGTGTGGTTTGTCAGTAACCATCAAAACATGTCGTTTAATGGCTGCATGGGGAAGTATACATCTGTCAGACAGCAGAAAAGCTTGCTTGAAAAGCTAAACCACGGTCTGACCTAAAACACTTCATGAGCTTTTGATGGTTTAGCTTGATGGTTTAGCTTGCAGTGTGAAGCTAAATAAGCCAAATAATGCACTACAATAAAGTAAACTTTATTGTTTTACAATAAAGTAAAACTCTGGTTCAGAATAAAAACACAAACAGACCATCTGGCTGCAAGATTCCAACTAAATTCAGATGAAATCCTTCGGGCTAAAACTGTCAAACAGTAGACTCTCTGGTTTACGTTTTCACGTGTGTGCGACACATACAGTAAATCCAACAAAAAGTAAACTATGCCTCATCTCTTCCAGGTTCCCAGAAAACATTTGTTAAGAATCTTCTCTCACATGAGGCACAGATATATGCACAGATATTCATGATTCTCAGTCATCCAGGCCATGGGTATCAAAGAAAAGCAGAATCTGCTCTCATCCAAGAGACTTCTTCAGGTCCAAAACCTTTTGGATGAGAGGTGAAATGTCTTCAAGATCTGCAACCCAGTTGACCTTGATTCAGCTTTTTTTTTGGATGGCACATTTATGGTACTTTTTCCTTTTTTGGTAGTCCCACAAAATACACTCCAGAGGTTTAATTACATCACCGGACGTTTCAGGGGAATTTGAACGTTTTGGACAATATCTGTACTACCTTAAGTTGTGGATAGCTAAATTACTCTGTATTAAATTTCATGTACAGCAGACAAACAGTGAGTGAATAGCACAAAACTGTGCAATGAATCAGCCCAGAATTTGTTAAGAAAACAAAAGCCGGACAAATAAATATTGTCATGAATCTGGGTTGGATTTTAAGTGAGATTGCAATCTTAGTAAATGTTGGGGAATAATGACTGTTTCTATTTCAGTGTCACTACGTTTTGGTTTCTTTTCTGAGCTCGCTAATCTTAGACAGTGGGCCTCAAAGCCAGTCCCACTCGCTGATTACATAATCAGGCACTCACTTTGTCGCTCAAACACTAACTACGTGCAGATCGTGAGTGCAAATTGAATGATTGGTGCAGCACAATGTTGGTCTGGCCCACGCACTTGAGATAAAATCTTTTTTTAAATTCTACAGCAGCCAAAACAAATGGGCTGAGGGCTGTCCCATAAATAACACTTTTGCCTTTGATATCAGCACTAAAACAATGAAACAAAACAAGAAAAAAACAAAAAGTCTTACCAGCAGTTTTAAACATCAGACACTATGTAAAGTCAGTGACAACCTCTGACTCCTAAAATATAGGTTTCTATCATTATGGTAATTATAGCCTACCGTGGTTCTTTCCAAGCAGCACAGGCTGTGTCTTGAGTTTAATGACAGCGCTGCAGCGCACGTACGATTTTCCTGGGTTAGGATAGTTTGACTGAGATATAGACTGAGTCCAGGACAATGTAAATATATGAAGCTTGGAGAGGGGTTTCTTTTTGTTTTCTTTTCTTTCTTTCTTTCTTTTTTTTTTTTAAACAAAATCACAGACAGCTATTTTTAGTTGACAAGCTCCTTTAGAGAAACAGTTCTGAAGAAACTGTTATTTTGGAGGTATACAGTTTATTCATTTCCAAAATGAGCCCAATTATCTTAAAAGTTATTTAAATGTAAAGAAAAGTATTCTGGTTCCAAACTTCTTCCATTTTGTTTAATGTTAAGAGGACTATAGCTCTGAAATGTGAGGCTGTTCTTTCCTTAAATTATGAATATTTCTGTTTTTATAAAGATTTTTTTTTCTTTTTTCTTTGGAAGAAGACCCACTCTGTGGTTGTGGTTGCTCCCAGATCAATGGACTGAGGTAAAAGAGGCCCTAGAGGTGGTCAAGTTACCCCAGCGCCAGGGTACTTATCCTGGGTAAACCCACCGCACTGAGGCCCTCTGTTCCAGCTGCACTGCATGAGCTTCCTGATATCAATGACACAGGGAAGAGAGAGCGAGAGAGACAGAGAGACTGGCAGACAGATAAAGAGATAGAGAGCATAGACAGTGAGGAGAATGAGGGAGCGAGTTTGTGTCTCTGTGTGTCAGGGAGACAGGAGGGAGATTGTCATGATCCCCCAGCTTAGCTGACCAAACAAACAACCATTTCCTCCTCTGGCCAGGGGCAGAGGATATAGCATGTTCCTGCAGGAGAGGGACAGAAAGAGAGAGAGGAGGAGGAAAAACAAGAGAATGAGAAAGAGAGAGAAATGAAAGCACCGAAATAGATCAAATCTGGCAGAAATGAAAGAGAAAGAGACAGAGGAAGATCAATAAATTCCATAAAGACAGACAGAGAGGATATTTAAGAAGCCATCAGTGTGATGAAGCTGTAGAATATAGTGTGTGTGTGTGTGTGTGTGTTTCAACTGTAGTTATTGCTCAGCCTTTCTCTGTCTTCTTAATATGGGCACATTCAATATTAAAATAAAAACCAACAAAACCCCACCTGAGGCCACTTCAAAAACATTTAGCAAGCACTTAACAGAACAACCGAACACTGAATTAATTGTTACCCCTGCTGCATTTTTGAACAAGCACTTCTAAGTTTAAAAAGTCTGCTGGTGTAGCTTGCTCTGACAGCAGCGTGGAAGTTGCAGATGTTCAAATTTCCCAGCAGCAGATGAATGCATCAACCACAACACGTCTCAAACACGCAGACACACAGGATCCAACAAGCTGCTGTTTTGGTTTCTTTTCCTTTTCTAATCAGTCCCTCTCCTTTCTCCTTATTTCTCTTTTCCACTGTCCTCTTTCTCTCTCTGTTTTTTGGAGTCCAGTCAACGTTCAAGTTCACACATTTACCAGCCATCTGTTTGCCACAAGTCATCTCTCTGTAATAAAACACAGCGGTGTGGAACAGTCAGTGCAGTATAGGGAGTCAGGAAGATAGATGCCAGTAAGAAAGACTGAAAAAAAAAGGCTTTTATTTCCTTCTCAAGTTTGAATCTCAGTCTGCTCTGAACTGGACAACATAAACACCAAATTATAGTAGTTTGAAGTGGCTGCATTGTTAGGGAACAGCTGTTAGTAGTTATATGCATTTATCCTACCCTATGATAGTAGGACCCAAAATAAGACTGTCTCAGAACTATGACTGGTTTTTCAGCTTCACTGGGTCAAACAAGAGAGGTGAACACAATGTGAACCTGTAGCTGCTATGATGATTGGGCACCAAATGCTTTAAAGTATCATACTGTTCCCATTACTTTTATTGTAAAAGTAAACTTTATATGAAACATCTGCATGATTATTACTTGAATTACAGTGTCCTATTGAATAGTAAAGAAGACAAATCAAACTGTAGGAAGCGTAGGAATCAATTCAATCAGCTTCCATCTGCTCCACATCCCAGTTTGCTCTGAAACCTGCTTTAATCAGCAGCTCCAGCAGCTCTGACTGAACACAGCTTTTGTTTTGCCCTGTAGAGCTAAAGCTGTTTCCCAGGAAGGCTCTGATCTCAGCCCAGAAATGGACTTCCATGTCATTTAAGAAAGATTCTGTGTTACGGTTAGCGTCTGTCTCTTTTCCTGGTCAGTAATGGTATTCTTTAGACTGTACACTCAGTTTACACTAATGTCAAAAAATGAGTTAGTATTAATTTATTGATGATTGATGATTTGATTTTCCTATCAGTATTCTTTGTCTCATTTTGATTTGGCTAGATTTTTTCTTATAACTTGGAGGAACATCAACAAATAAATCTATAACTAAACCAACACATACAGTACATACACATTGTGACTCACCCACACATTACTTATGTCCCTTCCTGTCTCTGTATTACATCCATTTTGAATAACATGTCACTGTTAATGGGACTTTTTGAGCTTGACATGCATAAAGAAATAACAGTGGAAATTATTTATAAGCAGTCTTTTCAGGTACAGTCACTGTTACACGCAGGTTTTCCTGCACAGGTGTACAAACGAATTTGTATTTTCCTATGCATGTTTACCCATGAGTGTTTACATCAAAAAGATTTCTTTGTTATTGTTACAGTAGATTATTAACATGTGGTTGCAATTAGATGATGTAACTCACAGCATCAAAATGTACAAGAAATTCAATTTTTGCGCACAGCGACATTCATTTTTAAGAGACTAAGTCCCCCACTTACAAAGTTGTTTTGAAGAACAGCAGCAATCCCAATTTGTACCGTAACACAAAACAGCTGAAGCTTTACTCATGCTTATCTCTCTTTGAGAAATAAGAGACAACAGCACATTTGGTTTTAAGGCCCACAGCTGCTGTGTGGAATGGCAATAAGAGTCTAAGTTCTTCTGACATGTGCTAAATTACTTAAACCTTTTGTCTCCTCCAAATACCTTTTTTTTTTTTTTTGCCCAAATGCCAAAAGCATTCTTTAGAAAAGTACACTCATCTCAACAAATTATGCACTAGAAATGAAACGAATTATATGTCTTCTATGGTCACTTTAAGTGCACACTAAACTTGCCTGACACTGTACTTAATCACAATTCGTGCATCAGTTGACCATCTAGTCAGCTGGTATTTCATATTTGTGTTCTGCCAAACATTTTATGAGTAAATATGTTATGCTGTTTGTTCTTTGGGCTCTGCTTCCCAGTGATGATCAGTTAGGCTGATCTGGCACTGAGTGAAAGAGCACCAGCTGACCACATGGTGGTTTGGTTGCCGTGCTTGCCTGTGCCTACAGCTCACTATTCTGGGTGTGGAAAGTGTGGTTGAGACTTAATAACTGACTGGACCTTCCTGGGATCCATTTATACCAGGCAGCACTCAGACAGGCTGTAAATAACCCAGGCCTGACCAGTTATAGTGAGGCGTTGAGGAGCTGTGGCAGGATAAGTACACAAATCCTCTATTTATCTGATCCATACATGTCCTTAACTCTACCTCTGAGATAAACACATTGGCTTAAAAGAGGGTTAATGAGTATAGAGACTAAAACTCTCCATCCCTGATAAAAAAAATCTTCACAGAAGGGAGACTTGTTTTTTTGTATCTACAGTGGCACACATGAGTTTCCAAAATTGAAATAGTTAAATTTGTGTTGTTGTTTTTTTTTTTCCTTTGCAGGAGTGTTCTCCATACGCAGCCCACCTGTATGATGCTGAAGATGCCAACACACCTATGCGGTTGCTTCCTGGACTGTGTGGTGACTACTGCTCCGACTACTGGCATCAGTGTCGTTACACACTCAGTCTCCTCTTGGAGGACGTGGGCAGTCCGCAGCAGTTTGCAAACCTGACGGCAACAATAGAAGAAGATCGCAGAAGATTCTGTGACTTACTGGAGCTGAAGGACAGACAGTACTGCTATCCAAATGTACTGACAAATGCAGGTATGGTGTTGGATGGGTGTTTTTTTTTTTTTTTTTTGTTCACCCGCAGACGGACTCACCAATCTACACTCATACATGAGTTGAATCTAAAAGATGATCAGTATTCATCCCCTGGGATCCATGAATGTCTGCACAAATTAAGGGGAATCCATTCTGTAGCTTGGAACTGAATACATGCTTTACATACAATGCTTTAACTAATTTTCCCCTTGTGTATCTTCTTCTCTGTCCCCAGAGCTAAATGCTAACCTCGGCCTGGTACGTGAAGATCCTAAAGGTTGTCTGGAGTTGTGTTTACAGGAGGTCGCCAATGGGCTCCGTAACCCTGTGGCCATGATTCACGCAGATGATGGAACTCATCGCTTCTTCGTGGCAGAGCAGCTGGGTTACGTGTGGGTGTACTTAGCCAACGGCTCCAGGATCGACCGTCCTTTCCTCAACCTCACCCGGGCTGTCCTCACGTCGCCGTGGTCTGGTGACGAGCGGGGATTCCTCTGCATAGCCCTGCACCCAAGGTTTATACTTTCATAATAACGTGTCACACCTTTTACCTCAGAGAATGATGTGTGACTGTGCCTACGTTATGTGTAAAGCATGACTTGGACATTAACGTTTAGCTTCTCTTCCGTACTCAGGTTCACAACAGTCAGAAAAGCCTATGTGTACTACTCAGTGTCTGTCAAGAAGGAGGAGAGGATACGAATCAGCGAGTTCACACTGTCAACGCATGATGATAACCAACTGGATCACTCCTCTGAGAGGTGAGAAGTTTAAACAGAATATGGAAACAAAAAGACAGAAACCTTTTATGATACTTCATCTCTGTGAACTGGACACATCATAGCCTGTATGGTTTTGTGTGTATATACGTAAATGTGTGCTTCCAGTGTTTTCACATATGTCTCAAATGACATGAGTATTTTGTCCTCCTCTTATCTCTCTTAATGTAGAATCATCCTTGAGGCGGTAGAGCCGGCATCCAATCATAATGGAGGGCAGCTTCTGTTTGGCCATGACGGCTATCTGTACATCTTCATCGGCGATGGTGGCCGAGCTGGGGACCCCTTTGGAAAGTTTGGGAATTCACAGAACAAGTAAATATAATTTAACAAATGTAGGTGCTCGAGGGAGGGGAACGATTATGTTAAGTTTAATATCAGCCAACACCTCACATCAAAGTCCTGAGCTAGCACACTGTTGTTGTAAGAGAATATATATACATGCCTTAAAAGCCAACCTGAAATATGCAGAATAACATAACGTTAGCCCAGGAAACGTTTGACACCTGATACCTACTGGTTAAAGAAATTATACTTCTTTGAAAGCTTCAGTCTTACATTTAATTTAAAACAATTTGCCCAAATAAGATAAACACATCCCTTAGATTGCTCTATTGAAAAAGAAATTTCTGATCAGAGCTAAATTAAAAAACTTTTAGCCAGTTCAGCGATGACTGACTCCCACTTTATCGAATGCCAGTTAAATAAAGTCTAATGAAAAGAGTCAAAATTATAGAGGACATAAACTTCAAAACTGTTGCTCAGTAACAACTATAAATGATAGCTGTTTGAAGACTGGTTATCTTCCACCTATAAAAAGTCTCATAAACCGAGGATCTCCTTGGGCTTTGAACCTGCTTATATAATTCAAATGATCACTTCAAGGGTGCAAATTAAACATTTGTGTGAACAAATTATCATAATTTTATATCCTTGAAATTTTCTAAGCTCTGTAGTGCACTTGTTTATGGAGATTTCAATAACTAATTTAGAATAAATTTTGATAATTGACCCAAAACATACTTTAGGGTTCATTGAGAAGACCTCAGCTATGTGTGCTTTGAGAAACATAGAATCAAGTTCACTGATCACTCTTGTCGTGGCATACTGAATGTAGAGTAACGCTTCATGCTGCACGTCCATTCTTGGATTACTATTTATAGATGTGTTGTTGTTTGTCAGTTTTATTTCCCAATTTAAAGCTGGATTTAACAGGCTGACAGGACTTTCCGCTCTCACTCTTCAGTAAAAGAGAAAAAAATAAAAGTATTGACCGTGTAAGCATTTGGTGGTAGTCCACAGATGCTAATGGGAGATGTAATGTAGCTGACAAGTCAATGCGAGGTGGCAGGATGTGTTTACGCCAAGAGCAGTGTACATATAGTTTATGAAAGGGGGTTTTATTAAAGTGGCTGCAGGGCATTTTTCTATCCTTTAGTCACCCCCCAACCCTTCCGACCTTTACAGTATAATTAATTTGACTCATTCAATAGGATAGCTGTTTCTCCAGGCAATGCGCAATGTTTCTATATGTTTACATGGAAACACAATGTTTGAGTGCTGCATATATATATATATATATATATATATATA
>JBBMJY010000026.1:13537735-13553664 GCA_037833715.1 Toxotes lorentzi | reverse complement strand
ACAATGTTTGAGTGCTGCATATATATATATATATATATATATATATATATATATATATATATATATATAATGTGGGGTTTTTTTTCACTGTAATGAAAGTTCATCATTCTGCTACAAATTGCAACTGCCATTCTTCATTCTCATTTGATGTCAAAAGGAAAGAAAAGGCACACTGGGAATTGTGGAGCTGAGAAATTCTTTGCTATTGATTATGGAATAAAATAAGGTACAACTTGATATAAATATGAAACAATTTAATTGATACTGCAGCTTCCTGTGAAAATAAAAAAAAACCCTTGCTATCTTTTAAATTCTTGGAGAAGCTAAAGCTAAACTAAATTATTAATGGTATTATTTGTCTGAAAAAAAAATCAGAGCAGAACTGTGGAAAACACTCTTGAAATGCTATCAGCAGCAGGTTAATGACACACTTTACGAAACATTTAGTTGAGATGCTGACACTTTTTTTCCCAGACAGTTATAGTTTAGCTGTTTAACTAGTTTCTGGGGGGGGTTGTTGACATGCTGTATTAGCATTCTGGGAATGACGGACAGAACGGATACACCATGCCAAGTCTAATATTGACACTACACATTGCGGGCTGGCACACACTGGTATGTCTATGGGATTGGAAAGAGTGGAAAAGGGACATAAGGAGACAGTGATCAGGACACAGGAAGGAGAAAGGTGCACAGTGAATAGGTGAGGAGTACTGGGAAAAAAAGATAGAGAAAGGAATAGAAAGGAAAGAAAAACTGAGATTTAACTCGGATGGACAGAGAGAAAAGAGAAGGTAGAGTGGACAGTAATCAAAGACAGCTGGACAGAGAGGAGAAAATAGGTATGAGGGAGAATGATTCGCAGAAAAATTTTGTAAGATTTAAGGGAGAGTGTTGGGGGGGCGGGGGATCAGGGCAAGGCTGAAAAACAGAGCTGCAGAGATTAAGGCAAAGATGGGACAGAGGAAATATTAATGCAAAATAAGATGCAGGGAAGCTCAATCCAGAGGAAGATAAGAAGTGCAATAAATAGAAAAAGAGGATGAGAGGAGGGAGTAAGGGGACTTTTATTGAAAGGTGAAGCACAAGTTGGAAAGAAAAAAAAAAAAAGAAATATTCAGGTCAAGGCCTGTCCCTGCCCGGAAAAACAGCACTCAGTCAGCCACCTCAGTCTTTAAGCCTCTCTGAATCTTTCACAGTCTCTTGTCTACTCCTTGTGTTGGGTAGGTCGACACTTCTTGGTAAGGCGCTGCGTATTGATGTTGACAACAATGACGATGGTGCCCCATACAGCATTCCTTCAGACAACCCGTTCCTGGGGGAGAACGACGCACGACCTGGTAAATCTCTTAAAATATTCTGTATATGTGGCACAATGTAATCATGTCTAGTGACTTTTATGAAAAATGGAACATTTAATGAAAGGCATGATTGCAAAGGCCTAATCTATACTTTATCTTAGCTTTTCTAAAGAGTTCAAATAATGTGACTGCACCACTCGTACTGAGAAAAACGTATCTCAGTACATGAAAGTGAATATCTTACTAAACCTGCCATTTTCAAACAGAAAAAAACTTGCTTTGAGGCCATGACGGGTGCAAAACCACTGCCTTTGGTTTCTGCATCCGGTTCCTGTAAATTATTACAGTCATCATGAGGGATGTATGCTATTTGTGTCAACATGTAAATTTCTTTCTTTCTTTTGCAGAGATTTATGCCTATGGAGTCCGCAACATGTGGCGTTGCTCCATTGACCGCGGTGACCCTATTACAGGCCGAGGCAGAGGCAGGATGTTTTGTGGTGACGTGGGTCAGAACAAATATGAAGAGGTGGACCTCATCGTTAAAGGTACAGTGGCTTTAGCTTTAAGCAGCGTTTTATTGTGGAGGGAGATTTTACTTTTTAGCATGAGTACATCTGCAATCAAGATCTCACTTGAAGTTGTTAATGGTTGTTAACATCTACTCATCACCACATCATGTAAAACTGGTCTCTCAAAGACCACACAGTCAGAAAATGAGTCAGACATTACAGCTTAATCTCAGTCCACTCCCTAACAATTCCGGTGAATGGGGTCTGGTTGTGTTAAGTTCCTAAAAAAAGGCATGAAATAAACATCCAATTATATGTTTCTTTTTTCCAGTCAAACAATAGTTCTGTTAGTTCAAAAGTATATTCACTGTATATTTACTGCATTATGAGCAACTCTGATTAGCATAAATTGTACAATGACTTTTTCCTGAGTAGTTATCTAACCGTGTCAACACATGCCACATCAGGAGGCAACTATGGATGGAGGGCCAAAGAAGGCTTCAGCTGCTATGATCACAAACTCTGTCAAAACTCATCTCTAGGTGAGTCGAACTTCTGCTGCTGTCGCTGATGTAGAGTCCATAAACTGAATCGCATATTCACGCAGTGGGACACAAAATAAGCTCTGTAAAATGGATACAGATGTGAGCTATGAGACTTTTAATCTGATGCACAACCTTTATGCTTACATGAACAGTTTACACTATGTAACTGTAACACTGTGCTCTTGTTATGTGATGAAATGCATAAACTGTTGTTTTGTGTCTGTGTCTGCGTAGATGACATCTTGCCTATCTTTGCCTACCCCCACAAGTTGGGCAAATCAGTGACGGGAGGATACATCTACAGGGGCTGCCAGATGCCCAACCTCAATGGACTCTACATCTTTGGGGATTTCATGAGTGGGTATGTGTTTTTGCCTTGTTCAAAAATATTTTTTTTTGCCCCTTTGTATGTGTGACATTGTAACATCAAGTCCTAAGTGAAACACTTCCAATAACACAGTAAGTGCAATGAGCTGCACTTACATTCAACCCAGGCATCATTTCATAGTTACACTAATATGCATCTATATGGATGTGTTTCTAGGGAAAAATTTTGTTGATGTGGATATATATGCATCTCTATTTGTTTCCATTTAGGCGTCTGATGTCTTTAAAGGAGAACGTCACCACAGGTGAATGGCAGTATAATGAGATCTGTATGGGAACAGACCAGACCTGCAGGTTCCCCAAACTCATCAACAGTTATTATAAATACA
Organism: Toxotes lorentzi; assembly: GCA_037833715.1. NCBI lineage: Eukaryota > Metazoa > Chordata > Actinopteri > Toxotidae > Toxotes > Toxotes lorentzi. The sequence continues at coordinate 13,550,590 of JBBMJY010000026.1, read as the reverse complement.
TCATCTCTTTTGCTGAGGATGAAGCAGGTAATGACTGTATGTGACAAGCTCCATATTATTCAGGGGGAACGTTACACGATTTGTAGCTAACAAAAAAATGAAAGCAGTGAGGTCATTAAGTTGTGGGAAAGTTTATTTTTGTTACGTGAGAATTATATTAAGTTTAATAATACTATTAAGAGGTATGCTTTTGATGAAAACATATTTTTCCAGTAAGCCAGCATATAATGATGTTATCTCAAACCTGATGGTTCTTTAATGGGTTTTGGTGGATGCTGCCAAAACAGTCCAAATTTTGCATTTTGAACCAAGCAATATAGTGGTGGATTATTATTTAAACTACAGTGCAAATTTTACTGCTGGAATCGCTGATACTCACAGATTCATCAAACTACTACACTTCAAGGCATCTTTGCAAACTTAAAATTACATATAATGAACAAGAGACGGTAAATACATTTCAGTGATGTAAACGTCTTACTTTGGTAATCTCCCTCAATTTCTGAGGAGTTTACATTTTCCAGAAGAGGGTTACTTTCTTGCTTCTTCTCCTATCCATTGTAAATATCTCCTTCCCTCTTGCTTCCTCCCTTCTGTTCACCATATTTTCACCTCCTTGTCTTGTCTTTTCTCCCCATCTCTATTTGTCGGCCCTCCACTCTCGTCCTTTCCACTGGCCATCCTTCCAGGTGAACTGTATTTCTTAGCCACAGGAGTCCCGAGTGCCACTGCCAGAGCAGGAGTGGTCTATAAGATAGTGGATCCTTCCAGGTAGCAAAACCATTACAACACTTCTTCATACCTACAGGAGTTTCCAGTGCAGACGTTTTGGTACGTCTGATCAAATTTTATATGTCTTAATTTTTTTCTCTCTTCACCACACAGACGAGCTCCACCGGGAAAATGCAGCGTCAAACCTTCACATGTTAAGGTTAAGGGAAAACTGATTCACTTCCACCCCAAAGAAGGTAAGGGACATCTTAAAACAATGTTTATTTCTCTGACAATACTCCCTTCTGTTTCACTTATGGTTTTCTTTTGTTGCTCTTCATACAGACATACAATAATCATATCTATTATTCTCATTATCTTGTCAATATGCAACATGTAGTTAAAAAATATGAATATATGCTTTGAAGTCTGGATAGGTTTTTTAAATTAAGTACAGATATCTTTATTTGTTCCTCTTTGTGTTTGCAGAGTTTGTAATCAACAAGAAACCGACCACAACACCTGTTCCCACGACAACCACAAGAAAACCTACGACAACAACAAAGAAAACACCCAGAAAACCTATTATAATAATAAAACCACCAATGCCAACAAGAAAAACAATAAGAAAAACGCAGCTACGGCCGACGACAACAACAACAGCAACAACAAGAAAAACAACGAGAAAGACGACATTACCACCAACAACACCAACTGTAAAAGCAACAACAATAAAAACAACCTCAGCCACAACAATTAAACCAACAACAAAACCAACAACCTTACCCACAACTGTCCAGATGGCCATGACAACAACTCCCGCCACAACCACACCCACTGGTAGGCCTACTGGTGCACCTGTTTACCAAGCTAGCTCCACTGATTACCCGACCTCTAGGTCAACTGTTAGCCCAGCCACTAGGTCCATTATTTACCCAACCACTAAGTCAACAGTTAGGACTAATATTAAACCCACCAGTAGACCAGTGCATACTCAGGCCCGGGGAGAAGCCACCAGCATCAAGCCAGGTGGTTTCTTCTTCTGCGCTTTATTTTTGTTTTACATTTTACATGGTAACATATAAATTAACAATTTCCAACAGCAGACACATTTTCAAATAAATGATTTACTTTCAAGCATAAAATCACACAACTTTTAGAGTAATTAGAATAACAGTATAATTAGAAAACTAGAAATCATAGTTGCACAAAATTGTCTAATGACTCAAAATTATATGAAATAAAACCATTTGAAAAATGAAATTAAAATTTTTTGGCTGCTAAGTTTACTGGCTCTGGCTATTATAGCATTTTGTTGAAAGCTCCATAGCAGCTTTATTGTATAGGTGAGAACAAGCCAAATATTTTTATTGTAGCTTTAGCTACCTAGTTCGGAGGTATTGTAGACATGTCTTCCTTGCATGGTGAAAATAGAAAATGATGATTAAACAAGTGCTAAAAAGCAAAACCACAAAAAAAACAAAAAACAAAAAAACAAAAAACAAAACAAACCAAAAAACAGCAAGTAGGCTTAACTGGTAAATGAGATAGTAATATATTTATTTTAAATTATTCTATGGGTTGTTTTGCACAGAACTTCAACAACTGTTTTTCTGTCCATTAAAATTCCTGAATTTGTGATGATTTCTGTTTTAAATTTTAATCGAACTGTATATTAAAATAGACATTTTACTTCTTTAATAGGCTTTTGTTAAATAGCCTACTACATGTATTTTACCTCTTCTGAGACTCCATAAACCCATATCCATGAAACAGCTTAATCTCTGATGCATTTTCTTTTTTTATGCATCTTATCAGTCTTTGCACTTTGCAAAATCCCTGCACTGAAAGACTTAAAATAAACCATAAAATCATCTAGATTTTGGACTGAGTAAGAGACTAAGTCATCGTTCACAGCATTAAAGTTTAAATTGCAGTCAAATTTATGGAAATTTAATATCAATTACAGCAGTGTTCAGTGTCTTAGCCTCTGGAAATGGTAATAATTAACAGGTTTGTCTGTGTAGATATAAACTAAGGGATGTGCCATTTGCAGAAGCTTATGTCAAACTCAGGTAGAGTGGAATTAGCTAAAGTGGCCAGGATAAATGGTGCTCATCTATGTGTCGAGTATTTGCACTACTTTAAGTTAAATCAGGTACATTGGCTTTATTTATTTTGAATAAATGGTTCTGCATCAGCCTCAGTTTGGACATTCATCTTTGTGTGTCTGTGTTCATGTCTTTCCTTTACCTTCTGTCAAGGAGCACAATTATTTAAATGGCTTTAATGAGCTGACAGGTCATGAAACGCACTCTTCTATTTGCTAAAAGAGTAGTATGGCATTTTGGGAAACATGTTTAATCATTTTCTTGATGAGAAGATCAATACCATTCTCATGTTTTTCCATTGTGTACAGGGTTTCAACCAGCAGCCAGTTAGCTTAGCTGAGCACACAGAGGGAAACAGCTAGCCTGACTGTTCCAGAAACAGCTACCAGCACCTCTAAAGCTCACTAATTAACACATTATATCTTGTTTGCTTACTTTGAACATAAAGTGTGAAAACTAATATTTGCAGTTGCTGAACTATTTCTTAGGACAGTTTGGTTTTACTGTGTTGAAACCAAACTTTGTGCTATATGCTAAGCTAACAAGCTGCTGGCCTCATATTCACTGTATAGATGTGTATTGCTTAAAAGAAAAAAAAATGTAACTCATTGTTAAAGTACATATATCCAAATAAAGAGGGTGATTCTGTCTCTCCCTCAGGTTATCGCACAACCGTCATGACTGCAGTCTCTTCTAGGATTGCTCAAACCCCAATCATCACTCCACATCCAACAAGGAGACATGGGAGACCCCTTCAGAATCCTACTAGTACTACCTCCCGACCTCTAACCTCACCACAGCCTCCTTCTTCTCCACCCACAACATCTGTGAAACAATCCCAGATGGCTCTGACCTCGACACGTTACCCTGAGCGTCCTGGAGCGTTGACCACACCTCTTCCAACATACTGGAATCAGAAACCCACCTTATCATCCTACAAGTCCCAAAGACCACCACTCAACACCACACTGCCTAAAACTCAAGAAGAGAAACTGAGGCTTGGAGAGAAGCTGGAGAGTGCTGGGGAGGGCAACCAAGTGTTTAAGAGGCCCAGCGGAATAGGCAGAGGTCACGTTTACAAAAGAGGAAGAGGAGGGAGAAGGCTGAGGGCTGGCTCAGTGCGACTGGTGAGCGCCGATGGTTTATCAGATCGAGGTAGAGTAGAGATATTTATCAGAGGAGAGTGGGGGACAGTGTGCGATGACCTTTTCACCATCAAGGCAGGCAATGTGGTGTGTCGACAGCTCGGCTTCAGGATGGCATTGGCGGTGATGAAGAAGGCTGTGCTGGGGGAGGCAGACAGCAGTGTCAGGATCCTGTTGGATGACGTGGAGTGTGAGGGCGGTGAGAGATCGCTGCTGGGGTGCAAGAGATCCAGGGTTGGGAAGCACAACTGCTCACATGGGGAAGACGTAGGGGTGATCTGTGGTTAGCATGGAGGGGTGGAAAGTAGAAAAAGTATAGGACGGAAAAGGAGGAGATGGCGGAGTGATGGATGGTACTAAATCAGATAAGAAGACAGTATTTGAAGAAGGTATAAAAGATTATGAGAGACTCTACCTTCTCAAGCATGAATGTTTAAGTCAGTTAAAATTTCCATGAATCATATTTTTTCCTGTTTGCCTCTTTTGTATTTTGATGTTCCATTTTTCAATTCCCACCCACTGCTAAATGCTCAACTGTCCATCTGAATACCTTAATATTCTTACTGTGCGCTTTTAAGCAAGAAGAGAGCAGCGTGAAGGAGGTACACATCCCTAATTGGGGACTTTCATTGGCTTAGTCTTAGACAGTTTCTCCTAAACTCAGTCAGTCGACTGTTGGGTAAAAACTAACCAAGCATATAGAGTAACACCAGTGATTATAGTGAATAGAAACATATAAACTCTAAATGAATTCCTGTTTTTCAGATCAGCATGTGTGAATGCGAATGTGTGAATCTCTGCAAATTCACACAAGTTTAGGAGAAACCTTAAGAATGTTCCGTTTGTTCTGTTTACATATTTACTAGAGCAAAGCTGCCCAATAGGAAACTGATTTCCATGAAGATATTTGTATTTTTGTATTGTATAACTTCAGCAGGTGTATTTTCTATTTGCATTTTTCTATTGTTTTTTTTTGTGAAGCCTTGAGAGGCAAGTGAGAAAAAAAAAGAGTCTGATCTAAAATGGTTTTCTCTCCTGAGTTCATGACACAGGACCATGTTGTTGTTTTTGTTTTTTTTTGTAAATGCGTGAAATTTTTGTGCAAACAGGTTAAATGAATTTGCCAGGTTTTTTGAACAACATTACTGTCATGTCTTTCTTTTACCTAGAAATGTATTTCGGTTCAATTTTAATGTTACATAACTTGCTAACACACACAATATATGGACCTTGTGTTTAGAGTGCATGGAGAAATTAAAATCACTTGGAAGAAAACATAACGAAAATTACATCGGTCTCAGAAAATCACAAGATTTTGTTCTCACTTGCTTTTAGGGACTTCCGTACTTGTTGAATGTAGTTGAAGATGAAAAACAATATGAAGAGTCTAAACAAGAAAATGCTGGACATTCGGTATGATGAATGTAATAAAATGTTTCCGGTTTTATAGAAAGGGATTTAACAGCGTAGACTGCCTGTGATATGAATAAAGTTTACAGCAAAGTGATTTTTTTGTGATTGCCCATTATTCTCTGCCAGTGTTTTCTAATGAGCGGATGGATGGTGGCTCACTCTGAATCACACTGATTCTTCTCCACACTCTACATAAACTTGGTGATAGGTTAGAAAGTGTTTAACGTCACCAGTGTCTCACTTTATCACTCACTTTTCCTCACTTTGAGAGTGAGATCAAACAAGGAGGTGAAACATATTTTATCTTTGTGATTACGATTTCAGGAAACAGTGCTCTAAGATGAATCACATTGTCGACAGTTTGCCAAGCTTCAGCTGTCTCGTGTTAGCCAGGCACTCAATAGTTCTTAACACTCATCCAAAAGTTGTGTGGCCAGAAAGAAAGAAAGAAAGAAAAAAAAGAATTTCAGGAATGTTCTGGGTTTAACTGTGTGATACACCATTATTATCTATTGATGCACAAACAAAATGAAGGAAAAAAAACCCAGTGCAAATATTCTGCCTGTGTTACACACAGTTTTGGAGAAGATACCTTACAGGCATTTAAAATAGTCAACAACATTGTGCTATCTGAAACTGAATTTGCTTTGGGGGCGAGAGGGTCCAGCTGTCCTGCCCTTGTAAACACATTGAGACAGTGCTGATGGCTTCTACTGTAGCTCTAAAGGAATCACAGTTCAGTGAGGTGGCAGACAGCAGGCATCAGCATTTTTTAAAATGTTATCCAAACTATGATGTGACTGAAAAGATGTTCATGACACAGTCAGGCTTGAATCAGTCTAAAGGTTTTGGCTTCGACTGAAATCGAAACTGAAACTTTCTTCCCTTCTTTTTAATTTCCTATGTTCTCTCTCCACTCTGCATTTTTGTTTATTATTTACCAGGTGAAGTCAGTAAAATAATCATAAACGTATCTGCAAAAATATCAATCAGTATCAGCCAGCTTCTCTAAGTACAGAACAAATAATAAGAGATTATTTTTGCTTCTGCTTCCAGACCAGAAGGAGGCAGTCATGTATCAAGTTTTATCACCACTGGACGGCTTTAAAGAGAGCAGTGCATGAGACCAGTCACACAACTGAATTTCAGATTTTTAAATTTAAATTTATTTATAAATATATATTTTTTTAAACAGAAACACCTGTGACTACAATGAAGTCCATGGCCTAATGAGCTAACTGAGTGATGCATGTCAGAGCTACAATCAAGTCATCAGCCAACGGATAATCAAATTATGTTTTAGCCTCAAGGGAGGCATTGTTTCAAATGCAGGATTTTTCTGCTTCTTATTTACTAGAGTAACATGACTGAAAGCACATTCCAACAGCAGCTGTAGCCTGAAGAAGGAGTTTTAGATGCAAAGCAAGTTGCATACATTGATACACTCACACCTGAGCAGCTTCATTCAAGCAGGGGATCAGACCCTGCTCAAGGGCGTGTGGCAGCCTGAGAACTGAGAGACCAACATGTACATGATTCTTTAATTTGTTGGTTAGCCTCTGTAAAAAAAAATATATTTTTTTTTTTATTCAAAATGTGGAAAGGTTTCGTGAGACTTGTAGTCATCAGCTTTTGGGGCTCCTTCTTTGCACCTCTAACTTCAACAGGCATACAAGGGGAATAAAATGCAAAGTAATGATTTGCAGTCCTAATTTAAGATGTTCACCATAAAACTCACATCACATAGTACACGGTCCTGGCACAGAGTTGCCACATCTCTAAAGTATTTAGTAGGATTAACCACTGTGTCAGTTCTGCTCCTCTGAACCTTATTCAATACGTACAGCGCATACAGCTATACATGAGGTTTTTATCACTGCCTGACATTTATGCCTATGAACATGGCCCTCATCACAAAATCTGGGCAACAACAACAAGAACAACACACATTACATCTCTCATATCATCTGTAAATGACCAAGATATTTAAATTCACTGCTTATGTTAGAACATCTCTACTTACATAACATGTTTTTTCTCTGCAACACCACTGATTTCAACTGGGATGTGAGGGGAACAGTATGCAATTTAATAATGCATAGTCCTAATTCAAACCACTCACCAATGTGTTTCCCCTGTTAGAAAACCTCAGAGGCCAAAAAGAGCAAGACTCATTGAAATATACTGATTACACACAGTGTTCACTCTCACCACAAGTAAATCTATGACAGACTAAACACTGTAAGAAACAACCCATTACAGAGCATCCTGCAGTGCCAAACATCAACGCAAGGGGGCGCCATCACCCAGTGCAGTTTATTTCAGCTACATATTTAAACAGTCTAGAGTCTACTGCTGTTGACCCAGATTTATTCTGAGAAAAGAAAACAAATAAAAAACACACACATGTGCATCTGTACATGTATGTACGTGAACAGAGCCGCAAATGTGCACATGTATTTGACAGTTTTGGACATGCACATGTGTACAGCATGTTTTTGCTGCTGTTTTTATTATGATTTTGATCAAGTTAGCTTTCTACTGTAAATGGGTGCATGTGTGTGGGGGGTCCACCTCTTACAACTTAAGCTTGAGTTGATGCATTTCTGTCAGAACTGCTATATTATCTATGAGGGCATATGAAGACAGATATATATATATATATATAAATAAGAGTGCAGAGCGACAGAGGGAGCAGAAAAATGATAGAACAAGAATGACAACGATCTTTGCCAGCAGACTAACTGTGACATTAATTATCTGTAATGGATCTATGTCTGATTAAGACGATGAATACCCCCGAACTGGACGGGGACTCAAAACGAATGGATAAGATGTCCAATTGATCTACAGTAAAACACTTCTCATGACAGAACGAAGAGGGAATGATACCATGGAAAACAAGCTTGTACTGCACTTTAGACAACGAAAGCCCCCAAAAGCTTAATTATTTTTTTTCTGTTAGTCTTATTTTCTTCATATATTTACAATTACGTCACAAACATTTCATATTCTGAGTTTTATTCTTCATTCTTTCATATGTGCAATGAATATTGTATTTTATAATTTTCTAAAAGTAATCTTATACATGTTCTAGCTATTTCTATACGTTCTTGCATCCCAAAAGATCCTAAAGCAAAACAGAATGCAAGTAAGAGGGAGGCAAGTAGGATTAAAGTAGCCTGCGGTTTTATGAGGGTTTTATAAAGATGCAGACATACACAAAAACATGCGAGCATGCACATGGAATACACACATGAGCACACACGCACACACACACTTACACGCACACGCCCAGATACTCCCCACCCCCAGTGTCTTGTCTTTTGTTCCTAATTTAGCTCTCCCTCTCTCCCACTGCCGCTTGATTTCTGTTTTAATCACTCGCTCCCCTTCTCTTCTCCTTGTGTTAGTCTGCTCTGCTGTTTAAAGTAGAACTTATTACAAAGGCTTAGTGAAGTGAGGGAGGTGGGGATGTGGAAGACAGATGAAGGAAAAGAGGGCAGGGTAAGGGTAATGACGCAGCAAACTCTGAAATGAATAAAAAGATGTATGTGTCTGCTGCCTTCCTGTCCCTGTGAATGTGTCTGTCTGCTCTTAGATACGCATGTGTCAGTATTTATATGAATCTTTTTTTCCTCTTTCTCCGTCCGTCTGCTCTGTTTTATTCTGCTTCTTACCGAGTGAAACAGAAAAATCACATCACATAGTACACAGTCCTGGCCCAGAGTTGCCACATCTCTAAAGTATTCAGTAGAATTAACCACTGTGTCAGTTCTGCTCCTCTGAACCTTATTCAATATGTACAGTGTATACAGTTGTGCATGAAGTTTCTTTTCTTTTTTTTTTTTTTTTTTTTTTTTAATCACTGCCTGACATGTGGGAACATTTATGCCTATGAACATGGCCCACATCACAAAATCTGGGCAACAACAACAAGAACATCCACATTACATCTCCCAGTCATGTCATCTGTAAATTACCAAGGTATTTAAACTGAAGGTAAACTGAAGGTGTATATATATATATATATATTTACTTTTAATTATCATTGCATTACCGATGTCAAAGTCAGTACCATATTACAATCCTATCGCCAGATTTTAAACACTTCTTAGGGAAAAGACTGGTTAAAGAGTGATTTAACACCAGTTTGAAAAGCAGTCTTTTGCTGCCTCCTCTGGTTGGAAGTTTCAGGCCTGTTTCACCTCTATCCGTGAGGCTGGGTGTGGTTGGGTGTTGCACCTGTAAGCAATAACAGTAACGTCTTAACAGATGCACTCATAGCATCAATTTTGGCCTCAGCAGCACTTTGTTTTAAGTGAAAAAGATCTAGACGCCCACTCTATACTCCCTGTCTGGCACCAAACAGCTCACAGACAAAGTTAGCGGCTAGCTGGGGAACATGGTGGAGTATTTAGCACTTTAAGAGACAGATACTTTCCTTGGAAAGATAAAGAGCTAAAAGAGTGAATATTGATATGATGATGTTGTTCAGTAACTGCTGAATGTGAAAATAGGCAACACGCAACTTGTTTTCACTGCCTCTTGATTAACGTTCACTGTAAAGCCTTCAGGCACATCTTGTACAAAAACAAAGAATCTTAGTGAGAAAGACAGGTGGAGTTCAAGCACACTGTCCTGGGTAGTCAGTCAGGTATTTAGTGGATAATGGCCAGGCAGGATCAGAAGTAGCATGGCGGAATGAGCAGTCAGACAGAATTTCAACCACAGATAAACAGTCAGAGAGCGAGGTATGGAGAGATTATACGATAAGATGTTTTTCTCTGTGGCATTTGGATGAGTTTCTGAAATGAAAAGTGCAGTCGTGTCGACTTGATGTGATGCATTTGGCACTGAAATGCATTCAGAATTCAGCTCCTCCATAGATTAGTGCTGCAACACTGAAGAGGAAAGGTTTTACTGTAAGAGACATGAGACATGGAGTGGGCACAACACAACAGTTTATCTGTTCATATTACTCTTCTTGACACTCACCTGGACTATCGAAAGGTGTTACCTGTGCTACAGAACAGGTGCCTCTCTCACTGTTCTCATAAATCTTCCTGACCAAACAATACTATTGTTAAAACTGTTCCCTAACTAAAAACTATTCCTTGATAGAGAAGAAAGTGATAATACTGTTCATCTGTTTCATACTGGGATTTGTGAGGGAGTTAACGATTATAAATAATGCACACGTTTTCAATTCATTCATTCAAGTTAATATTTTGCTTTAGTTAATATCAGTGGCTTTAAAACAAGTGGTTTTTACTCATGACTATTAGTCCTGTATTTTATATGGGTTTTAAAAGTTGTCACACGACTGATATATGAATATGACAATGCCCAACATTTCTATATTTTTTTTATTTTCTTAGTAACGTCCGGTTGCTGTGAATATGCTAACTGACTGACCACTGACAACTCTCCCAACCGGACATTTGGATTGTGTCACTGTTTGTAAAAACACTCTATGTAATTCCTCTGTTTCCTCTTTATATTTTTTATATAGTTACTAACTCAATTTCATTCAGCTCTTTTTTCATCATAAATACCATATGGAGATTTCATCACAGTTACTTAATGAAGTCAGTTTCCTCTCGTTAACGACATTAAAAGAACTTGGCATTACATTCAAACGTATTAAGAAGCAGAGAGTCAACAACAGCTGCTCAATTTAGAAATTAAGAGTCTTCCAAGACTCTAAGATAAATCCACATTTGGAAGAACTGCTGAAATATAATTTCTACAAAACAATAACCAGCATAACTTATGTTGATCTTCAATCAGATCACTCAAATAAAGATCTCCTCCCACACACTTTCACACTCATGCACACACATTTGTGCAGACACACACCCTTCCCATCTGGTTGGCAGCACAGATGGTGGCACTGGGTGATGCCAGAGGCCAAAAGGACAGTTCTAACCAGCTCTGCACACACACACACACACACACACACACACACACACACACACACACACACACACACACACACAATGTGACAGACATACATGTCATAGTTTACGCATGTATGCACTAATATTCAGTATGGGGCAACACACACATGCAGGCAAACAATAGATGCACACAGTGAAACACACACTCTCTCTTTCAGTTCTTCTAATTCTCTCTTTCTGTACCTGGTCATAAAAACCTACTGTGGATGTTTCATTTATTTGTTCAGTGACTTTGTAGCTGTTTGTCAAACAGAATTTCCATTTTAAACGAGAATGTTCTTTACTCAGCATGTGCACTCTGTGTGTGTGTGTGTGTGTGTGCATGGCTGCAATTATATGAACATGAACTACCTACATTCTCTGTTCAGTCTTTCATTGATCTGCAGCTGTGGTCTCACACCCCAGAGGAACCTCTTTTATTATCGATGCCTTTAGTGTGCTGTGTTTTAGTGTGTGTGTGTGAGGGTGTGTGTGTGTGTTTGCCTGCACTGTGAATGTTGCTCAGGTATGAAATCATAACAAAAACCTTGCTGTACGTTCAGTTTTCAGCAGGATGTGTTTTTGTTTTTGTCAGTCAGATGGAGAGAGAGAGAGGGAGAGGGAGAGAGGATGTGTGTGTTTTCAACGTGTGCATGCATATGAGAAAATATGAATGTATTGTGTGTGTATTATTTATGTGGTAGGGTTATGAATGGTGTTCACATGTCCTGAGAGCTTTCCTCTCCCAGAGTCTGTCCACTCTGTTCTGGAAGCTTCTCTTAGCGAGGGAGGGGTGAAAAAATCAAGCGAAGGACAACGAAAGAGAGAGGGAGGTGGAGAGGTGGTGATGGAATATTGAGGGAGGGGTAGGGGGGGGCAGAGACAGAGGGTGAGGAGGGGTGATGTGGGGGAAAGAGAAGCAATGGGTGAAAACTGGAGGGGAAGAGAAGGAGAGAGAGTGGGAGACAGGCAGAGAAGGACAAATATAGAGAGAATGGGAGTGCGGAGGGGAAAGGGAGGGAGGCAAATGAGGGAAACAGAGTGGGAGAGACAGAGAGAGGAGGAGGAGGAGGAGGAGGAGGAGGAGGAGGAGGAGGAGTAGGGGAGGAGGGAGGGAAGAGGGATGCTGCATTTTAGTGATAGCACAGACTGAGGCTGCAGGAGCAGACAGAGGGATGGAGAGAATCGATGAGAGAGGTAGAAATTAAGAGAGAGGAGAGGAGCAGTGCATTGTCAGAGAGAGCACGACAGGATTCCCATGCAGGTAAAAAATGAGAAGATCATTTGAATAGTTTTTACTAATAGAGACTGGGAGAGGCCTTTTCTTCCATGGCAGCTGCATCAAAAGAAATTTCCTGGATGTCATAGAAGAGTCTGTCAAATCATTCATGCATCCATCCATAAATCCATGCATATGGCCATCTTCCTCTCCTTCATCACCTAAGCCTCTATCTACTCATCCATCCATCCATCCATCCATCCATCCATCCATCCATCCATCCATCCATCCATCCATCCATCCATCCATCCATC
>JBBMJY010000026.1:13481085-13519892 GCA_037833715.1 Toxotes lorentzi | reverse complement strand
GATATGGCAGAGTAGGCTGACATGCAAGAAACACCACTTTTATATATACATAAATGTGGGTGTATATATATATATATATATACATATATAGATATATATATATATATGTTGTGAGTAATATATATACACTCGGTTGCCAGTTTATTATGTATACTGTCCTGTTATAAATTCTACATTCGTTAAGGTTATAATGTTTAGTTTTGTTGAAACTGATTTAGAAAGGTGTTTCGGAAGATGCAACAATATCTGAAGAGATCTGTCATTATTTGGTAGGATGCGCTTTACAGAAAGGATGTGAATCTAACCAAGTGATTACTGAGAGTAGGACTTAAACCTTCCTTTCTCCATCTAACAGTAAACAGACATTATGTCTTGAGGTCTTAAATGGTATTTATGAACTTAAAGCTGAGCCACAGTTTACAGGATAATTAAGTCAAATTATCATCTGCATGGACTAAAGCAGTGGTATTAGATGATGAATGGCCTGAAGGAGCTTCACTATGACCCTAACTAACACTTCACCTCCACCCCTCAGCAGTGCCTGTAATGAAGCCTCAGTGGATCTCTATTATCAAGGCTGTCCAACCGCAAACTCTGCTACTGTCTGCTTTAAACATGATGGAAGCGAATTAGCACTGCACTGTGTGTGTTTATCTGTTTTAGCTTGATATTCTTAAGATGAACAATGAAAAGCAATGTAAAAGGGAAACTAGTTCCCTAAAGTAAACCGGAGTGGTTTGACATAACAGTGACTGGTAGTTTTAAGTACAATCAAATCTTTCTTCATCTCCTTAAAGGGCCTTCGAATTGTCTCCACGCACACCTTCAGATCTTATCCATCACACTTAAAGACACAGCATTAATCAGAATGCACACACACATACAGACAAATGAGAGGCCATTAATGGCGTCACCACAAACTATTTGAGGCCTCTTCACTCCCTCAGTAACATTACCCACTGGACACACACAGAGGCAGCTACGAGCCAACTATATATGACCTGACACAGAAAGAGACTGAGCCGCTGAGCAGCTTCTTGGCCTCGTACACACACAGCCAAACAAAACAGCGTCCCTTTATTCTCTCATTTATCACAGACCTGTGGATCACCGGAGCCCTGAGAGAAGAGGACAACGTGGACTTAAAACTCCAGGAGTCACACGGTGGTGCCTGGCAGTGGTCGTCCCTGTGAATATTTGAAACCAGACGGGATTAAGGTTGAAGAGGTTTTTACTACACTCAGTGAGTTTGAGGGGTAAGAAATGGAGCCTACCACGCCAACAGAACTGAGAGGAAAGAGAAACCGCAAGGAGGTAAATTTCAGAAAAAACTTCTTCAGCTCATCAGAGCACAGATTACTCACTAACTGACATAACTACAAATGATGGAACTGAATAAAGTACAATATTAGAAAGTAGAATGCAATGCAGTGTAGTATAATAGAAATGAATAAAAATGAATTAAGCGTAACTTATACAGTGCATTGGACATGACATTTATTAGACATGATACACATGTACTGTGTGTGCAGATAGGGACTTAACTACAACTGATGGACTGAAACATTAAAGGATTACAGAGAAGATCCCAGAAGTGAAAAGAACAGTTTTGTGTTTTGTGAATGCTGTAATGTCTGAATCAACAGCACCATCCGGTGGCCAAAACATGTCATGTCATTCTAATAATTCCTTGTTGGCTGATCCTGTAACTGTACTTCCTGAATCAGCCCAGTGCAAGCTGGAACCCGACGACATGCTTGGTATTGTGGCTATTGTCAGCACAGTTCTCAACCTGCTGATAGTGGTGTTAGTGTATGTTAGTGTATGTGAATTCCACTCCACCTTTACTTTCATTCAAAGCCACAGCAGTGAACCACCAGGGCAATGGGTCAACTTATATTACTGAGTTAATTTTATTTTACAATTTTACAACTTTAACACACACGGGGGAAAAAAAACTAAAATGAAAGTTATAGGATGGAAAACGTGAACAGCTCTACATCCTTGGCCAATCACTGAGGACTACAAAAGACCAAAGATAGAACATAATATTCCATATAAAAAACAGCTCAGTTGTTCAAGATATTATTTTAAGTTGTACTAATATTTACAAAGTAGTGCAGAAATAAAAATGGATATTGTCAATAAATCCTGTGTAAAATATACACCAAAATGTAACCCTGGAAGAGAGGTGCAAAACATGAGATTGTATGTGGCTTGCAAATATATGTATTTGTTCATATGCATAGGTATCGTTGGTGAACACTGAAGCGAAGCCAATATGCCAGTTTGAGCTCTACTACTACTCTACTGAAAATATAACCATAATGATGTCAAAACATCATAATGATATGTTTATTTGAAATACATAAATACTGATTTGTTTCTTTAAGGTACAGGGGCAGTAGGAGCAGTATAATTATTGGGATCACTTATGTTAATATCAGGCAGTATTTGACAGCTGGTGATAATGTCAATCTTCTCGGACACAGCCTTCAGGTCATCCAGAATTAATCTGATGCTGTGAGAAGCGTTGATGATGGCGCTCTGCGACGTATTCAGCTGAGCTGTTGCACTGCGTACCTTTCACAAAAACAGTCAAACAATTGAAGCGCAAAACTATTGATGTGAAGAGACGTACTTAAAAGGTATTGTACTTAATGTACACTGTGTCTAGTGAGCCAATAATCATTTATTAATTCATATCTTTTTCAGTTCTATTCCACTTTTTACTCATTTAAGTCTTACTGCAACCAGTTCTGATACACCATGTTGTGAATGGTATGTCATTTCTGTCCATCATCATCCAACGTTATGCTTCTGACACTACAGCATATGCTCACATTGATATGGCCACCCTCGATACTCCATCTTTTTCTGTACCATGCAGCATTATTCCCAAAGCTTTTCTTGTATAGAGCAATGTTTTGTGCTCAAATGTTCTAATTCAGTTCCACAGCAGAGAAGAATAAGTGCAGTTGTCTCTGGGGTAGTGATGTAGCATAAAGGGTACTTTGGGGAACCTAAATTATATATACAGTAGTAAGTGTTGTCAGTCAAACACATCAGCATACCTCCTTGCTGGCACCACCATAAACCTGCCGTAGCGTCTGTAACATGTCATGATACAGCCGGCTGTTAGACTCCCGCAGCTTCTGTTGCAAAAGTGTGTCACCTGGAAAATGAACAGATCAGAGAAATTAAAACTGAAAAACTTAACTGTGAATATGCTGAGCAGACTGCAATTTGTGGTTAAAGACTGATCATTTATCCTTGCAGCTACAGCTACCACTCCACGATATCTGATCTTAAACAGGGTTACCTGGATTTTCCATTGCTTGCAATATTTTAAGATGATATGTACTGTTTGACCATGGAGCTTTTCAAAGCTTTAAACTGCATCTCAAAGCATTGGTTTCAATCAGCAGATGGAGCTGGCTCCATTCATACTACAGTCATTCATACATGCAGATGATCCATTTGCTGGTTAAGACTGCAAAAATGCGAAAAAAAGCTAGTAAGTTATTACTGGAATTATTATTGTTATAATTGTGACTGGCATTCCTCACCATGTGGCCTGTGTGTGGGGCTTGGCCTGTCTTCCACTATGGACTGCATATCAGGATGGTCTCTGACTACAATAAGAGGAGGCAAGTCTCTCCGGAGTATCTGAGAGCTCTCCTGGCTCATTCCAGAGGCTCGGTCCGCCTGCTCCTCCTCCTCACCCTCACCCTCACTGTCCGTTTCAGACGCCTCCCCGGGAACCTGACAGGGTCCAAGATCACAGACAAAACAGGCTGTAAATTCATGACAGGTGAGAAGGACACACACCTCTCTCTCTCTCTCTCGCACTCAAACACGCACCTTGGCTCCAACTGAGGCAGTTTGTGAAGCAGACAGGGAGGTGATGTAGACTTCATCATCAGAGTCTGTCTCAGACGCCTCGCCCTGCACCACTATCTGGTACCTGCTGGACATGACTGCACACACACAGACATACAACGACACGTCGTTAGCCACACTGAAATGGTCACTGAAGCTAGATGACGGTAATAACAACGCTAACGCAAGCGACATACAAGGTTTGCACCAAATAGGAGAAAAACTAAAGTTAGCTAGCTCAATGTCGAAAATATACAATGAGATGAATCCAAAAAAAGGACAAACCTTCTTCGTGAAGTCCAAAACACAAATCACATGAGCATTCAGGAAGTAGCTTGTTTTCCAACCGTCACGTGATAATGACGTTTCGTACTGCGATTCGAAGATATGCCAGCTCGCACAAGCAAGAGTTCGTTTGTAATGAAAACCGGCGTACGCCGAAATTAAACGCACGTTTAAGATCGTCTTCAGGTATGCACTGCGGTATGGGCTCCATTGCCCTCCACTTACGAACAATAGGTTTTATTACTGGATATATGAGTTCTTTAGGTTTCCTTTGTTGTTGTGGGACATGTCATTCACCGCCACCAGGAGCTATTTTCGCGTTATGTTAGGGGTGAATTCCCGCTAACTCCGCCCGCGTGAATCTATAGGAACGTCGACCCTGCACTAATATCGAGCGCAACCTAGGTGGCTGGCTCGTATCTCCTTCGCCTAGCCTACAACAATTTGACAGGTTCAGCTGTTCGGTAGGTTGAATTTATCTAGATTAACGGTATAACATACAGGATGCATTGCTTTTCCATGCCCTCTCTCATATGCCAAGAAAGAAAAATAAAAACTAGTCATCACGGCATGGACAATGTTGCTAGCAAACAACACTAGCTATCTGGTGCTAACCGTGCAGCTAAAGCTAATCTCGGGCAAAGGATTTTCACATTTACTCTTGATGCTGTGTTTTGCAGCACAGCTAACTAGGTTAAATAAAGCTGTTTTAGTTCAGCTGTGTGACGGGTTGTATAAACACTTTTTGTGTTTGTCAGGAATGGCAGACGAGGTTCTGTTTGAATTTCTCCATTTGGAGATTGTGTCCCATGTTTACAAGGAGCAGCAATCCAGTAAAGGGGAGATGGACAACAAGGTGTGTTTAATAAAGAGCACAATCAATCAACATAATCACACACAGAAGAACCAAACATATTATACACAATACAGCCATTTACAGGATACACCGTAGTAACACATAAACATTTTTGTCCACTGAGTAAATAAACCACTTGAATTTCCTCTCTACAGGACAGAGCTGTCTGTGTTTCTGTCCTCGAAGGGATGGGCTTCAGGGTGGGACAAGGACTCATTGAGAGGTAGATGAGCACAAACATACCGATTGTACAAGAGTAAATGCTGTGTGACATGCATCCTCTCTTATGTTAAACACAGTGTTTGTTCTGTCCAGGCTGACCAGGGACTCTCCCAGCTTTAAGGATGAGTTGGATATAATGAAGTTTATCTGTAAAGACTTCTGGACAAAGGTGTTCAGGAGGCAGGTTGACAACCTCAGAACAAACCATCAGGTAAAATGAAAGTGCAGAGAAATTAAATGTGAACAGCTGCCAAGAATAGGAAGAAGAAAAGTGATTTCTATGAGTGTTGACAAGGTTTTGGCTCAACTACAATTATGTCTTCAAAATAATTATTTCACTGGGATTTCTGGCCTTACGAGCTCTGTTTCAGAGCAGGACGCCTTTCCACCAACGAGAATTTGCAGCTCTTTTGTGAATTATTATTGTTCATGCAAGATCAGTAAAGCAAATAGCTTACAGTAAGTCGGTTAAGGTCATAGATTATTTAAAGGTTCCCTGTGGAGTTATCTTGTAGACAAATAAAAGTTATGTTTGCATTCAGCATTACTTGCCAAGATGCACTGTTGTATCCTTGAGGTCTAACAAATGTGTTGAGAGTGTTTCCTTCCTCATAAAATATTTGCAAAGCCAGTGGTAACAGAGGTCAAAAACTCCACAGGGAACCTTTAAATGAACCTTGAATGGAACTCAGTAGAGCTCATGCCTCCACCAAGGCCAAAAAATCCTACATGCCTCTCTAGCTTTCATAATAGAAAAATAAAAAGGAAAAGGGAAGTGGAAAGATAACATAAATGATTTATCTATCATAAACCATAATAAGTACAACTTTTTTTCCACTAGAAGAAAAAGCTTCTGGATCCACCCATTTAACTGGATCCATACCAAAATTTGATGGATTCTTCCCTGGCCCATGCCTCTGTGTTAGTTAGTAAATTTGTTCTCATAGTTTGTTGCTAGGTCTGCTATTATACCTCTGTTTATTTTCCATTACAGGGTACCTATGTTCTACAGGACAACAAATTTGCTCTGTTGACTCAGCTCTCCAGTGGAAAACAGTACCTGGATCAGGCTCCTAAGGTCAGTGTATACCCTCTCTCTCTTTCTCACGAACATCAATAAAGAGACAATTCTACTGCTGTCACCTGGGGATCAAGAAGTAAGCCCATAAGGCTTTGTTTTTTTAATTTATACAGCTAACAAAATCAGAATTAGTCACAGGAGCTAGGACTAATTTGTGTGTGTGTTTTCTCTCAGTACCTCGCTTTTTCATGTGGCATGGTGAGAGGAGCTCTGTCTAACCTTGGTCTGGACAGTGTGGTGACAGCTGAGGTCTCAGTTATGCCATCCTGTAAGTACTATCGGTATGATTCTCTTTAATATTGGAAAGAGTCAGGTGACATAACATGCACACTGGCTACCAGTGAAACTTCTGTTAACTTCTTTCATTTGTGTGCGGTATCCTTGAGTAAGGTACTTATAATTATCTGAATTTTGGATGTATGTGGCAAGGTCCAAAATAATTGGCTGACCTCTCCTTCATTCTGTTCCAGGTAAGTTCCAGGTGGTGATCCAGAAATTGTGACCTGATCCTCTTTGCTACCCTGGTGCTGATGAACGGGGCCCTTTGAGGTTCTGTTAATCCTAAAGAGAGAATAGCAGTTCCTGACCTCCCACTGAACAGCCCAACCACAGAGGGAATCAACCACCACCCTGATTTCTACAGCTGGGGCAAACAGGACTAGCCAGGTTCTGCTGACAACCCGGTACCCCTGGTAGGGTAAACAGAGTTAGCCAGAGCTTACCTTTTACTTGTGATTCTCTGATACTGAACAAGATTTGTTTTATTCATTTTGATGGAGGTTATTTCCCACCTGAGTTAAAAATTTTGTTCTAAATAAGTGGAGTCTGGCTCTGACTGACACCATTTGGTCGAGCTTTGAAAAATAAATACTGACTGCGAGTGGCTGTGAATACAATGTGAATGTATTGTTAATGATAAGGTAATTTAATATTCTTTGTAATGTGTTGCAACATTGAGTCAGCCTGAGTGCTTACAAAGAAATAATTGGAAATGGAAAAATAAAAAAAATAAAAAAACGTTAGGCAGAACGATCAGCAGAACCTAGAACAAGACATCACTTTAGATGATATTTGCAGACTATCATCTGCCATACCATTTCTTTTTGCATCCATCCACATAGCAACCAGTGAGCCTGACACATCAGATTCATTATTCAGCACTTGTTTCTCTGTAACCAGCACCTGGTGCTTTGCCCTGCCTTGCAGCAGATTGCCTTTAGGAGCTGATGTTTTTCATGTTTGCTGGAAGTCATTTCAATTTCATTTCCTTTTAAGGTAAACTTTAAATCCAGAATGAGTCATTGGTATAGAAGTTTCAGTTTAATTATGTGATGTTATTAGATGCCATGACAGTTTCCGGGCCCAGTTTCCTCTTCAATGATGTGATGTCATTTCAAACCCAACCACTCAGTTTACAAGTTACAGTTCTTGTACATTTGCACATTTTTGTCCTTTGTACAGCATTGATATGTAAACCTATCATATTGAGATTTTCCTACTACACAGTAAGCTACAAATGGGACTGAGTTGTGCTGTAAGGCTTTGAAAGTCTACATGGATTTTGATGTTACATTTGTCAATGATACATTGCTTTGTACAAAAGTCTCCTAAATATGAGTCCTAAAACAGTTTTACACTGCAAGGCCCTGAGTATGTGCTGTTCTTTTATCCATTTTATTTTCTCAGCGAAACATTTTGTCCAAAGGGACCATTGGTGTAGTTGCCTCTTTACGCCACTAGAAGGCGACATGAAGCTGCCATTATTTTTATGCCTGTCGCATTACCAATTTACCATTTTGCCAAGATGTTACCAGTGTCTCCTCATCTGTTGTCTCAGATCTGTAGTTTATCTTTTTTGAGATACTCCCAATGTTTGTGTGGGAGAAAGGAGAGGCCATAGTTGGCTGTACAATGCCACAATAAACACCCCTTCTCTGTATTTGCATAGTGTTTTGTGTAGCTAAATAATAATAATTCTCCCATCAATTCTTCAAATGTTTGTTATAGATACAATCAATCTGTGTTAACACAAGATGTGCACATATCCTTTGCGCAGTCTTTTCTTTTCCATTCATGGTATTTTCAAATTCGAGATCTACAGATCCATTTTCACATTATTTACTTGAAAAAAAAACCTGAAGAGGACTGATTAGTGGTTATATTCTCATGTAAATTGATTTTACCCTTTCTCTTTTTATCACTCCTCTGCATAACAAAACATTTCACAGTGTGCGCTCGCAACAGGAGTTCAGTCTCCCATCATCCCTGCTTAAGTTATTAATATTTCTTTCATGTTTTTGATCCATATCATGAGCTTGGTATTAAGAGGCTTTACTGTATGTGAGTGTACTGCACTTCTGAGATATTCATTATCAAAGTTTTGTCCCCATCAGGCTAAACTGTAACTTGGTCAGTTTTAGTTCTAGGTTAGCATTCACAATGAGCTGAGCCAGGTTCAGTTAAATCCATCATCAGATTCAGTACAATATTATATTCTCTCTCTATATATATATACACACAATAAATTATACACTTCAGGTATTAACACTGAATATTCATTACAGTTATGTTTTGGTATGGCACCACATTGACATTATTGCACTAGTTGATGGATTATGGTGCTCACTCTGCTCTGATGACGTATCCCAGGCTGTATTCCTGTTTTTCACTGCCATCTGTGTAATAATTTTACACAATAAAGGTCTTTACATGCAGCTTTACCCATTTAATGTTCTGTCAGTGTGTCTCTTGCTCAGACTTGGGCTTAAAAAACTGCTGTGGATGCTACTTTCCATATTTGCTCTTACTGCTGTGTCATCACTGTCAGTATTAGACACAGCATGGCAGTTGTATTTTCCCAAAAGGAGAGAAACCCCAGTCTCCCTTTGTTGAATATTTGACATAATGGTGCTAATAAGGGTCAGTAATAACTTAGGGCAAACTTGTGCTCACTAGCCAACTAATTTAGACCACCTTGTGCACATACTGCATATGGACAATGAAGTGTAGGTGATACTACATAGATCCAAACATCCTTTTTGTTTAAAACACAGTAGATAGTAGTAAACAGGCAGATATCCTGGAATTAGCACATACAAAGCTTGGATGTGCTTGACCAACATTAATACCGACTCAGCTACATTTGCTCTCAAACTCCACCATGAAGCTTAAATGGTTTCACATGAAATATTGGGAGAAGAGAGAGTGAGAATGACTTGGACTGCATGTTAAAGAGGCACTCCACTAATTTTACACATGAAGAGTTTCCTCATCACGCAGAGTTCACATCGGCCTGTGAAAACAGTTGTAAAATGGCTTCTGTGGCTCTCGAGGGAGCTTTTTAAAGTCTGGCAAATTAACCCGGAGATCTCATCAGAGTTATTTTGGCTTGGGTTTGGAGATTTTTTTTTTTAAATAAAAAGCCTGTGTTGCAAACAAGTGGCACAGAGTTTTGGAGGAATGGTCTAATAAAATGTCACTGGTTACATAATTGAAAGCACAAGATCCTGTTTTTTTTTGGAGCTTGACCAATGCTAGGGACCAAAAGTCTGGATACCCCAGCCGCCGTTTTGTCCGTTTTTAACTTTTTTTTTTTAACCTTATCTTTTGCTAGTCCATCAACTTCATGGAAGTGCAATGGAAGTGCAGTGCTATCTTGCTGCAGTATCCCTTCAATATATTCCTCACTTTGTTGTCTTAAATTTTGGGTTGAAGTGGGTCATGTCCTTACTTCATTATGGAGGCTCTCAAAACAAGAGTCCTTGAATGAGCTTAAGAGTTCAAGAAAAGTTAAATAAGATCCCTGGTTATAAGTTGACTGCCACTCTAACCCCTGCTCATCTGCACAGTGCAACGTAGGTGATTTTAACGTGTGGTTTTTGGAACTTCTATACAACTACATGAGCTGTGAAAGAAGAAAACAGGAAAATTGAGTTAGGCGTCTGCATAAATGTGCAGCACCTGACTGTAGCCCACTCTTTTGCCCATTTGTTGCAACCCATTAAACACTTAGCCCAAATCCTCTCTGCAAAGAAGAAAAAAAATCAGAAGGAGGGATTAGAGAGAAAGCCTGGGAGGGGGTGGAATTGTAGAAAGTTGGTGGAGGAGGAGACTGAGAGAGTGGGCAAGAGGAAAATGAGATGGAGAGAATGAAGAGCCTCTACAGGAGGCTGGAGGGAAATGAAAGGTAGAAAAGAGAAGTTTATTAGTGGTGGGGGCGGAAAGGAAGCGGTGTTAAAAAAAATAAAAGAGAAAGACGAAGAAGGTGTTACAGTGGGGAAAGGAATGAGTGAGGGTGAGGTGTAAGCAGTTTCTTGTACCTATAACGAAATGTTTCACAAACGGTGTGAAGCGAGGAAATCTGGAGACTTGAAACCGTGAAACTGAGGGTTCAGCAACAGCTGTTTTATGCTGCTCTACACGGCTTCGCTCCCCGTCCTCCTGGTCTACCCTGCATCACAATGTCACCAAGACACTCACCAAGAGGGACGGTGAATGGAGGGAGGGGAGCAGAGGAGGAGGAGGAGGAAGAGGGCAGAACAGACTAGAGGAAAGAAAGGATCTGTTGGGGGTGTGCAAGTAAAACCAGCATTCATTCTCTCAAACTGATGACTTGCTACAATTCAGTAACACTAAAATCTTCTGTAGTGTGAGAAACTGACAGACTATTGATGTGGGTTGGGTTTCCTGAAAGCAGCTCACTTCATTTCACTTTTATTTGTTGGAAATAACCAGCTGAAAATTTAAATCATTGTTTAACGCTGACAACTTGGTAGCAACCATTAAAATACTAAAATTCCCAAACAATGTTAGTTAACTAGGAAACAGATGTATCTGTATGGCTGTATAATATCCACATATCCACATAAAGCAGATATAACCTCCATAAGAAGCAGCTAACATCTGATGTGCTAGCTTAAAGACTAACTGGATTTTTTATTCTTAAAAAATATTTTTAAATTCTCATAGAGTAATAAGAGGAATAAACAACCTTTCTTTAAAAAAAAGAAACAAATAATCTGCAGAAGACTGAGTTCCTGTATGAACTCACAGGATGCTGCCCACTCCTCTCAAATCGTCACCATCCCTCTGTTATCTCACAGGTTTTATTTTTCCTGCCATCATTACCCTTTTCTCCCCTTCTCACCTACCTATTCAACTTCCTCCACTCACGCATAGTTAAGAGTTAGATTCTCTGTTTCACATGCACAAACACAAACTTTGTCTCTCGGGGCCATATGTTGACCTGCGGTGGACCTGAATACAGCCATCTGCCTGCCTTTCTTATGTCCCACAGGGCAAGAGTGTGGGAGAATGTCTATCAGACACAACACACACACACACACACACACACACACAAGCACACACATGCCTTTAACCCCTTCACAGCCACTAATCACTCCCAGACAGCCAGCCCATCTCATGTTAACAGTGACAAGATAATAGCTCTTGTGTGTGTGCATGAAAGGGAGATTCCTGGAGGGTTAGCCATGAGTATGCATCTTTAGGCCTGCCCTCTGTTTTTTGTGTGTAGTTTTGTCTTGAGGGAGGCAGATTTTCTCTTTTTTTTTATTAGTTTGTGGAGAGGATGTTTCCCTGAATGTCGCATTTGAGATCACAGATTTGCACAACAGGACACAATTTATTGAACTGTGTGGTTTAAACTGCTAAAAAGTCTCAGTCTCACACTGCAATTATAGCAGATGAAACTGTCTTAGTATGCAGACAGAGAGAGAGAGGTGAGGGGATGCAACTAAAGCAAAGGAGAGGAAAAAAGTGAGAGAGGTAGGATGGAGTCATTGGTGGCAGTGAGGGAGAAGGGAAATGGGTGGGAGTCCAGGGTTGGCAAGATTAAACCCCAAACAAAAGACTTCTTATCTCCACATGAAATCTTAGTGGCATGACTACACACACCAACACACACACACACACACACACACACACACACACACACACACACACACACACACACACACACATACAGTATGTACACTGCTGTCCTACAGCATAATGGGTGTGACGGGCATGACTGGACAAACTCGCTTAAATCGATTTTGATTTACAAATTTGTAAATCAGAATCAATTCAGAAAATGTACCCCTAACGTTTTAGAATGTGAGACCACAATGTACCACATTTCTTAGTGTTTTAACCTTTAAGACCTTACAGAGGTGGGCACTGGCGACGGTTTGCATTTACTTAATTATTCATACGTTTTCCTCCTGCTTTTATTCTGAAGACATAGAAAGACTGCTAAAGCCTTAAGGTATAAGAAAAAATGGTGGGCTTTTCATTGACTTATGAAGCAATCGCCAGCAATTGTGTTGTAAGCACAATCTTCAAGCAGAGGCCACATCATGGAGGAATTCAGTGATTCGCTTTCTGCTCCCTGGTGCCATTTTCCCTAGAGATATAAATGGTCTGTTGAGTTTCACTTCTGTAGAGTGTAAAAAAAAAAAGAGGTACCCATGACAGCCCATTAAAATAAACTGTAATACAAAAATTAAAGGAGTCTTGAAATCTTTCTTTGAAAGATTTCTTTTCAGTGTAGTTGTCCATTGAAAACCATGTCCCAGTATGAGGTGATTTTTTTTGTTTGTTTTCAGATAAACTATAGGATGAAATGATCCTTTATGGATACAAAAATAAAATCTGCGATAATATCTTTTTTTTTTTTTTTAAATATCCACAAAGCTACAAACAAAACTTATTTTATGAAGTTCATGGTTTACACTGATACATGCAATTAATGTCATCCAGTTTCTGTGTTGCTGCCCAGGGAACATCACTGTCTTATCATTCACTGTCTACACCCCTGAGATATCAGCTTCACACTGAAGTGCCCAGGTTTTATCTTAACTTTAGAAACTGTGCGTAGATTCAGTTAACCTCAACAGAACAGGGCCACTGGGGGGGAGTGATCGAGAATGAAAACCGTAAATGACAGTTCTCTGGTTTCCTGCACGCTTCCTTCCTTCCTGCAACCTGCATCTAAAACGTCACAAATGCGTTAACATTGTTGCAAATATACAATAACTGCATAAAGAAGGAAGGAAACGTACAAAAACCTCTTAACTTTTGCACTGCTGCATCAGCACCTCAGTACAAAGTTTCCCAGCATAAGTGTGTGTGTGTGTAGATTTTACCTCTACAGGATAAAGGTGAATATCTTATTAAAAAACAAACCGAAAGAAAAAACAGTGAATTAAAAAAAAAAAAAAACAACTTTATTTCCAGTACAAAAAAAGCAAAAGAAACCCAAATATATTAAACTTGATACAAGCATTAACAACTCAAAGTCCTCTATAAATACGTTAAAATAAATTAAAGAAATTAATTTACTAAAGATTATCGCCTTCAACACTGAACGGGTCTCAAACATGTTGATGAAAAGGCAATTTTAAATAGACCAGTAACTGCACAGTGTCTGCTTTTCTAACAAACTACATCATAAACACACAAAACAACCAAGTAACATTTCTAAAACACTAAGCATACATACCCTAACCCTACACCATGCAGGATCTAGCACAGTAAGGCAACAGACCTGGGATCACAGTATACATGGATGTGACTGCGCTTCACATTCATAACAGTAGAAAGGTGTAACGGTAAGAATTAATACTGAATGACAAAAAGATAGGTGAGAGGTGAGGGTCACACAAACATGAATATTCATCAAAAATGTAACAGGAGTGCTGCCTGTGGACAAGAGAGGAAAAAAACATCCCACTCTTTGGAATTGGTTTGTGTTTAGGATCATCTAAAATACATATTAGCACCACAAATCTTTTTTTTTAGAAAACCTGCCAGAGGTAAAAACAGGACTTTCACAAAGAAGTCATTTGACTTGATTAAACTTTACTTCTGCAGCGAGCCTAAACTAAACTCACATAATATCAGATTACACAAAATAAGATGCAAAATACTGTGATGGCACCTCGGTTAGGTTTTCATCAATCTTTCCCACTGTAAACTGATTTTCTGCAAAGGCTGTTTGTGCTGGCACACTTTACGTATCAAAGCCTATCAAATTACCCATATCCTGTTTTCCCAGTTGGTGGGTCAAACATAACGATATATGTCATGAACATGGGATTTTGTTGTAATCTCAAAAAGAGTCCCTCTTCTTCTGCTTATTAGGGCAAGTTAAAACTGGTAAATTGGCATTTTACTGGTGGCAGTTTGTCAACAACGCATGAGAGACACAGGAACAACTTAGTAGTAATCTTAACATCCTAGAGACCTGAACTCACACTAGCTTATGTGACTAAAAAAAAAAAAAAAACATACAAAAAATACTCACACCGCTCCTTACATCTCTCCTAACAACCCCTCAAATCTCAGTTTAACACTAACACGACCTGTTAAATAACGCTACAGGCACTTCAGTTGTTTAAAAACGTAACATTCAGGTTCGAGGCCAATGATCTAAACATAACCTCAGACTGTACAGTTTGGGGGGGGAGGGGGGGGGGGGGGGCAATTTCCCCAGCTTATCAAAACAATAATGTGTACAGTTAAAGGAAAAACAACAACTCCTGAACATAGGTCACATTGTGTGTTTGTCCCACCATAATCAAAAAGTCCGAGCTACAAACAGAAGTCTTTGGCTTTATCACACAGTTTAGATCACTCTGAAGATGCTGATTTTAAATATGAATGGAGTGGCTGGACTAAACAAAAGAGGGGCACTGAGGCCAATCACACTGTGATTACCATATCTTTCTTGCAATCTGCCGTCTCGACATACTACTTTGATAAAGCATCAAACACTTCTGGCACTATTAGACACTTCTCTTGGTATGAAACTGTTTTGGTGGCAACACACATTTTACTTTAAGTATCACTATCACTGTGGCTTCCCTTAAGCACATGACTGTAGCATCTCAGCCACCAAAATCTCAGGCAAATCTCTCTCAGTGTTCTGAGTCAGTCACTAAAGTCTTTGTTTCCTTTGATGCCACACAGGTGCAAACAATGTCTGAGGTGTCTGCCCAATGGCAGTGTGTGAGAGGGGAATGTGCATTTATGTGTGTGTAAATGTATAAGCATGGTGTGTGTGTGTGTGCTGGATATATCGTGTCATGGTCTCTGAATATGTGTAAGTATGTGTTCCAGCACACTGCAGCTTAAAGGCAGAACCCAGTAGCATCCTCAGGAACAGAGAGCTGGCTGAATACTGCCAGACGTCTGCCGTTGCTCTCGTTAATTCCACTGCAGGATTCAGAACCACTGAGGGAACTAGCAGAGCTGCCTCCATCTTGGTCCTGGTCTGACAGAGAGGTGTAGGACAGGGATCTGGCACCCAGTGGACCTGAGAATACTCCAGTACCACTGGGACTCTGTCTCAGGGAAGGGGAGCCAGTCGGAGAGAGCCCACAAGGAGAGCAGCCGGAGTCTGGGGAAGGCAGGAAGGGAGAACGGGGATCTGCTGCAGTGGCCTGGCCCACGGGTGGTTGGTACTGGTGGGCAGGGGAGGCCTCGAAGGCCATCTCCAGGAAGGCATGAGAGAGGAGGTCAGAGATGTCAGCGCAGGATGGAAGAGAGGCTGAGGGGGCAGGAGTGAAAGAAGCGGTGGCAGGAGGAGGATGAGCAGTGAGGGCATGTTGAGGGGCTTGCTGAGGTGCGGAGGGAAACCCAGCAAAACTGAAGCTCTGTCTGACGAGAGGTGGTCTGTGCGTGCGGGAAGAGCAAGGTGGCTGGTGAATGCTTGAGGAGGAGGAGGACGACGAGGAGGAGGAGCGAGAGAACGAGTGCTTCTTTTCCTCCTCACCGTTGTGGACAAAGTGGCAGCGGATCCCGTAGGGGCAGAAGCCGATGGTGTGAAATGTACGACACGGCTCAGTTTTGTATTTTGGATGTCTGTTAAGATCCCGCAGCTCTTCTGGCCCATGGGCAAACTGGCACTTCCCACCGTACTTGCACAGCCCACTCTCAGTGAAGGAACGACACAGCTCAGTCTTATAGCGTGATGAGGAAGAGGAGGTGAATGAGGAGGAGATAGTGTTCAGTGCAGTGGGGCTGATGTCACTTTGGGGGTGCTTTATGTCAGTCCTGGGCCAGCCTAGACTTGCTGCTGTAGTGCTGCTGGTCTCTACCATGCTGACAGAGCGCTGGGCAAGGAAACCTGACTTTCCCCACTGGGAGGAATTTGCAAGCTGGGAGGGCAGAGGGCTTTCTGACTGCTGCCCCCATTGGTTGGAGGTCAGAAATACACTGTCTGAAGGATCAGTGGGGAGGCAGGAGAGAGATGAGAGGGAAAATGATGTGCTGCTACCGGGCTGACCGATGTAACCCGGTGTTCTCGTCGCCAGACTGAGGGATGGCAGCGGTCTGTTTGGCTCGCTCAGGTCGAGCCTGAGTAACTGCTGTACAGACACACAAGACAACACAACATTAGCCTATAACATCTACATTTAATACCCAGAGACTCGTTCTCAAAATCTCTGTGGCAAGATTTAGTTATTTATCCAACATGTTTACATTTTCTTTTAACTAGCCTTTGTAGTTTAGAATTATATATAAAGTACTGATGTAAAATCAAAACATGGACTTTTTTCAAAAAGAACTTCTATCAGCTCCTTCACTTTTACGTTTTCAGTCATGTGATAGACACACTGAGCAGTTAGCTGTACAGTACTTCAGTCAGCGATTTGTCCAATTTGACTCATTGTCTTTTAGAATTGTGTATTTTGACTTTGTTATTCTTTACTTTGTCTAATGCAGATTCCCAAATAAACAACAGTATCAAAATCCTGCAGTAACCTTTTTAAATCCACAATAACAAGACCTCAAGGGTTTAACCTGACAATCTAAACCTACTTGCAGCTTCCATTGTGATGAAAATAGGCAAGTACTGTTTGCAGTATGCTGCCATGCACCACATGCGGTACAGTAAACCCTCGCCACTATAACAAAGCATAGCATTACATTACTGGCTTTAAGTTGAAGTTACAGAGGTAAACACCTCTCTCTGCTCTCATCGCAGCCTGACAAATGTAACTGAGGACTTTTAGTTGTTCTCAAGCACAAAAAAAGTTCTGGTTTCTTACGGCGGTGTTTTGATTCAACTTACTGGCGTTGTCTACAGTTTACTGGCCGCCGACATTCACCAGCGGTGGCAGTCTGATACCCAAACTAGTTAAACTAAGACTAAATGACAAAGATGGCTCAGACCGTTCAAAGGGCCCACGCTGCGACGAACCGTAACGCCAGCCTCAACAACGCCCCCACTTTGTGATAAGTCACCCAAACTTTCTAACTTTCGGATCACGTAAAAACCCCGAAGTGCTCGTTAAAGCCCCCGGTTAACGATAGACGGTTAAAACGGCACAGCAAAAAACAATCAGTAAAACAAAAAGAAGAAGAAGATTTGGACAGATGAAGAGAGCAAACAGCGTCAAGTTAGCAGAGCGGCTAGCTAAGCTAACATTCACCCCTCCGGTGACCTAGCCAACTGTTGCTCCGCTCAACTGTCTTTGCGCCTTTCGTTTTTACCTTGCACACCATCTCTTCCAGGTCAGCAAACTGGTTGAGTTTGGGGTAAGATGGCATTTTGCTGAGCGATCAAAAGCTTCGTCCGGTCCCGTCTGCCCCCGCAGTGATAGTCGTGGGTAACTCGCTGGCATGAGTTGGTCAGAAGTTTCCAGCAGCGGCTGCTGTGCCAAACAAGCCCGAGAGCGTGGCCACGTGTGGATTTAAAACCTAACACCGCCGTTAGCCACTCCCACGCCTCCGAGTCAGCCCAGAGCTGGTTTCACCAGACTCGGTCCCAGTCCCCGAAACTACTTGAGGGCCCCCCAGGCTCGAAAAAAAATAACTAAGCTGAATATAATCATTCTTAATGTCATTCTTAACTTTAAAGTTAGCTTCGTGATGCGAAACAGCCAGCAGCGTTAATGTATAATTGATAAATATTTGTAGGAAGTCTTGTATGTAAAATGTTGATTGTAGCTTTTCCAGAAAACTTGAACGCCATTGTTTTTGAACGACTGCTGATCAAACGAGTGCACGGAAGTCATTTTGTCAATATTAGGGATTTTTATTTTGTGTTTGCTGAAAACTAATGACCTCTGTATAAGAGGTTACTCTGTGCATACACTTTGTCACTCAGTGACCTCAGTCATTGTTAATGCTAACGGTGGTTCCTCTTTCAGAAGAACAGGCCTTGTCAAGTATTATCCTTGATATCCAAATTAATTAGGCTTAATGCAATTTGAACTTTTATCCATAATCCTGGTGTTGTATGATTATCTCTGCTGGCTGATGGGAGATGTTGTTATGAGATGTGAAAACCCTTCATGGAAAAAAATATGTTGTTTTTTTTTTCAAGTCTTATAAGGACTATGTAAAGACAAGTGGCCTTTATTAGGTGGAGGAGGTGCCACTGGATGTAGCTAAAGCAAATTAAAGAAAGGCTGAAATAAATAAAGGTGTGTGCAGTCAAACGCCCAAAAGAAAGGGTAACCAGAGGACAAAAAGGAACGCAGACAGAAGAAAGGAGAACTGAACATATGGGTAGAAAAGACAGTATGGAGACAGTCTACTCCCATGAGACAGACAAGGAGGAGTGAAGGCTTTGATTTCAAAGAATGATGTGTGAAAAATTCCACTGCAGAGTAGAGCCATGAGAGTGTCTCACAAGAAACACACACACACACACACACACACACACACACACACACACACACACACACACACACAGACAAAGGTCTACATCTCTATCTTTGCATGGATCAAAAATGTCAAAGCAAAATTTTACCTGCCTAAACTCAAACCTCACCTTCACCTAAACCCTTACTCTAATCACAACCCAATTCATAACCCTAAACCTAAATCCGCAGAAATTGCCAACGTTGACGCTGACAATAAAGGTTTCATTCTCCTGCCATCACTGATGAGACATTTGGTCCTCACAAAGATAGAAACTTCAAGAGCACAAACACATACACACACCCACACAGGTCTGCCAGGAGTGAAGTTGTCACACCTCTGGGATTGTAAGGAGCACTGCAACAGCATGCCCAGTGGCCCGACGAGTTAGCAAACAGTTGGCTGCAACTTCAGGCCCTGAAACAGCTTTCAGTTTGTTCTGTACAGTTCAGTACTTCTAGTGGCCGGATGTAAGGGTTTGATTCCCTCTGGGGAAGCTCCTGCTAAAACTGAATGCATGAGCAGGTATGCTCAGAAGAAATGCACCGAGAAGTTTAGGTAGAAGGCTGGCACACTTTTTAAAAAGGTCTGTCAATGGGAGAGAAATATTCTCCGGTGATTTTTGTAGCTTTGTAACTTAAGATCCTTACATGTTCCAGAGTTACTTTAATGTGTTTTTAATGAGCTACCAACCTACTGTAACACCAAAGATAAAAAAATACTACCTGTGTACAATGTAAAAAGAAGCTACAGAAATTGCTTGAAAAGTCTGCAAAAAATAAATGCTTAAAGTGCTCAGCCCCTACTCGAAGAAGAAGTCTGAAAGTTCTTGAGGCCAGCTCATAGCTCTGAGCCTCCTTTACAAAGATGAGTTCAGCTGAGAACAAAGCCTGCCGAAAAGCTTTGTTTTGGTCCAGCCAAGTGGTCACCATTTAGTGTGTGTGTTTGTGTGTGTATACGTGCTTGTGCTTGTGTGTGTTTGACAGAGGGTTTCAATGACCCCCCACCCCCACCCCAGCCCTCCTGTTTTGTGATGATGTAATGGTACAGGTACACTCCACTACTCTACAGCCTGAAGGTTGTCTGAACCAGGCTGTGTTTTGACTTGTGCGATTTGTATGTGAAGCTGACTGTGGTGTCCTGATGTCCATCATGCCTTAGGACCATGTAAACATGACTCCCTAAATGAGTCATGGCATTTCATTTCTGGCTGCTTTTACTTTCAAAATTGCCACAAAACTATCTAAAGAAAACGGGCATTCATTTCTGCTGTCTGGCTCTGAAACCACTTCCACAATCTTGTAATTTAAAGTTTAGATGCAGTATCATCCAGATATATCAGACTGTGTGGAGATCCAATCAAGATGGGCCGGCAGTTCTCTTGATTGACCTTTAGTTATCAGTTTTCACTTCCTCTCTCACATTTCATTTCATCATTAGGAAACGCACCACATTTATACAGAAAACAGCTTTACATTAAGAATTGCCATGGTTACGTCTTCTATTCTGTGTTTGGAGTTTTGCTGTCAATTATGCACAATTGGCTGAAAGGGAAGGAAAGCAAATGGGGTACACCGTCTTAACCACCAGGCCACCACAACATGGCACATATGTGGACAAATCTCCAGGCCACCTCCAAATGTCGGTCGCTTCTGATCATGTCACCCAAGGTGTGAACAAGGCCTAATTAAGTTGCGACTGACCTTCGGGTGCTAACCCAGACATAAGACGCTCCCCTAATTAGTTGATCATCTTTAGGAGGTTGGTTCTGTGTGTTTGTTTTCTTTTTGTTTTTCTAACCTGAGATGAAGACCACCACTGTGAACAACAAGCCATTAGCAAGATGTCAACAACACGAGTGCCTTGAGGTAAGCAGGTCCTTCTGTTAATTTGGTTAAGTAAACAAATGTCAACTATAAACAAGCTATTTGGTCTGTGAGTTGAGTTTACTTCTATAAACAAATCTCTTTTGGGTGAGTTGGGGATTACTGAGAGTAGGGCGGGGGTTGGGGGTTCTGAAGGAAAGGGGGAGGGGAGAAGGGAGGAGAGAGATTTGAAAGAGAGTTCTGGCTTCTTGTTGAGTCCAGCTGGGCAAGAGGGCCTTTGGAGCACAATGAGCTCAATGAGCTGCAGAACCAACTAACAAACTAATGGCCCGCCCTCTGCGACTCTACCCCCATAGACACACACACACACACACACACACACACGGTGGAAATAACAGAGGAGTGGTGAATGGGTGAGATAGAAGGGCTTGTTAGGAGGAAAGGGATGGGGATGAGGAGTGGGATGAAGGGGCAGGATTGGGGGCTATTTGGAAGAAACAGGGGAAATGAGAAAGAGAGGAAGGCATTGAAGGACTGAAGGTGGAGCAATCAGAAGAGAGAGACAGTTAGTGAAACTGGCTCCATGCACAAAAAGGTTTATCTACAGATTTGGGATTAATCAACCAGATACATTGAGATATGTCATGGGACGCATTCCCTTGCTTTGTCACATAATCTTCCTGCCGTGGAATAATCAGTCAAATAATTAGGAAGGCATTTGCTGATTCAACATCTGTTTGACATTAGAAGAGATTTGCAGGAGACATGGCAGTGTGGGTTTGACTGCAGGGTGCCGCCGTGGTACACCTAATGCAACTAGATGTTTCTGAAGACGTGGGATGAAATAATGAAGTCCCACATGTTTTCTAAAAGGCAGAATGGGAAGGATGGGAAGGATGCCAGTTTCAGAGGGGTGAGTTGCAGGGCTTGTGAATCCATAATCACAACACTGTCAACAGTGTGTGTGAGTGGAGATCTGTGGACAATTTGTGGAGTGAAACATTTGTATTGTGGCACCATTTGCATGTGTTTTGTGTGTGTTGCAGAGAGTGAGACACACACACACACACACACACACACACACACACACACACACACACACACACACACACACACACACACACACACTCAGCCTATTGAAACTTTCATGATTAAGTGAAGTCATTCCTTCAGAGCCACACACAGGCTTCTTCAGATAAGAGGCTACTATTACCAGTGAAATAATACAGGGAGGGGAGGAGGGGTTTGTAGACCTGATGAACATCTGCTCCTCTTTTCCTCCCCCTCCCCCTCATCCCCCCTCCTCAGTACCTTCCTTCTTTCACAATGTACCCCCTGCCCCATTCGCTTGTGTGAGTGTGTGTGTGTTTGTGCTTATAGAAGGCCTTTGGGATTCAAAGAGAGAGTTTGGGATTTAAGAAGAGAGTTTCCCTGACTGTGAAGTTTCATCAAATCTATTGGGTATTGTTACCCCTGGTGTAAGTATTATGGGATGTGAATTAGTAGCAAACTAACAGCACCTTTTCTGCCAAACTTAGCATTTATTTTATGATACTGTGCTCAAAAAAATGTTTCAGAGGTTTGTCACTGAAAGGAGTAAATACAGTACCATCTTGAAATCTATTTAAATTTTCTGAACTGAAATTATCAGAGAGGCAAACAAAGACAACACCGACAAATAAAACAGTTAAAAGGTGTAAAATGTGTATTTTATAGTGACGCTTTAATATAAAGATATGACTGCTACCTCATGCATAAACATGAGAACCAGAGTGACTGCACTGGAATGTTCATTTATGCATAAATACATAACAACTATGGCTCTCTTGTTTCTGTTTTATGGGCACACAAACACACACACATGCTCACACACCCAGAAACGCTGCACAGTAGGGTTCTACTCACAGGGCAAAGGTCCTAACCTAACCTTTGACCTCTGACATCACCCCCTCCCTCTCCTCCTCTCTTGCCCACTGGAATTCACTCCTGTGGATTCAATTAGAAAGCTAGAGAGGAGGAGAAGGAGACAAAGATTCAGGGTGGAGAGAGTGATGTGGGAGAGTTGAGACATTAGTTCTTCGGACATGTTTGTTACTGCAAAAAAGGAGTCAGCTGTGTTTGTGTTTTGGGTGTGCATCTGGGGTCACACAGCTGACAGACTGGGTACACTATATGGCCAACAATATGCAGACATGGACCATATTTTTGGTACTTTTGCTCTGGGGAAGTTTTTCATGGTTCAGGCCTTCCCCTTAGTTCCAGTTACCATAACATACAATAGAATTTCACTGATTTCATTGATATTCATCTGTCTTATACTATTTTAGCTTATTATTCTTGTAAAATCCTATTCATGTGTTCCTTTTTGCACTGCCTTGAGTTTCTTTTATATATATTGTCTTGATGCCTTGTTGTCAAAAGGTGCCGTAGAAATAAACAAATACATCTTTGGGAAATATATGTGAATATTATATAAATAAAATCAGAAGCGGGTCTAGTGACATGACATAAATTATTACAGAATGAGATCACTCACATTGTTTGGGAGCAACATAGAAGCAAAAGAGGAAATGTACATTTACATCCTGTTTAGTTACGCAGGGATCTTGCTGTCATTTGTCGCATTCTACTGCCCACTGCTGGACTATGGCACAATTACACATCTGTACCAGGGCCACTGATGGTGTTTTCATCCACTCTGGAGAGTGAGCTCATTAGATCAAGAAAAGGATTATGTGGGTTAGGAACCAAAGTTTCACAGGGCTGCTTTTGATATATTATAATCATAAGATCCCTGCTGTGCTCTGATGAGACTGGTTCTGATGCAGTGTCAACTCTGTACACACAACGCTCTTGATTTATGTCATAACATGGTTCATCTCCACCTTGAGATTTTTTTTTTTTTTGCTGGGAATGAGTGACATGAGAAATCAAGGAAAGAGGAATGGAACAAAGAGGACTTATGCAGATGTGGAGTTTCAACAATCTTCTTGTGACTGGTTGTGAAATGGTGTTACAGCAACACATCCAACTTGTAAAAGATCAAACAACATGATTTAATTGCCAAGTTGCTGTGTTAAACATTTCATATTAGAATTTGGATTGGTGATTCGTGTATATGTAAGGAGATTATGTCGTCACTGGGCATTAGAATGAATTTCATGAAAAAGCCGTGTGTGAAACGCCTGACTATAATTTACAGTTCCTCTGTTTGTCTGATTCACCAGTGGGGGGAGCTGTTGCACCATTCCCATGTCAGTGCTGATGGACTTCACTGAGTGGATTAGCTCCATCTGGCTAATTCAGCTTCCTCATTAAAAAAAAAGAGAAACACCACCTGCCTCCGTTACCTTAGGCTGTATATGTTTATTTTTTCATGCCTGAGTGCATATGACTATACATGTGAAAGAAGTTCATCTTTTGAGGGACACAATGAACGAAAAAGGCCAGAGATGCCATTGAACACAGACACTCGTTAGGGGAACTTGCACAACCCTCTTCCCTGAAAATGAACCACACAACAGTGTGTGTGTGTGTTAAGCAACGGTTCCTGGAGATCCTCTTGAGCTCCCCCCAAAAAATAAACAACAAAACATTTGTTTTAGTATAGAGGAATGGTAACTCACTCTGTCAGGCCAGAGGGAACAAAGGAGAGTTAAAATGTTTTTCGTTCAGGAAACAAACACAAAAGATGCAAATCCAGCAATTCAATAGAAATTCATTTTGATGAAAAAGAAACTGGAGGTTTGATGTTTTAAATCAATAGCAGGAACATGCTTGATGAGCCACACAGAGTGGAGAAGATAGAGAAAAACGGAGAGAGAAGCAGGGAAAAAGATAATGGAAAGAGTGTTATTATAGATCATTTAGTTAAAATAAAAAACAACATAAGTGCGTGTGTGAGTGTATGCCCACATGTGAAAGAGACAAAGAGAGGGAGAATAAGTTAGCAATGTGCTCTTTTTATTCGTGGTGTTCTAATGGCTGATTTAGTAGAAAAATCCTTCCTAAAAGGGACTTGACTTTACTGAGATGTCAAACGTAATGTGTGCAATTCTATTTTTGTACATTTTTATTAAGGGATTTTTTCACAATTACCTCACATAGCTGACATTAATCTGAGAGAGGAACATGATCATTTGCGTAAAAAGACAGCGTGGAGTGATGTTAGGTGTTTGGATACTGAAGTGCTGCCAAATGTAGGACTAGCGTCATGAGGATCAGTGTTGCGACATATTTACTTACTGAAGCTGTTTAAAGAGGAACACAGATAAAATACCATTACTCTGCTGTTTTGCCCAGTCTCAGACGTTTCTGTCTGCGTGTAAAATCCCCCCAAGATATTTTGATGTTGGTTTTTATTGGGTTTTATGCTGAAGCCGAGGAAAACACAAACTTATCACGTCATTAAGTTTGTAGTGTTTTGTGTCATGAAACAGGAATGTTGAATGTTCAAGGTACCGTAGGTAAAAGATGTTTAATCCCTTTAGCTCTCAGGCAATTCCTTTGGTAATTTGATGAGATGAGACTGTGATAATGATGGGAGAGCACGTTGCTAATCAGATTGCATTTAATAACAGACATGTCTTTGTACCTCAGTCTGTAAACATGCAGTTAGGGGGTGTGAAAAAAGAAAGAAAAAACTTTTTAAAACTTCAAGTAAACAAAATCAAGTACATAAAAAAAAAACCACAGGAACAAAAATCTTTTGGCTTGTGTTGCTGTTCCTGCTGCACAGAAATAGTTGTGCGCAGATAATGAGGTCCCTTGTGCGGTCCAAACAAAGATTCTTTAAACAGCTTTTCTGTTTATTTCTACTTTTATGAAATGGTCTTTGCAGCGATTGGCCAAATCACACAGAAAATGATACTGCTCAACATGAATTTACTGTAAGTGATGTGTGTTCATCTTACTGCCTTGACGTAAAGCAAGCAAGACATTTACATCATAATGTATAAGACAGTATATTGACAGGGTCTTAATGTGTGTAACTGAAACACAATATGCCTCAGAACCGTTAGTGTTTATACTGTGTTATTCATGTGTGAAGCTGAGGTTGTCATGAGGCTAACTCGGGGTGAATTACATTTTGTGTGTGTGTGTGTTATCAGTGTGTTTATGTATGCATCCTGGTGTGTGTATTCTACTTTTCAGTGTTTGACCCTATCCTTATCTAGGCAGCAGTGAGGCAGAGGGTTTGGCAAAGACTTTTCTGATGGAATGCATGTTTATAACTCCCTTGGAGCAATGCATTTTGCCTGAGAATGTTTATTACTCCCATATCATTCAACCTCCTATTCATGTCAGACATATGAGGTTTATATGAATATATTGTAGACCTTCTTTCTGCTTTCATTTTATACAATAAGAACTTTGTGTGCATGTTTGATTGAAGGTATAAAAAATCCTATAAAGAGAAAGTATTGTATTCGTTAACCCAAGTCAAGTAGGAGTACGGGTACAATAGTAGCTGATGTGCAAATGTGAGTGTGTGTGTGTGTCTCCATGTAGCTGAACATGTGCCAAAGGATGATTCCCGGTCTGTATATTCTCACACTGCTCTCATCCAGCTGTATCCAGGCAACGTCTCATAATATTGATCAGTGTGTTTGATCAGAGGGATATTGATGGATCTGGAGCCTCACATCAAATGACGTCTTCCACTTTCTTTTATTTATATGTTGGTATCCAGGAAACTTGAAATAATCGATACAAAAGCTGGGATGTGTTTATCCATGACTGTGTGCGTGTGTCATTCCAGTATGTGGTTCTTTCTGTGTGATGGGAAGTGTTTGTGCCACACTGCCAACTTCCCCAAGTAGTTTCCATGTTTTGTAATAGCCTGCATGTCTGTTAGCTGTCTGTGCATCACAGGAAAGACGCTTCCAGTGGTTT
The DNA here is from genome assembly GCA_037833715.1 of Toxotes lorentzi. Lineage (NCBI taxonomy): Eukaryota > Metazoa > Chordata > Actinopteri > Toxotidae > Toxotes > Toxotes lorentzi. The sequence continues at coordinate 13,493,191 of JBBMJY010000026.1, read as the reverse complement.
CAAATGTTGGTGTCCTTATGAAAATCCTTCTATCGTCAGTGAATTTGATATGTAAGCAAAATGTCCTGCTGCATGATAGATGTGACGTCCAGAGTTTGACCTGGAGACATGAAGTAAAGACTGATTTAATGATCACTAATAATATTATTCTTCAACCATGATTCCAAATAGTTTTAGTTTCTCTTACTTTAGGATCGTCCCAAAACCATGAAAATCGTATTCTCAGCCATTTTTACCACACCACCACCACACGTCTGTGTCATCTCCAAACCTAGATTTCTCTTCCCTTTCCCTTGTGATTTGTACTTTTGAATGAATTTTGGAGTAGACTGTAAAATCATGACATTAGAAGTTTGGTGCCTCTACTCTTGTATGAAATGGTGCTGACTCTAGCACCATGCTTCAGTGTCAGAACCAGAGGTCTTTTCTTTTTACAGAAAACATTTTAATGTTTTCTGTAAAAAGAACCCTAAACACTAGACTATTGTTGATACTCATCCTGAATCAAAAAAAAAAAAAAGAGATGCATCTTTGCAATGATAACATGCACACGTACAGTTATTTTATTTACTTTGAAAAGTCTGAAGGTTTCCACAGAGACATTCACGTTCAGTTTTTGTTGTTCGGGAGCGTCTCTAGGTGATGTGACTCTCTGTCTCCTAAGGAGACTTCCAGCCGGCTTAATATAAACATTATGTCATAGTGAATGGTATGTGTATGTTTGTGTGTATTTGTGTGTGTGTAAAGCTGTGGTAAAAGCATTCCCCCGAAACTAGGCTACATTCCCCAGGGAGCAAACAGTAGAGGAGAGAACTCACACCTCTGGGAACAACCACCACGAAAATCCCCAATCAGTTTATTCCCATTGTTAACCAGCGCTCATTAACACTTTGTTGGGCCAAACAGCCTGCACAGTGTCATCGGATCCCGTGCTTCCTCTTTTTACAGCCGTCAGTACCTCTAAACTACCTCACACAGCAAGTCACTTCCCAAAAGCACAGACTTCGCCATGTATGCATGCACAGAGCAGATGTACCTTACTGTTCGTAACTTCCCAGTGTGAACTGTGTCAGTTCAGAACCTCACGTGGTTGACTGCTGTACCAGCACATTTTCTTTGTGTGATTTCTTGACCACTGCTTTCATATGATAATTGAGTGTTACTGTTAGACATGCTATAACCATTACATGGTGAAAATACTGGAGTTGACTCAAGGATCAGTGTATGACTAAATACTTTTAACTGAAGGTGTCCCACCCAGCTTTTTCTGTGATTTCAGCCACATTTCATGGTCTTTGTCAGGAAATCACTGGATGTGTATCACCGTGTGATGGTGTTGATGGTGTCAGGGCGAACTATGTCGAAAAATATTTGTTGACCAACTATTTTTTAATGATGAAAACAAGACAAAAACTAAATTTGAACTATGATGAAATACATTCCATGTTTTGTTGAATAAAAACTACATGATAATGTGAAATAAGGATGAATGGACAAATGAACTAGAGACTGTTTTAACACAAAGTCTTATTCACATAACGCGGTTCCTGATTCGTAAAACAGTGTCCTCTTTTGTTCACAGATTTAGCTGCCTGACCTGTTACACAACTGCTAAGCATTTCGAGTTTGGTGATCTTCTGTCAGTAATGTTAGCTGATGGTATCGGGACTTGGTCATGTCAGTGACCATCTAAATCTTGCTCTTGCCAAATTTAACACTGATGCATGATGACACCCGATCAGGTTCTATTTGTTGATGAGAAGTGTGAGATATGGTTTGAATGCTTAGGAAAGTCTAGTAAGTAGACCTTGAGTTGACATGAATTTGTCACGTTAACATCACGCATTGTATTGCACAGGTGTGAAGGTATTCTCCATTTATCTCCAGTTTTGGTCTTTTCACAACTTTGCCTTCCTCCCCTCCGCTCCTCCTCTCCTCTACATTTCCATGATGCTTATTTTCATTAGAAGGAATTCTGCTGGTCTCGGCACTGCTAGTGTCACTGTGGTATGTATTCTTGGGAGCGCAGCCAAGGCTAAACACACATATGCCATATCCATTCCTTTCCTTTCAATAACCAAACACACACACACACACACACCTCGCTAACCACTTCATTTTCTGCCCACCTGTTTAAACATAGCAGTGTGTATATGCGCATATGTGTGTGAGTGCTTCCTCACAGAGAGGCCTATTGTCCTCCAGGCTAAGATGTGTGTGCTGTGTCATGAATTGGCTCGGCAGCCACAAGCGCAACTGCTGATTTTAGCTTAAAACTAAAACACTGGACCTAAAATAACACATCCACCAAGAAGAACTAGCTGAGCTATAATGCTGCTCCCTCCGCATCGTGGCTTTGGGGTCCTAAGGACTGGGGACAAAAATCACTATATCCTGAAAGGTGTGACACAGAAAATATTGTTGCAGAATGGAAACAGAATATTGTCTTCTGCAAAGATGGCAGTTTAGAGAGGAGATGGTTATTGTGAACTGTTAAATGGAGAGGGAGAATAAGGACTACAAACAGAAGGCAACAAATCAACTTTTTGTATCCCATGATGATATTTAAGGTTTGTGTACATCACTAACATTTGTGTAAATTAGGCCTTTGTAAAATAATGATCTAATTAATAAAACAAACAAACAAATATATTTTTTCAAATGTATTTTTAATCTATGAGTCATATTTACTCATTTATATGGTCAGAAATAGACAGGAAGGATGTGCTTTCTGAGATATTGTACTATTTTATATCTCCTGTACTGTTTTTTTCCATCATAGTGGGAGTCAAACTCACGGATGCCTCTGGTAATGATTCTCTGTGGTACGTCTCTGTGAGTGACCCCTTTCACATTACAGGTGATCCTTTGATCAACTGTTAACATGACAATGCTGATTATAGCAACTTAAAACTGAACTCTAAGGCATAAATAAAGCATCTAAGAGGTTCTTCTCCACTTTTTACTTTGACTCTACTTTGAATATGTACACAAAGTACAAGTTGTCAAAATCAAAACTGTTCCTGTTTTGCGTTGTTGCCTCAGAGTCAGATGTTGATGTTTGAAATGTTGAGGTATTTAACCTTTATCACAGAAAGCTGTTATCACTCTCATGTGCAGGTCACACATCTGCTGTTAATAAACACGCATAAAAACAGGAAATCTAAAAGGAGAAGCATGTACTGAGTGTGAGCATGAACAGGAAGCGTGCAATGAACATGTATGGGCCAGGCTGTTGTGAAAGATGTGCTTTAATAAGACAAACAGATGTGAAACTGTCTGAAGGGACTTTTTTATTCTGACCAACACGCTGATGCAGCCGATCAGACTCAGGATGAAGTTTATAAAAGTCTGACAATATTGGCAATGAGACACAAAACTAATATCTAAATTTGATCGAGAACACCAACAAGTCCTACAACCCTCGGGTTGTTTGGCCTTACCCTTTGATATGACCACCAGAAACTTCTCCTGGAGTGGGTGGCGTGGATGACTGGGGGGAACTATGTAAAGATATATGAATCTGAATCATCTGGGAACAATAAACAAGCACGAGTGATTTCACTGTGTATCCAGATTTAGGTTAATAAAATGTGTTCAGGCAGGTAAATGAAATCACAAGAAACACAAGATGGACTGATGTTTGACTGGAAAGAAAATAAAAAACAGTTATTGGTCATAAAGCAAAGATATCACTTAAAGCCAAAGTCAAAGAATACGATGAAGCTAAATGAGAAAGTCTTTTATGTTCAAAATCAATAGCAGTGAAGGGCGAAGTTTAACTTGTATTTTTCATCGACAAAACAGAAACTCATCTTAAATTGAACTGAAACGTGGGTGGGGGGTGGGGGTGGGGGGTGGGTGGTTGGCACAACTCTTTTCTGCTTCCAAAACCTGAGAACATCTGCCCTGGGGAGTGTTACAGCACATAAAGAAACACTTATCATTGACAATCAAATTGATTTAAGTGAATTCAGTATATTGATGCAGATTTTCTGTCTTAATATATTAAACTGCAGTTTAATATATAACTTTGTCCATTGGTGCCATCCAAGTTATAAAACTTGTTTTCATGTCTTAGACACATGGGCACTGTTTCTGCTTTTCAGATGACTTTGTACAAACAAATCTAGATTCACTTCTTGTTCTGTAAAATTGGATGGCAAAAGCAATAAGATCAGAACATATGCAATAGCTATCCTTGCAGGTGGGTACATCAGATGGCTTTCACTTTATAAGACATGTCTGCTCACTTTCATATACAATATTTTAACATCAGTGAGTTTTTCAGGTTCTGTGTGTGACAAAATATTTTCTTAAATCATTTTTAATTAAAACCAAATGTTTTAGTCTTTTAAAAAAGCTATATATATATATATAAAACTCCCCAGAGGCCTTCCTGAGAGTAGCTAGGGGTTTTCAAGACACATTTGAAACCTGATAAATGGTGTTCCTGTGAATCGGCAACAGAGTACTTTGTTATGAATTACTCCGGGTCTACCTCTGGCATCCAACCACACCAGCCAGTGAAAGTAAAAGTTGAGAGAGGAAGAGGGGAGTGAAAAGAAAAGAGAAGTGGCCAGGAGGGCCGGGATAGGGGGGAGTTTAGGGAGTTTTTCTGCCATAGCTCTCGTTTACCAACTCCTATCCCCCGTCTTCCTCCTCCTCCTTCTCGTCCTTGTCTGCGTTGGCGTCAGAGCAACGCAGTTGGATGAAATGAGGGCAGCAGGAGGAGGAGTGGACTGAGCTCTGTAGCTGAGGAATGTGGCAGAGAGAGAGTACATGTCCATAAAAGGACAGCACTTCCACTCTGTTGCTGTGATGTCACTACTCAAACATTTCCGCCTTCCTTCTCTTCTCAGTCTGAAGCTGCTCTTTCTCCTTAATTTCTCTGGATGTCTCCTCTTCCTCTTCTAGTTAAATTAGTAGGTAACTATGGAGGTTAGCAGAAAACAGGGATGTTTGCTTTGGGGCTTGGATAGAAGAAATGATTTAATCCCCCATGCATCATGTCTACAGTATTTAAATCAGCCTCACACGAACTATACCACGTTCTGCTTCGTCATCTGGCTTTTTTAATTCACTGAAACTTGAAAGTTGTATGCTGCCCATTTCAGTTCATAGCTGTGCTCTTGAAATACAATACTAGAAAAAGATAAGAAGCTTAGTCACCTGTTAAATGCAGTTAACTGATACTCATTATTGTCACGTGTGAGTCATACTCAGTAGTTGTCACAGATTTGATGGGTTACACAGACAAAACATAAGGAGATAAATAGACTCTACAAGTACCTTCCATTTTCCATTTTGCGTAAATTTCCTTTGAAAAGTGACCCAGACACCTGAGGGTAAAAACGAATAATTTAAGGCGTTTATTTACCCAGAAAATCTGAATTGTATTCAAAGCGAGTGCAAGTGCAACTGTATATAGAAACAATTGAAAGATAAAGGTTAGCCAAGCTCAGTGAGTATTGTCAATGAGAGCTGATATCAGTCAGTCAAGAGTTTTTGGAGTGCTGTGAAAACCAAATCAGAGGAATTATATTGGAATTTAATTCAACTATACACACAGATGCTGTGCCCCATCTTCTTGCCTCCCCACCCCCCTCTAATTGCACGTGAATGTGAATCATAGTGGTGACTGAAGATAACTTTAGTCATCATTAGCGCTGCGTTAAGTATCATGGGAAACCAATAACATCTTGAACAGTAGAGGGCAGTAATACAGCATTACAGTGGACGTGAACTGAACTGCAGTTTAAAACACATGCAGAGGAGTCAAATGTGTGACCCCTCACAACCTGTCGCTTGATGCTTTCAGTCCTGCCATAGTTCTTCCGGTTTCTGGCATCATTTGCATCTCTTTCAACAGTGCTGTAGAGTCAGTTTACCACTCTTTTTCGAGGCTACAGGAAACACCCAGACGAAGATGAGGTTTTGAGAGGAGTATTGGGACAAAGCTCAAATTACCTATTTCTAAGTATTTGAAGGTGCGTTAACCCCTGGGGTTTTGATCTTTTCCCAGGAAATGAGTGCTCTCCAAATGACCTAGTTAGTAAAGGAATGGTTACATAATGTACTCCGTCATTCTCTGAATGGTTGACGAAGGTTTGGGGTTGAAGGATTACTCAACCATTATGCTTAATCTGCCGGTTATGACAGAAAAAGAGGGAAGGGAAGGAGGAATAGGTTTTCAGGAGACGTAAGAGAATCGAAGCTGAAACCTGACGTTACTGCAGTATACAAAAAGAAACACACTCCTCACACTCAAAAGAATTTATCTAATGGAGTCCTCTTTCTTTGTTTTCTTAACACTTTTCCACGAGTTGCTCTTCCATTCACTTCTCTATCACATTTTGTTTGCCAGAATGACTTGCATGAATGCCTGTTTTGTCCTTCTGAAACTGTTGCTCAAGTCTCTTCAGATAAGAATATCTCTCTGTCTCCTTGTCACCTTTACACTACATAATATGTAATTGCTTCAATAGATCTCCATCAAGGTTTGAACTTTATCTCTAAGGTGTGTGTGTGGATCAGGTGACCTGGGTTAAGAGAGTTTTGACAGCAGCAGCTTTGTGGTTGATCATTAACAGCTGCACAGAAAGTGGTGATAATGTTTGTCTGGTGTTGAGAATGACCTGATGCAGTGGTTGGATCAGGGGGTTAAAAGTTGATAGGAAACAAATATTAACAACAGATAAGCAATAATTAAGTGAATACTTAAAGTCCTTCCCAGGAAATTAGACTGTGAGACCAGCACACTCGGTGTGAGCTAGAGCAAAGGCTTGTTTTGTATTTTTGTTTTTTTCTTATTAATTTGAGCTTGATTCTATGTTATCATCAGTAGTTTGGTGAACTTTAACCAGTCTGCTCTTACAGAACAGGCTGGGAAGTTAATATTTGTGAACACATAAACACACACTGATCCCTTCTCGTTTTTTTTTTTTTTCTTTGCTGTTTACACTTTGTGGTCATTGTCCATCACCATAGCAACATATCCTGTCACTGGTCTGAAGGGGAAGGTTTAAAGGCACAATGCACAATAGTGGTTCACTGTGTGTCTAGTATCCAGATATAGCTACAACCAGTAGATTTAGCATTTTTAAATTAGAATTGTATGTAGTTAAGTGTTAGCAGCTACAAGTGTGTATACTCGTATGGAATATGTAGTAGACATTAAAATCGTTGAAAGCACCCTTAAGGGTGTTGTTTGTTCCCTTGGTTTGGACTAAAGGAAATTCTGCATGTCCTGTTCCTTTTATGTACTAATATATTACACACTGACTTATTACAAACTAATCAAGCATTGAAAACATGTATTCACACACAGTGCCGCTCTCTCCACTATGCCTTGTAGGTTTTTATCACTTCTAGTGGACAGAGGGACAAAGTAGGGTGCTATAGCACAACACACCTTCAACCGATCATAGAGGAAAATCCCCACACTCACATCCTGATGCATTATCATGGCTGCTGAATAATCTTGGATTGGACAGCATACACATTGTGTAAATTTGGTCACTTTAGCTTTTCGGTTCATACAAGTTTCATACAAGTGTGACATTTCCACAGTAACACAAAACGAGAGTATTTGAACTGAAACAATCAACTGAGATCTAACACAATATCTCCACAATGTGCTTATAATGTTGCAGAGTAAAAGGGAGTGGTACAAGTTATTAGAAAGCAGCCAACAGATTAGCCCATTAAACTATAACCATGCTTATTTCTTATGCTCTGACATTCTCAAAAAATCAGCCCCCACATCTTCCTTGGTAATCTGATTCAGAAGATCTTCCACAAACATTGACTTCCGGAGCTACATTTATCTCCTCAAGCTGCACGATCCAGATCTGGCAGAGCTGCTGTATGATGTATGTCCATTGCAAGTTCAAATCATGTGCTGGAAATTTAATTTCAGACGAGAAAATCCACAGAAGTGCAAACAGCAGATTTGTGATCATGCACAGCAAAGGTTAGTCATTGCTTTATTATGCTGTAAGTGCAACACCTGTACAATGTCACAAACTGTTTCACAATAATGCAACATCATTACCCAATTTTTCAAAAGTTCCTCTTGTTTGTGTCTGTTTCTCAGTTACTGCGAACCATTACTGGAGCAAGTGGTTTTTTTTTCAGATTTCAGCTTTGCTACACAGAATCCAGTGCTTCCACAGTAAAAGGGGCAGTGGCTTTGGTAGTTGGTTGCTCAACACCAGATCTCTCTGGGAATATAAAGAGGAAATTGCAACAGGGTATTTTCATGAACTTTTGCTTAACTTGTGCCTTACACAACCCCACATCCTAAATAGATTCTCATTAAGGCTATGAACCAATGTAGACTATTTAAACTCAGGAAGCAGAGGTGATCAATCAAAGTTGTTGAATCCTGGAAATGACAGCAGCTGAAAATTTCCAGTGTAGAGAACGTATTGTGTGTTACCCCATTAACTTTCTGTAATGTTATAGTTCAGAAACAGTTTAACAGGGCTTACACACAACATATGTCAGATAAGAGCATTTCCTAGAATAATCAAAAATAAAATGTAGTTAGAGTTTTGAGGAAGCCCCTTTGGCACCTATTACAGCTGTGAGTCTTTGCTGATGCATTAGCTTCATAGATTTTGATTCTGGGATTTTCCCCCATTCTTACCCATTGTTTTATTCAAGGGCAGTCGAATGGGTTAAATGAGGAGTGTCTGTCAGTGACTAAAGCCCCATCATCCCAGGTCTGCGGACAGGTAGGCTATTTTCAGCCATGGCCTACCTCCGAAGTCTGACTGGAAATTACATGATAGAGGTTCTGTAAGGGCAAGATCGTGGGGTCAGTGATGACGGTCAGTGAGTGTGCAGTTTGGGGTAGATGTATGTTTAGAGATGTTAAAGGTGTTTTGTTGCACCAGCTTGGAGTTTCACTGAAAACAGCTCTCAAAACACTGTAACTTTTAGCTGGGAATGAAAAGCTGTGTGATGGTGTGCGTACGTGAGGTGAGATACATGCTGTAGTGTATACACAACAAAGACACTGTATGCCACAAAACACAGCAGGAGAGAGCAACAGAGAAGGACAGGTACTCCCCATACAGCAGGTTACTCCTCACTTTCTGTTACTTGTAATACAATAGAATAGTTATACAAGTCTTATATGTGAAGTGCAGACATTTTCCTAACTCCTGACCATCTGAGTATCAGTATGAATCTGATGTATGATGTTCTGAATGGTTTGAATCAACTCACAACCTTCAGGTGAAGTCATGTTGGTTAAAATAATCTAGTGATGATCATCAGAAACTTAGACAGATTCCTCGAGAGGCTGAAAATGAATTCTTTTCTTAAAACCAGTTATTGTTTACAACATAGGGCCACTATTGTTCTCTGCATGACCGCAACGCATCAGTTAAATTGTATGTTAGTATTAATAACCTGCCACATTCAAGTCAAAATATATCTCTAACTATACCCTCTTTGTTATTATAATTAATGTGTTATGTTTGAAGTATTTAAGTGGCATATATGTTTTTCTCAGAAGGCTTGCTTGGAAGTTGAGATGAGCGAGCATCCAATTCTCATGGAACAACAAATGAGGCAAAAAATAACAGGATACATTCATTTCTTTATTCAGAAATTTATTTAGTCCCCTTCAGACACTTAAAAATATAAGATTCTCTTTTTTACTGCTTTTGCTCACATTGGTATTTCACAGACCTTGAAATATTTCTCCATAAATAAAGTACAAAATACATTTGTTTTTCATTGAACACAAATAAATATCATAATAAATATATTAGTTTAAGTTAAACAACAAAAGGCAACCAATGACCAAAAGGAATACTGTGGTGTTAAAGTCCCTGAACCAGGTTGTCAAACAAGCAGGGGACAATAAAAAGATGGGGTGCAAGTTACAGATTAGCAGACAGAATGCTTTGCAGATCTAATCTCACTGAAATGCATGTTTCTGTCAGCGCACCTTGATCTTTCAGCAGTCTGAAACTTATTTATGCATGCACCCCAGGTCTCAGAAAAATGACGAGGCCGCACACATACACCCACACATGTGTGTATACGGACACACATACACACGCACATACGCACACAGAGCAGAATGAAGTACAAAGCTTTGGCTGAATGCTACTGGGAGATTCGACAGTTTCTCCCATTCGAATTAGTTGTAAAGTGCATATCACAGAGAAAATGGGATCAATGACACACGTCATATCTCACTTATTAAGGCTACTGAATCAAACATACTGTTCTTGGCATTTTGAGTGAACAGCCTAAGAGGCAGGGAGACACTTTAAGGCACTGGAATTAATGATTATCACTAACAATGTATGGTAACTACCCAGCAACCTGTTTACTGCTGCTGTCAAGACCTGCAGAGAAGTTAGCTCTTATGGAAGACCACATACAAAGGTCTAAAAGGCTACACAATATTTTAAAGTATAAAAATAGAGTCTGATAACATTTGGTTACTAATCTCAGTATGTGTAGTTTGTCCAAAACAAGTTTCATTTTTACAAACATAAATTAAGAACTTTTAAGTGTTATTGTGTCATCCAAAGCTGACTTGTCCTGATAAGTTCTGGTTCTGAAGTATGTCCGGATAGACAGACACAGTTAACTAAGTGTCAGCTCTCTTCTGTGCTTTCCCTTTGGATCCATTTAGTCAGACAGGGAGAGACGTTCAAACACAGTGAGCCTCTTGGTGGCCGATCCGTCGAACGTTGGAGACTCGGTTCCACTGGAACCTCCACTGGAGCTGCTGTAGCTGTCCTCCAGGGAGTCCTCAGAGGAGAAACGCTGGAGTCCAGCAGGCTTCATGAATGCTCCGTGGCCTCCAATACCAGGAAAAAGCATGCTGCTGTCCTGGTGATGCCCGTCCTCCTCCACGCTGGTGAAGACTCTGCTGTTGTTGCTGTTGAAGTTGTTTCCATGGCCACAAACACAGCGCGAGGTCTTTGGCTCCAGCATGAGAGGAATGTTGTGGATGTCTCCAGCACTGGCACGTGTCTGATGGTTGCCAAACTGGAATGCTGATTTCTCCCGCTGCAGGGAGTCAGTGAACACCGGGGAGAGGAGATCAGCAGGAGGTGGAGAAACAGAGGGAGCACGGCTGAACCCCAGGTTAGGATCATTGAAGGATGAAGGGAATGATGGAGGAGATGAGCTGCGTGAAGAGCCCAGGAATCCAGCAAAGCTGACACTCTGGCGGAGCTGGTGGCGTGGGTTCTGGCCACTGGGAGCTGTGAGAGTTGGCTGCCGCTGATTAGGGAATTTAGCAGATGGTAACGGACCTCCGCTGATTTTCTCCTCATGGATGAAGTGGCAGCGTGAGCCATAAGGGCAGTAGCCAAAGTTGTAAAAGGTTCTGCAGGGCTCTGTCTTGTACTTGGGGTGGCGGTACAGTCCTCTCAGCTCTGCCTCGCCGTGGGCAAACTGGCACTTACTACCATACTTGCAGCTGCCGGTTTCCTGGAAGCCACGGCACAGCTCAGTCTTGTAACGGTTAGAGGACAGCCCTGGTGGAACCTGGGCTGAGAGGACAGAAGAGGGAGGGAAGCCCGGCGGTGGAGCCACAGTAGTAGCAGGGCCAACAGCCTCCAGGTTCTTCAGCTGTCCAAAGGAGGAAAGCAGGCTGCTGCTGGACTCAGTCAGGCTCATGGAGCGGTCGGGCCTGAAGGGGAGCTGTTTCGGTTTGGAGAAAGGGGCCTGGCTCCAGATATTGGATGACCAGAAAGGGCTGCCGTTGTCGTCGTTGTTAACATGCTCAGTGCTCAAGCTGTGGCTCAAGGATTCAGGAGGAGAGGTGGGAGAGAAGAAGGAGGCTGACCGGTTCAACTGACTCTGCCCTGGGACTTTGAGTGGAGGCTGTGTCGGGAGTAAGCCATCATCCCGGGCCAGTTTTAGAAAGTTCTGTTAGAGAAGGTTGAAACAGTTACTATAAAGACAACCGTACTCCTTATTTCAAACAATATTTGTTGAATATGAAAATATCATCGTCAATTCATTTTCCTTTTTAGCATTAGATAACTTATTTAGACCATAGGTTCTTATTTAAAGATTTTAAAGAGAGATATGTATAATTTTTTATTATTATGTTATATAT
>JBBMJY010000026.1:13428162-13448342 GCA_037833715.1 Toxotes lorentzi | reverse complement strand
GTGTGTGTGTGTGTGTGTGTGTGTGTGTGTGTGTGTGTGTGTGTGTGTGTGTGTGTGTGTGTGTGTGTGTATTTGTATGTCTGGGGAGCTGGTCCATTTTACGTTGTTATCTCCAGCTTTATCAGTCAAAATCTCAATATGTGTTTATCTCATCCAAGCTCAAAGCTTTGTGTTTGTGTTTGTGTTGTGTGTTTCTAATTCTGCTCCCACGTCAGAGTAAATCCGACCGCATACACTTCATCTTTATGTTGTGCACAGAAGTGTGTCCATGTGTGTAGATAGGAATCCACGCACATCCGAGAGGCCTGTGTGAGTGTGTAAATGTGCCTTCTGTCTTGGAGTTTGTTTAGGTCTGAGTGTTGTTTGTGCGAGCGTCCTCATGCTGGTGATGGTGCGCGTGTGGGCTAATGTGTCCATGGGTGCATCTCTATTTCAGGTTCTCATGTTGACAAAACAGTAGGTTGCTGAAATAGTACGCTACCAACACAGTTGAGCTGGTGCTGTGTGTGCATCTGTGCTGATGTGTGTGGGCGTGAAAGAGTGTGTACATGTTAGGGAAGAGACACTGATAAAGCTGGTTTGCGTGTGTTCTAAGCCCCAGTAAACTAGAGGCATTAAGGGAAATAAAAACTTTAACAGGGCACATAACACTGAATGAAATACAATAAAAATGAACATTAGATCAAATATCAGATTCTAATGCAGTGAAATAAAGTGTTATATTGAAAGAATAGCTGCTCGCTTGTTCCATCAATCTACCAAACAAGAAGAAGGCAATCATTGCTCTGGTTTGTCGCAGCAGTGCACCTCATACCTCTGCTGTGAGATCGAGAGTCGTATTGCTGCAGGACTATGGAACATCAGGGGCTTGTATACATAGTTATAGCTGTGCTTCTGCAAGGTTGTGCAGAATGGAACAAAACCTTTAAACCATAAAATTACAAATTTAAGCGTTAGTGCGATCCAAAATGAAAAGATTAATCCGGTGATATTCTTGACTTTTTTCTCACTGTCATACAAAAATGTAATGAAAAGAACTAAAGCAATGAACTGACCCGATTACAAGTATTGCTTGTGTAGCCAAAGCCTGATAGCGTATTCCTCTGTGCCACAGAGCTTCACTGTTTTTTCGAAAACACTTTAATGAGCCTCACAGATGCACAGGCTGGCATGTTCCTTTATTACAATAAGAATGTGCACTGCAGTTTATTTTGAGGCAGTCCCATTTACACCTTCCTGCTGCGGTAAATATTCACTAGAGCTCCAAATCCCCACCTGAAAATAGTCCCCAACCGATGTTTGTTTATTTCTGCTTGAATAACATTTCCTAGAAACTACAGCACCCATGTTTTAGGAAATAATTTATCCTTTTTTTTTAAAAATTAATAAAATAAAAGTATGTATTCGTACTTCTTTTTTAGAGACATCTAAGGGGAGAGGGCATTGGGAGATTAACATGTTGGTTTTGGTCCTTTCATGGAATTGGTTGAGAACAAAAAAATACAAAAAAAAAAAAAAGAAAGAAAGAGAGAGAGAGAGAGAGTTGATACCTCCACACGGGTCTGTCACAAGTTGAAACAGCACTCAGAGTGGACATTATGACATGATATGAGAGATGATTCATAATGCAGTGTGTAGAATGGCAACAAACAGTATTTCACACCTCACTGAGCTTCTACAAAAACTTAGTTTGTATGCACAACCACTTTACACAGACTGACAAGGCATTCTGAAATGGTCCCGCCAACGTTAGACCAGACATCCAGAGGTAACACCGAGACAGGATTATGTGCTCTGAATGCTCTCCAACATTTTATACATGATGGTGACCCGTAAAAAAAAAAAAAAAAAGAAAGAAAAAAGAAAGTTAGCCTGATTTTGATTCACTGTTTTACAGCCATGCATCAAAATGCAGCAGCTGCATGGTTCAACTCATTTCAGTCTTAATGAAAGAGGTCAATTAAACAGCTGAGTCAACACACTAGACTAAAGAACAACTTCAATTTTCTTGTAGCCTCCTGAAAGAGTTCCTAGAGCCTTCACAAGTCATCCCAATCGCTGCGGCCTGTCTTGTCCCAAACCTCCCTAAATTCTTTCATGTTCGCTCTGTCCTGCACTCCCTCTTCTAGCTGCTCGTGGCTGCTCACACCATTTTAAAATCCCTGGCGCTGGCACTCATGGAAGCGAAGTGAACTGCAGCTCCATACTTCCAATCCATGGTTAAGCTAGATGCACAAGTCCATGCTGTGGATTCTGTCATGACTGGCTGCTTGGCTCAAATTTTCTTGCTCCAGGCCGGCCATGACCCCCCGGGCCCAAATCCTGTGGTGGAATAATCTTCCTGCTTGTGTCAGATTAGCAGAGTCATTCCATATATTCTACCAAAGGCACAAAGCTCATCCTCCACTGAATCTGCACTCCACTGACTTCTCATGCAAACACTACAGCTATATTAATTTTCCTAACACTCATACGAGTTCTTGATTTTTCTAAAGTGACAAACATGAAGGTCTTGAAGCTGACATTCCTCATTTTTATTAATTTGTCATTTTTGTGATCCAGTGTTCTCCAGATGATAATCAGCTGCAGCAGATGTCAAGAAGAAGTGAACTGAAACTCGGCCTAGAATAATCGCTCACCTTAAATGAACAGTTCACACAACAAAAGTAGCATTAACTTTCACATACCTGACAGTAACACACCTGGGCCTGCTGTTCACACAATGAGATGCACCTTATAACTCACAGAAAGTCATTCCAGCAGACTGTTGCCAGGGCAGCCTGTGGAGTAGGCGTGTGGAGACACAGCACCTTGTGTTTGTGTTTGTATCTGTATCCATTTAAAAGAAAAGCTGTAATACAGGTCACCTGTGTGGCTGTCAAAGGATTGCAGTTTTACTGAAATCTTTACTTTTTTACCACCCGTTTCTTCTTCTGCGAAAGTAACCAGTGAAATCACTTTAAAACACTTCAAACAAGACAGAGCGAGCTTAAAGACAGAACCTCAGAACCCTGAAACCTTTCACCCAGTACTTCCTCTTCATAAATGGCTCTTTTCATGTTGTTTGCACAAGTATTTTCACCTTGATGCTAGGCAACGATGTTGGGCAATGCCCTCTGCCCTAAAAAACACAGGTGGGCTGTTATGGAATGTACGGTTGCTTTCAAAATGACTGGAAGTGCACTGAATGTACTCAGATGGGTTTCCGATCAGCGTCACTGAGAGATGTCCGAGGTGCATAACAAACTGGAGGGAGCTAGCATTGGCTGGAAAATGCATTAAGTTGTTACATCCATCACATTAATTTGTCAGACAAACAGGTGTGCAGATCCCCTGCAGCTGATTAATAACTGCTGAATTGTAAAATCCTGTTTTTATAGGTGAAGTTTTTGCCTTTTTTTTCCACTGCTGGCATCTAATATTCAGAGAAGATATCACTGCAATTTGCATATGTCTACTGTCTGGTTTAATCTGATAGCAGGAACAGAAGGAATTTTACAAATGCCAGCGTCACTTCTATCCAGCAGTAGAATGCCTCAACCTCCTATCCCCAGGAAAACATACAGTTCATTTGTCACTACAAAGAGTTAACTTTGTGTAGTCGGGCTCGCCTCAGTGCTGCTAGTAGCTGGAATTTCTCATTTGAATTCCTCTGTCATGTTGTCAGGTTAGAGCCGACAAATGTCTATCAATGTGCCAAGAGTCGCATGCAAAGTTACCTCTGACAAGTAATTTTACAGATTTCCATCAAGATGTTATTATTTCTAAATGCTGGAAATGTCTTCATATATACTTTCTGTATCAAACAGCTCCATCATGCTCCTAGAACTAAAGTTACAACGCATCATTGTTATTATTTTTATTTTTGGGGAATTATTCAGGTTATTAGGGAGTGTTAGTGTTTAAGCAAGCAAATAGGTCGTTAAGCTTTTCGTACATACCTTGCACTGTGTTAATTACTTCCTATGCAGTGTTTCACAGGCCCTACTTAAACATTAAATATATTGAAGACAAAACATTTTAAGTTCAAATATTTTAATGTCAGCATCATCGTGGAATCTTTGCTGTTGTTGCTGACTGTAGGGGAGAGGAGAAGAGAGGAGGAACAGACCTGCTCGGTCCATTGATCAAACTCATTGCTGCTGTGGTTCACTTTTTAAACACTAGATGACAGTAATACATTTCAGAGAAGAGGAAAGCGAGAGGCAACAAACACGAGGGATTAAAACGACAGAAATGTAGAAAGAAACACTGAAGGTATGAATAAGGAACAGGAAGGAAGATGAGAAAGAGGAGAGGGACTTTTAAGGCCATAGGACTGAGGAAAATTAGAATAAAAGGGACCATGGAAGAGATGGGTAAAACGTCGAGGAGGCTAGGAGGGAAGGTGTGTTGAAGCTAGAGAGTTGGAAGAAGAAAACTACATCAGAGATAGAAAAAGGGGCGGTTATAAGACAACTATCTGTGTGTGGGATGGAAGGGGAAACGGGTTAAGGGTTTGGGAGAGAAAGACTTGAACAAGAACAAGAGGAAGATTGGGTGATAAATGGACAAGAGCGGGTCTGTACTGTGAGGTCAGAGATAGAAGATAAAATCCGATTTGAAAGTGTCTTGCTAATATTTTCAATCAGATTGTGGGTGTTCTGCTGTCATCAAAGAAACAAATTAACTTCAATTCTCCACTGTCTGTTTTATCTGATATCACTCTCTTCCTCCCCCTCCCCGTCTCTCTGCCGCTAACTCTCTTTCCCCCTCCATTACTTCCCCTCTGTCACCCCTCCCTTCTTTTCTTCTCACAATGAGGGTTTTTAGGAATTATTACTCTTACTTTCAAAAGTTGCCTCTAAATCTACTGTAAGTTACATTTTTAAAAGCTTTATAAAGAAAAAAAAAGAAAAACAACTTCAAGTCTTTGCAGCAAGTTGCAAAGCATAAAACATCCGCAGGACATTACCAACCAATAATTCCACACTGTAACATCCATCCAAAGCTCTGAAATGGCAACAACTGAGGCTGACACTTGGACACTCTGTCAGTGCTTTAACACAGTGTGACATGTAATGCAGCGCCGGAGGTTCTGTCTAGTTGAAGTTTGCCACTGCTGCAGCTGGTTGAGCCTCAGAGCTATGGAGCTGAACGACTGCTAGAAAATGTGCAGGATGCAATGGCAAGAAACAAATTTGTGTTGTTTGAACAGTCTACAGGCCATATGCACTCTGTTAAACTTTATTAAGGGGAATGGAGCTGCTAAACAAATCTGACAAACAATTACTTTCCTCGCTGCTGATAACGTTTTATAGAGGCAGACATCTTTATTCTCTGAATCTATTGAGGAGATAGTTTGACATTTAAGGAAATACACGTACTCGCTTTTTTGCTGTGTTTTAGATGAGAAGATTGATAGCATTCTCTTGCCTGTCCTTTCAGTATGAAGCAGCATTTTTCCTTACTTTTGTATAAAGATTGGTAACAGGGGGAAACATCTTGCTTGGGTCTGTCTATGTTATCAAAATCCACCTATCAGTTACTGAAGCTCACAAATGAATAAATTTTTTCCTGATTGTTTAATATGCAGATTTTTTTGTTTTCAGTTTTTTTATTGTACTACATTTAATTGACTTATTCACGTATACAATCTTCCATCTACATAGGGATTATAGCCGTTGGAAAAAGTCAGAAACATTATATATTTAATTAAACTGTGAACTGTTAAAGAAGCACTGGCAGTCTTTCTGTCTGTAAGTGTGTGTAGGAAAAAAAGGGGGGGTTGGGAGGTGGGGTGGCTTCTGGAGGGATGTTTTCATCTGTTTTGTTGAATAATGCCGATGTGCTTCTGCAGACACCTTCAAATGAAATTCCAGCATCCTGAAGCCAACTGGCCTCACATCTGCTGTCAGTGCTCATCAGACCAGCGTTGAGTTAACGCTATACAGAAGCTCTGTTTAACCTCCAGCATCACAACAGGTAATTGTAAACCCTGCTGATCATTCATCTGTACAGCAAAAGGCTGATGGGATGATTGACCCTGCTGGTAGTGTGCTGACAGGCTGACTATCAGTGTGAGAGAGTGTGCGTAAACGTGTATGAGTTTATGTGGGAAATTCTTGGCTTTTAGTGTCTCTGGTGCTAGAAAAATCTACGGAGCATGCACTGGCACACACACATACCCTATACACACAAACACATGCATGCATGGACACACACTTATTATTTATCTGTCATCAGTAATCGGCCTATCATCATCAAACCAAACTTCTAATAAAAATAAGTAATTTTAATAATTTGTTTAGTACGAATTTGAATGTGTATGTTGAACATGTTTGAACTAGGCATTAATGTTTATCTAATACAAAGACACAGAGACATCTAGGCTACACAATGTGTCGTCGGACCACATCTCAGGGCAAAATAGTTTATACCCATTCTGACAGGCCACACTCAAAAAAAAAAAGAGCCTGCCATCAGCCTCCTCCTGAGAGCATCACACTGCCTTCCTGATCTCTCTCCAAAAACTCTCTGTCTTCTGCACATCGGTCATATTAAGGGTGATAATACACTTTTGATGACACCTTCCATGATGACATTCATGGTGTTGTACACACAATAAGTGACAGAAGTAGGTATAGGACTAAGGGGAAAAAAATTAAAATAGAGTCGGAGGAAAGTTCAGTCCCTGCTGTACTTTTCAGCTTCCACACACCTGGCCAATCATAAAAAGTGTCGGGTACAGCTCGCCTTGATTTTGCAATCAGAAAGGACGTTTCTGACGCCATTAGACAGTCATTTCACTTGAAGAGCAACATATAGACTTGCGACCATAGTGTGAATGTGTTGTCTAAGTCAAAGTCAGAGTGTGTCATTTCACTTGGAGTGGGCAGAATGTCAGACTGGAGCAAAAACGTCAGCCGAACGTGTTAACTCCTCCTACACTGTAATACAAATGATGGTGCAGCATGCTCAGTCATGGTGAGTCCACACGTCCCACGCAACAGCATCAGTTTCCTCCTGGGAGAGACCTTTGTGGTAGATTCACTCCATGCACCTGTTTTTCATTAGGAAATGATCAGGAAGCTGTGGAGTGTGTTGCTTTTTAAAAAATAATTTAACTGGCCACGACTGAGACCAGTTTCCATCCCAGCTTCTGATATTGTATTCCTCCTAATCCCACCCTGTTACAGAAAGATATGCTGTGTGCTGCTGGCTGCAAAATGACCAAAAGTCAGTCGAGGACAGGGAGAGTGTGTGTTCATTGATAATTTGACCTTGTGAGTCAGACATATGGCTCTAAGTGTGTCTGTGTTTGCTCATTTATCTTTCTTCTCATCCATGAGAGTAGCATATGAAGTTGGTAAAGTTGGTACGTATGAGCTATCGCTCTCTAGATTTGTGTGTGTGACGGATGACTTTTTCAAATGACGAATTAGGTGGCGGCATGCTGATCCAGGGGACACACGTGCACACCGTCACGGCTTACACACTTCTACATTATGAGCCACATAAATTTTAAACTACTGATGTAAAAGTATTCCTTTTTTTTGGTATATAAATGTAGAAATATTTATGTAAATTTATGCAGCCTCGGATGGCTTTTTTTCAAAGCCAATGATTATGGAAGTCGCTCATCAAATAAATTCTAAAGAAAGGAAATAAGAAGTAAAGGTTAAAGAATTAAGTTACAGTTTTTTTCCCATGACAGCAGCGATTTATCCAACTCTGTGACTTTCAACCTCTCTGACAGCTTCCATCTATTTCCATTTTAATCATTCAGATGCACTGGCAGAGCCCTTATGCCTATCAAGTCATCTAGAAATAGTTTACACGCACATACACACACACACACACACACATACAAACTTCTGGCTGAAATGAAGTTGTATTCTGTTACACAGAAGTTGCTGTTAACTTTTTCACCATTTCTCAACTGCAACATCCATAATACCCCTTGGGATGATGATAGATACATTATTCACTGCTAACAATTAGATCATGAGTCCATAATATTAACTAACTGTGCAATAACCACAACTAACTGTTTACAAAAAAATCTAATACACAAAAATCTAAGGTTAAAAGTGTTGTATATCTTGATGATGTGTTGGTGTTTTGTTACCTGCAGAGGTTTTCATCTAACACTGGCTGCAGCTTATTTTCCCACGTCTTCCATGCAGCTTTATCTTCTGCATAACTTATCCACAACGTTTTGATCAAAGTTGTGTCAGGAGATCAGTGCATGGATTTGGATTTACCTCGTAGACGTCACTGACCAATGTGTGGGCCATGTGCTGCTGCCCCTCTCTTCCATGGATCCCAACAGGGGAAAACGGCCTCAGACCTTCAGGCTCATTTAGAGTTCATAAGTAAAATTCTCTTTTCTAAAGGAAGTGGGGAAAGTAACAAATCACAGAAAAAGAAGGTAATGATAATCATCCATCAAGTCCAACCAAAGCTCCTTCAGGCATTCACAAGTTGCAGCTGTCCCCAAAGCCTACAGGAGTTTTCAGTTTGGTTGAAACACCTACAGCAACAGACAAACCCTTCAGGTACTGAATAAGTGAAATACGTGATTAATGTGAGCGAGGAAACTGTGAGATTCTGTCTGCAAACTTTATAAATTATACAAGTTCTAGGGCGCTTTCAACCGTTTAAAGTAGTTTGCCTTGTGACCCACCAGAGGGCACTCCAAAACTTCATTATTAGCTTGACCTATGGCCTACCCTACCCTACCCTATTGACCTGTCGAAAAACATGTAGCCTTATGTTGTTTGCAACAAGCGTCTGAATTTGAATTCACTGGAACAAATTTAAATTAATTCGAACAAATTGCGTGTCTTTTCAAATTCCTTCAAACTTGATTTCTGGAAAACTTGACAGCCCTAATAAGTACATTTCAAATGCTGCTTTTTAGCCATGCTACTGGTGTGGCTCAAGAAATGGTAATGTCAATCATTTGGCTAGTCCAGCTAATTTTTCAACAGCAGTACTTTAGTCATAAATTAATAAGTACTGAACAAATGGGGCCAATTCCCATCAGCCTCAGCTGTAGTTTGTGTTTAGTGCTGGGTAAGAAATGTTAATATGCTATTATGCTAAAAAGGTGAGCAGACATTAGACATGCTTAACATTAGCAACATTGTCATTGCCCAGCATGTTAGCATGTTGACATCAGGATTTAGCTTAAAGCACAGCTGTGCCAAGTTAAAGCCCCATAGGACTGCTAGCAGGCTAAACACAAGAACACACCACCCAAAGTGTCAAGAGTCTTTTCTTCCTTCTTCTTTCCTTCTTTTATATGCATAACTACAGGGATTGTGTATTGGGTGTGCAACCCACAACTCAGTGCAGTACAGTAAATGTCCTGTGTAAAACACAGGTGGCTCAGTATATGTTTGAGGCTTTCGGGGGAAGCTCAGTTTTTCAAGAAACAACAGGTCTAACATTAAGAAATCACTTAACCTTTCTTTTTCACTATGCCTATTAATAGGAAACCCCTGAAAATGTAGTAATGCAGCAGCTTGAGGTGCATTTTTCTGTTTTGTTAACATCAAGTAGGTTTTTTTTCCTGATCTTTGAGTTGAAGTGAGTGAAGTCTATGATATTGTGCTGCCGCGCTAGATGGTGATGGCAAGAATACCATGCGTGCCGGTATCTTTGTTAAAGTGAATTAGTGATGAATCACTATTGCGCATGAATCATACATCATAATAGCCTAATTTTCCATATGATCCATGATGATGAAGATACAGAAAAACAAATGGGTGGCAAGCGAATTACACATTATACATATTACTGTACTCTTTCTGTAGCAATATGGCGGTAGCAGCTACACTTTTGTGTTATTTCCCTTCAACACCGTATAACAGTCTTTGCCAAGATTTCTTTGAAAGTAGGAATTATTCACTTGCTGGGCTAAATAAAGCTGAAATAAATAATTAACACATCTCCCAGTGTTTGCATTGTATTCCTCTCTATTTAAATGCTCCTCTGTATGTCATCAGTGGTATTTATGCTTGTACCTAACCCTCTCCGTGGGTGGTTGGCACTATAAGAAACTGAAAAATAAAAGAAAATAACATAGCTTTCCACAGAATGTACTGTTCATGAGTAATCTGCTTTGACGACTGTCCTGGTGTGGGTTTTTCATAGACATAAAATGAATGGATCTGTGCAGCAGGACAAAAGCCATGCTGAGGGATACAGGAACAGAGGAGAGGCAAAGAAAAGCCCCGTTTAAAAGAGAAAGGGCTCGTTTTGGGAGGAAATCCATGTGAGAATGAAAGAGAAGATAAAGTGTAGGGGAAAGAGCGGCAATCTGAGAGAGAAACGGAGAGGGCTGAGTTCAAGAAAGCACAGGGCAAAGATAACAAAACAACAAAGAAAGACTGACAAAGAAAGAAAGTACATGTGTTTGTGTGGGAGCATCTCCAGCAACACGTGGTAGTTTGTTTATGTAATACTGGATGTGTCCCCAAACATACTGTCCTGTACAGCATACAGTTTGTGTCTGTATTTATGTGTATATATATATAGTGTGTGTGTGTGTGTGTGTGTGTGTGTGTGTGTGTGTGTGTGTGTGCACGATGCTTTGTCTTTTGTCTCTCCCCACCAGCACTGAACGTTCGCCCTTGGCTCCAAGGACAGTGACAGAAGGAGTGGAAGAAAGAAGGCACACAAAAATGAAGGACAGAAAGCATGCAGACAGCCTAAAGAACTCCTCCACTTCTGTCACTGCATTCCCTCTCGCTTTCCACCCTCCACTGCTTCTTCTTCCTTTCTCTCTCCGGTTCTCTACCCTGACTTCCAAACATAGGAAAAGAATATCCTATAGGGAGCGTGAAGCAATTTAAGATTTCACAGTGCTTTTCTGCTCATCTTTCTCTCCTCTGCTTCTTCATGATGCTGTAATACAGTGTACCTTCTACTTATTGCATCTTTTTATTTTTATTTTTTTTACTCTAGTTTTTTTTTACTCAAAGGAGAGTATTTTCCTCTCCTTTGATTTTATTGTTTATCCTCCCCTCTGGTCATATTCATCTTTACTTCTACTTCCTTCCTTCTCCCTCCTCCTTCAGTTCTCTGTGTCCTCTCCCTCCATTCCTCTCCACCCTCTCTGTATTTGCTCCTGACGACTCCCTGCAGTCCACTCCTCTTCCCTCCTATTTTCCCTCATCCTTCTGTCTCCCCATTTCCTCAACCATCTCCTTCCCATTTCTGTCTTGTGTCACTCCTCTCGTATCCCCCTCAGATGTCCTCCTGCCATCGCCTCTCTTTCTTTTTGAGCTTCTTCTGTCCCTCTTTGCCCTACTCTGTGCTCCTTTTCCTGGCTCTCCACAGGCAGTTCATTCTCTACCTGACCTTGGACATAGTGAACACTACACACTACACACCCACTTGACCCTCTCTCTAAACGAGACTTCTCCCTTTCAGCATACAATCTTTTCCTCCTTCCTTTTCTTGAATGTGTCATTTAGGTAATTATTTAGGAACTACACGCAGCAACTGAGTTCGTTGTAAGTGTTCTTATGTCGTCCAACTGGACACTGCCATCGTATCTACAGTGATTGCAAGTGATTTCTCTCTTTTTATTAGCTGCCTCTCCCTCCTTCTTCTTCTCTCATTGTCTGCATCTCGTCTGCTCTCCAGAATCGTCTTTCCAGTAACATATGCATTCAAAAATCTCGATCAAGCCAGAAGTCCTCCCGTTATCCTCATCCTTGTCCATGTTTCCACACCACTAAACGAATCTACATCACCCGTGCCGCACACACACTCACCGTTGAATTATTTATGTCTACATCAATAAATCCGAAGACACATACAATTAAGTTGCATCAACTCTATAATTTATGACCCACCGTTGGAAGGTTTTCACCTGTCATCCCCGATTTACCAATGAAAAGACTCTTCTGCCGCACCACATGTCACACTGCCATGCATGAACAAAGACACACTGCAACAAAGACAGCGCACTTCCAGCAGCCTGCCTGATGAGCTGTTTGTGCAATGCCTCCCTGCTGCCAAGGAGCACATGTGCCCGCTTCAGTGATTGTGAATGGCACAACCACACCCATACGAAGCAAGTAAAAAAAAAAAAAAAAGGGCAATCAAAGTGGCATTGGTCTAGAGTGATCTAGAACAAGTTAAAGTAATCGTTGTTCTTATCAGCATAGAGTGAAGTACACTCAAAATGCAAGAGGGTTCATGCTACAACAAAAATAAGTCTTGTGAAGACTAAAAATGGTCCTAATCATTGTACTAGTGTTTGACATTTTTGAGACAGTAACATTAAGTAGCTGAGGGGGTGTTCACACTGAAAACATCCCTTTGGTTTTGAAGTTTTTGATTTTAAGATCAGCCTGTCTACCTGGATTGCCATCAGAACAGCATTTGGAGCAGGACACTGCACAGCTAACGCTTAAAAAGCCAGTCTGATGTCTCAAAGTCCCTTTGCTCTTTGCTCATGTAAGATGACCATACCACAATATTCACTTATAAAAGCTGCTCTGCTCCAATTACAACACGACTAAGTCAAACCTTAGTACATAGCTGGATCACCCTTTATTTTATATGCGGCTGTTCTCATTTATTTGTTTTTCTGTGTCTGCTGTCAGACAATGGAACAAGTATGAGAGTAACTGAAATATGGCCCATTAAGACGACATGTTAACCAGCAGTTGCTTCCAACCCATTTCCAAGCTGCACCAGACACACATGTTAAAGAAAACGGTTGTGTTGTGATTTCAGCTATATTTACTTGATAAATGATCACTCAGGGAGAAAGTTAGCAGCTCATTCACTGTGGCAATACTGACAACTCTCTTTGATGGAAAGTAGCAAAGCCGTTAGATTTGTTGCCTGGTACTTTTTTGAATAAAACAGCCGACGTGCCCCCTCTGATGATGTAATAGAAACTATTTGTGCCAGTTCATTTTGAAACAGCAGCAACCGGTGGGGAAACTCCCACACTCCCAGCCCACCAATGGTGTAACTTACTCAGCTTCATCACTCACTAATTTAATCAGTGGCATTTGCATTTACAGGGCTGGCCCCACTGTTGCAGCCCCTTTAGCTTCAGAACTGGGGCTGATGCTGATTAGTACAGGTGAAGCTATGGCCTGACAGGGGCTTGGTATGCTGTGGTTTAGCAGGCAGGAGAAGAAAAAATCTAACTATGAAGGTGGTCGGATGAATTCTGCCTGACCACAGAAAGCTTGTGTCTGTGGCACTGGAGTAGAACTAAACTCTTTGTGCTCATGTTTAGGCCTGCCAGCGTGACAAAAACATCATTTTCAACTTAGTTTTCACTCACTCAGTAGAGATGTAAATCTCGAACCCTGGGGTCGTGAGATTGGACTTCTTTAACTTCAGCATAAAATCAGTATGATCTACAGGAGTCTAGTGCTTAGTGTTCGTTACCAAAGGAAACGTAATCACCTTAAAGATTAGGTTAGAGTGATTAACATGTTATTACATTTTATAATGAAGATATAAACTGTGCTGAACAGCTTTTACAATCCTGCCATACTCTTCAAAGATACTTTAAACACAGATTGATCTACAATAAAAGATTATGTCCTCCTGCATGACTGTAAAATGGTTGAACGGATGTGGATGGATGTGTGGTTGTGTCTAACAGCTTCAGGCACTGAAGTGTATGTAGGTTAAAATCATTTTTGTGCCTAAAAGAGAGAGATTTGGGGTGGTGATTATCATTGTTATATTCCTGTTATGGCAATTAAATTAAAATTTTCAGTCACACATATCAGCACAAGTTTCCTGGTTTGTTCTTGACCCGTATTAATGTTTTGGTCCTCAGTACATTTTTCTTAAAAGTGAAATGACTACATGCCTGTACCAATTATTACCAAATATAAACAACTCTTTTACAAAGAAGGCACTGGACCAAGGGCCTATTTTCTGATGTTAATAAAATATGCATGAGACTTTTTTTGTTTAAATTACTTCTCAGTAGATCTGCACAGTGCGTCTGTGTGGCCTAACAGGTTTGGGACAGGATAATCTTCTCTCTTATTTATAGCTATAGGAGACATGATTCATTATGGTAAACTTTTTTGCCCCAGGCCAGATGAATACATTTTAAAGTATGTTAGGGTTCTGTGGTATTTGCCTTTAACTGAAGCTACTTAAGCTTTAGTTAGCTATCTATCGTCACTGAGCTCGCTCAGCTTCTCCCCTGGGCGTTCTGTGGCTGCTGTCAGGTTATACAGTAAATTGGGACTGTGGTTTTAAATCCTCGCAGCGGTTCCTGCAACAAACGCTGGAGTGAAACAAGCATACTGCAGTGTTTCTAGAATCCGTATTAGCTTCCATCAAAAAAAAAAAAAAAAAAAAAGGGGGGGGAACTATAATGTGGCCATAAAACACCAACAGTTTTCAAATACTATTAGAGGCCAATTTTCTTTTTTTCATTTTGTTCTGACATTCCAGACAGTTTAATCACAGTCATCTTCCACGCGGCAACAAAATCAACAAAAGTAATCCACACTGAATTCAGCCAAACGTCTATGCAACTGAACACAGAAATACATCATCAAGACGGGTTGTGTTGCATCAACAAGCTACAGTAGTGTATTATTATCATATTTTAGCAGAACATTGCCCTCACCGTAGATTGTCAGGCAATTTATACATACTGAGATTATGTAGACCTAAACATTGAACTGAAACATGAGATTTTGCTTCCAAATTCACCAGCATCTCCTTACTTGCCCTCAGCAGCTGTAAGATGTGGTCAGCCGAGCAAAAAGAACAAGAAAAAATCCCAGTGAATTATAAGCTTTGGCAATGTTTGGGGCTCTGTTTGCTTGTTGGTTTAAATCCATCACGGTCCACATCAACTTTATGACAAACCCCACCAGTGATTAATATTTATATTACTTCACATAGATTGAGTAGACCCAGCATAAATATCTGATACAGCTCCACCCCTTCAGCTGCACAAACAGCACAACTGCCTCCCCGTAAATCATCCTTCTCTCCACATCATTTTCTGCAGCACGTGAGCTTACAAACTACAAGTTATCTGTCAGAAATAAAAAAAAAAAAAGTCATAGAAAGATTCTCAAAAGTGTGTAATTTGGATTCATATTGTGTTTTATCTCGTGCTGGATGGCTAATTGAAACTGGTGAAAGAATTATTGTTTCAGACAGCCACTGATCTATTTTTCTTATTATAGAATGAAAGCCAGTGTGCAACTTACTTGCTTTTCCAGAGGAAACAGCATGTGTTTTCTTTTTAAGTTCCATTATGCGTGCTAATCGAAACGAGAGCATGAATTGTTCTGACAACTCTTCCCCGGTGGTTTGTTTAAGTTAAGGAAAAATTGATTTGTCAATCAAAAAATCTAAGGAATCCCTCTACTCCACTGTGCTCTACTGTTGTCCTTTCTTAACTATAAGTATTCTCCATTGCTTCTGACTTGGCAGAAGGATTATCTGTGGAAAATGGCATGCGAGTGGTTGATCAGACAGCACAAAGGACATCATATGAAGTCAACCTCTATGAATGCTGTCCAAGAAGAAAACCATTGCTCGCGAAACAGCAGAGAACTGCATTGCCAAAGAACATGAAAAGAAGTCTGATGAAAATTGGCAGAAAATTCTTTGGTCAGATGAAACACAAAATAAATTTGTTTGGATCAGAAGGGGTTCAGCTTGTCTGGTGTGAACCTAGGCAGTACTGCTACAGTGACTGCAGAGTGCTGACTGTGGAAATGGGAGTGTTTGACATGGGACTATGTACGCACAAAAGGTATAGAGGTATAGGTATACATGTATATAGGTATAAGATGACATTTATAGATGGCATGGATAGTCTCAAAGAGCTTGGCAGGAGAGGAATTTTCCAACAGGACAACTGAGGTCAAGTATATCCCCTGACCTGAATCCAATAGAACACCTTTGGAGTATCTGAAAGCTAAAGGTAGAGCAACCTCCAACAAAGAGTGTCTGAAAAGAATCATCTGTGAAGAATGGCACAATATTTCTGTTTCTACAGATTTGTACAAGACTGGTATCATCTTTGGCCAGGAAGATCAAATCTGTCAGAAAAAGAAAGGAATCTCATTCATTCAATGACTTTTGCTCACTTTTGCTGCAGTTGCTTCTCAAATATAGAGCTTTCATTATGGTTTAATTAGTCAAATATTTTTGTTTTTCAAATTAATTGGCTTGGGTCTTCTTGGGCTTGGGCTGCAAACAAATGCAAGTGTATTAAATGGACAAACTGTTGGCCAGGTGTGTAGGTTTGTGGCATGCTGTAATTTAGTAGTAGTTTAGTAGTTTCAGATATCTGGTATGAACTGGGACAGTCCTTCAATATATATATATATATATATATATATATATATATATATATATATATGTTTCTGTACATTGTGTCTTTTGCCACACATTTTTTGTGCATATGTGACTTTCAAATGAATGTACTGTATGGGTCTGCAGGGCTGCTTCTATTCTAAGTGGAGAGATCAGGACCAGAGACCTGCCTGCCACTCAATCCGCAAACAGCTGCGGTCGATGGCCAGTGATGGTCGACTCCAGCTGAAAGTCATCCAGTCATCAGCAGAGACCAGAGTAAGAACCTTATTTTCCCCAAAGGTGCCAAACATGACAGGTGAGGCTTGACATGTATGTTTCTGCTCCTCTCTCTCTGCCCCTTCACTTGCCCATCAACCCATTCTGGAGCCTATGCATACACCTTTGCGTGTCTTTTGTTTGCTTTGTCAGTGTCCGTTAACATTTTCATTACAAGACCTTAGCTGTCCGCTCTACCTGCCCTGACATGCAACCCATGCCACAACTTAATCACATTAAGCTGTTGATATTAATGGTAATGGCTGTCCTAGTTATGTGGAGTAGGTCATGCATTACCATAATAGAATGATTGTTCACACCAGGTTATTCTATTACTGTTGCAGTCAACCCCGAGGTCTACTGCTGCAACCTAATTCAGGGACTTCATCCTTTGGAGTCCACATTTAAAGAATTAATGCTTCAAAAAGGGTTGACAAGGCTGTCACACTCCAAATGTTTTCTGAAGTGAGGCAGAAAAATGCAGCCTTTTGCCTGCGTATCTTCTCAATATCCAACAAATCGACATTTACGTCAGTTAATTAATGGTATATCCATGACATATAGTATTTCAAGTACATCACTTGAAATAGAGCAATGAAAAAGGCACTGTGAGGTGTAAATAATAGAAGCTTCACTGTTGTTTTTGGGTAGGAGGAATGAGTTCAGTCTGGCCTTCAGGTACCCAGAGATATTTGGGGCTGTGTCCTTTAAAGAATGCATTCCCTTAACTGGGATGTAGCTTAAGTAGGGCTGTAAACGTACAGCCAAGGACGCCAAAGAATCAGTCAGTTTGTCAGGTCACATGCCTGAAACTTAACACTTAGCTCCAGGTTTGAAGGTCAAAGACTACAGCAACATACAGAAAGTGAAAATGTCTACATACGCATCCATGTCCATGTGTGTGTGAATATTAGTGATGTGTACAGCTTTTGAAGATGGCTGTCCTTTAGAAAGCTGTGCAGCAGTCATCTAGCGCAGCACCACATAGCACAGATGCAGACAGCACAAGCACTCATCCACACAACATTCTTATTTAAACAGACATGCAGGCAAGAGGAGGCGTTATGCATTTCAAGTTTCTCCCCAGAGGGACAAACTCACAACCTCTGGATTAATAACACAAACAGCCACACATGCAGTTTGGCACACAGAAGCACGTGCAGAGAGAGGGAGGCACAAATGCCCATACAGTAAAACTCACAAACACATATGAGCTTATCATCCAGATACCACATGCTGCTGATACAGAACATATAGAACATGGACCGCAGAACTACAGGGAAACCATAGCAACCACTGATTAAAGAATCTGTGTGCTTAGTTGAGCAGCTGTTTTCCCTTAATTCTCTGCCCTGTCAAATACTGAATATGATAATCTAACACAAACACAGTGACTAGCCAGCCCAAAAATATCTTAATGAAGAAAGATTTATTTTATTTTATTTTTTTTTTTACATTTTTCTACTGGTCTGCTGCCCATAGGCAAGGACATATCTTCAAACTGTCCTCCAAAGCGAGCTGTTGTGGTGCTAAATTAAGTTCTGCTGCAGCGTTAAATTTATGATCGGACAGAGAGTCGGGTTTGGTTCATAGATTCTCAAACAGAAAACAACATAAATTATCTTTGACACAGAGCTTGGACGATATAAATCGTCTTAATGCAGCAGCATAAACAAAACTAAGCGTGGGTGGCAGAACAAAAGGATACGGCAATGAATTCACAGCGATTTCACCAATGTGGCAGTAATCCATGCCATACAACTATAGTAGGAGTTCTCAACCATACCATAAATGATCCCCTCCATCAGAAATGCAACATTTTAAAACCTTTTTCTTGCATAAGCATAAACCATGGGTCCAATAGCATATTTCATCGATCTAACTTTAGAAACTGTGTTTTGCAAAGGAGTAACGCATTGCAGATCTCCTTCCTGGCAGTGGACACAGGTGCTACAGTAGCTGCCTCTTTCTGCATAAGCCGCGGGAAGAATCACATCATCACACAGTCCTCTACCTGGCAGTCGATGAGAGTGCTGCCCTTTTGGTGCAAAGCACAGGAAGGTGCTGACGAGTCTTATCCTCTTTTACTCTTGGGCTGTGTTGCCATCCTGGATACTGATACTGCTGTGCTGTGGTATCATCTCTTACACTGGCATCATTTTACTCTTGTGTGCTTCTTTTATCCTTTCTGCTGCTGTTCTGTACTTCTTGATTGACTCACTGATCACTGATGATTGTTTTCCTTCCCTTTGTGTCCATTTTTTTTTCCAGAGGATTTTGGGAGATTTACGGTGACAAGGTAGAAACAAGGCAAGCAAGGACCATAAAGGTGAACAAAGAGACAAAAATCATTGCAAAGAAGAAAATCTATGAGGCAAATTTTAAGGAATGATTTAAGGTAACACTGATCAAGCTATCTTTGAGAGAGGCTGCTCTAAAGCCAAGAGCCTTGATGGACATTACCTATAGATTTCAGGCTTAGAACAGCCAATAGAAACCTGTCCAAGGACTGCAGGCAGACATACAGTTGGATCTTGAAAGAAAAAAAAATACTCAGGGATGCTCTATTATAAAGAGTCAAGAGTCAACCTACAGAGATGGGTGTCTTCTACAAGTACTTGAAAATCTGCCTGTGTTGGCTAAGTATGTGCTGACAAAGCAATAAAGTTTGATTTTACTTCTAGTCTGAATGCAGGGTCATGGTTTTGTGGTAAAGATTCAGGAAAATATCTCAGAAATACACTACAGCTCCTGGGTATTCTGACTCAAATGGCTTGAAACCTGGCCAACTGATGATGTGCTTTCATAAACATGTTTTTAAGATGCTTTATTCTGTGGTTCAGAGAAAATATATGCGACCAGCTTATTGTTTCAGACACACTGGCAGATATCTTGTAACACGTCTCTGAGTAACTGATCACAAGAAGGAGAAAGCTTAAGGTATTAACAGACAAAGCCACAAAAAAACTTTTCTACTGTTTTTTGAAGCTTTTTTTGGTGCCTCAGTAAAATATGTTTTAATTTATAGATGGCTAAAATCACAAATAACCAACTGGATAGATTACATGAGCCACAGTGCCCAGACAATACTCCTGTGAGCCTAGAATGATCGTGTGGGAAAGGAAGTGTTGTAAAATACACTAGAAAAATGGCTCAAAAGTGAGGTAAAGGGGACTTTTTTTGTTGAAATAAAATCACTGTAGAGGCAGAGATATGATTCAGTGGGGAGAGGGGAAGTGCTGTAGTTCTGAGATGAGTTTTCAACCTCCAACTAAAGATGAAAAGCTGCTGTACTGACTACAGACTGGGAAGGAAGAATTGAATTCTTCAGTCAGAATTAGTGGAAAAATTGTTCTTGGCAAGGTAAAAAGACATTGCAGAATGCTTTTAAAAAATGCTTAAACGTAAATTATGGAAAAACAAAGGTACAATTTCATTCCCCACGAGCAACACACTGGCTTGTATGTATAATTTATAAATTATATACATTTTACAGCAGCATGATATAATTCCAGTTTTGACATACATTTGACAAAATGAGAGTTTTACTTCCCCAGCCTGGGAGCAAATGCAACAGAATTTCAGAC
>JBBMJY010000026.1:13404739-13417039 GCA_037833715.1 Toxotes lorentzi | reverse complement strand
GTGTGTGTGTGTGTGTGTGTGTGTGTGTGTGTGTGTGTGTGTGTGTGTGTGTGTGTGTGTGTGTGAGTGTGTGTGTTCAAGCCAATAGGGCACCTGCAGGTGCAGTCTATTCAATTTTGCAGGTACGGGAGAAGAGCAGGTCACCAGTCAGATATTGTTTAGTCAACACACACCACGCTCATACAGATACACATTCACATAGAAATGCAAACAGTAACTGGAGAACAATTACATCCAGCTTGTATGACAAAAGAGACAATAACCTGTCATTTGATTCAACAGCTTCACTTTTTACTGGGATGAAACTTTTTTTTATTTCACTTGTGTCATGGTGTGGAGGATTTTCTCCTTGCAGATACTGTGGGAAAGGCTAGGTGAAAGCCCACTTTTAGCCCTAGTGTATCAAGGGATTTATCTCCCATGCTTGTCACGGCCTCTAGAGGCTGCCTCCATTCAAACTCAACAAACTCTCTTGAGAATCAAAGTCACAGTATTATCAACAATTCAAACATTGGGGTGTCCAGAGACCTAATGGTTAAAGGGGCATACCACATAACTGCAACATCAACACCAGGAGATCTTTGTTGCATGTCAGATCCTTCTCTCTCTGTCCTTGGTTCTTGTTTCTCTCTTCCACTGTGCGTCTTTGTTAGTTTCATCCTGAAAATATTAGGATCATTTTGTCCTAATACACCTGACTTTGTCTCTGTATTTAAATTCTGTCACCAGAAACCACTGTAACTTTTTTTTTTTAAGAGGTGCTCTATCAATTTCTTCTTGTATCAAATTGAACGACTCACAAGAGACAGATTTTTAGAAAAGAATGATCAGAATCGAAGCAGTTGGAGCTGAGACATCCTGACTTTTGGTTTCTTGTATGGGTCAAGCTTTGTGCAATAATGCACTTCAATAGTGTCTATATTTAGACTCAACTGCCCCCCAAATGTGGATTTCTTTAAAACACAGCATCCCCTAATGCAGGCTTCCTGTAAAAATTGTACATCTCATAACCACTTCTTTTTTTGTTTCTCAGACTTTAGAAAGCTCCCTCCATGGCCACGGAGCAACCACAGACAACTGTTTTCATAGGCTGAGAAGTACTCCATGTGACGGGTAAATTGAACGTGGTGTACAATCCATGGAGATCCTTTCAACCAGGAAATGGTCTCACTGAAATTAAAAAAAATCACATGTATCCATGGACAAAACTCAGAGTGCCTTCCAGTTGGGGTAGTTCCTGCAGTGAAAAGTATCAGTTGGAAAGGTAAAATCACAGCAGCTGATGCTTGAAGTTGTTTAATCCATGATGTGCTATAAAATTTGATGGGAGGTAAAAATGTGAAGCTGTCTGCCAGGCTATCCCTGTAAAAAGGATTTAAGTGACCCCTCTGGTCAAGTAAAGCTAAAAGCAAAAAATGAACAAAATATGCTTGTCATTGAATGTGGGTGTGTGTGTGTGTGTGTGTGTGTGTGTGTGTGTGTGTGTGTGTGTGTGTGTGTGTGTGTGCTTTCAGTATACAAGAAGCTGATATAATCTGAGGAAGTTGTGGGTGTGTGTAGGCATCTAGTACTTCTGCAAAGCAACATAAAAAGTACGTTGACACTGTTTATGTTTGGAACGGTTTAGTCAAGCTCTTGAGCCTTTTCTCTTTTAGTTAGGTTCAATTGGAGGGTGAGAAAAAAACCCACAGGGCTGTTGTCCGCCCACTGCAGAGGCCACATGAAAATGTGGAGTCTCATTCCTTGATGAAGTGAACTCAGTTTGATTCATGAGAAACATCTGAGGTCTAACTGAGGGCTGCGATCTTAAATTGTGATCATGCTGTGTTTGGTTTTACTTGAACACCGCAGACAAGTCCATCATGCTCAGCTTAAATTACATTTACTGTAAATTAATCTGTTTCAACCCTAACCCGGCTTCTTTGATGCCTCACAAAGTGGCATCAGAGGCTGCCAATCCATGGCCCATCTTGGTAATAGTGAAACTAAAAAAATAAAATATAAAAACACAATAAAATACCATTCTTCAGTCTGGTTCAGACCCAACAACACAGCATGATGCAGTGTAATTGTACATGAAGTCACCAGCTATTATAACATGAACTACAACAATATGTAACACGTGTCAAACATTATGTCAACATGTCAACACTAATTGGTATTTTAAAGACAGATTTTTGAAAACATCTCATTGTAAACCTCCATGAACCTCATGGAGAACCTGTCAAAACAATTCAACACGCTCCTTTTTTTTCTCTGCTGCCTTTTTTCAGTCAAGTGGTCATATCCAGTGTGTTACTGCAGGGAGCACCAGTCTCTGCGAGGAAGAGAGGGAGGGAGAGTGATGAAGAGCAAGAATCAAAGAAACAAAGAAATGGATAGAAAATGAGAGGAGAGAGGGAGAGGAAAAAGTCAAGTGGAGCTGCTCTCTTTCCCTGTGCTGTATTGTTTTCCCCTGAAAATCCTGAGAGAGGGCTTACATCTTGCTTTTAGATTAATGAATCTGCATCCAAATCTCCCAGGGAAAGCTCTCTCTAAAAAAAAAGAAAAAACAATTCACAATTATTTCTCTCCTCCCTTCCATCCTTCTCAGAGGCACACACACACACACACACACACACACACACACACACACACACACACACACACATAGGTATTGACCAGCTTCACCTTGTCTTTCTCTCCTGCTCTCTCTCTTGCTCACTCATGCAGAAAACCAGCATAACCCAAGAGGTGTACTGCTGAAAAGCCTTGCAGGAATTTTAAGAGACACTTTTAAAGACAGTGCTGTGCTGCTTCTGCCAGAGGAGGACAAGTATCTTCTAAATTTATTTTGTCACAAAGATTCAGGTCAAGAGCTCAAGAGCTTTAATCCATCACTGTGTTTGAATGCACACAAGAAACCAGGTTACTGAGATAAATAAGGTTAACGCAGGACTTTGTCGTACATGCTCTGGAACAAGTGAAATTTCATTCACCTTCATTGTACTGGAGAGACAGCAGAACTCTTAGCATCTCATGATTCATTGTAAATACCACGATGGATCCGTCTTTTTGTGATCGGGTGAACTGAGCCTTTATGTACGTGTAAACACATGGTATGTTTTCCTCTCTTGTCGTCTCACTTGGGGGGGAAAAATAAATATTACATCAATAGAATATTTCAATGCAGCACTGGGAGGTGAAGCTTTATATAAGACAAAACTAGAGGCTGGATTGATTCATCTAATTCCATCTCATCCCCTCATTGTTTTTTTTCTCACACTGACGCAGTTTGTCTCTTTCTTTGTATTTTTTGCCTTTCCTTCTCTCTGTTCTCTCAATACTCAGAGACTATCGGCTTAGCCCTCTGGGTGTGGAGCACTGAAATGGTGACTGAGAAGCTGAAGTAGACAATCTAAGAGAAAGTGAAAGGCATTTTGGTTCTGTGAAGCTACTGAGAGATGCTATTCACTGAATGTACAAAGGTTGAGTCTTCATGTTGAGTTGCTTTTGCACAACCTTTGTCAGTTGTTTGAAACTTAAAAGAAATTCTTCTTTCTCCTTTCCTTCTAAAGCAAAATCCTGGTTTCAACTTATCAGTGCACATCAAGAAAAATAGAACTGTCCCTCACATTTGGGGGACACTGAAATAATAACTTTTAGTGCCATCATGTTTTGTTGCTTTTAAATCTGTTTCGGTCTTAAATCATTTTGACATGAGTGTTTTTACAAATGTGCTGTGTTACAATCAGGGAAAAAAACACATTCAGACCAGGAGTATCAGACCATACTTATTACAGTGTTATTACAGTGTTATTGCTGCAATGTTGTAATAATGTTAGAATTTATAGTATTGCTTTTTATTTTTTATTTCACACATGTAAATTGCTGTTTACTGTGTTTTGGAAAGTGTTGTACCGTCTCTTCACTGACTTACCTGGAGTAATAGTTCGCTTTCTTCACATTCCTGCTGAGAAACGTCCCTTTTCCTGTCGCACCAATAGGTGTTCTGAGAAAGCACAATGTGGGATATGGAAAGAATATATAATTAGTATTTTTGATTCTGAGCTGTGCATTTTGAAGTTGCCAACTGTACAGCCATCTAAGAATCCTTCTGATCCTGTCACATTTTTGTTGTTTAAGAGAACCCTGCAGAGTCTTTGTTTTTTTTTTTTTTTTCATTTTTAACTTGAGGATAATCCATTGAGCACTGATATTTGACTTTGGTGTTTTGATGTGCTTTGATATCTTTTATGCTATTGTCTTCTCAGTTGAGGTGAGTTTAGATAAGCTTAGAATGTCATTCTTCATACACTTAACTTAGATGGGTTGACTGTGCGCTTTTTTGTGTTGATTTAATGTGTCTCAGTCCTCAGTGTGTGAATTTTTGGACACAATGGGCCATGAGGGAAAACATGATGAAAAAATAGAGCTAGACATCTGAGAGTTTCCCCTTTATCACAAGTTAAATCTCAAACGACACATTTTTTTTTCTATTTATTAGTTACTCTCATTGATATAAGTAGGGTGAGCAAACATTAGAAACACCCATAACTCTGAGTAACACATTACAATTCAACAGAACAACATAGTACAGAATGCAAAATTACCGTAAAGTTATGCCAACATCTCTCTGTAACTAAGTTTAAAAAAACAAAAACAAAACTGCAACATGATAATCTTTATGAAGGTCGAGGCTGCTGTACAATTACGACTGTGCACATGCCTGAACAAACCTGGTGCTTTGGCTATTTTGGGTCACTCCACACTGGTTCCTGCAGAGTTCTGCCACACTAACCGGGTTTCAGTAATATCAGCCCGTTTTATGCCAGTGTGATGTGATTTAGATAGCAGCAAAAGCAAACTGAATAATCTACACAGCTAACTTCATGTTGGTCCGCAGTTTCCAAAACAAACATACCCTGCAAATGAGTACTGCTGTCAAGAATAAACCAATAAACTCAGTGCACCTGTGGTGTCACACCCACATAATTTATTAAGACTCTCTGTTTAAATGAACATTAACAAGATGCTTCTAATGCACAAGGAAAAAAAAATCCCAATAGTAACATTAAGCACTGCTCACAGTTATTATTTTTTTTTTGACATCAAAATGTACCCATGAGGCTTTTTGAATCTTTGCATGGAAGGCAAAAACAACATGAAAATCACTGTAACCCTTAGCTTAGTGAAGATATTCCAACAAATATCACGCGTGTTGACTCGAAGCCAGGTTTCTCAGTGAAGAATAAGATTCACTGTGTTCATAAACACAGCTGCAGACTTATAGAAATATATTGTGATGATGTTATTTTACTTCTGGCATCCAGTTAACAGATTATTGGATTTGCACATTGTGTCACTACATCCTCCTTGGATGCGTGCATATCTACTGTGATCACATTATTATTCTAAGCAACTCTGGCCCAAACTGCTGATGAAGCTGTGTGTGTGTTTTGATGTGTGTTGCAACTCCATAGTGTGTGTTCCAACTTCCAGCAGCTTCCATGCACCAAGCAATAATATCACTGGCTTAATGGACCCCTTGGGGCTCACACACAACATGCAAAAGGCAGGTTGTGATTACTCTTCATGATAGCTCTAATGAAGCTCCCTTGCTGATTTGCAGATTTCAGGGTCAGGGTGATGTGTGTGAGTGTGTGCATGTGTTTGTGTGTTTGACTGTGTCTCATGCATCCTGTGATACTAAAAAGAGTGCCGTGATCAGGACAGCCAATTAAAACAATCTGCAACAAAAGCCCCATAGAAGACACTTCTTGTATGTATAGCAGAGACAATACATGTTTTTTTCCCTCTCTGTTCTTTAAATTCATTTTTAATTTAACAAGAGGATTCCAATGAGCTCGAAGTCTCCCTTGCAAGACAGCCTTGTGTGGGAATAAATGAATAAAAAGTAGTCACAAGGATAAAAATAAATCACAACAAGAGAACAGTGTTTTATATCAGAGTAGTTAGAACAGTGGTCTCAGTGGAACACCACTTTATTTAAGATTTCAGACATGTTATTCTCAGGGCCTTGGATAGTTGAGGCAGTCGGTAAGTTCTTGCAAACACAGAAAACAAAGGTGAGTTAAAGCTAACTTTGCTGTATTGTAGTGGTGGCACTGACTTGACAACTATATCCAAAAGTTGCAGATTCTGATATGTCCCTCTAATATTTGGGTCAATCTAAAATACATTTTTGAAATTTTAAATAAATTTTGAATTATCCGATTTTACCGTGGTCTATGTGTCACTGTGCTCAAGGACTTTTCTGTAGATGTTACCAGCAAAAAAGTAAAAAAATGTTCAAAACTATAACATGTTTACGAGAATTAAAAAGAAAAATAAATCTCCTAAGATACAGTAGCATGTACAGTAAGGTGTTCGGCTCAAATGTATGTATGTTGTTAAATATATGGAGAACTTGAAATACAGGTGAGGTAAATATCAGACTAACCAGAACTTGACTCGTGAACACTCGTGATCAGTTTCAGAGTGGCACAGGCTGTAATGACAGTATCCATAGCTTCTGTGGTGATTCTACTGATGCCCAGAGCAAGTGACACTGTAAGTCTTCTCTTCACACCTACATTTTCTCCATCTAAAATGACATCTTCTCTAAGACTCTGTCTCTCAGAAACGTGCCCCTCTTTCACTGTTGTCTTATTACCTCTGTCTTTGTTATTTTACTTTTTTGTCCCTTGCTGTCTCATACTGTACCTCTCTGTCTCTCGCTCTCTCTGATGACCTAGATTTAAAGCCACCTCGTTCTGCTGCAGAGCCTCTCTCCTGACACAGACACACACACACACTTTCACACACAATAACACACACCCCTACCTACTATCCATGTTTTATTAATTACTGGGCTAAGTTAAGATTGCTAAAAAAACAACAAAAGGACCGCATAAACACAGAGACAAGTACACACTTAAACACAAAAACACTACCTTAGACACACCTCAGCTCACACTTACGTTTAGCACATACAGCTATACTAAAATATACTCAATACACATGCATTTGTATAACAGCTACACGGACCTCTCTACAAGCATAAGGCCACATCAGTGAAATAAGTGTCTTAAAGCCATTAGAAATACTTCTCCGCAGATTTCAGTTGCTCTACCTTTGTTCCACCAGCAGCATTGCTTTAACTGCTATAATGTCTTTATGTGTGTATGTGAGTGCAGTATGTCATAAACATACAAAGGACAATCAATAATAATACTTGAGGTGAATTTATATCCCTGGAGATTCTGGGTATTTAGTTGTGTTTGTGGTTTATATCTGAGAAGAAAATACTAATTAGCAGATCTGTTTAACTACATCCACGCTAAATACATTACAGTTAAATTGACACATTTTCAGATAGTGTCCTTAGCGATTATAAATAATTAGTGGAGATGGAGTCTAATGAGGGAAAACATCGCAGGCATCTAGTTCAAAATTCATCTCACTTCAGGACAAACTTGCTGTTTCTGTTACTGCCTTCAAATAGAGGCAAATGGGGACATCCTCACTATCCAAAGTACCTTTCATTATCATTTTAATGAAACCACTGAAAGATTTTCTCTTAAAAAACAGACAGCTCTTGTTCTGTTGTGGCTGCCAACTCTCTTCCTCAGTCTATTGACTGTTACTTAAAATGAGTGAAACAGCGCCCCCCCCCCCCGGGTGGCTACGGTTTCTAATGGTCAAAGATGGCTTTGCACCCCGCACTCACGCAGAGCGGAGAGGTCACAGGTGAAGCTGAGCTGTTTTAATTAGTAACATGCGGTCATTGCTACACTAAGGTTGGACTGGTTTCTGAAACCCTGAGGAAAACTGTGAAGCCAGTCGGCCTCTGAACTCACGACAAACTTTATAAAAGTGAACAGCAGCGTTCATTTAAATGAAACAACCGAGTTTCCAGTTTTGGTAATGATACCTGCTAATGTGCTGGTGTGGTTAGGTGGCTGTCATGGAGGGAGGAGATGCGGACGTGTGTCTACAAGCAAACAAATAGACGGTGACACGTGCAAAGGATTATTATTGTTATTGTTATGGATATGGACCACTTCATCTCCAGGAAAGAAAGGAAAAGCACTTCGACATCAGATAAGGTGAGTTAAACTACACCGCCCTCTGTGTCTTCGCTCGCTGGTTTAAACGGCCCGCCGTGGCGTCCTGTGCTATAGTTGCAGTGTTGGAGTTGACATCATGTGCTGCTTGGTGCTGTACGTTGTTTGCATGGACTTTGAAGATGTTGTGTTACTGTGTCACGTCTGCACAGACGCTGTTGCAGGGCAGAGTCTTTGAATAATGTGGAATTAGCCAATCTGGAATTTATTGGTTGTTCAGTCGCATGTTGATTCAGTTTGTGTGATTTGGAATGAGACTGTGCGGAAGATCTGCTAGTTGCTGGTGAAAAGGTTTTGTTTCTGAGCTGCTCTGTACATGACTCATTAGTTTGATTAACAAATTGAAATACTCTAGGCCTTGTTGGCTTTACTTTGGATGACATATTGACAGACTGTATGGCGTTTTGCAAGCATAGATGAGAATTTAAAAGTCATGTATTTTATATGTTTTGATGTGAGCATACATCTTCAGATTTTTAAATGTGGAATCATCTGTGTCTGTATGAGAGAATGAGCTTAGTGATATTTTTGCATCATGTCATGTGTCTATGATATGTGCATGATATCTGTGGATGTCGACATATATCGGTTGTCTAAATGTCATCCTGAAGTGTACTAATTGAATGCCATGTGCTTTCTTGTACTACACCACAGAAGAGTGGCGTACTGCGGATCTGGATCTGTTAGCTTTGTTGTTCAGTTGTCCTGCTGTGTACTTCATTTCATTAGATGACTTGTCTGACTTGACCTCTGAATCACTTCACTGCTGAAATGATCCCCAGAGTTGATCTGAGTTGTTCTAAAAGGGCTGGAATCGCTGCTGCTGCTGCTGCATGTGGATTTTTGAGTGCACGTCTTTGTACATATGCATTTTACTGTGTGCGTGGACATGTGTTTTATCAGCGCAGTTGTGTCTGTGTGTTCATGTGTGTACACTGGATAATCCCATTGTTCGGATAAATCTTTGTTTAATCTTGTAATTCAGCTGCCTCAGGCTATGTTGTGTTTGTGAGTCTGTGTGCTTCTTTAGGTCTGCGGCTTTGTTTTCTGTGTGCAGCCATTTGTGCGGCTCTGTGCATATCTGTATATAAATGTGTGAAACATGGACAGAGCAGCCAGCTTCTGTAGAGAGATGCACTAGATAATGGGCATCATACAAAAACACAGTACACAGATGTAAACTTAAGATATTCTTAATCAGGTAAAGGAAAGATTTGAGGAAAACAAAAACATTACCATATAACACATCATACGGTATTTCTTTTCAATAGCCCCTGACCTGTTCATTCAGCAACACACTGTGAGGCTCTGTAAGTCCAGTGGAGAGCCATAGTTCACACCCATCAGTGTAACCTCTCTAATTATAGTTGCAGTGTTCTCGTCTGTGCTCCTCTGTTTGAATCTTGTCCTGACCCATTAGGCATTACAGGCATGGTATTATATTCAAAAGGTCAAGTATCATGGCTGCTTTTGATCATTTTACCCATTCTGCATGAAAGGTTATAAATTCCTCTGACCATCACGGTGCTTTCGGTAATCATAATGGTTGGCGAGTGGGGTAATGGTGTGGCATAACACTTTATGACAGCTGCTTCAAGTTGTGTAAAGTAAAACCCATACATAATGCAATTTTCTTTAATTTTTTTTTCTCCACCAAATAAACTAGAGCAGCCTTTTTAATCCACTGTGTAATTTCTATGAAAAGTGACAAAATGTCAT
Organism: Toxotes lorentzi; assembly: GCA_037833715.1. Lineage (NCBI taxonomy): Eukaryota > Metazoa > Chordata > Actinopteri > Toxotidae > Toxotes > Toxotes lorentzi. The sequence goes on along the minus strand of JBBMJY010000026.1, from coordinate 13,407,212 downwards.
CATTAATTTCAGCTTGTGGTTCTGACTGTTATAAAACCAGGAAACCATTCATTATGAGAGGAGATCTTAAACCAGTCTCAGCAGGGTGTCTGTACAGTGTGTGAGTCTGTCCTGGCTGGCGTATACATCAAACATTCAGCTGCACCAGCTGAAGTAGGTCTTTGTGTCTCTCAGTGTGAGACAGTGTGATGATTTCTTGGAATGATTCTGAGATGCTTGATGAACAGATCTACAATAGATACGTAGTGCACAATTACTATATTTCTGTGATAGCCAGCAAAAATCATATTTGGTGTGTCTTGATATTTTCTTCAAATACAAAGTAAATTTAGGGAATATATTAGTCTGCATCATCTTAATGGGTAAATAACTGTCCTCTAATATTTCTGCCCTCTAATAATATTTCTTTTTATTTATTTAGGAGCTCGAATTTCACTCTTTTCGTGTTGTTCCACATAGCTTTACATAAGGAGTCTAAGAAGTCGGTTGCTCAGATTCTGAATTTCATCATCTTTTATTTTGTGCACTGGCCTCAAGAATCAATTTCATTACTTTTCAAATCTGACACATTTTTATCATTTCACTAACTGATGGAATAAGGCTGCAGCCAAGTTTTGTGATCAGACGTTTGTAACAACCCATTCCGCCCCAGTCTGCTGATATATAAAATACTTTTTTTTTATTGGCCACATAAAGCGATCAAGTCAGTAGATGTTAAGCTGCACTGGACTGAAATATTTTTCACCTCTGGGTGATAAAAACACTTTTGCTTACAGCAGATCTTTTGCTTTGAAATAAGACTTTCACTACTTTGGAGCTGACGTTTCTCTTGGATTTTGGTTGGAAATAAGTAAAATGATTGTATTTTTGAAGTATTTTTCTGGCTTGAATTAGTCTCCTTGAACTTGTGAAAAGCTCTGCAGTGAAATCAATAGGAAACAGGGCAAGTTGTGTAAAGGGGTGTGGACACCACAGCCGTGGCCACTAGTGAGGCCTTTGACATCTGGGGTGCATCTGCAGAACGCTGTGTCATGTCCCTGCTGTCAAAATGGACGCTGAAATAAAATATCTACCAGAGATCAAAGCACAAACCTTGTCAGCTCTGCTGTCTCAAAGGTCACATCAGTGCATAATAGAATAACATGTCGGGAGGTAGGGAGTGGAGTGAGATGAGGATACAAACAAAGATAGTGGAAAGAGAGTAATGGTGAAGTAAAAGAAAGAGGTGGGGGTTACAGAGGGGATCGGTTGAGATAAGAGGAGAAAGGACAGAGAGAACAAGGTGTCTGACAGAAACATATGATCAGAGATTTTGTGCTGGAGGCATGAACTGAGGAAAGAAAGAAGTTTTAGGACATCTACATTTCATTTTAATCTGAGTATTGTTTGAGGATCTCTTCTTCCTTGGCCCACAGCCTAACTTTTCACCAGATTTATTCCTGCTAACTAAAAAAGAAACAAACATGCGAAGGTGCGTTAATTGCTTCATGAACCACTGGCCGAGGCTCTTTTATTTCAGTGCACAGCAGGGCTCCTGTCACACAAACTGATGCCAGGCTGCTGTGTAACCGCATAAACTGTAACACATCATGAAATATCTGTTACAAGTATCAGAACTGTGTGTTTTACAGCTCACAGATGGCAGTGTGTCTGGCAAAAATAGACCACGGGCTTGAAAAGAAAAGACTGGCATCAGGTCCAGCTGCCTCACAGAGCCTGCGGACACATCAGCACCGGATACAATCACTGCTTGTCAGCTCTCACACACGCAAATTTAAATGCCAGGTCAGGCTGACATTGGCCTGTAATTTCCCCAGCTAACGGAGCTGAGCTCTCTGTTTCTAATCATTCAGGCTGGCAATATAACGGCATGCTTAATGGATTATTGGCTTATCCTGGTGAAAATGTAATATTCTGGGCAAAGAGAGAATACCTCAAGAAGTTTGTGCTCTCAGTGCAATGAGTGCGAGACAAGTGTGACTGTGTCTTCACTCTAACTTATCGGGGGAAAGGATGCAAGACACCAGGTAAAACAGTCTGTTTGTGTCGCAGGCATTCGTTGGTCAGCATTAGTAAGTTTCAACTTATCAGACACACAAGGTCTAGAAGTAATGAATTAATTTTACGTATCGACACACTACAGGACACCCAGAGTGAAACAGGAGACATGAATATTAGAGGATGCAAGAAAAAAAACAGAACACAGTGATTTGTTCCTCATAAACGTTTCAGAAATCAGAAAGACAGGGTAGGAGGGATCTGAGATGACAAGAGTTCAGTATATATGATATATAAGATCTTACTCCTACACCCTAGTTAATAATTTGATGGTATGTTCACCAACAGCAAGAAAAGTTGTCTGCCTCTACATTAAAAACCGATGGTTTAAAAGGCTCACTTCCTCATTGTTATTGGTTCAGGGCGCACAATGTAGATAAGGCTTTTCTATCATTATCTGCATTAGGGGGAATAT
>JBBMJY010000026.1:13366650-13404228 GCA_037833715.1 Toxotes lorentzi | reverse complement strand
AATTTCTCTTTATTTTGAAAAAGCTTACTTGAGATGCTTTATACTTGTCTCTGTTGATCATCAAAGGGACATCATGTAGGCTTTCCTCACTGATACTCTTGATGAACCTTGCGTGACAGAATCACTGTAGCTAAAATGTCTGGAGGCAAATTGGATATTCCTGGCTCTTCACAACATGAACTTCGTTTTAAAAGCAACTGAGAACAGTTAAAAAAGAGCTGGGAAAAATCATTTTCACCTAGACATGACCACTTGAATCATGCTCTGGTTGGGCGCTGTGCTGATGTTGTTGTGTTAGATGTTGCACTGGAATACAGTCCTTACCCTTAAAAGTTCTATATACTCTCTATATTTCGTGTTAAAGCAGCTACAGAGCAATCAGATCTGGGTCCCACAAGATTAAGAATCAAATACCTCTGCTGCTATGTCATACCAGAGGGATGAATACACAGCTAAAATACTGACAGAACACTTCCTCTGAAGACTGGTGGAGTCGTGAGAGGACAGAGGCCAGAAAAAGGAACATGAAAGAAGAACAGAAAAGAGTTTCTGCCTTGAGGCAAAAGCAGCAAAAGGAATCTGGCAGCCAAAAAGGAAGTGTCCAATCAAATAAGCTGCTGGTCTCGAAGACTTGACTGACTGATTTGCTGGCTGCTTCAGAATCCAGCTGCATGTGTGGATTCTTTGACTCTGTATGTTGTGAAGCCTGCTGGAGCAGTCTGGACCTACATGAATCTGAGGAAGCTGCAAACTGAAGGCTAAAAGGCTGTGATGTGATTCACTAGCTGGTTTGGGACTGAGTCTGGGTTTGCCTGTTGCCTATGTGGGCAGACACAGGTGGTGCTGTAGGCTTGCTTCAACACATTCACAAGCACAATGGAAACATGCTGATGTTTTGCAGGTATAATGTTTACTATTCTGACTATCTTAGTTTTAGCACTAAACACAAAGTGCAGCTGAGGCTGATGGGAATGTCATTATGCAGGTATTTAGTAATAGACCAAAATATTGGAAAAATTTTAATTTGGACCTGATGATGACATGAGAGGAAAAAGGGGTAGAATGAATGTCTTAACCAAATTTTATGGAAATCAATCCAGTAGTTGGGATATTTCACTCAGAACTGCAGATATACCTCATGGTGGTGTTTAGGTGTTCACCAAAGTCATTAGGATACACTGTCAGGGAATCACGACTATCTGGACAAATACCAATCAGTATCTTACATCTCACTTTACTCATCTTGACATTTGAGTAGTCAGTGACTATTTTATTGGCCATCAGGTCTACCTTATATCATTTGAGTGCACAATCCCTGGGGATGTTTTCTTGCTAGTTCAGCAAACTAATTTAGGGCCCACGTCACAGGCTGCTGTCTGCCTGTCACTCATTGTCACATCAGTGATAGGCAAGTGCTGGTCACTGCTTTAAATTTAATTTATAAGATTAAGATATGCCAGTTCCTCATGTTTAAAAAAAAAAAATAAATAATAAAAAAAAACTAACATTGTCCCTTTTTTTCCACTATTGGCTTTTATATGTCTTTCCTCTTGTTGTGCCAAACTAAACTAAACTATGAGTAGATAATAAGCAAATGTTTCAAGTCATGTTCATAGTAGTATGAACTAACAAAACCATAAAATCACACTTACAAGAATTTGCACAGTCAGTTATTACCAACAAACAGCTTGGTTTGTGATCATCGCCATCCATCTATCTCTACTGCAACTGAACAAGCAGTGTTTCAGTTGTGACGTTTGGGAATCCATTAGGAAAAAGAAGACGTGCAGTTGTTGCAGCCCACAACCAATTATCTTTGTGAATTTGTTCTGCAAGATCAAGTGCTAGGATAGGATTTAATCTAAATGAAAAGAGAAAAAAAAATATATGTATATATATATATATATATGTGGGGAAACCTATTTTGCCCATTGAAGTGCCAGGTTACTGCACTTGCACAAAAACAGCACTAAGCCAGAGGCAAGGCCATCACTGAGCAGCAGTTTTTAAGGCACAGTTTTTGATCATATGTCTGCGCTGTTTAAACACAGATTCCAGAGTCACAGTGATACTAAGCAAAATCGTTCACCATATTGTTCATTAGTATTTAGGTATTTGGTGGTTGTTTTGTACTTATCAGTTTATACCACTGACCTCCTGTGTCTCCATTATAGACTCCTGTTGTGCAGTATTTAGAATATTCTGTGAAAAGATCTAATATACTGTGTAGCTTCATCCAGTATAAACACTTTAAAATGAGTTTTCTTCAACTGGAAATTAGTCTAAAACTCTGAAATTGCTTCAAATATCGTCTAGTTTAAGGTCAGCATTTCCTGCTCACCTCCATTTTTGCTGTAGACTATGTGTCACGGTGTGTGATGTGACTCGGTGCGTTGCCTCATTACTGTGAGCTGCGGGAGCCTCCCAGTCCCTAAAGCTGTGGTTGTCTGTGTCTGGTAACCCTGGCTAGCTGGGACACAGTCAGTGAAAGTGAAAGGAGCTAATAAGCCAGTCCACACAACAAAGGAAATGGATTAGTACCAGGGGGTCTGTAGTTGCATGTATGTGTACTGTATGTGTGCGTTGGTCTGGCCGTTTCTCTGTTCAGCGATGTCACACTGTAAGTGGTGGTCAGAACATAAAATTACCACCTGTCAAATGGAAGCAAAACTTTTTTTTTTTTTTTTTTTTTTAACCAGTGACTTTTATGGGTAAGGTTCCTTGATTTGACTTCTGTAGATACTTATGCTATTCTGGAGTCCGTATTCCCGTCTGATATTTATCTAATTGAACCAAAATTCATTAGACAAGTCAAGTTTGTGAAACCCTTAATTGGTCCCCAAAGATTTCATAACACCCATACTGTTAAACATTAAATTAAACAAAAACACCACCTTCTCAGGAGAACAACAGAGGCTCTCATTAAAAAATGATGAAGACTGAAAGAATGCTTGAGCATCTGGCTTCACAATGGGGCATCAGTGCCCATTTGGTCACTGTCATTGTTATTGTTGTTGCCATTACATAGAAGGAATTGTACATATTGGATGATTCAAATAAGGAGAAAGAGACAGGCTTTGTTTTGACACAAGACGTTCTCTGGCAATTAAGTATTAAGTAATGCAGCCTGGTTTAATTATCACTGACTCAAAAAAATGTCCAAAATCATAAATAATGACCAGCTCATTAGGTAGTCTTTTGTAAACCTATCATTGACAAAGTACTATTAAATATTAATTATTTTTAAAGACTTAGCAAACACAAATAACAGAACTCAAACAAAAGCACATACGTTATTAATGTTGATAATGAGACTCCTCTATGGTTTCATATGAGTCAGGTTCATGTAAGGCTGTGACTACTTTTTACATGAGTCTATTAAGGTTGACACTGTGCTCCATAATCAGGTCATTAATCAGCATTTTACCGTGGGATTTACTGGCTGTATTTATAGCTCTATCCGTAGGTATAATTGCAAGCAAGCTGCTATAATTAGTCAGATAGACAAGCACATGCTGTAATTTGAGTGTAGTGAGGCAGAGACCATTGTAGATGCACTGCAATACAGTTTTAAACTCAGACAATGCTGAAAGTGACAAAATATTTAACTGTATTTTTATGCCCCCGAGTCTGCGACAGTCGTGGCTGGAGGCGTTATGTTTTCGGGTTGTACGTCCCACTCTCGTGAACATGCCTTGAGGGGATTTCTTCAGCTTTGGCACACATGTTCACTTGGAATTAAGGATGAACTGATTAGAATTTAGTGGTCAAAGGTCAAGGTCACTGTGACCTCTCAAAACAGGCTTCTGGCAAAACTCAAGAATTCATACCCGAATTATAACAAAATACACTCAATATCTTTTCATTACATATATGAGTCTGGACAGCACTGTAAACAGCAACTTGACTGGCTGGTGGAAGCATACAACTGCAAGGTAGTAATTCTAGTTGTGGAGGATGGTAAACAGTATTGCCTGTGAGAGACACAGTCTGCATCTGATGTAACCGGCAAAGTCTCCATTTTCAGGAGATGAATGCTAAGCAGACTCTTAATGCGAACCAACAGCCTGATAGCCATGCTGGAAATAAACATGTCTACATTTTAGACAAAATAACTGCATCTGATCCTATAGAGTAACAAGGGCTTAGGAGAACTTTTCTTCTTTTTGTTTGTAATACTAATACAAATGTTCTTGCTCCTCTTAGCTAAGGGCTCTGTCTCTCTGTTCAGCTGTAAGTGACCATGAGGCTTAGAGAGACTCTGTTACAAGCAGGTTTTCTACAGCTTATTTCTCTGCAGCTCAAGAACGACCTTCTTGTAGCTGCCGTATTTACCACTGGTGTGAGCATGACTAACATTAGAAAGAAGAGATCAGAAGTCCACTCGGATATAAAAAGTAAATACCCATATAAACTTTTCACATTCCTGTTATGGCATCAGCATGTCCGGTGCAAGTGGTTTTACACTTTGAGGTGCTTTGGGAGTATTGATGGTTAGTGAGAATACACCAACCTTAAATAGTAGTCACACGGTTTTCTTGTATCTTATAAATGTTGAACAAAGTATTTAATTCATGGGCTAACTTAACCACTAAAGAGAGAAGTCCCCCATCTATAAAATTTGAATTGAGCATCAGCTTCTGATGCCTCAGATGCTTGTTTTACATTTTTACTTTCACTGGCCATATGTTTGTTTATTGACATATTTTATTTATTATTGGCTGATCTTGTGTAAAAATATTTAGTTTTTTTTTCTTACACTTTCATTCAGAAAACAACAGACTTTACAGTATTTTTGACTGACAGGAAGTGACCATGGCGACTACACATACAGTAACGACATGGGCTTCTTCTAGTGTAGTAAGGGGTGTGTGTGTTGTGGTGGAGGGTAGAGAGCAGACTCTGTTCTGTGCCAGCTGGTGCAGCTGTCACGTTAATAGGCTCAGGACAGGATAAAGGATGGTCACTCATTCACAGAGAGACACAGAGAGGGTGGATGGCAAAGTGTCACTGCCACCCTCTGCAATTGTCCAACCCACGTGTTAATGAACAGACCTGAATTCTGTTGGACTGTCCCAGATGGGTTTTTCACCATCAGCAAATCATCCGGGTCAGTGTAGAACCTCTTGGCCCCCATGCTTTGACAGAGTTGGCATCCCTGTTTAATTGCATCCTGCTCTCATGACCTTGTCTGGGTTCCAGATTGTTATCAAACTGCCTCATGTTTTTGTCAGAGGCTTTTCAATGTGAGCTGTCGAAGGAGCTAAACTGTTACTCACTCATACAGCGGCCTCCTCTCTTCTGACCATCTTTATATTTTATGACAAGCAACTATTAAGTACTATATAAAATGTGTGTTTTTAATTACAAATTATTCTCAGGAGGTGAATAACGCCGCAGCTTTAACTGCCTCACTAATTTGCTCATTAGGCTGCTCATCCATAATTCAGTTCACCATATTATATACAAATGTTTTGTAAAATACATCTCTAGATCTTTTTGATGTGTATTATAATGGGTTCAAAGCACCTTTTGTTTTTATTCTTTTTGCACAGATAGAAGACGTAGCTTGAACAAGTTGCAATTGGGGGTCATTTGTCACTGACATTGTATAGTATAAAGTATGTGAGGAAGTCTCATAATTGCCTTGGCATTTAGGAGAGGAACCTTATTATCTAACCAATCATGTTCAGTAAAGTTCAAGCTTTTCTTTCAACAAACTGAAGCTCAACATTTTTTGTGCTCTCACACACATACAGTAACATTCAAGGATGGATTTGAATTAAAGTCATGGAAATCAGCCATAAGAGTCAGTTTTGACTGTCAGGACTATTTGAGGTGATTCTGTTTTGACTCATAAGTCATCCAGCCTCATAGCTGAACACATTTTTAGTGATTTTCATAATGCACTATGTCAGTTGGTCTTTTTGCAAGACTCTGTTATTCTTCAAACTTGTAAAACCTGTCAGTGCTCAGTCATTTAACTAGTTTCTCTGCCTCCTGAAGCTTACAGCATAGGCATGCCTCTACTGTCTTTCAGTTTGTCTGTCTGCTTGTTTACCCTAAGCCATCTGTTCATTTCCCTATTTAATCTGCGTCTCTGTCTGCCTGTCTGACAGTTACTCATCCGAATGAATAAATCATCAGATGCCAGGTGAGACAGGTCAGAGGTCTGAAGGTTAAGTGTGGTTATGAAATTCCCTCCAGACTCTTTCACTTCACATTTCCAGAAGTCAGAGTCCATCAATATTAAAGGTGACATATTATGGCCCTTTTCCACAAGTTAATGAAATATCTTTGACATGCTTTGGTCAAAATACTTCAAGGATCAAGCACCACAACATCCTTCTCACCCAGGCTAAGCAGCCCTGTTCAGAACAACCAGTTTGAATGCTTGTTGAGCCACTGCTCATGCTCCCCTCTTCCTCAGGGTTTGTGCTACCATGGCAATGGTTGAGTGTGAACCCTGGGAAAAACATGGCTGCTTGAGAAAACATAGCAGTGCAACCAAATATGTTTATGCCAAAAGAGGCTCCCAAACAAGTTTGAGAATCAGTGATACAACAGAGTGTTTCTAAATGGTTTGGCATTTCTTTTTGTATGTTTGTACGTTGGCTAAGGTTTTATGGTCTTGCCAGCTGTGGTGGCTGTGTCACTGTAGATCGGTAACAGGGGAAACTCTGCACTAATGTCTCTCCATAGTATGTCTCTCATAAGCGTTTGAAGAAAGTTAGTCCAGTAGAATTTTACAACTTTACACAGTTGGTACAGTCAGTTGCTCATAGTTCATTTCATGTTTTCCCATAGTAAAAATAAGAGGTGCTCACACACCTGTAACCATGACCTAGATCTTTAAAAGTGAGCAATAATCTGTGGTGTCTTTTCCTTATTACACCTTATCTACAATTAGAAGAACTTTATCATTCACTCCCTCGGACATGTAGTGCCAGTTCAGCTCAGCTGCCCAGAGGAAAACATCAGATTTCCCCACAACCGACTCTCAAAAAGCGAGTTGAAATGGGGTCTTTTTCACTGATGCATCAACTCATTGACTTTTAGGTGACAACGCTAGCTGTGTTCAGGGTATGGTCAAGGCATAAAACTACAAAGGAACTCTTGTAGTCATCATTTAAGAAAGTCTAGATTAATTTTTGCTGTAAGTTGCAGTTTTACTTGTTCACTACCCCATCTATACTTTACTTTTTGCCTCAGTAAGGAAACACTGCAGTACTTAGCATAGGCACTAAATCTAAAGTACGTACTGCCAAATGATCCAGTACAGAGCTAATTCCTGGGCAGACTGGGCTGAGCTAGGCTCATCTCTTGGCTGGGCCCTTCCTCTCACCCAGTGGGAAAACAGTGGCTCTTGTCTGTTAGTGTGTGATGCTCCTCAAATGATGGGTGGGTTGGACGGAGTAAAGCACTGAGTATTTAACATTTTCATTGGGAAACCGAGGGTCCAACTAAAGGCACCCATCATTCCAGAGTTGTTTGATGTTGAAATAAATAAGTGTGAATTTAAAGATTTCAGCGGAAATCAAATTATTTTCACCTCAGACCTGAGTTCGATGTGTGAGAACTGAGATGAAAATGTACCTCAACAGGGGAGCAAAGTAAATGTATGCAGCGTTGCTGCCACTTTAAGTTGCTGTTTACACCTTTTTTCTTTTTTTTTTTTTGAAACATCACTCCTTCCTCACACAGAAACCATAATCCCATTGAACAACCCATCGCATTGTATTCTTACAGCCTCATATTTGCTGCCTTCTGTGTTTCTTGTGAATGCTGAAATGACTGCCCTACATTTGAAAATGCCACATCAACTCTATTGTTGTTTGTCAAATCCATTTGAAGTTCAGTGGAAGCCAGCCCACCCACAGCCCTGCACCCGCCTCTTTGAGCTGAGAGTGCCGTCGGTGTGAGCGTTATAACGCAGGCTCTTTTGGAGTAGAGAATGGTGTGTTTCTGATTTTCTGTCTGGTTCAGTTCCCTTATAGTGAACTGGGTTGACAGCTTGAATGCTGCACTCTGCACGCCTCAGTTAAACCTGGCTATTGCCCGCCACTGCACACACTGTGTTTTTCTGTGCTCTGACAGAAGAGGAAGCCTTCGTACGCACCTGTTTCTATGCTCAATACACGCTCAGAGAGTGGGCACTCACAGGTACCCATACAGGCAAACAAACTGAAGAAGCACCTAGATGTGCAAGCTTAAAGCAGGGTCTCAGAAAATTCATACAGACTCTTGTCTTAGTGTGTGAGCGTGCATGCAGGCACACATACATGAATGCACAATGAAAGGCAATCATGTTGAATTTACAAAATGCACTTAATGAACTAGTCATTGCAGTGAGCACATGAAAAGATGATTATTCCATGCTGATACCCCTTAAAGGAATAAAGCTAGAAAGAGTTAGATGTAAATGTTTGTTAGATGTTTGATACTGCTGTCATGTCTATACAATAAATACAGAGCCAGTTAGCTTGGCTTAGTGTAGCTCTAGGACTGGAAGAGATCCAGCTGAAAACATCTGTTTCAAGGCAACAAAAACCACCCACAAGCACCTCTGATGTAGTTTGTTAACTAGTGAACTTTAGCCGTTTCCTTCTGTTCCCAGTCTTTGTGCTAAGCTATGCTAACTGGCTGCTAGTTGTCCCATCATATTTATTGTACAGACATGAAGAAAGAAGGCTGATAAGCGAATTTCTCAAAATGTCAAAGTGTTCATTTACATATTAAATAAATACCAGTGCAATAGAGTAAAAGGAGAGAAAGAGAATTTAAGTGAGAGAGATTATTGAAGACAGCTGAGTGCTGGATTGTCATAAAGAAGATGTGCAACACTGTGTGTATCCAGACTATTATAGACACACACACACACACACTCAAGCTTTCTTTATTATCTACATTCATGCACAGTCTTCGTAGCTCATAAGTGCTAATGTTAAAAGGCTTTTCAACATTAGCACTTACCCCTCTCCAAAGTCTCCTCATCTCTTTCTCCTGCTTGTTTCTCCCGTCTATCATTCTCAATCCCTGCTCTTTCCCACTCCTATCCCTTGTCCCCACTCTTTTCCCCCTTTTTCCTCCTCCTCCTCTGTCTCTCACTCTGTCTTTCACTCTCACTCATACACACAATCACATGCAATGACATTCAGATTTCTGGCTTTATTCAAGTGCTGAATTATTAAGGGAGCCAATTTTAAGGAGGTCTGCTCTGCAATGCTGTGAAAACACAATCTCCATTTCAACTGCAAGTGTGAGGAGAGACGTGAGTGAGTGAGCCAGAAAAGGAAAGACGAGGGAAGAGAAATTAGGGCAGTGATTTCAAATTCCATTTATGAATAAAAAGAAAGTTTAGAAAGTTGTTCACAGGCATTAAACATTCTAAGTGTGTGGGTTTTTGGCAGTGCGGTGTCTCCGTGTGAGTATTACAGCATGTTTGCATGTGTGTAACTGTGTGTTTGTTTCTGTAGGCTGTGGCTGTCTGTGCATGCATGTGTGTTTGTGTGTCTCCCAGTGTACAATAGGTGTCACTGTACACCACAGGTATCTGCTCCAGTCCCTGACCTTCACTGTGTCACAGCATTTTATTGACCTACTCCACTTTTTGTCTTTGGGCCAACATTTTCAACTTTATTTATTTTGCTGTAACTGCAAATGGATTTTTAGTGTGTTTTTATTCCAGCAACAGTCCAAATGGTGCCAGCGTCCGCCAGCGAGGAAGGTGCTGCAGGGGCTGGGTGCCAGCACCGCACTGTCATCAAAGTGCAACAGATTCCTTTAGCACATAGAGAGAGTTACTGCACTGTTTTTCATACCTGGGCACATTCTTGCACTGTCTGTTTAAATATGCCACCACACACACACACACTTGGCTTTAGTTTTGTGAATCAGTGGCATAAGGAATATCAAAGGCACATTTCCTATGCCTGCAGAATGCAGTGACTAATTTTTGATGGTTTTAGGTCACCCACACACGTGCACTGAGCATGAAGAGTAGTTGTAAACTGAATATATGATCAAAATCTTTCGTGGGCCTGCTTTCAGTTATGAGCAGTCTAATCACTTTTTTTTTTCCTATTAAAAATGTGTACGCCACGTCATAGTGCCCTGACAGCTGCTTAATAAAATAGAAGTTCAAATTGTCCAGTATGGGAAGACAAACCTTGAGTCGTTGCTCTTTTAAAAGCGCAACAATTTTTTTGTTATATTTGATGAGTGAATTAGGTGATGATAGAATGCATATATCACTGATTCAGCTGTAGTAGATTTATGTTTCTGTTCTATGTTTATGATTGTTCTTTGTTTTTCTTTGCTGTAACTTATTTCTGCTGCATTGACCCACCTCCCCCACACATCAGGCACGTGTTAGTTAAGGCAGGAACTCAGTCATGTGATCAACATGAGCTGACTGTGAGCTGATCTAACTGACCTGAAATCATGTGTGACACCTAAACATGTTGTTCTGTTGTAAGCTTCCTGTATTACATTCCACTCATGTGTTCTGCTCCATGCTGTTGTGCTGGTGTCTCCCTGCACCATCACGATCTCCTCCTCTTCCAGTATGTGTATGGTAATTATGACAGTCCTTACCTGTGTATCACTGTATGTTTCAAGCTCTTTGGATTCATATAGAGAGCCTTCTGAGTCTATGACGCTAAATACAGTTGTTTAACTTGATGCATGTTTCCCGTAGAGGGATAAACATCTATTCTGAACATTTAGTTCAGTTTGTGTCAAACCGAAGAGACTCAGTGTTCAAAAGCCTGTTTTTGACCTGCAGCTTCAGTGAGACGTCTGTTTTGGAGCAGTTACAAAATGCGAAGGTGGACAGACACGTGGCAGAGAAACTAAGAACACCACCCTACACTACACTACACTACACTACACTACACACACACACACACACACACAAGAAACACAGTGAACCCATGAATCATGGGTAAAGAAATAAAAAGAGCTTAAAACGGTTATCAAACAGAACAGGCATGTCTATTCCATTATATTATCCCTCACAGCTCACCCTTAACCCTGTTCACTGCCTCCTCAGAAACCTTTTTAGAAACGCGTAGATGCTTAGAAATGGCAGCATTGCCGGTAGGATGGCTTTCATGCGGGGATGGTGGGTTTAAGACACCATGATCACACAGATTGCTTAAGAAACAAACAGGCTATTAGAAGGTATTTTGGCACCTGCAGAGAGAGCACTATAAATGATTTGGAAGCTGCATTATGTAAGAAATATATTAGAGCCAACATATTATACATATTAGAGCCAACTTACCTTGGGAATATATATCTAAACATTTGTTAAACCCTCTCTGAAAATTCTCAGACGTCTCATAACCTGGGAAATGGAGAGCAAGCACGGAAGTCTGCTACTAACCGGTCCTCTTTGTTGACTCTGAGAATACAGAGATGACACATGTAAGATAGTCATGGGAGATACCACTGCTTCTTTACAGCATTTCATCCTCGACACCTAGAAGAGATTACGACGAGATACAGCTCTCGTCTTGTAGATCACAAACTGTGGCCTGATTGTTAATTTAAGACAAGTCTTAACGATTAATTTCACTTGAATTTCATTTTCACCTCCCTGACAGTAATCAGAATTCAAGTGCCCAGGACCACTCGCATTAGAGCTGATAATCACCTATTTGCATAACAGCATCATCAGTGGCATTGATGTTATCTGAACATTTAGGCATGTGCAAATGTAACTGTAAATGTGTGTTCATATCAGAGTTTTTGTACTGTTTATATTTATTTGTGAATTGGCTGATGGCTCAGAATAGTACGTCTCATAGTTTTTAACATGTTTATTGAACTTAAAATGAGCTCAACACCCAACCCCCACCACCGAGTAGACCTTGTATTCTATTACAATGACCTGTTGCGCCTCAATAAGAACACATGAAAAGTAAGGATAGAGGAAAAATAATCCAAAATATATCTGAAAAGGATTAATACTCCCTTCTTACGGGGTTGTTGGGAGGAATGTAAGGTTGCTAAAGTATCGGCTCACAGAACTCCATGTGGAAAAAGACTTAGTCCCTCTCAATGCAAATTTTTCCAGAGGAGTATCATAAGTCCAGGGCTGCTACTAAAAGTGATGTTTGCTATCAGTTAATCTGCCAGTGTTTTTTTTTTTTTCAGTTATTTGTTTCATCTGTAAAACCCAAAGATATTCAGTTTACTCTAATGATCGTTTATCAAAATAATTGCTGGTTATTTCTAACAATCAACCAATTGATTAATTGACTATTAATTGACAACTGCAGCTCTTCATCTGTTTGCTATGACAAAGGAATTCTTCATGGGGGCTCAAACACTGTCACATTAGCTTGTGCTTATTATGTGCTTGCCATATTTAAAATATGTCTGTATGTTATAGTGCACTTTAGTGTGCTGCCACAGACATCTCAAAATTATTTCAAAAAAGTACCCAACTGACATTCCAGGCATTTCCCAGTTTTCTCTTTCTACTGTATCCACTTGTCAGCCAAAAGGGAAAGAAAAAAAAAAAAGATTTCCAAGTGAAGAAACTTCAACGTTAAAAAACGAAGACTGATTTAAAATGCTGACTAATGATGTCTCCTGAGAAGCTGTTTACTGCCTCAGTGATAGAGATCCCATACCAAACTTTACTATCAACATTTTTTTTTTTAAAGTTCTTCATGAATGTGTCCCTTCAATCAATGTGTATGCCAAATGTCAAGAAATGGAAAGCACGATGGTTGATCTCAGGTCTTTACAAGACATCACGAAGTAGTCAAAGAAATGCCAGCAGTGTGTACTTTTGTCTACGCTCTATTACTTTTTTTTTTTTTAAGATTTTATCATTTAGTGTGTAATACACGGGAACTCAAAGATAAGTTTAAAGATTTAAAAGCCTTTTTTCCCCCCTTAGCAACAGAATGCACAAAGAAATACACAAGAGACCCATTGTGTCTGTTGATTTTATTTTCTCACACATAGTTTTTAACACACTCAAGTGCACACAGATAAACTGTAGTGGGAAGGTGCTATTTTGCATTCACTGGCAATAGCTTCGGTCATTGACTGCTAGCTCATGTATTCATGTCATTCATGTATTCATTTCATTCGCCTCAGTTGTTATTACTGAATATACGAGTTTGCTCCTGGCCGAGTTACCACGTAATTGAGTTTCTGTTGTTCCTGGTTAAACACTATGCATGTCTTCGTGTATATTCCATGATGAGGGTGTGTGCACGAAACATAAATGACCGATCTGAAGAATTTAGCACGAGTGCGTTTAATTTAATTCGAACAGTTTTGTTGGTCCACTGTGACCTGGGGCCGGTAATTTCATTGGTCTGATGTGAAGAGGCTAAATGTTTTGTCCACATGAAGCTCGTTAGCCCGTAAAAATCTATAAATTAGCCGCATCATTGTTTAAGCCACAGGGTTCAAAGCGTGTGAAAAAAAGTAGCGGCTTCTAGTCTGGAAATTACGGTATATCATCAACTAAACTAAACAAGGATGAAATGTGAAAAGGCTTTTGCTCACATTCCAAAATACACAGAATCACACACAACTGTATACACACATTTATTCACCAAAGTGTCTAAACTCAGACATGTTAATGTCTGCAGTGGACACGGCCACACACATGCACATACATGCAGACATGTTTGCACGTACGCTTTTCGTACATTTGCTCCCCTCCCTCTGGCCCATAAACTTTTCATCAATGTGTCGAGAGACAAAATCAGCCTCATGAAAAATGAATTCTCACATGGCAGGTAAAGCCGCTCTGTTCCTGCCTTCACTCACGCAAAAACAGCCGTTTCTTTAAATTCATGATATGAAATTAAAGTATTACCTCTTCCCCAAAGCTGAGCTGCCTGTTTGTGAAGGGGACAGGAGGAGAGGACTCAGGGAACGCTCTCATTTCTTCATGTGTGGGACATTGAAGACCTTTACAGTGTGACAGTGCAAGACAACATCAATATTTAAATGCGAGTATACAGGGAAATTTGTAACCCCCTTTTTTCTTCACACACATGCACAACACACACTCAGTGAAGGTAAATGTTGTGGCTGCGACTGAGGCCACTCACCTCGAGGGAACATCTACATGCACTGCAGCAGTCAAGTGCGCAGACAGAAATGTAGACATGGTAGTAACAAGATGCAATGATGCATTTTATGTGTAGGAGTTTTATTTACTTCTACATCCTCTCTCCCGCCCTCTCTCAACAGTATGTGTGTGTGTGTGCAGCTCTGTGCATTGTTAGTTTGGTTATGTAACATATGACGACTAGAGTTCAGACAAATTTTAAGAATGATATATATATATTTTTGTTGTTGTTGCAGTTTAGATGTGAAGCATGAGGACATCCTTTTTGAAATGCCGTGGAAGACGAAAAGGAACATGAAAGGGGAAGCAAATAAACGAGAGGAGGGGATAAGAGAGGAAGCCAAAAAGTGAAAGGGAGAAGAAGAAGAAAGCAGGGCATGTCAGGAGAGGACAAGTAGAAGAGGAAGACAGGAGATGAGAAAGGATGAAAATTAGAATCATCAAATTGAGAAGTGAAGAAAAGGTAATGGAAGGAGGGTAAAGGGAGTAACAAGTGTAAATGTTTGCTTTATATCAACAGCCGCTCTTATCTAACACTGCAAATACACAAACACACTCACATCTTCTCTCTTTAGTGTTAGATAATACAACAGAATAATCAGCAGGTATCTGCCTCCTCTCACTGGCCTCTGGATGAGAATAAAACAACACATGACATACTGTTCTTCCTCCATCCTTCCCACTGTTGTTCCCCCCTCCCTCTTCCTTCTCTCTATACTCCCACCATCCTTCTATCATTCCTCCATCTCTCCCTCCCTCTTCCCTGCATCCCACCCGCCCTCCTTTTCCCTCCCACCAGCCTTCCATCATCCCTCCATCACCACACTCCGTTCCTCACCTCCACCGCTGCCTCTCCCTCGCCGGCTCTTCCTTCATGCGACTCCCCTCTCTACCTCCATATTTTCCTCTACCGTCCAACTAAGCTTCTTTATCTTCGGATTTCAAATATCACTGAACCATTTACACACATACACATGCACTCACAGTGCTACTGAGCAGAGGAGAAAACAAAACATCTTCCCACAGATGATTCTAGGTTACATAAATGTTTTGCTGAATTCCTTGACATTTGCTGTTGATTTTCATTACTGCTTCACACTGATTCCATGATACACAAAGACCAGGAGATTGTTGTGAACTGTAGGAGCTCACATTTATTAACTGTGTGACTGAATTAGTTGTATGCAATCTCTCTTTTTTTTTTTAACCATTAACACATACTAACAAATACTAAAATGACTGTCTTAAAAATATACAGTTTCTTCCAGTTACTAAAATCTCAGTCATGCATGGATGCACACACTCACACACCTTTTATTTAATCTCATGCATTGCATATTCACCATGTAATGCCATGTGGGAGGCAAGGCTTCATGTGGTTTTTAGCCTTTTTTGAACAGATGACTAAGAATACACTGTTGCTATTCAGCAGCAAATCTCAGGAGTTGTAGTAGGATAAGTTACGTACACACAGACATACTTGTGAGGACACTCACTTGACATAATGCACTCCCTAGCCCCTTACTCTAACCTTAACCATTCCAACTGCTCAACTGTAACTCTTACCAAAACCCAATTCTAACCTGAATCCTAAAACCAAGTCTCTAAAGCCCTTTAAAGTTGAGGACTGACCAAAATGTCCTAATTTTCCCAAAATGTCCTTATGTCTGTTGTCTATGCTAAAATTGGTCCTCACAAAGATATATGTACAAGTACACACACACACACACAGTTGTTTGAAACCTTATTTTTTACAAAGGGTATTAAAACCAGTGTGTTGCTGTCCTTCACATTTTCTTCCACAACTTGATTGTGTGTGTGTGCGTGCGTGCACGTGCATGTGCATGTGTACACATGAAGGCAGGGGACTGACGGTTTGATCCATCAAAATGACTTAGGCAGCAGGGCACAGCGTCGTTCTTCATTCTTTCCTCCTACCCAGAAAAGCTATTGTTGACCAGGGACTTCTAGATTCAGGGCAAACCGAGAAAACTCACTAAAAATCTGTCTGTGGAAAATTTCAATCTGTCATGGAGTCACAGAGCCCAAGTCTCAAAGCTAGTCTGACACAAAATCACTGTTCCCTGTAATCTGGGAAAACATCTTGTCAGAAGATTTTTTTTTTTTTTCGCAGGGCTCAGACAAAATCTTCTGAATTGTGTGTTGATGTAGTGTTCATATAGTTGAGCAGAGCGTGTGCTTATTTAACCATTCAATTTACCACTGCACTGATTGATACATGTAATTTGTATGTGACACCTCTTTCAGATATTAGTAATACCATAAGAGGAGGGATGGTCCAGACCAAGGAAGACTTTTAGTTCTGGTCTGTTGTGTGTTCACACTGACTTTTTACAAACAAATCAAGGGAAGTAAACATGTAAATATGAAGTCATGGGATACAGATAACTTCTTCTCTGGGCTAGTTTTGATAACCGTCATTGGTAGGTTTTGCAGCACCTAACTTTTGAATTTAACCTACAATCACATTTCTACCATCACAAAATCCCATTGTTCATCTGCT
This sequence comes from Toxotes lorentzi, assembly GCA_037833715.1. Lineage (NCBI taxonomy): Eukaryota > Metazoa > Chordata > Actinopteri > Toxotidae > Toxotes > Toxotes lorentzi. The sequence goes on along the minus strand of JBBMJY010000026.1, from coordinate 13,387,594 downwards.
TTGCTTTCACATCGCAAATAAACTGCACCAGAGACCGGTCCACTTGTTTAGTCTTTACCGGAGTATGATTGACAGCTTTCACAACTACCCAAATAAATCAACCAAACACACAAAGGCAGCAGAGTTTGTTTGAACTGAACCAAACGGGTTGAATGTGAAGTAACTCCAAAAATGATAGGAATCTTTTTGTGACAGACTTTTTAACCCCAAAAGTTAAAATGTCCATCATAGTGCTCGGTTCCTGATTGGTACCATGGAATGATCAATACACATCCAAAATTAAATTTATCCTAAAACAAAGAAGGTACCAGATGTTAAAATGCTGAATTCAAACTGATGTAGTCATTTCCTAACAGTTCCAGCTGCTGTATTTGCTGCAGAGTGTTTGTCTTGAGTCAGTAATACAGAGAGAGAGAGAATTGTAAGCTCAGACTGCTTTAGGGCTGAAACTGCTCTGTTTTGGAGATGTTCCTTGGTTAACAGAAAAGAAGCTGCACGACTCTTATAACCTGCTAATCAAAGCTTAAAGAAGAATTGAAAATTACACCCAGATTTCTAGCTTTTGGCTGTAACCTGGGTTGGCTGATTGAATCCCTTATTCGCGGTGGATAAATTTAATGGTTTCACCTGGGCAAAAAAAAGCGACTAATTTTAGTTTAGTGGCAGTGACTTTTAGAGAATTCTGTCACATTCAGCTCCCGATACCTTCAGAATAGCTTGGCCACACGTAGTTAGTTCAGGTAGCCACTGCTTTGTAATGTCAAAGTAGAAAAATGTTGTTTGCCTCTCTGTGGCAACACTATTGAGCCAATGCTGTCATACAGCTAGTGCCCTTATAGTCGCAGGGCTGAGAGGTTTACAGTTGGGTCATTGTTCTAGGCCCCTTATCCTCTGCCATGCTAGCACTTTATTGACTGGGTCACTATACCCACACACACGCACACACACTTGTACTTCTATCTTTGTGAGGACACTTGTTGATATAATGCATTCCCTACACCGCTGCCCTAATCTTAACCATCACAGCTACTCTAACCCTAATCTAACCTTAACCCGAAAACCAAATCTTAGCCCTGAATCAGCCATTTGAAGGTGTGTCAGAGAGGGAGGACTAGCCAAAATGTCCTCACTTTCTCAAAATATCCTCTCTCCCTGAAGTCTATAACTGGTCCTCACAAACATAGAAGTGCAAGTACACATACACACACACACACATGTACACCTCATTCATCATCAACTGGATGCTTGTCAGAGCCCTGGTAGATTACTTCCTGTAGCTGATTGTGGTTTTTGTTTTTATAGCTATCCTCACACTACCCTACAACCTCTTCCCTGTTTCATAACCACCAGGCCATGGAAAAGGTATGTTCCTACTGTTAGATCAGAGATCAGATGTACAAATTGTTTACAGGCACATAAAAGTACCCCTTAACACCACAGTGAAAAGCCTATGTTGTCGATAATGCCCCGCTGTGCCTGTGTAGCTTAGAATTATGGCACATGCATCTCTTTGTTGTAGCATTAACTTCATGCTGCCTCTACACCAACAACGCTGGCTTTATAGACACTGACTTGTTTACATATTCAGAATGATGAGACTGCACTACAGCTGAGTTTTTATGCTCGTTTACTATCTGCTGCAAATCTCACCAACAGCCACTTCATTAAAGCAGGGTCCCAGTAATGTATGGCTCTATATTGTCAGTATCCCAGTTCTCTTTGCTCAGTGCTGCCAGTTCAGCTGAGAGCACTACAGCTTGTACATAACACAAGTAGTGTACAAATAGATGTTATTGCAGTACTTAAAACAGGCCTGCTAATTGAATATTTTTAGTAAAATGTTGAAACTACAAATGATCTGCCCAATGGCCTCCTACTGAGTAGACTGTCTGCTGTGATCCCTGCTGTGATGAGACTTCTAAGAATTTGTATTCAGATGAACACAAACAGGGTTGCTGTTTACCTATGGCACTTTGAAGACTCCTTAAAGCAAGTTTGCTTACATGTTGAAATAGCTGCTGATAAAGTCCCTCAGAGTTAATTAAATTAAACTGTAACTGGGTCTATGCAGCTCGGTGTCTGCTGAAAAGCTTTCCCTGAACACGCTTAATATTAAATATCTGCTTGCTCTTGAATGAAAATCTGATTCTGTTCGAGAGTCAGCTGCATACAAACGGAGTTGCGGCTCGGCAGTGGGTGCATTTCATTGTGGCTCAAAATTTGATTTAATAACAACCACTGGACTATAGAAATGTTACTGCTGAAAATCAATCAGCGGAGCACAGTGCTGTATGGTCTGGGCACCCATGAGACCATTTCATAGTCAGAAGCATTTGTTTTAGCTCCGTACAAACAGGGACATTGTTCTGTCGAGCTTTCGTGTTTGTGTTGTCACTGCACCTAAAAATCTAATTTTACTGCAAGGGCTGAGGAACAGTGTGGGCTGCTGAAAATCTTAGACCATTAAATTACAAATGTGTGTGTTTACCCACGCTTATTCCAGTGTACTGTCTCAAAACTGTTTACATCCTGCTCACTGAAAATCCAACTACCATCAGCAGGATGTTTTTCTATGGTCACAAAATGAGGAGTAAAGCATTTAAAGAAACATTATGTGTGTCTATAATGATGCTTGACCTCATTTGGTGAATTTCAGAACTGTTGAGGTGGCAAAAATCAGATGTACGAACACAGTTCTGTTATAATGAAACGGTTTTGAGTTGATTACAAAGATGTCTTTAATTGTCACGTTACCATTACCATGTGCTTCATCAGTGACCAGTTTAAAATGGCATGATAAGGACTTGACACAATGGATGGAATTGTGGATAGAAAACCACCCATGAAAAATTAATGGTTGTCTGAGTTTAGTATATATATATAATTGATCAGAGAACTTGGTTTGAGTTGGCACAAGTTTGTGATATTTATTGCCACCCCCCCTCTAATGGACTTCACCCATTTTGGTGCAGCTGATGTCAAGGCAGGCCATGAAATTACGGAACTGGCACAGGTGGAGAAACGGGAAAATCACTAGAGCCCAATGAAAATGCCACTTTGCCGGGGAACAGTCACTCTGCTTGATCTGTACTGCTCTTAAATTAGGACCCCCTCGATGAACAAGACTGCCCTTCAGCTCCAGCACTGTGGGGAGAGGCAGCAGCAGTCAGGCATAACTCACATATTCAGCTCTACACCCTCTCTTGTCTACCACACGACATATAGAGTAACCTCGCTTCTGGCAATTCTCCATCAAATTGTCAGCCATATCAGCTTCTCAGCACCAGTACTCAGAGCCAAGAGACTCATCAGGGAGAGGAAGAGAGTTTACCACCTCTATGAGAATTGGGCCTTATAGTTTGACCTTCAGTCAAACTGCTGTTGGATTCAGCAGTTGGGGACGAGCAAACTTGGACAAAATAAGAATAAATTGATGAGCAACTTGGGTTTCCTGGAGAGGAAAAGTTTGACAGCTCTTAACTTAAGCCTCTGATCATTTTTAGGAGAATAATCAGTTTCAAAAAACTCATTTTGGTTTAGTTGTTATCTTGTTTAGGAAGCTGTGAAACACAGTGCTTCGTTCCATTATTCTTACTGGCAGTTTTCTGCATTCGTGTGGGAGGATGTTGCAGACATAATTATGATAAATGATAAATCACTCGCTCACTGGATTTAGGTAGCAATTACACTCTCATCTTGATTCTCAGTTTGTGCGTGTGTGTAGCTGCTAAGCATATGAATGTATGTGACTGCAAGATGTGTGTATGCGACTGTGTGCGCATGCTTTATTCGCAGCTAACTCCAGACCATGTAACTGTTTCTAATAGTGGCCACAGTTATGGGATAATGACGGGATAATACTGAATGCTAAAACATAGTAGAAAATAGCACATGTAGAGAAGTGTTAGAAATGTTTGTTTATAATATGTTGTTTATAGTATATACAGTTTGGGTGTTTAAACCAATTATAATCAGAACTTTAGGCTCCATGTAAACATACCTAACATAATAATACTCGACACTGCCTTTCAAGGGGTGCTTTGGTGCCATGGTTGAGATTAGCATTACCTTGTCATAGAGGAAAAAGGGTGAATCTACCTGAATTAATCACTGATTTAATGCACCACCCAGCGAGCATGCCTTATGATCCAAATCAAACACACCTGTGATGCTCCATGACCAACCGGTGTGCACCTGGTGAGGCTAACTGCTAAATGCTAAAATGCTTACAGGTGGACCCTCCAGCTTTGACTTCAACATTCACTGTGAAAGTTCTTCTTTCAGTGAGGTGTGCATGCAAAAAAAAAAAAAAAAAAGACATCAGACACTCCAGTAGGCCATAAAACATTACACCACTTGTTCACTGGTTTAGTAATCTATGACCGCACAGGTGGGACAAAGTCACTGTTTTGTCAAATTAAATTTCTAGTCTTGTTACCGAAGTTCCAAAATCAAGTGATCTCATGTGTATGTGTGTTTTAAACTTAATAAAAAACACATCACACAGGTTTCTTGGCCATTTGCAAACACAGCACCTTCAAATAAAACATGCTTATTCTCTCGAAATGACTGCTATAGCAGCATGAAGGTGAACTGTAAACTAATGTTGACATTGTGTCCTCTGACAGTCTTTGTTTGAAAACAACCTTCGTTTAACCAGTGTAGTTTAGGTGTGCATGAATACTCTTTCTTTTCCATGAGCTCCCTGGCTGATGTGTTTGCCACTGAGCAGCTCCACTAAAGCAGCTGGGGGTTAAGTGCCTTGTTCAAGGGCACCTTAGCAAGCACCAGCTTTTTCACTCCCTTACACAGATTTATCCTGCCGACCCTGTCCGCAGAAAACTGCAGCCGCTTCACTCACAAGAAGAAACAGAAAAACTCCATGATAGTGGGTTAGAGAATCCAAGTACAGACCATCACTGACCTTAAAACATGTTTTCAAACATTGGCTGGTGTATTTCAGGCAGCAGTTGTTTTCCAAAATGAATATACTCCATTCTGGTATGAAAGTGTTATCTTCAACCGGTGTTTCCTGGCAACTTGAAGGCTACACAGTCTTAAATGGCTTTGTGGATTTTGTGTTTTTAAGATCCCAGTAGCGGTGCCAAAGAACGTGAAACTGTGGTGTACTGCTGACTGACTGAAACAGCAGCCAGGTGGAGTTGAAAGACGTGACCCCAGCTCAACCCTTCATATCAAGGCCTCAGGGGAGCTTCTGAGACTGGTACAACTTCACTAATGATGAGTGAAATGTTTCATCTCTTCACCACATCCCACCCACCAAACTGTCTCTGGCTTTCTATCTGTCTGTCTCTCGGTCTGTTTCTTGCTGTCTGTCTTTCACTCTGTCCTTCCCCCTGTCCTCTCATCCCCTCTGTCTCTCACAAATTCCACTTTCCTTTTCACATTCCGTCCTCCCTCTCTTTAAGTCCCTCCTCGTGTCTTGTCTCATCTTCCGTGCCGTCTGGTTTCACACTGCGTCTGTGTGGGCAGTAACTTAATGACCCGGTGCTGCAGGTAGAAAGCAAAGGCGCTCTGGTCTGATTCTCTATGCTGCCAGGGATGAGTCTAACTTATATCCGTATGCTCTGTGTTAAGACAGAATGTGTGTGTGTGGGGGGGGCACGCACACACACAGAGATCTATTAACTGTCGCACAGTGAGAGAGGAGACCGGTTTTTTTTTTTAATTTTTTTTTTGTGTGTGTGTGTGTAGTGCTGAGAGGGAGACTGCAGGATGTGTACAAAGCATCGTGTCAGTGTGTGTATTTGTATGACACATATTTTGATATATGTGTCGTGTACATTCTGTACTCGCAAGCACATTTGCAGGCATGCACATCTGTACATGTGGCTGCCTGCATATTTCCCTGAGTGCTGTCCTTGAGTCATGAGTCACTGGTTAGCATGCTGGCCCATAATTGGATGATGAATGGGCCTTCTGGTCAGGGTTCTGCATTGTGATTGGGTGATTTAATACCAGCTGCTCCACAGGTTACTGTGTTGTTCGTTGATCCACATTACCCAATGCTGCTCATTGGCTGGTGCATGTGTTAATGCATGTACCTGTATTTATGTGCAACTATCAGTGGATTTGTGCTTTTCAGATGTTACAGTTGATTTATCTAATGTAATGCTCATGACTTGAGAGTTAATAATGCAAAAATGTTTTGGTTGCACAAATGGTGTGAAAATTAATGAGTCATGACTTTAGAGTCATTTGGATGTTAATTGGGTGCTAAAGCCTGTGCTTAAAAATGAATGTGTAGTTTCTCAAAAACAGTGTGTACCCACAATTTTTATTTGCCTGCACAAATGTACACAAAATGGTTTTATTAATGTCCCGATCAAATGAGGTCCCAAATACAAAGAGGTACAAACGTAGACAAACTGGTCCCCATTAAGCTTATATGATGTGTGTGTCAAAACCTCCTGGTGAATTAACACACACAATAAGGTGAACATGAAAAAGCCTATCTATTATGATTCTATGGTTGTTTTAAGCTAATGTTCCAAGGATGAGTGTAAATATGATCCGGTGTCAGCAGCACCACGATTGGGGGGGGAAAAACACTGAAAAACACTGAAAGCTTGTACACTACCTACCAAATGATAGACAGTCAAAGATAGGAACGAGCTGGTGAACAATTTAACATTTAGCAGCGAAAGAACCATAAATTTGTCTTTCCCAGTCTGCTCTGTCACAGTACATCAATGTAAAGTTAAAGGAAAGGCTATTGGTCGTGTATCTTGCGTTTTCAGGCCCCCCGTGCTTTGTGCTGTGGTTTTTGTTATTTCAGCAGCTACAGTGTATTGATAACAGAACTGAAAACAAACATGTTTAGCTTCTATCCTTAGCAGATACTACACACTACACTAAATTTAAATTTGTGCTTGCTGAAAATCAGGGCACCACCTTCTATAGAAAGAAAGTGAAAATGCTGAGTAATAATAACCGTGTTACTGAATAGTTGGACTGCTGTATTCATGGACATGTGCCTAACCAAGGGGTTTATGTCACTTCAGGAATGCAGCTACAATTTATGACTGAGTCTGTTCAGTTTCTTATCTGAAAGAGGCTTCTCAGTGTGTGGGAGACAGAGAATGGGGGAGAATGTGTGTTGTTTGTGTGTGTGTGTGTGAAGGACGGAGACAGGGGAGGGGGGGAGAGGGAAATTTATGTGGTTAATTCAGATGATTTCTTGTTTGTTCAGCGAAGCTTTTGTCTCTGTTCCATGAGCGCGATTCCCTTATCTGGTCCTTTTCGTTAAGATCTACAGGCAGCGTGACTCCAAAAGGCTGCAAAGTGGTTCACGTCCCACTGTTCATTGCCTCTTTGGGTCGGAGAACGGTTGTTCCTTGTCTGGCCAGTATTAATTTTTATTGTGCTAGGTGAGAAGGGGAGTTGGTCCAGGAAGTCTCTGAAAAGTTTTATTCAAAACCCACCATTTATTACCTAATATGTAATATGCTGACTATGAGATTTTTTTTTTTTTTTTTTGTCAGCCCCACAAATCAGAGAGCAACACCCCACCGTAACGCACAAACCACCATAGAAAGAGAATTTATATTTGGTGTGAGACAGAGGCACCAATTGTGTTTTTCAGAGACAGTAACCTCAACAGATCATTAAGTAGTATAATGCAGCTTAAAACATGCTGTTTTTTGAATAAGGGGCAGGAAATTTAAGCCTTTTAAGCCAAGGCATGTAAAGACGATGCAGGTAGAGAGGAAGTGGTAGTATGTAATTTTCTTTTAAGGTGTACTGTGTGATAAAATACAGTGAATATCACAGACTGATAACAGTGTAAGAGTTTCAAGGGAGTAGCTTTTTTTCCCCATAATGTATTATCCTAATCAGACTTTATTGTTCAAAGGCAGAGAGAACAAAGAGTATTTATCAAATATAAGAGATGTTCATTAAAGATTTCGAGCCAAAAACAAGGCATGTGGTTTATTTTTCTGGTTTCTTTCTTTTATGTGCAGTTGGAAGCCTTAATTTATCCATTATTTGTGAGTGAATCCATTACTGAAGATTCAGATAAATACATCTTTAGGCCACAGAGAAAATTAGACCAAATCTCTTCAGGCCTGTAGTTGGAAAAAGCAGTACGCTGCTATTGCAGTTGTATATTACTCATAATCTCCAAATCCCTGTTGACACTGGTGAAAGTTCTCCTACAGGTCTGTGTGTAATTCTCCTCCTTAGGTTTAAAGAAAACTTTCCTCTGAGGACTTCCTCTTACAGCTTCACTCACCCTTCTGTTACAGTGCGACGGATGAGCAGAGAGGTCTGCGTGTGTTTTAGCACTTGAAATGCCAGGTGCTGAAAGCTAAAGATTTTTTTTACTTAAAGACAGAGACCAGTGGCCTCCCAAAGGATCTGTCGGGCACTTCTTGCTAAAAATAAATAAAAGTGATTGATGGACACAGATCCATAAGGTTTATATCCCAACCAGTCGCTTTTTGCCTGTAGTGTATTAGTCACATTTCTTTTGTTGTATCTCTGTATTAGTCATATCCTTTGGTGCTATTACATAATCCTCCTCAGACTATCTGGCTGTCCCCGCACTAATGCAGCCTTGCGGCCTATAGTTAATAATGCTGCCAAAAGCATGTACTGTTGGCATTACCACATTACTCATAATCTCTTTAATACCATTTCATGCATTATTAAACCCTCAGTGGTGGTCATTTCCTTGTGCACTGTGTGTAGTAAGTGTGCACTTTTTCCCTCCGTTTTCACGTCTGAATTAAGCCAGTTCAGCTGTGTTATTTAGACATGTATCTAAGTTTCAGTTTTATGTGGATTTAATTATTTGGAATATTAGGGCGCTACTGGTAGTGATGTTTCCTCCCATTGCAGTGATGCCACAGTAGTTAGTGTCCCACGCTTTATCACTGACATGACTTTGGTAGTCAAAACAAGAGAAAAGAGGAAAAAAAAAAGTCATGTGGAAAGCAGAAGCAGGAGATCTTACCATCAGATATTCTCTGGATCTGTATTTGAGAAACGGACTCAGTGACAAGCCCCAGAAGGATTTGTGAGTGACGCTGCATTGGCTGTTTTTCTCATTTTCAAGTAGGTGAGCCTCTGTCTGATTTGCTGTCCAGGGAGCGCTCATGTTTCAGTGGCCGGCATAACCATGACAGTGCCTGAAATTCATGGAAGTGTGAATACAGTATGCACATTTTGTCACCCTACAGGAGGCAAGTACATGGCGACTGTCGGTGCTGGCCAGTTATTGAAGTTCTAGCATGTCGTAGCCACATTAGCCTTTTTAACATAAAGGTTAAAGTTGCAGGAAAAACTTAGATTAACATAAAAATACATTAGTCACAGCACGCATAAATGTGCCACATGCCATTTGTCATCAGTTATTTGCATTTATTGTAACTTGTTGGGAACCATTCCATCCATGGGTGCCAACCCCTACCTGCTTAAAGCAGGCTCACTGTAAATGATTTTCGAATATGTTTCAGTCCACGGCCTCCTACCTGTGGTGCTTTTACACATGACAAGAGCACCAATGTGCATATCATTTTCATAGCTTTTTAGCCTGAGCCTCTGGATGAGAGAGAAAGAGAGGGTTCACATGGGTCGTGGGTTGAAATGTTTTAAGAGCCTCCATTTTAAAGCCAAAAGCATGTTCCAAGTACGTTTATCAAGAATTGTCACAACCTGACAACCCATGAAAGAAAACTGGCAAACATCCATGGCAAATCTTCAAGGATTAGACATTTTTGTTTATGACTGTTTTCCTTTTCTGTGTAATTGTAGGGATTTATGCATATATAGAGATTAATCAGACAAAAATAATATTGAATATTTCCAGTTTCAACATGTGCTTATCTCTGCATGGTGACATAGATAGGTATCCATAGCAGCAGGCTTTTGCACGTGCACTTTTGCAATTTACACCAGTATTTCTAGAGTTTGCAATAATTACAATCATTTGCAAAGTCTCATCAGCAGTGACTTCTTTCATTTCATGAGCACCAGCCAGTGCACAGTCATTGGCTGGCACGCATCGGCAGTTACTGCAGACAGTTATTGCAGATCATACAGATAATCTCTCCAGGAGCTGGACACCCTGAGGAGAAGGTCGTCACATTATGTCTGTGCTACAGCACAGAACGTTTATGGATCTCACTCTGGGATCACAAATTATTCCTAATAGGTGATCTGCACAAACACATGGTTGCAGTTTTTACTTATGCTCCCTTTGCCTTTTAGATATGGAGGACATGACATTATTAATAAACAAGGGTAAAAGTTACAAACAATTTGTTCAAACCGTAGGTGGGTGAGAAAGCGACTGCAGTCTTTCACTCTGAGACTGTGACTGATATGCCATGATCTTTGGTTTCTTTGGACAGTAAAATTGGGCACTCTGATCCAAACACCATTTTACCGACCTGAAGTTGTGGCTGCATCAAAGCAGCTCTTTAGAAGTCTGTAGTTGAAAGAGTCTAGTTAGGATCAGCATTGATTTCCCAAAAGCCAAATACTGTTGTAGTTGTTTCTACACTGACCCACAGGCCTCCTTGGATCTAAAATAGATTTTCTCTCTTTTCTGACCTATAGGCTTTCACACTGCCACGAGAAGTATTATTAAACACGCATCTTTTGGGGTCTTTCTCATTCGCCTTCCATTTCTGACTCTGGCCTTTCTGTCTCCTTTCCTTGCCGCGTGTCTTTCTGTCATTCGTTTCTTTTGAAGTGATCCAGAGTGTTTTTAGCACTCCTGGAAAATGTAAATCTTGTGAGAAGCAACAAGAGCATGAGCACCATAAGAGGCACTGCATTATTTATTGTGTGCCGTCACAGACTACACAAGAGGAGTCATGGTGGTTTAAAAAGGCTGGGTGGGCCTGCTGAGGAAACATCTCTCCAAGGCCAATAGTATCATACCAGTTTAGCAGGGAGTTTTAGATGTCAGCGCTAAAATGCCGCTGTAATATTTTGCAAGCGCCAGTGCCAAGTGACCCAAACTCTCGTGGACAACCACTGGAGTTCTTTGTCTTTATGCCAAGTCTAAAAATAAAAAAATACTGTGGCTATCTATGGACCTGGATCAAAAAGTGGAAAAAGTGTTGCTCCAGTCCTCTGCACAAAAGTGTTTGTATAAAGGAAGTGACACAGAGGGAGCACGTCTGAATAAGGTCTATTTGAATAAAAAAAACCGTCATTTTTCATTTCTGGAGTGCCCAGTTATCGCAGAGCCACACGTGTAATTGACCTTGAGTCCCAGGATGAAATTAAGTGACTGAATTTCAGACTTTCTCTGAAGTTTAATTAAGCAATTAGGCAAAGCAGTAAACTCCCCTAAACCAGTGTTTCCCAGCCGTTTTTGTGTGATGTGCTCTCACATCCTTGTCAGATAAAATCAAACGCCCCTTCACTGCGTTTGCACCTGCACCTGACATTTTCTAAATGTGTTCATTCGGATTGGATTTTAACTGGAAATTAACTATTAATGAAATGATAATGTTGCAGTAAATTGAGTTTTATACAAATGAAGTGTCAATGTTTAGGTACGTTTGTACATCTACCACCCTGGAGGAGAAATAATTATAAGTCAGGTGTACTGTATTCATCAAATAATATTTGATTATTTGATGATTTAACATTTAATGATGATTTAAATTTAACATTATTTGTTAAATTTTCATTGCGTCCCTCAAGTTCTTTATGTGCTTCTAAATTTTTCAACTTTGGGTCACATGTGCCCTTTGGGGAAAAGTAGGCTGAAGCCCTGTCACTCTTTCAACTAACTATTTTATACGCGTTGTTTAGTTAACTGTATCTGTACCTGCCTCCATTTTCAGCAGTAACTTTCTCATAGCTCCTAAATGATTTTGATCATCCCGCCCTCCTCTTTTTTAGGCCCCTGTCTGCTTGCGTTTTAAAGTGCAAGATAGATGGACACAACAAATCCATCTACCCTCCATCTCTTCCTCTATTCCTCCTCCTTCCTCTCCAAATCCATCCCTGTTTAACTATCTCCATGGGGACTCTAGAAGATGTCTTCCATTTATTATTTATTTCAGTGCCTTTGTCCAGCTGCTCTCTGCTGTCACATGCGCACGCACACACGGACACACATATGAATATATCTGGAGTTGACTCTGTGTCTTATCCTTCTCCCATGGGTTTATTTTAGTAAAGGCTGTAGCAGCAGTAGACAGAGTTGTATTTCGGTGAGCTCCGCTGAGGATAGAAGTCACATCTCAAACACAAGTGCCTTAAGATTAACTAAATGAAGACAAAAACAAGTGCACTAATGCTAAGAAAGAAATGGAGCTAAAAAAAAAAAAAATAAGGAAGCAATAAGAGAAAGTAGAAACAAAAGGAAAATGAGCAATTATTGAGAAGGCTAGAGGAGAAGGGACAGATGGAGAGAAAGACAGAGGGGAGGGAGAGTAAAGGCTTTGTTATACTAAATGGGTGCCAACTGGAGAACTGACAGGACCATTTGAACCATCAGGGCGAGTCTGAGTTTGTTGGGCAAATCTGGGGCTCTAAAAGTGAAAGGCTTAGCGTCTCAAGACACTGGCCCCTCACTTTGACTCCGGTCAAAATCCATCCATAGTTTTTCCACACTGTGCGACCGCGTTGGACCCAGGCTTGAGTGGTAGGAACTGGCAAGACTGAAAATCTGATAGCAAATCTGATGTCAGTTACTTTTACCATCACCAACAAAGGATGGTCAAATACTGCATCAGTGGTTGTGTTCTCACAAGGCTGGCACGATTTGGGATCAGATGGTAAGAAAACTAGACGCTAGTGATGGAAGACTAATTCATTTTTTATTGATTAAAAGCATAAAAGATGAATTGAACATGAGCCTGTCTTGCTTTATAGTTTGTAACCTTTGTTGCATAAAAAGCAATAATCCACTTGAGGCTATAGTAAAGTGATTTTAGAACGACTGAGAGAGGGTTTCTCACTGCAGAGCCTACGAACAGCTCTCAGCTGTTGTAGAATTACTGTAAAAATACCCTCTTGTGGTTTATTGCTTTAAAAAAAAAAAAATAATAAATCTGCGAGCACTCTGAAATACAAACACTCCAATTTTGTGCCTCTGGTTCTGCGAATGCCAATTTGCAAATGCATGTGTGATGTGTGAAGAAGTATTCCGTCAAATTATTATACTCACTGATTTAAATAAATCTCTCACCACTCCATTTATTCTCACCACAAGTACTTCTTCTCAGAGACAGTACAGTAACAAAAGTCCAACTTTTTTTATTTTTTCTTCCTCGTTTATTTGAAAAGTGGAAAGAGAGACCCAGAAGAAGGTTCTGTCAGGGTTCGATCCTCGAGCAGCAGGGGCACTAATGTAGTTCCAGAGGCAGGGAGGGTTTGAACTCTGAGACCAAATCGTTTTTCAGCCACAATTTAGACAAGTTCAGCAGAGGAAAACGCAAGAGCGAACAGTGTTTGAGTGACAGCAGTGAAGATAGTTTCACCCCTGAACGAGATGCGAGCAAAGAAAAGAGACAGAAACAGAAGAAAAGATGGAAGCAACAAATCTCAACAGATGTTTCAAACATAAACAATGAGAATGAAAAAGCTGAAGGATGTTTCCACTGTCACGTTTTCACAAGTATTGATTGTTAATTTCTTGAATTCAGTGCAGTCAGATCCTTTTTGATACTGTAAACCAGCTGTACAAAATGAGAGAGCAAGGAAAAGTAATTGAAGTTGGTTTCCCGAAATGTGTGGCGACAGTGGTGGTCGTGTGTGTGTGTGTGTGTGTGTGTGTGTGTGTGTTTGACAGAGTGAGACAGATTCTGCAACTCCTTTCAATTATCTAGAACTCAAACTGTTGCTGATGCTGATAACACATTCTGCAGCCCACACGACTTCACGGGGTGGGGGGGGGCTTTCAACACACATTCCTTGAGGTGTGTTTACTCTGCATGTGTACTGTGTGTTAGCTGTGTATTATGGGAAGAGTTGCGTTTTTTAATGTATATGTGTGTGAATGTTTTAACGGTGTGTGTGTGTGTGTGTTTTCCATTTGCATAAGTCATGAGATTTTTGATAGTACCTTGAAGGGAAATCTTAACTTATTTGTGTGTGTGCGTGTATATGTATGTGTGTAGGGGAAACAGAGCTGCATGCCTTCGTAAGTACACAGGTACAAAATGTGCTGTGGAATGTGAATATAAAAATCCTTGGATTATACTTGAAGAAAAGACGCGCATGAGCAAACAAGAACTCCTGTGAGCGACAGCACAACACAACAAACAAGCCCTGAGCTTGAAAAGTACACTGATTGACCACAGAAATATAAACACCTGTGCAATGTCATGCGACAATACAATATTCCTGCAGTAAATACCACATTAATCATAATGTTTAGGTGCGACCACAGATTTAGTTGTGTTTTTTTTCCATGACATATGTTTCAGTGATGTACATTGTGTACTTCGAAAGGCATTGTCATATTCTTTTCAGCCTCAACAAAAATGCAAGAATCAGTGATCTCTCAATCACATCACGTACAATGGCACTAAGTGCAGCCTATATGAATTACAAGATTACAATTTTAATAAGGATTACAGGGTTTTTACAGGGTTCATTTCCATTAGTGCACAGGGTTCTCTGTTTGTGTGCACTTGAGTGTCTACAGAGGCCCTGTCGATGACTTTATAAGAAAACAAAAATAAAATTGAACACTTGAAAGTAATTGCTTATTTTTTCTTTTGGAAAGAAAGAGAAATTAAAAAATCCATATAGCCTGACTTTCCACCCAGTTTCATTGAAATCTGTTGGCAGGTTTCTGAAATATCTTGCTAACAAACATTCAAATTCTAACCATGTCCCTAAAATACCTAAATAAATAAATAAATAAATAAATAAAATGGAAGCAGTCATGTCTTCCATTTAGCACATGCCTAAGGAAATAAAGTGTCTCATGTTGTAAGGTTGAGGTGCGGTTGCTGTTCTGTGTAATAGCAGGAGTAAAAGGAACCTGTGTCCTGATGTGAGGGATCCATGATCCCTGCTCCCTGTTCATGGTTCTTTTAACATACTTACTGGTATAAATAAAGCGCATGGTTCGGAAGTGAAAGCCGATGAGTGGTGGTTGTTTCTGTGTGTATCTCTGCTTGGCTGGGACAAGTATGAGACTCATTGTACCATGTGAATCATCCTACTGTGCAGCAACTACCTGCTTGCCGTGGTTGTTAACCGCATGACCGGTCACACATAGACGAGAGGAAAGCGAACGAGGAGGAAGCGGAGAGCACTGAAGACGAGACAGACAGGGAAAGAAGATAGAGGGTAAAAATAGAGGAGGAGCTTTATAGACAGAGAAGTAAAGAGGGATAGTGAAAGAGGAGGAGGAAGAAAGGATCAGAGACAAGGACAGGTTTGGTGTTAAGCACATGACTGGACACAGATACGAGACAGAGAGAGGATGGAGTAGGAAAAGAGGAAGAGCTCACTAAATGGAACATACACAGATGGAAGAAAAGAGTGTGAAGGAAAGAAGCACTTTGGTTAACTTCATTACTACACACTGGAAAAGAGAAGACTGGATGGAAAGATGAAAGAGGGGAAAGAAAAATAGAGCAGACCACAGGTGTGCTTCAATACCTCAACCCATTTTCACTGACTGACTGGTGAAGGTACAGTCATGCATGATTTAAGATGAGACGTTTTTAAGAAAAAGGGTTAGAACTTTGAAAGGGACAGGACACTGGACAGGAGCTGGAAACTGAGCACCTTGCACCTCACAAAATAGATAGTACACTCTTGTTGTGGAGAAAGAGAGTAGGTCAAGGAAAAGAGGTCAGACAGATAAAGACGAAGGGCCGTCTTTGGAGTTCGAGACTAAAGTCAGCCACCCAAGCCATACAGAAAGTAGTTAAACTTGGAGTGTGTGGGTGCTTAGAAACATACCCTTTGAGTTTGTTTCCTCCAAGAAATATTACCACAGCATACAGTATTACATCACTATATTAGCACTATATTAAGATAGTGTTCTATAGTGATTAATATACCCAAAAAGCAATATATTACCATAGTGGTTTTTGTGTAAATTAATCTTCTAGCACAGAATCGTCTGCTGCCATGTTCCTTTAAGGCTTTTTAGAACATCCTTTGGTTCACGAGAACCACAAGTGACATGAGACAAGTATGACATTACTTTTGGTTAATAATTTCTTTCATAGCTGACACTGTCAACACTGTGTTTGAAAAAGCATAAAAAAGTACTCTTTTTAAATGTAAGATTCTGTTCATGCTTGATGTTTAGTGCCTTAGTCAACTAATTACACTCTTTCATGCAAAAGAAATGGCAATTAGATGTAAACGTCATTATATATCATTGGTTGTTTTATGTTTTCCTGAAAGGATTTAGCAAGGATGAGATCAAATATGGTCTGCTTGTCAAGCTGAAATATCTGAATTATGGATCATTCTCCGAATGATCGATAAGCAGCACAACATATTCCTCTCTGAGGCATGGCAGAACATTAACAACTGGGTATAAATATCAAGAGCACGGGGTATTAAAAAAAAGACAGAAACTATGAATAATTGTCTGCTTTCTTATATGAATTCTGCTTTGTTTAGTTGTGTATTAATCAGATCTACAGATTGCTGATTACCTTTATTAATAATGAAACGGCAAGAAGTGCTTCACTGCATTTCATAAAGTCTGTGTTAGTGTATCTAACAATTCATGGCTCACAGACGGGTTAAATCAGGACTCATAAGTTTGAGGTAATGGTTTTGATCAATTTAAGTGAACTTGAAATGAGAAAAATCAATATATAATTTAGAAAAATGAAAGGCTCCACAGAAAATGAGCTTTTAATATTAACACTACTGGAAACTCATACAAATCATATCATCATGTGTAGTGTCGTATGGCCCATTCTAACAGAACCAAACATGTCTTCATGTATTACAAACTACATGTGAATTACCTCTGTGATCAAGAGCATAATGTATCTATAATGTGAAGACATAATGTATTCAGTTCATTCAAGTGTGCATCAAAAACCTAACTATGAAACGATGCTAGAATGTTTTGACAGTGATGAAAATCTTTTACTTTCTGTTGACCTTGTACAGTACAAGCATTTTTCCTCTGGGAATTAAGCAATTATTTAATAAATGAAAAGGAATCAAAGCCACAATACGTAGAATTGTTTTTTGTTTTTGTTTTTTTAATATTTGTTTTCAATATAACAAAATCTTCATCCATTATAATAATGGACTGCTGACACTGCTGACTGTGTGTTTGGGGGATCTGGGGGATTCCAGTGGCAAAATGTTCACAAATGTATGCGTAAAGGCTTTCACTTCTTCTAAAAGCAAACACACAGGAGTTGAAAACGAAACCTGTGCTGTTTAGAGTCACACATCAGTAATCACGTCCTCACCTAATTGTTTTCTTGTATGAAAACACAGTAGATATTTCATTTAATGGTATGACTTTACGCTAACTTGAAGAAATTTTGCTTCGGAAAAAGATGCAAAAAGCCTGTCAGCTGCGCAGCAAAGCTCTGTCTACAAGCCGATCAGTGCTCCACTAATGGATTTCTGCACACGCACTCACACACATGCACACACAGATGGATAGCATAGGATAGAAAGAGAGGGAGGCAAAAGCAGATTCAGTCAGTCTGAGAGCTGATCTGTGCTTCACTAATGGAGTTCTGCAGAGTCATAGCTCTCTGGTCTCCTAATTGACTTCCTGTCATCTGCATATCATTTACATACTGTTACCCTGGGTGACGAAGAATATCTGTGTGGCTGAGTGTGTGTGAGAGAATGTGTGCACTCCTGTGTGTAGTTAAGTGGAGATGAGTGCAGTGTAAACGCTGTTAGATAGACCCATTAATCATGTGCTTAACCTCATCAGTAACTCCATGCACACAGACACAAGCAAAATGAGAGACAGAGGGAGTTGTAGAGAGAAAGAAGGGGAGAGGGAAAAAGAGAGTGAATGAGAAAAACAAGAAAGGAACCTTAGTGACAGCTGTCAGTGGTAGGTGAGTGTAGCTGAGCAGGTAGAGTGAGTCAGCCGATACGCTTGGTTGTTCATTCCCCAGCTCCTCCTGACCATAAAGCAGGGAGACAACTCAATGCAACTCATTCCACCAATGCTCTTCTTTTCTGTACATTCTATAGCCTGATACTGTGAGCATTTGCATGCTGGACATTTGCATTATCGACATAATGAGGATATATTGTTAACTTATCTGCTGCTTACTGACACCGTATTTTAGAGCTGGACTAGCTGAGCGCAGGGTGCACTCTGTTCTGATCGACATCTGCCAGGCTGAACTCCAACTGTAAGGAGCTGGAGAAGGTTCTGCTTGTACTCTTATTCTACTGGCTTGGATGACTAGTGAATGTAATGCTGTGGACACCTGGCATTTTATGGTCAGCATTTAGTACTGTTCTATAAAGAAGCAATGCAGATATCACCAAAAAAAAAAAAAAAATAGATAAGAGAGAAAAGTAGGGTAAAGTGAGGTAAGTGAAGCAAAATTACAAATTGAGTGAAGAACCTGTTCTCCGTATCCGAAAAAGGAAACTAAATCCAGCCTGATCCTATTCCGGTGTTAATCTGCCAACAAAGCCAAGATGATGGAGAGAATAATGAGATTAACAAACAGAAAGCAGTGCGAGCAATGGGACACACACCTAGAAATACAGACACACTGTATATCCTGTTTCTCAGCCGGTGGCCCAAAATAAATAACTTGGTATGGTTGATTGTTACTGGGCACATTTCTCTGTGCCAAACCAAAGAGGGAAATCCATTCAAAGTTTACTGTGTTTAAACACATAGATGCATATAAGCTCCCAAGCTTTGACAGACATGACAAGTACACATGCATTTATTATGTATAGCACGTGTTCAGCTCATATGCTTGTAATTGTATCCATTGCTATTCACCGCATCATGTAAATCCTTTTTTGACCTTTGTCCCACGTCACCCTCTTTCTCTGTCTGTCTCTGCTGTCACTCATCGCTGCACTCCACTGACACACACTTGGAAGCACACGGACAGCGCTGAGACAAACGGCAGTGAGCTGAGAGACCGTCCTTATAGCTGCGGGGACTGCGCTCAATCCTGTGCGACAGCGACCATCCATCCTGCTCAAGTGTCCGTCAGCAAAACACTGAAGTCCTCCCAAGTCAGATCTGCCATTATCGATAGGAAATATCACACACACTCAAAATACAAGAATGGAACGCACTCAAAATTCTGCAGGTGTGTGTGTCTTCTGATTTATGATACGACTTCTATATCCACCTAGCGAGTTAATCCAAACGCAGTCATGATCACATAAATCGACTTTGTGCCTTAGTGTGGGTTACATGCATGTAGCATGTGTCGTATGTGAATGATCTTAATATGTGTGCACACACAGCATGGGGTAATGTGTTATTTTGAAGTCTTATCTGATAAAAGGTGTTTTTAGTGTGTAATGACAAGATTGCTGAGCAGGGGCTCAGCAGGAGGTTGAGAGAGAAGGAGAAAAAGCTTAAAAGTGAGAACGAAAGAGAGTGTGTGTGTGTGTGTGTGCTTATCTAGGCAGAGAAGGGGGGGTGCTAACAGAAAAGAGATGAAAGATAAGTGGAGAAAAGCTGGAAGTGGTATGGGGGAGATGGAGAGAGAACAAGAGGCCTGAACAGAGAGAGGAGGAAACAGAGCACGAGAGAGAGATTGAGTCGTTAGAGAGGTCTAACCTAAAGTGCTCTAATAAAAGAAACACTAATTGGGAGATAAATGGAGACAGAGTTCAGAGACAGAAAGACAGGGCTAGAGGACACAACAGATGTAGCTGGATAGATCTGATTCAGTCGGAATAAGCCTTGGTGAAGTGGTGTACAAACACATAGCAATGTTAACAGATAGAGGAAAGATTTGGTATAGTACTTGCAGGACAGTTTAAAATCCAGAGCTTGAGTTTTCACATACCAGGTGTATGACAAGTGGTACATTGCGAGGTACAGGAAGGCAAGTTTAGCTGATGGGAATATTGTAAGCTTGGTAAGGATTATCAGTCATAAACCAAAGCCTTGGATCAATAAAAAAAAATTGACCTTACCAAAATTTGAGACAGTCCATCCAATAATTGTTGAGATGTTTCACTTTCTTGTATCTGCAATTATGTCTGTACAGACTTTCATGGCAATCCAGCCAACAGGTGAAGAAACATTTCAGTCTGGACCAAAGTGGGGGACTGACTGTCCGACAGACCAACCCTGACATCCTTAAAGCCATGCCGCTCTCCTAGCTCAAAATACAAATAAAATATTTATCGTAATAACAATAGAAAAAAGTAACACTGCCTTTTCTTGGACAGGCAGGGTTTGGAAGTCTGTTTAAACATCAGCTGAAAAGACTAAAACAAAGAAAGAAAAAACTCTTTGTATATACCGTAAATTATTTTGTGTATTTCACTTGTTTTCCAAAAAGGCAAATCTCACTGGTTCATTTAATTGGCTCTCACCATCCATCTGCCCATTTCCACATCACTGTCAGCACTGCCTGTTTGTCAGCTGATATATCTTTCAGGTCGTCTGCTGGTCTGCTCTACTGACTTATCTCTCTCTCTCTTTCTGTGTGTGCGTTCACTGGTAGAGTTCTCTTTCTCCTTCACTGTAAGAAAAAATCTGTTTCCATTAAACACCACAGATAGCATGAGGTCAGCTTGATTTATTCATGTTTATGTGCGTGTTTTTTGTGCGCAAATATATAATGATGCGGGGACACGCCATGACGACACACAGACACACACACACACCACACACACATACAAATGCAATCGCACATTGAAAGAGCAAGGCAGATTGAATTTTTGGTGCTAAACACTCGTGCTTGCACGCACACACACACACACACACACACACACACACACACACACACACACACACACACACACACACACACACACA
>JBBMJY010000026.1:13325340-13366550 GCA_037833715.1 Toxotes lorentzi | reverse complement strand
ACACACACACACACACACACACACACACACACACACACACACACACACACACACACACACACACACACACAGAGTGAGTGAGGCTTATTAAATGCCTTCATATCAAAAGCACACAGCTCTCACACTTCAAAGAGGAGCAGAGACCTGAGGCACACAACACAACATAGAACTCACTATCTCAGCTTACACACACACACACACACAAATTTCTTCTTCGCAAACTATTTCCATCTTTGTGGGGACACTGATCATTGACATAATCTATTTCTTAGCCCCTTACCTGAACCTCAACTATCATCACCTGAATGTAATATTAACCTCAACCCTAAACCCAAGTGTAAACCCTCAAACAGCCCTTTGAAGGTGTGTCAGAAAGTGAGGAACGACCAAAATGTCCCCACTCTGTAAGGTCCATAAGTCAAAGTGGTCCTCACGAATATGGAAGAACAATCACACACACACACACACACACACACACATGCAGTCTATAAATACAGTTATACAGTCTATAAAACTTTTACTCATTATCCTAAACTTGACCCTCACGATTACACACCAAACACACACACACACACACACATGAGGTTCAATTACGCAGTACACAGTGGTGTTAGTATTACACATGCACATACAAAGCAAACACACACATACAGTGTGCCTGCACAAATTGCACCTATGCAGTGTAACAGTCTTTCATAAACACATGGAAACATATGCACCCGGCCCTCCTTGTCTTTATAACTCCTCTGAAAATGAATAGCTTCTTACACAGAGAAGAAAGGAGGACAGAGTCTTTCATTCACCTAAGTGACTGTGAACATTGCACATTACTGACAGGTCAAATCACACAGCACTCTGGTCATGAGAGAGCAGAGAGGAGTGATGCTATTCTTTAGTTCTCCAGTGCAGACTGACCATATGGTGTGCTGTGGAGCTTTGATTTTACCACAGTGAATTGCGTCACCTCAGTGGGTCGTCATGTCAAGGTTAGTACCATCACTTCTAAAAGAAATCTGGAAAAATAGCTGCAAAATTAATGGAGCTTTTTTTTCCCTTAAAAAGTCTAAAACAGAGTTATGAAAAAAAGCCTTAAAAGATGTTAACATGCTCATATTGCTGTAAGCTTTGTCGTTATGGTTGAAGAAAGAAAGCAGCACCTAACGTTACCTCACCATACCTGCAAGTCTCTGATAATGCTTCCTCATTAGTCCATGTTATCAGAGGAGCAGCAATAAGTCAGAAACCTCCTATGGGAATTTATTCTGTAGAAGTGTTTGTGTGTGTAAAATCCACTGTGTGCCTCCTCAGCTTTTAGGTGACCATACTTTGCTGCCTTTGAATCATAGTTTGTTCAGCTCGCTCCAGTATTGTACAGAGGCACTCGGTGCTCATGCTTTCTTGCTCCAGTATCCCTGCATGTAACCAAAGGAAATTAGGTTTGGTTACACTGTACTCATGTAGCCATGTGCATGAGTGTGTATCCCACCTGCTTTTGTGCAGGAGGCCATCAAGCTGGAGTTGCTAGTGCAGCAACAAGGACATGATCCCTCACTGGCTTCCCACAGCATCCACCCTCACTTCCATTTTGTTGTGGGAGTGAGGGTGGATGTGTTGTTCTATAGCTTTTTTATGAATTGATCACAACAGAGGCTTACAGTTAGCCAAGATATTTGAATTTGCAACACGTATTTAATTTAGTATAGTGAAAAGTGACACTCAAAGAATTATTTTTTTTGAATTAGACTAGCTTTAGACTAAGACTCCTCCCCCTCCCTGCACCGTTATGCTCTGCCCAGCCCTTCACCTGGGAAAAAAAAAAAAAGTTCCATACCTTTAAAATGAAGGCTTTTGATTCAGAACTGTGTTGAGCATTTGGAAAAAAAAGTCATACACAATCTTGCAAATTGATTTATACGATAGTACAAAATTAAAATAATAGCCAGCTTTATCTTTGGCTGACAAAATGACCAAGCAGGCTGGCCCATACAGAATGTGATGGAGACACTGCATTATAAATCAGAGGGAAAGAGTTTTCCCTCCCAAAGGTGGAAATGAACTCTTTGTATGACGATTTGTCATGCGGGAGCTCACCAGATGGTATTCAGAGCTGTGCAGTCACATAAATATCTGCAGGACCCAGAGGGAGAACTTTTGTTTCATAACTTAGACCCCTCATCAAAATGTCTGCAAACAAATGCTTTTATTTTTTAAAGTTTAAAATATGACAAGAGGAGACTTTTTGTTGC
The DNA here is from genome assembly GCA_037833715.1 of Toxotes lorentzi. Classification (NCBI taxonomy): domain Eukaryota; kingdom Metazoa; phylum Chordata; class Actinopteri; family Toxotidae; genus Toxotes; species Toxotes lorentzi. Next base: position 13,364,304 of record JBBMJY010000026.1, on the reverse strand, counting down.
TTTGTTTTTAACCTATGCACAATAACTCAGAATCAGAAACACCATTGTTTCTCCTTGTTGTAACATAAACAGTGACATCAATGTCCTCGATAACAAACCTTACGGAGGTCAAATACCTGAGATTCCTCACCTGTCCGTCTGAACTGAAGAAGCCTCTTGGATGAGATGGTGTGAAATGTGTTCAACATCTACAATCAAGTCGAGTTTCTCTTGATTCAACTCTTCTTAGATTCAGCATACACCGATTAAAGGTGAGGGGACCAGAACTGCTGAAGGAATCGTAAACACACTCATACAGTCAGATATAGACAACCATTCTCCATGGGCACACACACACATATTGTCTCACACACCTATGCTGATATATACAAAGTTACACACGCACTTGCACACAGCAGGAGGTGGTAAACACTCTAATTGGATTGGTAACAAGCTGCCTGTCAATCAAACCCTCCTAAGTTCACTTAGGTATTCTGTTCATTCTCGTCCAACTCTTCAGCACTTTAATCAGCCACAATTGAGCCTCAAATTTATCTCAGTGCATGTTTCACAACGAAGAGTGGCGGTAAACATGGGAGCCGAGGGTTTGGATTTGCTCACTTGATTTAGCGATTTCCTAACATGTGTTCTGCATCACAAAGACACAGCAGGAATGCATTTTAGCAGCACTAAATTAGCTGCCTGACTATTATTAAAGGCACATCAGTCCGAAACTCTTCCCTAAATACCCTAAATTATTACAATTAGCTCAGATGTAGCCATTCAGACTAAATGGAGGTCATATTTAACAGAAAAGGCCTGCACCTCTCATCTAGTCTTCCCTCAGTTGGCAGAATTCTTCATCGTGAAACGCCGGCCATTCTATCCGCCGAAGGAATTCACCAATGTGATCGTAGCGGCTGTTTACATATCGCCCGGTGCTAAAGCTAATGCTAATGACACACTTGGAGGGCTGCACGACACCATCAGTTGTTGACAAAACATCCGGACAGCTTCGTAGTGATTGCAGGGGATTTCAGCCATACCAGCTTAAAGATTGTGCTGCCCAAGTTCAAACAATGTGTGGACTTTAAAACCAGAGGAGAGAACATGTTGGACTTGGTGTATACAAAATCTCCAGATTTGATTAGTTTTCTGTTGAGTGCACAAGAGGACCATAGCGGCTTTCTGCATCAAAACTAGGCGTGGTTGACACGACTGCTTATTTAGGTTAGACAAAAAAGTAAAGTATTACACTCAAAAATGGGCATCTACATTCCATGCATTTGGTAAAATTCTCTTGGCTTATTAGTGTGTCACAAACAATGGAGTTGAAGTGGACAAACTACTCACTAGTGACACTGATAATTAAAACAACAAAAAAGCTCAGTCGCCTGTTTTTGATTGGCAATTACTTTCATTTCTTTTTACTTTTCAGGAGCTATAAATAATACAGAGTTATCTGTATTAGCTTAAATTGGTCAATAAAATCGTCATCATGTATTGAGTGGGGTCTACTTATTATAGAAGTTACATTGAAATAACAGATTTTTGTCAGTTTCTTATGTAATTCAGAATACTATGTTCTGTTGTCCAAGTCCTTCAAATTAATGTTCTAGTTTTGAATATTATCTTGAAAATGTATAAAATCAGTCATTTAATTACATCATTCATCTGTGTTTCCTGGATGTTTCTGGTTTGACAAATACGTATCTTAAGTCCATGGATTTTCTTTGTTTTGGAAACAGATGCCAGGCCAGTCTGCCAAGGTGGTATTAAACAGGCTTTCCTGACATGTGCAATTTGTACTAATACAGCATGCCATTGTGTATTAGGTTGAGGAATACAGTTTGTTGTGAAATGCAAAATATAGTCAGAATAGCTTTCTTGTTCACTCACAAGATAAATATTTCAAATTCAAACTCTGTTTTCCACAGTTAGAGTAATGACGCCTGTATTCAAATCAATGCATTCAGGAGCTACAATATAATAATAAAAGTAATCAATAAAAATGATGTTTCTTCTAAGTGGAATGAGCGTGCTACAGGTAATCAGAGAGCCATCACAGCTTAGTAGCTATGCAACAGAAATGTCTAGTAAGGAATTTTTCAAGCTAGTGAACACAAAACGTGTTTTTACATCAATTTTTGATTTACTGGTATGATCAGCAACACTATCAAACCCTGACAGCACCATTCTGTGAAATGGCTTAACATGTACCTTTCAGGCGTAATGGAGGACATGATACAAAATATGTCATATATAATGACTCATCCACATGCTTTTAACCTGCTTTTTTGTGGTCTATTTTACCTTTTGTGGTAAAGAAGTCATGTCTCCATACCTTGCTCTTGGCCTTTAAAAATCCGATCAGGGTTGCTTCCTGTTTAGATAGCAATGAGTAGATCAGATAGGCCTATGTACCCTAATGATGAAGGGGGGAAAAAAAAATTTTTGTGCATTTGTGCATGTTCAAATCCAGACTTCAAGAGCCTTTTCTAACTGGCAGCCTGCCAGCAAACTATTAGACTGCTACTAAAATTAAAAGGCTTCACTAATGTAAGCCTTTGTTATATTCTAAGTGACTTCAACGATGTGATGATAATATGCAAAAGCTGAGTCTTATTGAAGTGGCAAACTGCCTCGTTTTAATAAATGAGTTAGGTAGGTAGGTAGGTAGGTAGATGAATAGATTACTTCATTAATCCCAAAGGGAAATTCTGTGCAGTGCTGCAGCTACCACTTAACATGAATCATAAAAACAATGAGCTAGGTAAAAAACACGAAAGCAATTAAAGGCTAAATTCTGACACGTGAACGTGTTGTAGAACTGGTGATGTTGAACTTCCCAGAGCCTGATTCCTGTTAGCCTTGAAACCTGTGATGTTTTTCATACCAGAATACACATAACCCGCATTGTTTTTGATGGAAGTTACGTTCCAGCTTCCTCTTTCCTTTCAGTTCCTTCTGCACGCTTTCCAGTGGGTCTCTGTCCCTGTCCCTGAAAGCCTGTCTCCTGTCTTCTTCTTGTTCAGCAGCTCCATCAGGTCGCAGGTGATCTAGGGCTTGTTCTTGGGGAAACATTGCACTGTCCTGATGTTGTCCACACAGAGGTTCATCTACTCCTTTGTACAGTTTGTCACTGAGTTGATGTATCCATGGGGCTCGCAGAGCAAAGTCCAGCCTCAAAACATCCCTGCAGTCTGGTCTCATTAGCGACCACCTCCTCACGTTTCTTGTGGTTAAAGGCTGTTGCTGGAAGATGGGTGTGTAGGTGGGAGTGAGAAGCACCCGGTTGTGGTCTGATCTGCTGAGGAGGGGAAGTTGACAGATTGGTTAAAAACTTGGTTGTGTGGCAGAAAGAGAAGTGTCGTTAAGGTCTCCTGAGATTACCATGAAAGCATTTTGGTGTTTGTGATCAAGCAGTGACATAGCTGACGATGTCACACGCTATGCCTGCAGCAGCTGATGGCGGGATGTAAACAGCAACACCAATGGCACGTGAACTCCCTCGGCAGCTAAACTGGATGCAGACTCAACAGTTCAGTGTGCGTGTTACAGAGATTCTCTTTCACAGTAACGTCCAGGATTACACCATCTGTTGTTCACAAGCACTGCAGTCCTCTCTCCTTTCTTCTTACTGCTCTGCCTGCAGTCTTCTGAATCTGGGGCCTCGCTCAGAGCAGAGTGGGTTTGGAGAGTGCAATCAATACCCCCACTCCCGTTGTTATGACTACCCAGGACAAAAAAAAACACTAGGAGATCCAAGAAAAGTCCTTTCTGCTCCTCAATAAACATATTAAGGTAACCAAAAAAAAAATTCAAATAGTGTTTAAAGAATTAAACTCCAAAGTACTAAACACAACGTTAGCTGCCACTAGAGCAGCACCATCTTGAATTCACATTCAAATTAAGGCTTAGCCAATCTTCAGTTTAGAGACACTGCTCTCTCTGAACTCCTGATGAGTTTAATGATAATATCTATGTCGTGAGCATCCAGTGAAGGCAGAATGCCAGCAAACTATACAGCGAGAAAGCTACAGAGAAAAGGAGAGAGAGAGAGAGAGAACAGCTTATTCTCTTGGTCTTCATTTTCATTCACTGTCGATCTCTCCATTCACCAAGTCCGGCTTTAGAAAAAGTCTTTGAAACAGTTTGACCTGAAACTTAACAAGAGTTTCACACCGTGGCTGGTTTAGCCACAGGGAAAAGACATGATAATTGTTTCATTGAATTATTTTGTTAATTTGATCATTTCAGCATAATACGTATTTATGTATGCAAGATGAGAACAATAATAATCATAGAATTACAACTTTATTGATGAATGAACGTTTCATACAAGGAGATGTAAGGAAACAGTGGAACATTTTTTTTGTGATTTATGTGAATGCAAATATATGTGGATTTATAAAGGCATATTACAGTTTTAAGCAACGGTAGAATAAACCCAATTTTCTTTAGTTTGAGTGTGTTTATCACTGTGCACAGGTACGTTTGTGTGTGCATGTCTCTTCCTACTCATGTGTGGCTATATGTGTGTGAGTGTGTTATATGTTATGCTTTACTTGGTATCCATCTATCTGGCAGCTGAGCTCAGTGGATCTCCCACTACATCGCTGCCTGCGTTCACACTCACACTTTATCCCTGATATTAACACATATCCTGCTTAAGGTGTTATTTGGCGTATACTGTTTACAAAAACATTTAATGTTTCCTGGTATGTTGTCTGCTGCGTTTGAAAATAATCAGCGTTCCACAAGTCGACTGTGTCCTGTTCTGTTCTCTGGTCTCTTACCTGCCATCCAGACATCAAAGGATGATTCCGGTTTATTTCAGCCTGATTTATTTCCCATAAATGTGGCTCTTGTTGCTCTGTGGGTTGTGATAACCATGTACTATGGATATCGGGGCAAGCTTTGCGAATTTCGCTTTAACATGATATTGGTAATTGGCGTATGTAAACTTCTTCGTCTTTTATCCTGCTTCCAGTTTGAATGTCGTCATCACTCTTTTGTTTCTCTTTCCCTTTACTCTTTCTTTCTCTTCTCTTATTTCATCCATTTAACTTGTTTTACTAGTTCTTTCTTTTTTGAGGCCACCTGCAGATGGCAGAGAAGGGGAAAAGAAGAAGCAAAGATTAGGATGATGTATAGTGAGCCAGTGCAGAGGAAAAGGATTTTTTTTCTGTGGGATTTTTTTGTCTGTGTGTTCATCCATGTGAGGAAAGAACTGGGATGCAGTCCAGCCAAAAGTCTATCAAAGAGAAAACACAACACACTGTGTACACAAGTGTAACACAGTTAAAACCACACACATAAACAACTGGCTTGTGTGTAATAGGAAGAGAAGATGAGGCAAGCGAGTCGTGAGGGGGCAAGGGAGTAAAAGGACAGAGGAGGGGGATGATGAAACCTGTACTGAGGTGGATGGTTTGAAGAGAGAAGTGAGGAATAGGACAGAAAAACAGCCAGAAAGGGTATAAAGGAAGAGGAGGTGGAGGAGATCGACTGGGAAGTAAAGCTGACACGAGGGTAAACTTACAGTTAATAGGACACACCCTTTGGGACAGTAAGACAGACTCAGAGGAGGAAGGTAAAGGACAGAATTAAAAGGAGACAGATATAAACGAAGATATGCAGACAAAGAGCACAGACATATCGGGATGGGACAGACATAGAAATGGGGACAGAAGTAAGAGAGACTGGTGAGAGACAGAGAGATACTGAGGAGAGAACGGGTGAACGAAAGGGCACAAATCCTGAGGCATGTGCTCCATTCTGTCACTACAGTACATGTGTTTGTGTATGTGTGTGTTTGCATGTGTGAATGGCTGTACAGCCGGATAAGGCAGCATTGAAATCTGATTGCCATTCTCCCTGCCCTTCTCCTTCGCCTGCACTCCTCTCCTTTACACCACTTGTCCTCCGTCATTTCGCTCCCTCTTTCATCTTCTGTGTTGCATCTATTGTGTAAAGAAAAAAAAAAGGGATTGAAGAAGATTGTGTTGCTCTTTGAAACAACAGCAGCTGCATAATGAACTGACAGGGCAATATTTACACAGCATGGGTCGATCATGAACTCGGCCCAATCTGTCGTGTTTTGAAGTGAAGAGTGAAGTGATCAGTGAGCTCATGTACAGCAGCAGCAGTCATAAAGCGAGGAACAGAGTCAGTCAGTCTGTAGTACCTGTCATGTTAGATGTGTAATACATACTAAATGTACATTTAGAATGAAAGTGACACCACAACGTTTAACTTGAATTAAAGCTGAAATCTTTGAGACTCAGTTATTGTATTAGTCTTTATCTGAGAAACACTGCGTCTGGAAGCCGCCTGTCTGGATTTAGGTCGATCAGCGTCACTGTCATTATCGTGATATCAGCATAAATGCAGCGTTATATTGCACCTTTCTCTCCCCATTTCAAAATGATCTTGCTCTGAGTGTGATGAAGCAAAGATGGGACTGATCATTGTTAAGTGGAGCAGCTGTGTCTTGGCAGGTGCTATAGGTTATCCAATGAGCCTTTTTCACTGAAATGCATGAAACGTGACAAACCAGTACGATGATCGGTAATTCGTAAAAGCACGGTACAGAGAGCACTGGAGAGAAATTCTTCAGAAATATATCGGTTAACAACATTTGCATGTATCTTTGAGTTTCTCTTTCTTCTTACTGTATCATGATGTACAGTACAACCACTCAAACTGATTTGCCATAAAACTTTACCTTTCTTCCAGGACCAAAGTCAGTTCCCTTCCTGCCGCATGTAGTAGTGAGACAAAGTTATTTTTAAATACCTGAGTTGGAGGGTGGGAGGCACAAGTTTGCAGCTGAGGTGTGAAGATGTATAATTAGTGTTATTTTTTCTTAGAATATTTTAATTAGAACACACTCAAGTCCAATCATATGATTTATACAAAATGATTTTCTCAAATGTTTCTCAACATTTGTACAGGGGCAGAAGAATTAGTGTTTCTGTGCTAACTGACCTGAATGAGGCTCTTGATTAACACGACTTTACTACCTTCTGGTAAAAAAAACAAAAAAACAAAGCACAAAATGCTTCAAGACTACATCTCAATACATCTGGACTTTAATAAATTGCAAAATTCTCTTCTTGTACAGCCTCTTCCTTTGCACAGCAAGTCAAATCTTATATATTTTGTGGCCAGAGAATGATTAAGCATAGTTTCATAATAAAGGTCATAATGGGAAGTTTATTTTTTGATAATTTAAATGTGAAATTGAGCTGCAACAATTAGTTGGTTAATCAATCTGTGAATGTATAGAATATTAATCAGCAACTATTTTAATAGAAGGTTAATTGTTAATTCCAGTTCCAGGTTCTCAAATCCGAGAATTTGCTGCTAATTTGCAGTTGGTCAGACAAAACATTTGTTTATTGAGGTCACCAAGGAAATTTTAATGGACATTTTTCACCGTTTTCTGATGTTTCACAGACCGAAGGTTAATCGATTAATCGGGAAGATAATTTGCTAATGATTATGTTCCTCACTAGTGAAAATGTGAATTCAGAGCAGATAGGCTGTAGTTACAGTAGGTACAATGACTATACAGACTGGCTTTAAATACAGTTTTTAAACAAATGTGATTTAGTTTAGTCAGTCGATGGGCGTGATTCATCATCATATTAATCCCTTCCACCGTTTTTGCAGTGCAGATAGCAGAAAAAGTGTTGCCATGCCAACCAGTAAAGAGGATGGATAGGTGTATCTTGACCAAACCTTGAATAACAATGTCTCTAGTCTTAAGCATTTATGTCTTTTTTTTTTTTCTGACTTGCACAGTGACAATGGCTTTTTACACAGATTTTCAACAGAACTTGAAGCCACTCTTTACCATTTGGTTTAAAAAAAAAGTTTAGAAAACAGAAGTATACTTTACTATATAAAGAGAAACTCTTGTTGTCTTGTCTTCTTTACCCTAAAATTAGCTTTTTAGTTGGAGGAGCTGCAGTGAGACAATGCCAAATGTTTCAGTTCGCCTGCATCCAGTTTTCTTAATCTATGTCTGCCATGTTTACCTTTTAATATACACTTTACTCAGAGAGATGTTTATTTTATCTAGATTACCATTAAAAAACATTGAAAAAGGGGAAGGACAAACTTATAGAAACACCTTTCAAGTTTAACAGCGCAGTTCAACAGCATCACAATCAGTAACTCTACAACAGTTTCAACATTACAACCTTTATGAAGAAGGATTTATTGTTGTATTAGACTGGATTCGTTTTTGCTGTGTATCTAATAAACTGAGAGTATGTTCCTTTCTGGTGCTGTGCTTGGACATTCTGCAGCTCTTGGATCAAAACACACTCAAGATCAAACCAGGATTTTTGTCCACAGAAATAAACAGAGCAGATTATTGGAAAATCTGTGAGGGGAAAAAAACAACAACAATAATGTAAAGCTAACCTTCTACGATAACTCTGCCTCCTCCATCCAGATATTATATGAAATATCTTTTCATAATTTTCTCCTTCACCTCTTCACTGCTTTCTTTCTGCTGATATGCCTGAAATTATGAGACACATGAAATCAGCATTGCTGTGCTGATCGTTCAGAGCAGCAGAACAATTCCAGTATCTTATTATTCAGCACGCTTTGTATCAAGCTGTTACATACATTTCAGGTAATAGTTTGTATTCAAGAGGATGGTAGCAGCTCCATGGATAATACAGCAAAAATGATTCTGCATACGGTGTATTTAGGAAGTTTTCAGACCCCTTCACCTTTTTCACATTCTGTTATGTTGTAGCCTCATGCTAAAATAGTTTTTTTTTTTTTCATCATCTTTGAGATGGTTCTTTGTGTTGATATGAGTCCACCCGACCCTAAACACACAGCAAAGACACCACAAGAGTGGCTTAGGGAGAACTCTTTGAATATCCTTTAGTGGCCCAGCCAGAGCAGAAAATCCCCAAATCCAGGTGTGCAAAGTTTGTCGCGTTATAACCAAGAAGATTTGAGGCTGTAATCGCTGCTAAAGGTGCATCTACTAAGTACTTAGTAAAGGGTCTGAATACTTATGTCAGTGTGTTATTTTTGGGGGATTTTTCCTTTTTAATAAATTTGCAAAACTTTCTAAATTTTGTTTTTTTGCTTTCTCATTATGCAATATTGAATACTGATGAGGGAAAAAGTGAATTTGAAGGATTTTAGCGTAAGGCTTCAACATATCAAAAATGTGAAAAAGTGAAGGGGTGTGAATACTTTGTGAAGGCACTGTTTCATTCCTTTTAGTTTTTTTTTTTTATCCTCCCATTTCAGTCAGAACAGCAGAATCATCTCCTCGAACCTCAACAACTTAAGAAATGCTTGAATCACAGTTCCCCTTCACCCTGAGGCTTTTGTTGTCAAGGCAAAAAAATACTTGCCATTATACTAAACACGTTTCCCCTTTACCTCCACATTTTTCACTTAGCTCTGTAGTCACAGGCATATTTGAATTTGTTTTCATTGGTTCTTTCATCCTTGCACTTGCTTTTGGAAGGTTTGTTGTATTGGAATCTGAACATATTATATTGTCCTTAGTAGTCAGTCAGTTTCCATACATACTTTCACACATCTTTCATCTGTTTTTAACCCATGGTTTGGAGTTATTTAATCACCAAGGTAACTTATTCTTCATCAGTGCAAACTTCGTGTTCTTTTTCCTGCTATTCAATCTGGGTAAGAGTCCTTGAAGTCAAGGCAGACTCGATGACTTATGTTTCTCTCTCTGATTTCCAGGACACTACATTCTTCTTCTCCTCTTTCTCTGTTTTCCACTACTCTCCACCTCAATCTCTCTAATAACCACTTAACTCTCCGATAACTCTTTGTCCCTATCTTTCTCAAAGAAAAGAAATTGTTTCTCTGCAACTCTTTTGATTCTCTTTATATTGGATGCAGCAGAAAGAGATTTATTGTGGCAAGGATAGCAACTTTTTTTGTGATTTTGCTCTTGAAATAAGAGGATTACTTGATCTAAAGAAATATATATATTTATATATATATGACTGTATATATGTACATACTGTATATATGTATGTATATATGCAGCAAAACCTGCAGTCATCTCTGATACAGTGAAATGGATCAGAGACTAATCTAAGCAACAGTGACACAATAACTATATGCAAAGTATGAGAGAAAAAGAGATCGAATGACATTAAAAACAAGCTGCTTCTGGCTCCGGAGAGGCAGCTGACCCAGATAGCAGCAGATGCTCAGACCGGAGCAGGTGGAAAATGTCACTGATATGGCTGATGTCTCTGTAGAATCCAAAGGTAGCTGCAGCCAAATGCGCACAATGAATGTCTTATCAGGGAGGACAATCACAGCGGTGCTGTAGCAGCATAGTCAACATAAAGTTTATTGAACACACAACTGCAACTCTGACCCTCTCTTTGTTTGGAGGAAAAAGAAAAAAAGTTCAGGCTATGCGTGCACTGCAGTTTTTGTTCCAGTGCTTCCCCTGTGGAGTCGTTTTATCTACTATGTTGTATTAGTCTAGTAAAATGATGATTTTTATAAAGAAATATTCCTTAAGGACTATGACTTAGGGTCATAGGGACTTGAACTTTAAAGAAGTCAAACTCACAGATTACTGCAGGATTATGGATGGATCTCTGAAAGGTAAAAGGTTACACAAGTAAATGCTCTAACAGCCAAAGCAATAGTTGAATCTTTCACATCTCTGCTGCAGCTTTGAACCTTTTCACCCAAGACATTCCACAAGTCTGTATCATTTTATTCAGTTGAGTCTAGTATGAATGGATGGTTCTATACAATGTTTACCCGAATGCCATACAGCAAACTCACATACAAGACAAGTTACCTGCCTCTACCATAGGAGCCACTCAGCTGCAGAGGAGGATCTGACTCTTGAGAGAAAAATACACCCAAAAATCAAGGCTGAGACAAATGGGAGAAAATCTGCCATTGGTACATGACATTTCTGATGGAAATAATGAGGGGAAGGTGCTGCTTATCAAAGGAATTATTCATGCAGCTCAATAAATGCAGTTGCCCGTGACACGCAGCACTTAAGTTAAACAGCTCATATTAGTGTACAGTGCACACTAACTGGAGGCCCATGCAATTTGCAAGTTTTGGGCAGAAACGGCAAAAGGGTTTATTGGTCCAGAGAAACGATTCTCATTTTGGGTGGACTTTTCCTGGCCTTCCTAAATATTACTCAATTCTCTCTGCAATACAGGATGTTAGCTTTCAATCAGTCACATTCAGGTTGAACATAAAGGCAGCAGTTAATGAGGGAGGGCTGATGATCAGATGTCCTTAAGTGAGATAGTATGGATTCAAGTCCTGTGTGTGTTTTGCATTTGCATGATGAATATGATTATAATGTGCTTAGTAAGATGCTACAGTAAGATAGAATGAGAAATCTGGGAGAAGTCAATATATGAAGAAGTAAATCAAATAGTGCCTGAAATGGACCTGGAATAATTAGGGTGAAAAAAAAGAAAAGGTTTTAAGGCTGTTTATCAGAGGAGAGGGAGGGCGAGGGTTTGTTGATATTCCTCTCTCAGTCCGCAGCACAGAGTGAGAGATCAGCATTCAAGAACTTTTTGTTTGCTTTGGGAATAGTCAGATTATCAGGTTCGGATTTCTAATTTAACATTTCAAGTTCAGTTCTTGTGTTTATCCGTGGTCCGGTGGGTCGGCTCTGACACGTACCAGCTCATTTGAGTAGGAGTGGAGAGGAACCCCTCTCTGCTGAGCATCTGTTCAGTACACAATTCACAAAATGCAGCTTTGAGAACTTTCTTGAAAGGGCTTAGGAGGAAGAGATGCCATCTCAGTCTTATTTACAGTAGAATATCTCAGGTACAAAAACTACTTAGATAGTGCTTTAAAAAACAACGTGTAAGCTTTTTCATCTGAATGCTCATTAGTGGGATGTAGTTTGTGTTTGTAACCTGGTGGCAAAATATAATATGATGCAATATGCAGTCTTGCACATTACAGAATTGTAAATGAAAAGAAAACATTTAAAGCCCAAAGCTCTGGAATTTCTCAGAATGAATAAAATATTTTTCAAATATGTTTTGAATTTATATTTTTATGTAGAACTTTGCCATGCACATGGAAGAACACCTCAACATCAATAACACTCAGCATCTTAGCAACAGAAACACGCTGCAGGGCTTTTGCAGTGAAATTGTTTTGAATTAAATTGTTTTTTTGTTTTTTTTAGGTGTAGTATCTCAGCATACCTCCAAATTAGCAGACGCCATTTGTTCCAAAGTCTGTATGTTGTTTTTTTTTTTTTCTCACTGTTCCTCCGTCATCATTTCAGCCCATTTTGCATTGAGTGAAGCCTCTGCTTCGTGATAATAGGCCTAAGTTCTGGTAGGAAAAAAAGAAACGTAAATCACAGCCTGAAAGGGGGAAAAAATTCAAAGTTCAAACCCATTTTAACAACTTATTTAAAAAAAATCATATTAAATGAATTAAAAACTTGTTCCTAAAATAAAATTAGGGACTCCTCTTCAAAGAGCCTAGAATTAAACAGCCTCTTCATGGTGTGAAATCCAGTGAGGCGTCGAGATTGATATGCGGATGGGAGACCACAGATATGGTTTAATATGAAGATAGAAAGATCAGGGTGAGTGCTGATGGCAGATAACACGCACAAACACACACACGCACATATACACAAAGGCACCTATGCACTGGCCCACTGGGGCTAATCTCTGCTCTTATTGCCTGACCAAATTGTTGATCTTTGATAGGATTGTTTCGATGAAGCTGTCCTCCATCCAGGCTCTGATAACTCGTGAAACTTGCACTGTCCTCTCCTCTCTCTGCTTTCATCTTCTCATGTCTTTCAAATAAGTTATGCGTTGGTTCTGATCACTATTGTGTGTCTAAAAGGCAACAGTGCAGAAACTATTGCACATCACAATCTTAGAATCAAAATTAATCAGTTACATTTTTAGCGTAGTGCATATCCCTATGCGTAATGCATATTCTCAAATTTCAAGTCCCCAAACATATGAAGGAGCTACTGTTTGTTCCTGCATTTTCATCCTCTCCTGAAAAAAACTTGCAGAGGATTGCACCGGACAGCAAATCATTTTCAAAGCCCTGGCCTCTTTCTGCCCCTCTGTACTACTCTCCTTTAACAATGAATGGAGGGTGGCCTCTTATTGTCAGAAACAACTATGGCCACAACCGAACATCAGCATCTCTTCCTTTTTACTTCCTGTCCATCTCCTCTCGACATTAAGTTAAAAACACTTGGCTCACTCTTGACAGAAGTCAAAGAGCAATCTTTGTACACATTAAAAACCACAGAATGGACAATGGTAGTCTCTGAGGATTTTTTTTATTGTACTTTCTCCAAATCTGCATTAAGAGTTAGGAACACCTCATGTCATTTCTTGTAGTCAGGGGCAGCCTTATGTAGAAAGCTCATTTGGATTTGAGAGGGACGGTTTGAAAGTGAGATTCTTCATTAGTCGTTAAACACATTTCTCTTCGCCATCGGATAAAGCTGGAGCATGAAGCCTTTCAGCAATATGTTTTATTTCTCAACGACAGATGAAACTGCTTTAAAGAGAATGTGCTGCAGGGGCAAACTGAATATTTCAACATGAGCAAAGTAGACGTGAGGAGAAAAAAAAGGCATATTTGTGTGTTTTCTTTTCTGTGTTCGCTGCTTGTGAATGGGGTGGTGGGGGTTTTGAAATGTGTTCTAGCTTGCGTTTAGCTTACAGGCAGGCAACATCCTGGACAAGTATTTGTGCAATTTGGGTCTTTCAGTTTATCAGCATGTTTTAGACAGTTTGAGGAAACTGCAGCACCCAGAGAAAACCCCCATTTTTAAGTACAGAGCCATCGTGTCACACATAAGGCCTTTCACTGAGCCGCCAAAAGAAATTACAAACAACTGCAGACAATAAATAGATTGAAAAGCCTTTTTAAAAATGTGTTTTTATTTCTGTCCCTCTCACACAGGCGTGATGCACATTTCGTATTCATGATGTAGGTTGTTTTATGTGATCTCCTGTTGTTCTGGTGCGACATGTAATATGTAAAGTCGCAGTACATTGAGGGAGGTGTACACAACGATGTGACACGAATCAGTGTGTAGCACCAGTTGGACAGGTTCCCTCGCAGCTCCTTCAGATACAGATTCAGATCACTGCAGCCCCCCTGCTACTTCCTGCCAAATGTGGACACTAACACTACAGGCTTTGACAAGATTTAGCCCCAATTAAGCAGCCCTGTGCATGCAAATCCAGAAAATATTTTTTCTGAATCCAGCCGTCATAATGTTTTTCCTTTGTGGCTTTCTCACAGCAGTTCCCTCATCTGGAAAATTTGGGTTGGGAGAGGACGGTAACTTTGGGTTTAATTAGTTGAACTAAACTTGATGAGATCTTGTGGTGTGCATCCAAGCTAAGATAAAACCAGGGGAGAGCTGAGTTTTTCAGTAATCTCTCACTGTGAGCTGTCCTCATTAAAACACATCTGATGGTTGTCTGCAGAAGATTAAACAAAAAAACACCATGAGGTGCCCTTATTATAAATACTGAGCTCTGCTGATTACAAACAATTGCCCCCTTTTTCCTTTTGCTTAGCACGTAGGTTGTTTCTTATAAGTCCATTCAGTTGCCCTGCGCTGGTGATGAGGGATATTACAAATATTGCCTGTTGTGGGTCGAGAATTAAGGTATTAGTGCAGCGAGCATCTATAATTCTTTGATGCTTCAGCTGTTGTCATTGTATAGTTTAGGAGTCAAAGGGGCATAAAATGAAGTGTTCAGTCGTTCAGTCCATTATTCACAATCTGTTAAGCAAGAACAAAAACCGCAAATATAGCAGTAATTCATTTAGGATCCAAAACACAAAGAGCGAGCCAGGCAGGTGGTTCTTAAGACATAATTTCATTCCGTGAGTCATTCCCTCCCTCCTGTGATTTGGAGTCATTACGAAACACGAGGACACCTGGCGGCTCAGTCGGCTCGGGCACGTGCGGCAACCAGATTTCAGCTCAATCTCATTTCGACAGCGTTAACTTCACTCTGGTATGAGAGGCAGCTTCTGTGTGATGTGTGATATGTGTCATGTGGAGGGGACACTGGCATGGAGGGGTGCAGAGGGGGGAGTGAAGTGATATAAAAACAGAAATGGAACCGTTGCAGCCCCTCACCATTTCATCTTCTGTTGCTATGGAGACATTTTAAAAGGAGTGTCATCATAGTCTGTTAAAAATATGCACGTGCTTACCACTTGTTGCCATCTACGTTCATCTCCTTTGAATGGAAAATTCACGTGGGACAAAAGAATGGAACCTTGATGGAGCTGAAGCGTGACAAGCTGAGAGATCCCCAAGGAAACACGCTCCCAAACATCAACTCCTTTTACTTTGTCCTCAGGGGACCGTTTCAGAATGAAATGAAGACATTTATTACAGAGTAAAATTAGTAATTGAAAACCAATTTTGAATGTATATATCACACAGATAATTAGTTTTAGAAGCAGCATCCAGTGATTGTTACAGGATCTACATATTTGACCCCATTTACATTTAGACCCTATTTCCACTTGGATCAGACAGCTATCTGATCTCGCAAACTGTAAATGCATCCAAGAAGCACCACAAACCACCTCTGTGGTCAGCAGTGGTTTGAGACGAATTCTAACCAGATGTTGAAAGGTGTAAATGCATCTGTTCGACCAAGACTGTTGGGCAAGCTTTACTCCTCCATCTATAGTCTAACTATAAGCAGTCTGTGGAAAAACTCTCACTGTGTGAACCTCTGTCCTTTTGATAACGGCAGCTAAGGTTACACTGAAATGACCCATCGTTCTCTGTCTCATCAAGGCAGCAGCTCCAGCAGCTTTTAGACTCTGGGCTGCTGATCAGTTTGACCACTGAATGTTCTGTGTGGGTGAGAGTGAGGTGAGAGTAGCAGCCTGTCATGTGTTGCTCATTCTCCCTTTATGCGCTTCACTTGTGTTTTACTTTGTGAATTGTTGTTAGTGAGGTAGCTGACTGTGCTTGCCGTTTGCCTTGTGCATGTGAAGAATTCAGACAAAATCAGGCTCAAAGTAGCTCACATTTGTAGATAGTTTGACCTCCATTTGTATTTTCCATCCGTCAACGCCATTTCACACTTTAAAATTGCAAGAAATTGCAAGAAATCCAAATGAAGTTGGCCAGTGTCCACCTGAGTAGACGGCAGCAGAGAGGAGGCAGTCCTCAAAGGCATGACACATCCGGGGGTGGCAGTGGACTCCCCTGAGTGTGAAAAAGGAGGGAACGTTAAACACTTGCAAATGAGATTCAGCCAGACGTCCCTTGGTTTAAATTTATCTTAGGATGTTGGCTGCATGTTTACCAGTGCTCTCTTTTCCAGTTTTCCCTCCATCAGCCCACTGAGACTATACCAAGATGAGAGAAAAAAAATATCTTCAAAAAGAAAGAGAAAACAACCAGTGACTGAGAATGGCACAGGAAGGAAATTGAACTCTGGGGGGGAAAAAACTGAGATTTCACTAAATCACAGTTTTGAAATCAATCATTCAGTCACCCAAGAAGCAGTCAGAGAAGTAGTAAATGACACAGAGCAAATGGTGAAGAAGTCACTCGAGCATGGAGGAAGTCAGTCACTTCAGCCTTCCTCAACTTCTGCAACCTTGAAGCAGAATTTCTTTTATAAACCTTTGTGTTCGCAATGAGATGTCTCTGTGGATGTCTTTCTTTGAGTGTGTGCACATAAATGCAGCGCACGCAGTGTTTTTATGCATGTGAATATATTAGGGAGGATATCAGTTTGTATGTGTGTGCCTGTGTGTGCTCATACACTCACTGAGCGCTTTATTAGAAACACTATACTAATACTGGGTAGTGAGGCAATCACTGGGAGGATCCTTTTCACTCAAAATAGTCTTTGTGGCATTGATTCCACAAGATGCTGGAAATATCTTCTGCTCCATGTTGACATGATACATATGACACATATTTTTTGCAGATTTGTCAGCTGCACATTCGTGCTGCCAATATCCCATTCTACCACTTCCCAAAGGTGTTGCTGGAAGTAGCCATTAGAAGATGGTAAATTGTGGCCATAAAGCGATGCACATGGTCAGCAACAATGCTCAGATGGGCTGCGGCATCCAAATGATGACTGATTGGTATTAAGGGGCTTAAAGTCTGCCAAGAAAACAGTCGCCACATCATTACACCAACATCACCACCAGCCTGGACTGTTGACACAAGGCAGGTTGGGCAGCATAGATTTATGCTGTTAATGCCAAATTCTTACCCTACCATCTGGAGCCTCAGCAGAAGTCCAGATTTATCAGACCACTACGCTACATATTTCCAGTCTTGAACTGTCCAGTTTGGTGAGCCTGTGCCCACTGCAGCCTCAGATTTCTGTTCTTGGCTGACAGGAATGGAACCCAACATGGCTGTTGTAATCCAAATGCCTCAAGGTTGGACGTGTTTTTCATTCTGAGATGCTTTTCTGCTCACTACAGTTGTAAAGAGTGGTTATCTGACTTACCATAGCCTTTCTGTGAGCTCAAACCAGTCTGTCCATCCTCCTCTGTCCTCTGTCATCCACAAGGTGTTTCTATCCACTGTCCACTGCTGCTGCTGGATGTTTATTTGTTTTTTTTTAAGGTAACACTCTAGAGATTTTTGTGTGTGAAAATCACAGGAGATCAGCAGTTGCAGAAATATTCAAATCAGCTAGACCGCTACCAACAGTAACACAAGGTCAAAGTCACTGAGATCACATTTTGTCCCCATTCTGATGTCTGATGTGAACAGTACCTGAAGCTCTGAACCTGTATCTGCAAGATTTTATGTATTGCACTGCTGCCCCATGATTATGGATAGGTATTGTTAAAATTCTAATGATTCAACTCCTCTTAACAATACTGCTTATTGGTGCAGTACAATACTTTTATCGGTTCTTTTGTTGTCTCATTTGTACTGTATATAAAATAACATTCTTAAGGAGAATGAAAGACCAAAACATTGAATGCAGGACTTTTCCTTTGATAGTATTTATATTGTGCGGTACTCATGCATCGCTGCTTGCGGTGCGTCTTCTGGAGTTTCGTTGTCTGGCTTAGTTTTCACACCACACATACAGTTCCCAGCAAAAATAAACAGGGTAAAGATCTGTTAGTAGTGTTGTTGACATCATACCAGTAACAGTACATAAAGCTGACACCTTTCAGTGTCTAGGCTATATCTGAATACGACAGACATTTTAGCAGTTGCATGTGGAGACAGTGGAGGCCACATGTCTACTATATAGTCAGAGCAGAAACCCAGTGTAGGCTATAATTATATTATGTTAATAATTTAACAGGTAAAGGGCAGTAATTTTCCGGGGTACTCGCGTGTGAACAAAAATCATACGACTGTTTTCTGGTTACAGCTCTTTTTGGACCACTCATCAACGATGGATTATTATTATTGATGGCCGTTGTCCAGAGCAAACTCAATGTGGAAAGATAGGGCTGGCAGTCGCCGCGCCGCAGCAGACACACTGGCAGTGCGGACACACATGCGTGCGAGCTGTAGCAGTTCAACGAGGTAGCTGTCACACACACGCAATGCAAGCCATGTGTCCCTGGTGTTAGAGCAGGGCCTCTATCTCTGAGTGTGTGTGTGTGTGTGTGTGTGTGTGTGTGTGTGTGTGTGTGTGTGTGTGTGTGTGTGTGTGTCCTGCACAGTGCTGCAGCATGTGAGAGAGAGCTGCCCCCGCCCCTCACACACAGGCTCTCCTGGCTTGGGAATAGCCAAAATGCATCATAGATGAATGTCTTAATCAGAAACAGCACTGGAGAGATAAGACATGTAAGATAACGTCTATGAAGCAATAATAAATAGGAAATCTAATTTCTTAATTTCTCCAGTATTGAGAGCACAACCGATGATGTTAGAGCTTATTGACTCTATGGTTTTTAATATCTTGGCCCTGGTGCTCGTTTAAAACCAGGTTTCAGCACCCCTCCCTACACATGATGGGCCTCATTTGGATAACTTTCTTGGTAAGTTTCTAAAAGAAAGTTAGCCTTTCTATCTTCCCTTCAGCCGTGAGTTCTGTGGCCTTGTGGTTAATCTCATAACCAATTAAAATTGAAATATACATATATTTTTTTTCTGCCTTTCAAAGTTTGGATTTAACAAGCAGCAGAAAGAACCATTCATTCACACTATGAACAGGCAAGGACACCGTGACAAAGTTCTTGTTCTCTTTGCGTTGCTTGTTGCTTTTTAAAAAAAAAAATACTGTCATACTGACATCTGTCTGTCCGTGTGTAGACTCCTCTTCTTTTTCTTTTTTTTGGGCTGAACACTAACTCAAGAATAGTACATGACAGGAATTCAATACGTACAAGAAGCGTTGCCCCTGTAGAGAAGATGGTCTGATTAAATTTGGAGCTACTTGCTGCATAGATTTACATATTAAAGAGTGGAAAATAATTTTCCTGAAGCTTCTCAATGCTGTAAGATAGAGTTCGTATTAATACCTTCGAAAGCATGTCATAAATATTTGGCTTAATTAATGAATTCAGTGACATAACTGATTATTTTTAATACGCAGGATCATAGTGATTGTGATGGATTGTTGTCATCTTAGATGCTTCTTGTTTTATTCATACAGCTGTGAAGAAAACTTTTAATCGTGTACACATGGAAAGGTGACTTGTAATAATTAATTCATAATGATAATAATGACTCATCAGGATGTCTTCAACTTTGTTTTCTAGTCTGCTGCATTGATTTCCCATTATAATCATATTCACTCCCTGCAATAGAGCTCCAAGAGTGAAACATGAATCAAATTTTAATATTAGGATCTTTCTCAAAATGAGGCCCCAGGTGCCACATTTTCTACAGCTGCTGATAGCTTATGGGATGACTGCGTAGTCATCCTCCTTCATCCTTTTTCCATTTCTTTTTCTGTTATTGATAGTGCAGCGGTAATGTTATAGTAGTCCCTTTTTCTGCTTCTGTTAGGAAAGATATATTTTACTTTTCCTTTCATTATACCCCATCCATTCTAATTCTTTCTGCTTTATGTGCATAAAGGAAAAAAAAATAGGAAGGGAGAGGAAATAGCATTAACAGGTGGTGATGAGACTAAAGGAGAAAGAGGATACAGAAATGATGGGGAGCTGATCTGGCACTGGCTGCCTGCCAAGAACTAAGGAGCAGAGAACTGAGGACTGGAGTAGATCTGGGTAGATCTGGGGGAGCAGAATAGAGTTGTGTAGAGCAGATTGGGTATTAAAGTTGAGAGGAAAAACAGAGCAGGAGAGAGATAGAGAGATGAGGGGATTGGAGGTTAGGAGAGGAGAGAATGAGGGAGAAAAGCAGAGGGGGCTGAGGGAAATATATGAGGGGAGGAGAAGTGATAGGACAAGATAATAGGAGAGGAGGAAGCAGACAGATTTAGGTTATGTTCACAGGAAGCATTAACAACGTGGAGGAATAAACGAGGAATGTTCAAGACTTAGCATTTTGCAAGCTATCACCTCCCTTTAAGAAATAAATACTGCTGCTCAGTGCAAATGGGACTTAACCTAAAGTTCATATCTGTAATGTTGCCAGCCAGTATAACATTAATGCATCCATGCACAGTATATTATGGGGCTTCCTAACATGTGCAAAACCCTAACTGACTTTAGTGAATAATTAAAGACACATTTCACAGTATCTACGTGGTGGATGTACTGATTTTCCACTTTAAAGTTACAATCAAAAACCAGGGAAGGCCCTGATGATGCTTCAGCACTCTGGTCTGGTAAAAGACAGATCATTTCATTTACCTGCACTGAGCCTTACCTGAAGACCTGTGTTTCATGTAGTCTTTCTTTGTAATGTCATTTTACTGCTGTGTATTGCTAAATATTTATTATAAGTTAGTAAAGTTATATTAAAATAGAACTCTAAACCTGCATTAACTGCAGCACAGAGTGACATTATCATTCATATGAAGTAATGTCTCTGGACACCTAATGAATTTAGGTCCAAATATTCACTTTCTCGGGCACGGTGGTGCAGTGGTTAGCACTGTCGCTGCATAGCAAGAGGGTTCCAGGTTCGAACCCCGGTCTGGGCTCTTCTGTGCCCAGAAGATTTGCATGTGCATTTATGGTTGCCCTGCAACTGACTGGCGACCAGTTCAGGATCTACCCCGCCTCTTGCCTGTCGTCAGCTGGGATAGGCTCAAGTTCCGCCGAGACCCTGATGGATTAAGCGGTAGAAGATGGATGGATTTTCACTCTCCTTTTAGCTCATATGTGGTCTCCACCAACTAACTAAATGCTTAGTTACTTAACTACTCAGCGTACAGTCATTTTTTTTGCTGATAACAAAGCAGCTGAAACAGTACCAGTGAGAGCTGTGAGAGTGAACCAAACACTAAGGCTGGTTTGTGTAAAACCAAATAGGCTAAAAGTCTAAAAATCTGTAAACTCTATAGATCTGAGGGGAATTGCACAGTCGAGTGATAATCCTGTGTGAGTTCATCACCACATTACTGTTACATGTAATTATTTGAGCCATTGTTAATGTAGAAAATACTGATTATTGCAGCTTTAACTAGGATTTTAATTATGACAGTAATTAGCTCCCATAATTAACCTGTAATTGCCCATTGTGGAAGCCTGGCATGCACTCTGTTTTTAAGAGGGTATTTATTTTTAGTAAAGCACCCTGAAGTAAAAATGTAATGTATTTTTTACTTATGGGAAAAAAGCACTGCATCATAGAATAACATGAATGAGTCACATTACATTTTCTGTGGTTTTCTTGTTAGTGATTGATTTGTATAACTGTTATTTCTATGTTTAGCTATAAGCTGATATATTTACCCTCCTACAACACACACCCTGACTCTACAGTAATCAACACATTTCAGGGTTGAAATTCAGTCGCATTCAAGCCATGTGGATGAAAAACAGAAATTCTCTAATTCTCCCTCTTTTTTTAATTTACTATGTGCAATGTTTACCTTCACCTTCACTGAGAATTGTCAATGTTGGTTGCATCTTGCAACATTATATGTGGTGTTTTAAAATAGGTTAATTATACTTTGTCTGGCAGACAACTACAGCACAAACAAGGATGGAAATAGAGATACAACCAAAAAGTAAGAGGGAAAAAAACAAAACAAAACAAAGCAGCCAGTCTAGGAGAAAGTCATCCATTTTTATTTTATTTTATTAGAAAATATCCACACACCATAAAAATTACATGTACAAAACTATAAGATTTGAAATTGCTTTATGTACACATACAAAAGATAAAGCCCAAAGAAAAAGTGAGAGGAAAACAGGAGGGGAAAAGTGAAGACAAAGCATTTGTGTGTTTTTTTTTTTTAATTACTATTTTTTTTTTATTTTTTTTTTTACTTTTTCAAACTTTTTTTTGGATGTGTTCCTTCTGGGATGGGTCAAAAGGTTTGAGGATCTCTGTCTATTTACTCTTCTACCAACTTACACCTCCGCATGGAACTGTAATGACCATGAGCATAATGTTAATGATGACGCAGGGGAATGGTAGTGAATGCAATTGCACACACACACATGGGTAGTACAGATCTTAAATGGCACCTGTGACGCACATATTCCATTTACAATAACCAGCATGAGGTCTGAGTCAAAGCATGGTCAGGACGAGGGAGATGCTAGCATGGAGCACCTGAAATGTTCTGATGATCACTGTAAAGGGATATCATGTGAAAATGGAACCCTTCAGAAACAGAACATTAAGTGAGATGTGACTCGTCGTCAGTCACGCTGTGAGCACGGAAACGCTCTCCACGATGATAATGAAGACATGCAGAGGGCATGGATGACTACAGCCAAGATGTTAACTATGCAGGTGTTGAAGCCATACACAGTCATAGAGCGTTTCTTCACATGAAACTATTCTGACTGTCAGTGTAAAACTTTTTTACCTGTAAACTTATTTAGTGATGACGGTGATGGTGAAGATGGTTCTGGTAAAAATGTTGGGTGATACCAGTGATGATTGATGTGAATTGGTAAACTGACACCCCGCTGCTTTGTTTTCTTGTCTCTCATCGGTTCATTTGTCTTTCTTGACTTAAGACGTGTGGCTTTCCTCCGGATCGCTGGGTCTGAAAGACAGAAAGGGAAAGAGAAAAATTAGTTTTTTAACTACTGTGGTTTAGATTTCTATCAACAATATTTTTTTTAAATGACCATCATAACTTATGTAAGTCATGTCTAATGATTTAAGGACCTTTGAATATAGATACAAAATTGATTTAAAATCTGAGCTATACAGTTTTAAACATGAAAAGCGTATCTGATGTAATTCACTGCAAAAATTAGTATGTGACTGTTTCCAGTTGGGATTTATCAGCACCCGTTACAGCTGTACGATACTTTCAGCCTCTGGCAAAACATTGTGTTTAGCTGGAAGAAATATGTTGTTTTTCTGGTTAACATTTGCACTTTGTGTGTCACAGACAGAGCACTGTGTTTGTGTGTGTGATTTATTTTTCCAAACAAGGCCACAGAACAGATTTTCTTTCCATGTCTTTTTCTTTTTTCTTCTCTGTCAGTTGCATCTCCCTGCATCAGACCAGGCCAAATCAGTAGCTGATTACACTTTCAAATTATGAAGAGCACTTCTTCCACCTTAACTTGCAAAGGGGATGGCCATGACAGACAGCTGCTCTCTGAGAAAACACGTGCAACTCACATTATTTATTCCCATTTCTCTTGTTTTTTGTTTGAAGACCAACAACCCCACAGTGAAGCACAGGGAACCCATTCTCTAAAAAACACAGAATCCGTGTCGGAAAAGCCCTGAATGGAGAAACACCATCAAAACCACATGAAGTGTGCCATTCTCAAATTATTATGCTAAGTGACTATAGATTTATGGGGAAAATGTGATGGAAGGCAGTTGGCTGGCCCACCATCCTTCTTGTTAAACTCAAACACTGCTGGCCTCATTAGTAGTGTAATGTGAACATGCTAAAATGATTAGCTGTCACATTGTAAGCAGTCCTCCTGGGGGAGACTTGGTAATACTCTCAAATTGCTCGAGTGGATGGCAGAAACACTGTATAGTTAAATGTTATTGGTCAAAAAAAAAAAAAAAGGAAAATTGTCAGAACAAATGCAGCCATCAGTTGTCTAGTGTAACACCACATGACCAATAAAATATTGATTTTTATACAGACAAATAAGCAACTATGTACCTAATATAAACAAGTTGGTAGATTGTGTTAGAATGGGAGAAAGGAGAATGACGAGCTATAGTAAATAACAAGACAGTGATTACTCAGAATAATATAGAAGCTATAGAACAATCACTATTTCAGAAATACCAATCTAATTACAATGATATTACTAGCAAGAACTCAATACAACTCCCATAAGCACATGTGGGAGTTTTATCATTTTGGGTAATTAACAACAAAAGAGACAAAACCTCTTGTGTGGCAATGCCATTTGTGCCCGTATACTAACTCCAGTACACCATAGTTCAGAATAAGCAGCTCTGAAGGCTCCTAAGCTTGGTCAAATGCTTTGTTACATTCTCTAAAAGTCAACTGCTGTACAGGTAAAATTAAAATCTAGTATTATATAATGGTAAAATCATCACATAGAGCTTTCACCCAGTAGACAGTTTCCTGATGAGCCTGTGGTCCAAGCCCTTTCTCCTTAGAAAAACCAGAGAGTCCCAAAGCACAAATATACAGCGCAGCCTCACCCCAAATATACTGCTAAGGGAAGATGATGTCAAATTTTAAATCTAGATTTACATTTGAGATGCACTGAAATACCTTTGTGAGTAAGGTAGGAACATAGCTGAAGGCAGTTTGGATATGTTCACATGTACATATTAAATGTCCCGCATACAAAAAAAAAAACATAATCCCACAACGACTCTGTTCACATGACAGAGTATATTGTTTTGATTAGCCAAAGGAAATGGTACTTGGGGTATTGTTCCCTGTGGCTACAGTACAACAAAAAGTTCTCTGTGCACTTATGTTTGCAGTAAACTCCAAAGCAAGAAGTGCAAGTATGATTTCATGCCAAAATGAATAAACAAATTTAATTATAAACACAACTTCATCTGTTGCTCTCGACCAATAAGTGGACTTGGATGTGACAAAAATCACACTGCGCCTGTGTAAGCAACGCTTACTTGGCCACATTCAGACCAGCATTAGAGACGTTTGCCCATTAAAACAATGCGAGGGTCTGTATTGGTGGGGGTGTTGTTTCATGTACCGGTGAAGCGGCCTACGATCTGTGATGCGTTTATTGTATTTGTAATTTTCACAGATATGATTTTACAGCTCTGGAAAGTTATCACTTTGCAGATCACATTGTAATGTGTTTTACAATGAGACAGGTTATCAACTGTGGAAACTGGCTCCATTTAATAACCAGTTCATGACAGAGGAATTAATCAGACTTTGTTCCCTATAATTGCCCACACACTTCTTACACCTCTCAGTGCTGGATAGTGGGGATGTAGCAGCACGTCACGCCAGCGGTCCTTACACTTAAACTAGATCTATGAGGTTTGAACTGACTGAATAATGTTCTTTGAGATATGCTCTTACTATGATGCCACCAGTTCTATTAAATGTTGGTCCAAGTGATTAAACCACTGCCAGCCCTTCCTAATACACTGCAACAAATGCAGGAACTGTACTGACAAAGACATATGAAAGCACTCTCTTACAACTGCTTACACATTAATGTGAACCGCAGTTTCATTTTAATCATACTTGAACTTCCACTCCTGGATGATTACTAAAAAGACACTTAATCCTATCGGACAAGGAGAAAATGACGCTACTATGGTTTCAACACTAAAGCTTAGCCAAGATCTACATCTCAGACATTATTCTCAAGGATATATGGCTAAAATAAAGCCTTGTTTAGCATTGGTCTCATTGGTGCATTTTTTTCATTTAAAACATTATTTGAAATGTAAATTAGTAATGCATTTAGCAGCTAGCCCGCACTACTCTATTTATAATTGGAAAAGGGAATCCCCTCGAAAAACTATTAGTGTCAAATCTAATATTTAATGCAAAACATTCACCACGTCTTGACAAAATAAACCAAGAAACCTTTATTTATAAACCCATCTAAACAAGACAATCAAGATGCCAAGCCCAACCTTTCTTGGCTGCACAATACTGTGATAAATTGAGCATTTTGAAGCAAAAAAAAAAACAAAAAAAAACAAAACAAGAAAACCTATCGACTCCAGGGCTTTGTTCAGCCTGACATTTTAAAACAAAGCCTTGTTTCTCAATACTAAACCTCAGTCTGTTACCCCAAACACCATTATTTCCGTAAAGCTTTGAATCTGCCAATAAACCAATCGAGAGCACTACAGAGCACATTATGTTTGTAACACCTAAAAGACTCCAATCTCTGAATTCAGCACTCTTGAATCTTACCATCATCTCATTCTCCCCCAATACAAATATACTGCATCAGCATTGTCAGTGTAAAGCTGCCAATATAACAGCCGAAGGGCCGGTCTGAAGCTAAAACCTTAAACCTGCACAAGATTTTAATCCACCAACAGTCCCATTTTCTCTCCTCTGCCTGCAGAAGGAAATAAGTTTCTGCAGGGAGACATGAACGGAAAGGTGCTAACTCCAAGCCTATGCAGTTGACAGTTGTGCAATTGCTTTCACTGCCATTGATTTAATGGATATTTCATCAACACTTTACATTATGCGTCAGTTGTAAGATGTTATGAGACATGAGGAGTAGGATGTAATAATGAGACTAAAGCAACAAACATGCAATAACACACTGCACATTATTCAAATAGTGTGTGGAAATATTTGGAATTAAACGTACATTTACTCACTTAACTCTTACTACTGTGTTTACTGGACTCCTGCTGGAAAGTACACTACAGCATGGTGCAGTTACAATCTTGCACATCTTCATCCCTGAAATAGAATTTACAGATAGTACTGGGAAAACACAGCTGCGTCCATTTATATGTAAATTGCTCAAGGTATTTTCTGTTTTGCTGTATCATTTTGTAACCTGCTGAATTGTGCTAACCCATTTGTTCCTCTTCTTCTTTGTTCTTTTTTTATTTGCTTGCGTCGTGTATCCTGAAGGTGTATCATGCATCAAATGGTTCCTATTCTGTGCTGCTGATCAGTTACAGGTTAATGGCTGAAAGCTATATATATATACATATATATATATATATATATATATATATATACACACACATTCTATTTTAAATTAAGGCTAATTGGTAAATCTGCAGCTTCCAATTATAGCTTCACTTTCAGCAGCCACTGCTGCACACAAACACAACACTCCTCTGACTTGCAAGACAACTGACATTTACAAGTCCATGTATCACTAAATGTCAGCCAGTTTCGGTTGCTATCGTGGTTAATTTTTAACGTGGTTATAAATATAAACACAGCTCCCTCTTTTGCATCGCACTCTCTCAGTGCCTCTTAACGATTATTCTCCTGAAGCAGTTAGAAGCAGTGCTGCTGTTTGCACGTGCCATGTGACAGATATGCTGTAATCGACAAAGTTAAACCACTGATATATTCAGCATGGCTTCATTATTTTTCTTATTAAGACATTGTGCAAATTGTGAGATCAGTGTAAAAGCATTGGTGCACTTGAGAAATATTCCACAATGGGAGTTATGTGAGATCAAAATCATAACTGTTTTTTTGCATTAAAATTCATATTCCAGAATCGCTCTGATTAAATAATGGTGGTGGGCTGTGGACTTTCATTGAATACACAAATCGACAGCAGTGCTTTAAACCAGCTCAATATGCTGTGCCACTAACCCTTGCTAACTGGCACTGAGACCAAATTTTGCATACAAAACACTGGCTTTTAAAATTCTACAGTCCAATCCTAAAAAATTTTGCTGAACAATACTGCCGAACACCGCTGAACGCCCCCGCCCCTGAGACTGTTTCGGGTAGATGAGTATTCACAGCTTTCAGCACAGTGCTGTTCCTGGGTGGGCGGCTGGCAGTAATGTCAACTTTTTAGCATGATGGACACATGAATCCATCCACTGAATAGTATTAAAAGGGAGACACACCCATTCATGCTGAAGCATCAGCGCGTTCTCAGTAAATTCATATGGTCCTCACAAACCTACATGTATCATTAGGAGGACTCGCTGAATATGTGTCCGTGTCGAGATCTTTTTTTTTTCTTCCAGCCATTTAAACGGAGGAAGAGTCACACAACAAATGCGCACAAAAATAAACATGCATTGTGTGTGCGTGAGTGTGTTGTTATCTGTTATTCATACTATCATGTTTTCTTTCTTAGGGACCAAAGACACCTCACAGCACAATACAGCTGGAGCTCAATACACACTGAACAATCCTTCACATATCCCACTCACTCTTCTCCTTCTCTTTTCCCCTCTTCTACATCTCCACCTCCTTCTTTACTGTTGCCCATCGTCTTCACATCTCTCCCCATTCTCTTCCTCCTCCATCTCCTTTTAATCCTTGTCTTTTTCCATTTCTCGTCTACCTCCTCTTATTTATAAAGCTGCTTATCTTGTACACCCTCCCCCCTTTTGGCTCTTCTCCTTTACAGTTCAATTCAAGAAGCCGTATTGGCATGATAAGATCATAGCTGTTGCATCTGTACATACAAAACCATGTCAAAAGCTCATATATGCAAATTTGGAATTATCTCACTGAGCCTTGCCCCTCCTCTGTTCTCCTTGTATAATTTATTTCTATCATTTCTTCCACATATTGTCACTTTATTCCTCACCCCCTGCCTTGTCGTTGCATCTTAACCTCTCCCATCTATCGTTCCTCCTGTTTTCTCTCATTCTCCCTGCTTCTTGTCCTCCCTCTGCACTTCCTTCCCACTTTTATCTTTTCTCCCCTCCCTTTTCTCTCTTCCTCTTCTCCCTCTTACCGCAGGCATTGTTCACCTCGTCATGCACTTGTAGGACACTCATCTTACATCACCACAGGTCTGACAACATTAGGGTGCACACACTCACTCACACACACACACATTTATACAGTAGGGAGATGCGCTCTCTCTTTCCAGGCACCACATGTGTTCTCTCCTTTTCTTCTTTTTTCTCTCACTCACACAGCTGGAGAGTCGTGTGTAATGAGTGCAGGATCCAGCTGTGATGTGTGGGAGAGTGGGAGGGTGTTTTTTATGACTTACACTTACACGTTATTTATATGTAAGTGTAAGTGCGCGAGTGCATGTGTGTATCCGGGATACATTCATAGAGACAGTTTTATACAAATGCAGTAATGTATTCATGGCCATGTCTAGCTACATCACTGCCACATCAGCCACCAGAAGTGGCACGCGACTTAAATTGAAGTCGTACCTTGGCCCATCAGCCCACATACAGGGAGCACACGCTGCCTCTCCCCTACAGTAAGGTGGTAATAAAAGCCACAGTCTATGCGTTCCTCACCGTGCCGTTTTAGCCTCTGTAAATGAAATAAACCGAGTGGTTGCTAGGAGGGGCTCATAAATGCTGCTGCAAAATGGCCACAGATGGAAGCTGTCACATCAAGTGGAACTAGACCATGCTACACTTCACATGCAGCATTTAACTGAAGAGGCACGATGCAGTATAAAACTCGTGTCTGGTTCACATCATCCGTTTAATGATTACCAGATCATTCTTTATGCAGATGGGATACTCAAAGACATTAAAATCTCACTTTTTTTTAAATCTACAAATCTGTCTGTAGCCGAGCAATATTTAGTAAATGTAATCAAAGGAATAGTTAGATATTACAGAGAAATATGCTTTTTAGAGGCGTCACTTCTTATTCGAAACTTGAACTATTGCTGTCCTATTGACCAATCAGTAAACTAAGGTGATAAATAAATAATGAACGCTCATACTTTTCAGGATACTGACAGTTCTGGATGCAGTGCAGGGACATTAGGCTCTATGGGTTGCATGAATTACTTGTTTGTTCGACTTTGTTTGAACTTGACTTTTCAAAAAACGTGATAGTCATTAGCGCTTATTCTCTTCCTCTCTTAAATGAGAAAAAAATATGCCAGTCTCATATTAGCCAGATAAATATATAATGCTACAGCATTTGTGTTTGAGTATGAATTAAACTAATGACATGTAATGTCTGAGCTTGTGGGATGTTTTGTTACCTTTGGACAGAGAGCTCAGGCAGCTCTCCCCACCCATTTCCTGTTATAGGGTACGCTAAGTTAGCAGCTGCATTTCCCAAAAATGTCAAACTGTTCCTTTAAGTGTTTTCCCTCCAGAGCACATTTTAATTAGTGTACATATCGCCTCCTCATGCTGCCATAATTGTAATAATGCGAGGTAGATGTAACTCAATCAAGATGATAAGCTCTTAATGTACCTTGATGACCACTACACTTGACCACAGGAGGAGTAAAAAGCAGCGAACAGTGTCAGGGAGGAATGAACAACATGTATCATTCATTCATCATCGTCATCATTAAGGTGTCTGCAGAGCATCTCGCAAGCTTCATTCACTTTTATGACTGAGAGAAAGAGAGTGAAACAACACCAGGGTTTATTTCTGGAGATGACAGAGCAGACTTTTCTTTTCTTCCTCAAACGGCATCTTGATGTGAACTTGACGTATTTTCCCATGTAGCTACATATGATGCGAACAGGATAAAACGTTGTATTAGAGTAACCTGCTCTCATAAGTCAGGGTTTCAGAAGTTTTACGGTGCCAGATGAGTTTAACATTTTAAACGTTCTAAGAAGTTACAGTTAAATGAATGGATTTTTCCTTGACGTGACAACCAGACTGACAGGAAGAAAGTAGATGACTGTAATCAAATTTATTTTTTTTTCCATGTGTTCTCTCACTGCCTCCTACAACAAAATATATATCATCATTTCGTGATGTTGAGAAAGACGCTGTAAATATCTGCATGGTAAAATCGAAATATTGAAATATTTTTATGTGACTGAAAACAATAACTGCAACCAGAGAATCGAATGACTAAGATGAAGATAGAAGATAGCCTGGGATACTCCTCTGACTTTTGAGCACAGCAGAGGGCATTTTGTGATACTGTGCACTTTATGCAGCTATTTTCATATGAGATCTATTTTTATACCATGCTTTTAGTTTGTGTATTTGTCTTAAGTTGTCTCTCTTGCTCTCTCTGCTGTGTGTGTGTGTGTGTGTGTGTGTGTGTGGGTGTGTACAACACATAAGTTATACAGTCATAGGTGTATAAAAAGCGATAACTATGATAAAAGTGCCCTTAACAACCACTCTGGTCCTTGTGACCGTGTGCGGGACCAAGAAGAATGACTGAGTGATACTTGGCTTTTATTACTGAAAGAACAAAGTGTTTTGTATAACTTTGTGTATTGAAATGCAAATTAAAACTGGAGACAGTTCTCATTACTGGTGTTACCTGCAACACTGTGTAGCGATCTTGTAACTATCACTTACTGAGGAAAATAACATCTTTGGTGCACTGTCTAGTCACAACACAATAGAAATCACTGTGTTATATAGGGCATGTTGCACATTCAAATTCATTTGAACAAACTGTTTGAAATTTGTTTAAACTTACGCCTAGTGTTATATCACTTTTGATTGGTACGTTGTTGATACTAGCGTAGTAGGAGAAATTACCAACTGAACAAAAAACCTAAAACGACAGAACAGTCTATGTACCTCTTTCTTATTTTGTATGTTTGTAAATTATATTTGCTTCAGACATGAGGTGATGTGGAGACCTGCTGAACCCAAAGAAGAGACTGTTACATTTCTCATTATCCCATCTTCTTCTTTCTTCTCCTCTTTTACTGTTACTCACTTTGATGCCTCTCAGCAGACAAAAAACAAACAACAAAACAAAAAAGTTGCATTCTCTTACAGTTTTTGTGTGTGTGTGTGTGTGTGTGTGTGTGTGTGTGTGTGTGTGTGTGTGTGTGTGTAGGGGGTGTGTGTGATTCAATTATCTGTGGTGAAACTGAAAGTAAATTAACTTTTCTTCTTACAAAAATCGTAATGAGAATAGAAAACGAATCATCAGTCAGATTTTGTGTAACAGAGAACCACTATCAGAGTAAATGATCCATAAATGTGAATAATGAATGATAATTGTATTTCATGGTAATTATACCATTATACCATTATGCCTTAAAAACATATTATACTTTTGTAAATACAGTAATTGCATTAAAATGAACTTTGTAGGAATCCATAATAAGCAAGTAATGGAAACAATGCATCTGTTTAAGCTGAGCAGAGAGCACTGGAATTATTTGATTAATATCTGTTGAAACGCCGTGGGTATCAGGGACATAACTTGGCAAGGGACCATTCAAAAGTGTAAATGGACTACTGTTTGGTTAGAGAATCAGTTTCATTTGATGGGAAGAACTCAGGTTTGTGGCCATTCAAACCTCTGCAGTGCTGGTTTTTCATTTACACCTGCTTCCATGTAGTGCTTGGACTTATGGAATAGATTTCAGCTATCCTCCATCTGTAGGGAGCTTGGAGCTTGGGCTGAAATTTGACTGCTTAAAATGCTATTGATTATGTCTGATAAAAGTATAATTTAATTTCGATGGTGAAAATCTCTTCAGCCTGGGGGCTGGATGAGTTAAGTTCTGCAGCCTCAGACATCAGTCTCTATCCATGACCAAGGAGATACTGCTGACCCCCCTCCACCCAACCCCCTTGTACAGACAGAGTCCATCCCTGAGGCTGTGGTGTTAGCTCATAACCATATCCTCTCCTAGCATATTATATTCTCTACCAGTATTCAATCACTGCCTCAGGCAGGCAGACAGGAAGGGGAAAAAAAAACAAAAAAAAAGCAAGAGACAGCTGATGGATAGAAAGAAAGAGAGTAGGAGAGAGTGAGAGAGGAGATACTGGTGACTCAGACACGAAAAGAGCAAGAAACAAACAGGGGCGGGGGGGGAGGGGGGAGGGGGGTGCATTTCCTGTCACCCGTTGTGATATTGTCAGCGGAGAGTAGGAACGAAGCAGATCGTTTAGCCAGGGTGACTCTCTAATTGTCTAGCTGACAGCAATAAAATGGCGCTCGTTAAAGTGCTGCCCTCATTAGGTTACACACCACTCACGGCAGGAGGAGACACTGCAGAGTGCAAGTGTGTCTTAAACTATGGGGCAGGACTCAAAATTGGTGGATGGCCAAGGTGACTGCCGGTGTGTTACCATATGTCACACTAATTAATGAGCCCGGGTCTTTGGGTGAGAGAACTTCTCATTTGGCTGCTTGTTTGGTTAGGTCAGCGGGCTAATCAGCAGATTACTCACCTGTTTAAGTGGGCCTGGAGAGATGGGAGAGAGGCTGGTAAAGGTCCTCGCCGGTCCCAACTAGTGGAAAGCAGCGGATAATGGATCAGATCAGAAGAGTACACAGATTAGATCAATAGGTAACAGGCCTGTCAAGTCTAGTCCAGCTTAGTGTGCACCAGACCACTGCACAGTCTTAATCCGTGATCAGTGTACAACTCCAGGTCAGTCTCCACGAGTTTTTGAGTTCTGTCCAGGTCAAACCAGTTCAGTTTAGTCCGGGTTTCCAGAGGTTGTGCTTTCCAGAGACTTCTGATTGAGAGATAACAGGGTCCAGTCAAGGTTAATATCCAGCTCCAGTTAAGACCCCAGCTAGGACCAGCTCAGCTCAGTTCAGTTTAGCAGAGCTGCAGTGTTCCACATGGATTAATAAAATGGAGCCACTTGGAGCCGTGTTGAGAGTCCCATAGGTTTATTTGCAGAAACATTGAGCCATCATTGTATAACATATGTTCGTATTTGAAACCAGACCCATCCAGACACTGTATGATTTTATTCCCTTTCTGTTTGTGCAGTCTACCATATTGTATATCCAGGTTGAGTGTGATTATCTATGCATCCCATTTTTACTGGTTAGCCACTCATTTTCTGTCTGTTTTTACTATCCACTCTGTATCTGTCCGTGCATTTGAAGCTGCTCCAGGTTTTAAGAAGTCCATTCATGTTTTCTGTGCATCTTTTTTGTTTGTTGTTGATGTTGATGTTGAGACATACCCATATGCCTCTTAATGATATCTTATCTTACTACTGTACTGTATCCATTTCCACGCTGATCCAGATGTTTCAAAGTGGAAAATTCAGCATTTAACGAGCGCCGCTCCATTAAAGGTGATTAAGATGATCACACCAACAGCTGGATCATGTTGCAACTGGTCAGTCAGCAGCTGAGCAGACACAGTCGGTGGTCCAATCCAGACATGAGAGCCAGGATAAGCAGTTTAAAGTAAATCCATGATATTCATGGAAACAAAGTAATGGGTACAGTAAAAGGGAGATACGGAGAGAGAGGAGCTATAGGGCCTTTTTTTTTTTCTTCAGAGTTTTCACCAGCTTTTCCCTGGTGGTGATGTTCATTCTCCACATCTGCCACTCAGAACAACATCATCAGGGCTCTAGAAAATAGGAAAGCAAGAATGCATAGGTTTGAAAACAGAACAGTAAAAATACATTGGGCTATAAGGAAAAGGACATTAAGGGCAAGCAAGGTCATTATCTCTGTTCTGAGAGGGAATATTTACAACGGATGGGTTAAAAAAATTAAAAGATCAGGGATCTGGAATAGAACATCAGGTCTTGACAAAAGGATAGAAAAGGTCTAGAAGACACAATTTAGCACCTGTGAGAACTGTAATATGCCTGTGAGGACCGTATTAAGAATATCAGTGTTTTAAACATGTTGGGAAGACATGATAAATCTTTAGGGGCTTTAACTTCTTTTGTTTAGAACTAGACTTGATCCTACCCACAGGCCTGGTTTTTAAAATTCTCTGAGGAGACTGTTTCATTTGTTTTCATAACTCTTGTCTTGACTCAGAAGTTTAAGAAAAACTAATATTCACAGAGAAAAACTTTTGTATGTTTTTGTGACTATATTAACTCCTAAGGGAAAACAGAACAAAATTAGATGAAACTGTAGGAAGTAAAGGTTCAAATGTAATGTTTTTTTTTCTCCTTACTTTGTGGTAACATCAGACTTGTCTTGGAGCAAAACAAATGAAAAGGATGCAGCTCACAGTATAGAATATTTCACCTTGTTTAGTCAGTTTTTTCTCTTTCTTTTTTTTTTCTAAGATTTAAGATGCAATGAAAGGTGGTTGGCTTCATATACAAATGCCACTGAAAGCATTCATCTTTATACAGGATTGTTTTTACATAGCCAAAAAGGTTTTCAAATGTCCTTTAGAAAAATTAAAATCCATCTCTTAACTTTTTTTTCTTTTAACTCTTAGAATCGGTTTGTTTTCATGTGTGAGAGCTGTTTCAGAGTGTACCTGATGAATAGTTGGGTAATCCAACAAATGCCTACATCAGCGAAGGTCTGCTGACAAGGAAAAGCGAAGACGTGCGATAGCTCAAAGACGGATGAGGCTGTGCTGGCTGTGGCAGTATATTGTCACAGCTGTTCTTTGCAATGTGTGTGTTTGTCAGGGGGGCATGTCTTAACTGTATTTGTCAGAAGGAATATTTCTTAACTGCATTTATGTACAGCCAGTGCTCATTGTGTCAGTTTAAGAATGAAGCACAATCTTCTTAATGCCTCGGTCTGTATTCATCAATCACAGCCACTACACATCTCCACTGTCTTCTCCTCCATCATCCTCCACTCCTCTCCCCTCATCTCCTCCATCACTCTTTGTACCATACAGATGGATGAAGAAGATGGGGTGGGGTGGGGAGGGAGGTGCAGAGAGGAGAAGCTTGTTCGCAGTGTGAGTGGTGATGAGATGGATAGAAAGGACATAAGAAATAAAAAAAAATAAAAACAAATGACAACTAGACAAAGGTGTTGTAAATTGAAAACAGACAGGGGGAGGAGAGATAATACAGTATAGAAATGGTATATGCAAACGTAACATTAGAGAAGAAGGATGTGCCAGCAGTAAAGGAGACAAAGCGAGGGTAGGGAAGAGAGAGGGGAGAGAACGGATATTGAAAAGGAATAAAATTAGGAGAATCAAGAAAAAATGATAAAAAAGATGGGAGAGAACAAGTGAAGCAATATTAGAAGAAAAATATTGTTGATAAAGAAAGCAAGAGAATAACAGAAATAATAAGCAGGCGGCAGATGAAACTGAATGATTCAGAAATATACAATCAGTTGGGAATCAATGGAGAGAGAAAAAAGTGACCAGGAGGAAAAAAAAAAAAAAAAATAGTTTCAAGGCTTCCTCTTGTGGATCAACCCAGGTTCATAGTTCTGTCATGCACTGGGCTTAAATGGCCAAGATTTTAACATACTCCTCCCTAAGATCCTTGCCTCGAACCCCAAAATAAAGGTGAATGGAATTGCTTGTGCTGCTTGTGTTGCAACTACAAAAATCAAATAACATTTTTTTTTCTGAATCAAAAGTAAAATCTCTGGATAATCCTGAGAAAACCTCAGCAGTTTTTTCAGTAAGCAGTAGTTTGAGAGACTTGGTCAGCGTTGCAACTTTCATTGTCGTTATCAGCCAATCAGCTGATCATTCAACATTTCTCAGAGCCAAAGGTGACACGTTCAGATAGCTTGGGACAGAAAATTTGAATTTGTTGACATTCATACTTCCAAAATTCCTTAAATGATTAATAATTTAACTGACTAATCAATTAATCAACCAACTGTTGCAGCTCGGGTAATTTTTCTGTGCAAAAAAAAAAACATTCCAAAACCCCAAAAGACAGGGTCAGATGGCAGCATGCACAGGGGTGAGACTGCAGACAGGAAAGACAGGTGACACAGGGTGAAAGAAAGGGAGAAACTGTAGGAGGACGGTAGGGAAAAAATCCAGGGAGTGCTTAAGTTTGTAGTGCCAGTCATTACTCTTTGTGTGTAGTGTTGGTGCAGTCTCTTTTGTGAGGCCAAGAGACCTTCAGATCTTAAAGTCTCTCCATTCGACACTACGAGGCCGCCTGTCGTCTGCTGCTGGAGGCGTCCAAGAGATGGATAGAAAGAGAAGAGGGAAATGGAGAAAGAGACATAAAACAGAGCCAGGCACAGCAAAAGGGTGAGACAGATGTGGGGAGAAACAATAAGAAACAGAGGGAAAACCCTGACACTGATACAGCTGAAACAAGCAAAGAAAAAACAAGGGTGAGAGAGAGGAAGCAAAAGACGTCAGGACAGTCAGAAAGGCCGTAAAGAAGAAAGATGGGAGAAAGTGACAGTGAGAGCTTGAGAAACACAGCGGGAGAGACGAGAGAGGGAGATTCCTAGACACGAATTGAAAAAGGCAGACGGCAGTGAAGAATGAGGCCAGGCATATGGGACGACACTGAAAGGAGTGATGATAGATCAAAATACATGGAGGACAGACAGGCTACAGGGTCGTGGATGGGCCATGGGGAGAACACACACTTGCACTTTACACACAACTTGGTTTTATCTCCGACTGTTTTTTCTATCCTGCCTAACCTTGTAGGAAACATTTGCACTGGCTCAAGGCAGATGAACCTTGTACATAACACACAAATGCATGCACAGACCTGCAGGGATTTGCTACCTGACCCTGAGCTCACAGGTGCACACACAGCAGTTGTTTTTATTGTTTCTGTCACTTGTGATGACATTGTATTGTATTGTACATTTATTACCTGGAGGCTTGCCCTAAAATTAAGTCTAAAATGTAATGCTTAACCCCTTAAAATGAATGGTTCTCCTTGTGGGGACATGTATTTTTCTCCACCTAAAATGTGACTGTGTAGAGATTTTTGTCCCCACAATGTGATTAATACGTTGCACAGTCAGTATTTTCAGTATCAGTATACAACCTTACTTTTCACATTAGCACCAGTAGGAATGATTACAGAAACCAGTGAGTGTTTTAACATGAGCCTCTCGTGTGCATGTCAGTTCTATATTAAAATAGACTTGATAAAACCTATTAACCTATTCATTAATTGAACCAAAACTCCAAAAAAAAGGAGAAAACAATTCAAATAAAAAATGTATATCGTCATTCCAAGTCCAAACTATGTGTCCAGTCAATCCCCACGAATTTAAAATGCTCTATGAAAAGCAAACAAAGCAAAGGAAGACTATCACCTACAATTTGCCTATTTTTTTCATGTTGGGTCACATATTTGACAACCGTAGACCTTTAATGGGGTCTCTCTGTGTATCTGTCAGTTGCTCTGTTCCTCAGGCGCTCTGACTCACTGCGGCTCTCTCTCTGATCAGATCAATGTTGCCTTTCTCTGCAATGCAGCAACCAGTGAAACACATCACAGACACAGCTACACCCTGAGAAACCCCAACAGCCTTTGTACAAACACACAAGTATTATCCTTCCTTGTAGGTTGCCCTCAAAGTGCCAGTGATCCTGGAATCAAAGTGAGGAAACAAAGAACACAAGGGGCAGCGTTGATTTTTTTTTTTTTCATGGGGAAGTGTTTTCCAGGGTAAAGTGTCAAAACAAAAACTACGATAACTTCTTTGTTTGTCTGTCTTGTTGTAGTCTGGGATGCTCTTTGGAAGCTCCTTTGACTGACACACTTCAGTCAGTTAAGGCTGAGATCAGGTTAGAGCTGTTAATTAGGCCTATAGGGGGAATGTTTGAGTTTGTTCATATGGTGACACCTCAGTGCTTCAACAAAGTAAAATTCCACTAAGTTCTTCATTGTAGTTTAAAAGATTCTGCGCTGTTACAGCCTTAATGAGCAATCCCAGGCCCCTCTCTTGTATAACTGCAGTTTGGCCATCAACCACTCAGAGCACTTGCTGAACCACATCTGTACAAATTTATCCTCATATATTTTCAGAGATGAGAAAAACAACCAGAAAACACCTTTTTTTTTTTTTTTTTTTTTTTTTTTTTTTTTTTGTGGGGGTTTCTCAAACCACTCACGCGGAAAGGAAGCCGGCGGGTCAGTGCACAACTCGCCACCACCA
>JBBMJY010000026.1:13300514-13325240 GCA_037833715.1 Toxotes lorentzi | reverse complement strand
CCAAGAGCCTGTTGGGAAACACCTGTGCAAAAGTTTAGTCGCAGATGTTTTGGAGGGGGAAAAAAAAAAAAAAAAAACCCTTTTTTTTTTTTTTTTTTTTTTTTTTTTTTTTTAGTGTGATGTCTTAAGCCAATTAATATGCAAGGTAGCCTGCTAGTTAGTGCAGCACTTGACACCATCAAAAAATCTTTGCATCTCCTCTTTCATACAATAATTAGAGCCTGTGATATGCGCAATGTCCAGCACATTTAATTGTGTTTCTAAATGTCAAACCGGCTACTGATACAGCAGAGTTCACGAAGGTGAAAACTTTCCCTGAACTTGCTGGCTAAGCTGCTGCGCTCTGCAGAGATCTCCCGACTCCTCCCTGCTATCAACATGAGGCTCAGTGACACCTCATTTCAACCCATTCACAGAGGCCAATTGAATGATATATCAGCCCCTGATAAAGTATTTCGACTCAGCTGTTTAAGCCACTCATGTGAAATGGTGTCTCCATTTATTCGTTCTAATGAAACCCCCATTTCCTAAGTGGATTATTGTTAAAGGGGAAGTGCACTGGAGTGGGCTTAGTACAGAGAAAATCTGTCCGAAAAGAAAATTCACATGCTCTTTCCTGTTATTATAGCACTATGGAGCATTGCAGGTGATCTTTGTGAGCATGCGCAAATCACTTCAAAAGTTTGGATCAAGAGAACTGGGGCCTGTTTACATAAAAAGCTACTTTCCATCAGTATCTTGCATGTTAAGTAAGAAGTATACTATAATATTAAAACAGTGCAGCACTGTGCCTTCACGGTCATGCTTTTTGCACTACTGGAATGACGTAAATGCACTGTTACATTCCTAAATAAATTATTGCAGTTTATTAGAGACAAAAATGGTCTCTCTCTGTTTTTCTCTGTTTCTTGCCAACTGTCCACCAGTTTTCCAACAGCCATTTTCTGTCAGTATGCCAGTAACCACCACTGTAGAAACTCAAAATACTTTATTCAAGCTGGCGCAAGAGGTTGATCCATGAACAGACAAGAGAGGCAAGAGATCAAGAGACAGTGAATGGAAGCCTAAAGCTCAAGTAGCACTAATGGCTCTGAAGCTGGAAACTAACCAATTTCAGTACAGTAACTATGGTTTTGACTGTGCTCAGCATTAGCTTGTCATTTACACTGACTGGAACATCTTCAGACATGAGTCGTTAGTAAAGAGCACAGACTTGGATTTTCTAATTTGTTTGGTGTCAGAGAGGCAAGTTTTCATCACGAGTGTTGGCTGCATGGTCCACTGTCTCACTCAAGCTTTCCTGGTCGTCTTTTCCGTAGTTTTTAACGTTTTTAATCATTCCGAACAACTTTGTAAAGAGGTCTGCTTTAACATTAATTTTAATATAATAATAATAATAATAATAATAATATCTAATTTTTGCTGTGTTCTTGTACTGCTTGCTGTCATTACTGGTATGCCTTTTACCCCCAACACACTGCTTTTACTGGTCGTACTGATTTCTCCCTCTGCCACCACACTCTTATCTTCTTGCGGCTACCTATACTGTAATGTATACATTAATAATTGTTGAGATTGCATCAGCTCTCTTGTGCATTATGTATAGTAAATGCCATCTAAATTATGTGTCTCATCTGTCGATGAGATTCGTTTTGTTACCCCTGGAAGGGTGCCATTACACTATGAATCTAAAGCAAGCTGCTTGGATTTACATAGAGAGCACCCTAGGGGGCAAAATCTGAACTGTGAGTGTATACAGCTGCATAAACATTCATACATATTCTGTAGTAAAGGTTTGAATTTATGACGAGAGCGCCTGAACAGCTTACAGCGGTGTCAAAATGTGTTGTTGTTAACTCTACTTTTCTTATTTAAGTTATGTATTTTTTATGGACGCACGTCAGAGCATTTAAGCTAATGTGTAATGCATGTTGCCTTATAAACCGCTCCAGAGGCTTTACATGGTCTTTTACACCATCTAACAAATCGTTGTTGTACCAAAGGATTTTTAAGTAACTCAAGACGCTGGACATGGGGATGAGGATCTTGGATGTCTTTCAACCTGGTGTTGAATTTCAGCCTACTTTCAATAGCCTGTGTACTGAAGTAATTTACTTTTTCACTCTGAAGTGCTCTGGTTGTGTCATACTTAATGGCAAACAAGCTTTCTCAGGGTGCTTAAAGTCTAGCTTTAGCACTCTAATGGAGGACACACAAGGAACGCTAACCTGAATAATGTTAGCTGTGCTGTGATGGGTGATCCCTCCTGCATTACCAAATCCCTCTCTCCTCTACCACCAGCCCACAAAGATTTCTTTTTAGCGCTAACACAGACTAACTATGCATTGGGAAAAGACACAAAACACGCAGTTTCTAGCAGCGAGTCAAAGCATCACGCACTTGGGCAAAATAAACAGTCATTTCTTAAACTTCCTTTGAAACCTTTGAGTTCCATGCAGCATCTTTCATTTATCAGAAATGAAGACTGGTAATTGGCAAGAGCAGAGAACAAAAATCAATGTGCTTGGAGGATGTGAGGCTGGAGGTTAATTCCACTACACTGTAGGGAGGTTAATTCAAAAAAACAAAACAAGATAAGCTTTCTTACACAGAGTGAAAAAAGCTATGATCCGATTTGCCAACAGTCACAGAGAAGAGAGTTAACTATAACTTTAGATGCTACTTAAGCTCTACAGACAGAAAGTTGAACACGTGTCTCGCACTCTCTCTCTTACTATCTTACCAATCCACGAGGTTCGCATCTCTCTTATTCATTCTCTCGCTCAGTTTCTCACTGTTCCACTCTCTGTTATTATCTCCCTCAATTTCACACCCTAAATTGCACATTGTCTATTTCTCATCCTCTATCTCTTTCTGATTGACTGTATTTTTTGTTCTCCCGCTCTCCCTTGCTCTTTCTCTGTCAACTTTTTATTTTTCTTTCCACCTCTCTGAAATGCTTCCTCATTGCTGTGCTGCTGGCCTCTTCTATTTCTATCTCTTCCTCGCTATCATCCTCTCTACTACCTGCCAGTTCCTTGGGGGAGGTGGGCTCTTTGGCGACAGATGGCGGTCTGCTTTTCATCTCGATGGCGACTCTGGAGGAGAAACGGGCCTTGGTGGGCGAGAGCAACTCCTCATTGGCCAAGGAGTCAGTCCTTGTCATTATGCTCCGTCCACTGCTCTCCTCCTCGACCAGTGCCACAGTGTCTCTCAGGGTGTTGCTTGGCGACATGGCCCTGGACGGCACTAGCGCTTGGTCGTCCTGACTGTCAGTCATTTTTGAGGCAGAGCGAGGGAGGACTTGGACCTGTCCACCGCCTCCTTGTCCATTGGTCTGTGGTCTTGGCGCAGTGGCTGCAATGGCTGCTTTTCCGGGGCCTGCCCCTTGGTGGCTGTAAACCTTGTATCGTATCATTAAGATGATGATAAAAACCAGCACAGAAGCAACAATAATCCCTCCAATGATGATGATCATTGTACCACCCAGGAAGTGGCTGTGCAGTGCTTGACACTGACTGAACTCTGTGTCTGTGGTGAAGGACAGACAGCCCAGAGGACGTGTTGCAGTCAGTGATGTGATAACGTCATCAAACACAGCCAGGACACAAAGATCGTAGCTGCGTCCGGCGGCAAGGTCCCGAACCAGGAAGTCGTTACTGCTGGATGGAATCATCCTGCCAAAGAGAAGAAGATATGAGTGTCAGAAAATGTAATATCTTTAACCTCAGTTAATGTACATCAAGCAGAACAAAGAGAAACACATTTATGGGTCCTTAACTTTTAAATAAGTTCCTCTTTTTTTGTAGAATGGTTTAATTTAGTGTTAATTATAGAGAAAATAGAGTCATTGTTCAACTGACCTGCTTCCAGTTAATTAATTTAAGTTAACTACCAGCATGACCTAGTCTTTGTGCCAGTGCACCACATGTCAGCTGAACATGCAAAACTGTGAAAAGGCGAGCATACAATTCAACATATGTTTGAAGAATGTTTCCAGTAAGAAATCCTTCATGGGAAACTTCTTAAGAAATCATTAAGAAATTAAACACCTTTAAAATAAAGTATTATGATATTGATCAGTTTTGAATCAGTCACAGTAACACAAGTTGCAGTCGGTGAGACACGTGCACATGAATGTATGAATGCCTATACAAATGTGTCTGGACAGCCAGGTTTCAGTTACAGAAGGTCGACATTATATTAAACAGCTGGATCAACCAAATTATAAATAAATAAAAGTGACTTTTAGCAATAACAGGTTTTGAGATATGAGAGGTCAAAGAGAAAATGTTAAACTGGCCCTCTAACCATTTGGACAACTCAGTTTAATGGACCTGACAAGACTGTAGAATGTAAATATTTCAGCTTACATTTCATCATGTTGAAAACGTC
Source organism: Toxotes lorentzi (assembly GCA_037833715.1). Lineage (NCBI taxonomy): Eukaryota > Metazoa > Chordata > Actinopteri > Toxotidae > Toxotes > Toxotes lorentzi. Next base: position 13,320,845 of record JBBMJY010000026.1, on the reverse strand, counting down.
ATGTACATGGTGACAGTCCTATTTCCAGTGGTCTTTTCTTTTAGTATCCTCACTTTTATTTTTCTTTTAGTGTTTTAGTGTTTCTTGATCAATAAACAGGTGCTGTGTTTAAATGAATAAAACATTTAATTTTTTTATTACAAACAAATCCCCCAAAAACGGAGGTGTTTCTCATGTATCAGTGACAGACAAATCATTAGTTAAAATTGTTAGCTGAAAATAATGTCACAATATCTTGCAACACTGCCCTCAATGACATTGCACCATGGTGCGCCCTCAAGTTAACAACTGCCATAGAGCCGAATCAGAAAGCCAAAATAGCTGCCAACACAAACCCCACTCTGTCCAGCTCTCCTGTCCATTCACCCCTGCACTGTACCAGTTCAACAAGCTGTGCTTCCTTGTATTCTGTTGTGTGCTATTCTCTGAAAGCAGCACAAGCTCTATGGTTATATATTTCCATGCCACCTCATTGTTCTTATTTCCCCACAGACCTGGAATTCATAAGCCTGTGATCTGACAAACACTCAAAAAGAAAGATCCATCCCCCACAGCTGCAGGAATCATCACTCTCTGATTAAACACATTCCTGATTCTTCCCATTGTCATCTTCAGTCTCTGGCTTTCCCAAGGTAAATACTGTAGCTCTTGTTTTCCCCAGTATACTTTCCTGGGGGAAATTCAGGAGGGAAAAAAATTACCCCGGTAAACAGGAGCGATGCTTTTTCTGTGCTTGCCTTACCGCACTGCTTTCTCTAGGAGTCTTCAGTAAAACTCATGAAATTGTAAAACATCCTAATGCCATTGCTGCATTTTATCTAAATCATATCTCCCTCCTGCATCACTCACATTTTCCCCAATGTACTGGAAGTTTCTCTGCCTCTGCCCACCCCTCCTTCATATTTCCATCTCTGCATGGAGATAGACGGGCCTTGCCTCACAGTCAGAGTGAAATAGAACTGATGGGAGGCTAGTTGGTGTGTTTCTATGTGTGTGTGTGTTTGTGAGAGCCAGTGGGCAGCAGGGTATTGGCTGGCCCAGTCTCAGTGCCAAGCTCATCGATGGCATTGAACCTCCACCAGGAAGTATTTCTTGGCAGATAGCTCTGTGTGTGTGTGTGTGTGTGTGTGTGTGTGTGTGTGTGTGTGTGTGCGTGCGTGCGTGCGTGCGTGCGTGCGTGCGTGCGTGTGCGCGCGTGTGTGCTCGTGTGTGTGTGTTTGTGTGTGTGTATGTGTGTGTGTCTCTGTGTGTGTGTGTGCGTGTGTGTGCACGTGCGCGTGCATGCGTGTGTCTGTGTGTGTGTGTGCGTGTTTGTGTGTGTGTGTGACCTTGTGTGGTTGTGAAGGCTGGTGTGAGAGGATCCCTGGACTGAGTTCTTAATAAGAATTTAAACAGGAAACTTTAACTGCTCTGATGTCTTGCCGAAGGGTAACAGCAAGATTTGAAAGCAGAGCTGGGCTGGGGTTCCCATAGGCAATTTCAAACAGGAGTACTGAAAGAAAAAAATATATAGATAGATAGATGGATAGATAGATAGATAGATAGATCGATCTTCAAAAAAGACCGGAATGTCTCCTAAATGTGTCTGAACAAAATGATACCATGGCTGTCTCCCCTCTTAAATGCTTCTGGACTTGCTTGAGGTACTTGAAGATGTTTTGCCTCTCATCCGAAACGCTAGCACAATGTTAGCACATTTGCTAATGACCCCACAAGAGGTAAAATGCCCAGGACTCCCCACTCAGTCAGCTAGAACTGAAGAAGTGTTTCAGATGAGAGGTGAAAGGCCTTAAGTCCAGTTGCCCTCGTATAACACTAAGAAATACCATGACCTGAATGACTGAGAAAATATTCACAGACATGCCTCTCCTCTCTTCTTCACAGTGAGACAAACTAAATCACAGTTTATTAGGGGGAGAAACATAAGGGAAATCAGTAAGAGTCCAGGGCTGGCAGGGTCCTTCAGTGAAATCCACAAAACACATGTGGGCTTCTAATCCAATATCTGCAGTCTGACGCACTGCTTTCCATTTTAACAACTAATTTATTGCTTAGACTTACACCGTGTTTTTGCTGTTTAGGAAAACATGAGCTGTAATGCAAATTGAGGTGTGTAAAACTGTCTTTAGGAACTATCTAATCTGACTCAAAACACATTATGTAAAAGTAAAAGTCGTGACGGAGGGTGCAGGTTTTGATGTATGTGACTGTGTTGCCTCCGCTGCTAACTTTACATCACTTTTCACTTTTGTAATGAAACATTCTTTTTATGTTAATGTGAATGGAAAAAAATCGGCTAATAATTGTAAAACTTTCATGTTTTGGTGCTGTTCTTTTGAAATGAACTGTAAATGATCTGTAACCATCTCACTTCTTACTTCAAAAAGTCAGAATCCACCAAACAGGGTAGTATGAAGGATTATTATACCAATATTTAAAGAAGGAGCAGGTCCTCCTAAAGAAGGAGCTGCAGTGTATAATGCACTAAATTTGTAGGCAGTCCTTGACATTTTCCACTTTGTTCTGATTTGCTGTCATTTGTTTTCGTTTCAGTGAGCTTTGTCATATTGATTTGATTTGTTTTATTTCATTTCATAATGACTAGGCTGCACTGAGCAAAATATGACAGTCACATTCTTCTGCGGGCACACAAACACGTAAAGGGAACTCTGTGTGTGTGTGTGTGTGTGTGTGTGTGTGTGTGTGTGTGTGTGTGTGTGTGTGTGTGTGTGAGCTTATGTTACAGGGGAAACTGCGGTGAAATAATTTCTTGTATGGTCTAAGGACACATGATTTTATGTGCATCTCTTATTAATCAATCTGCAAATTAATCCAAAGTGCAGTTACAACATGGGAAATGCATTAAAAATAAATGAGACAAAGCACAAACAGGTTATCTGGGGAAAGCCATAGCTAGCAAGATGCAGGTAGTGAGGACTAAGTAGAGGAAGAGCACAGGGATAAGGGTTAACTGATATTTAATATTCATGTAATGTAACACAGGCATTTTTATTTGAGTTTAATGAGTTTTCGTTATCATTACCAGATATGCACCTCATCTCCTCACCTTGGCTTTGAGTCTCTACTGTTGGCATAAATCTGTAACTCCCCCACACCGCTGGACCTGATCAGGGCCAGTACAGGTGTCAGGTCATAAATATCAATTATGTTATCACCGCTCAAATCAGTCTCATCCAACCAGATTGGGTGAAGCAGAGTCTGTGAACCTCTTCACGCTACCCAGATAATCTTTGCCAACCATCAGTGTTGCCCTCAAACAGTTTGTCAAGAAAGGCAAATGTGGTGGAAATCAGCTTGAACCCCCAACTCCCGGTGTGCCCCCCCTGTTTATAAATGCTCTGTTCTTAATAGGAATCAAACCGGGAGACTTCCCCTGCCCCGAGGCTTTGCTAAAAGGCATCTGCACATGAACCGAGAATGAGTGGGCGGGGTGAGGTGGAGGAAGAATCTTCCACTTATTTGTTGAGAAGACTTCCCTAATTATTCTGAGCAGAATTCAACGCTTTAATTCCAACTCTTACATCTGTCCTCATGTCAATTTCCATTTTTTTCTAGAGATGTTCTTACTTGTTCCCCTGAGAATGACCTCAAAAAGGGTCAGTTACAGAAGAATCTTGAAGCAATAAAGGATTTAATGTCTTGGTTAAGGAGTGCTGCAAACACAGGAGTCTGTGCCTGTGATTTCCTCTTGAAGGGCAGCTTTCTTATCCACATGCTATTCTGTTGCCAGATGTGCAAAAATTATTGCAGCAACTTCAGTTATCTCATGAAATCAGCATATGGCATGTGATCTTCTCATTGGCCGGCATTTGTCTGTGTTTTGTACATCCACGGTTATACAGATGTGCGAGGGTTGATGCGACAGTTTCAAGCAATCAATAATTAACTGTGGCTGGGAGTTTTGGGGTCCTGTGTAAGTGTGTCATGACTTTAAAAAGGAAAAGGACTGCTGGGCCAAGCAGAAATGCTTCAGCAAGCCCATTTGACACCGCAATCATACTGGATGGTTTATTCACTTAATGGGTTCAACCACGGACACACACAGACACACACACTCAAGAGTTAAACAGCTTAATGGATTCCTTTCCTCCACTATTCACACACATACACACAAACATATATAGAAGGACACACGGAGCTACTGAGCAAAACTAATGGTTTGTACAACTCTGCCGCTCTCTCTCACACACACCCCGCTCAAACAGATCAACAGTCAGTTGTTTTCTCACTCTTCGGTTTATCCTCACACCCACAGGCGCACGTGCACATGTGAAAACACGCATACACACGACTGTGCGCCCACACACAGCTAAAAGACTGCAAGACTCATTCAAATACACAAACAGATAAACTATCTCGCTGTTTGAATTGAACAGATTAGCGCACGCCATGTGATCTGTTTCTGTGTACACATGTACAAAAATACTGCCAGAATGGCAATAGTCTGATTAATACGTTTAAATGATTGCATAAGCTGACAACTCCTCAAAATAACACCCCCCCCACACACACACACTTTTTTTCAATTTATCGATGTCTTTAACATGAATAAGGCTGTTAACACATGATATCTGGAAGCTTTGGTATGAGCTATTGTTGTGTTATGTGGAAATAGCATTAATACCAAATGATTTGAACACTCACAGTAATACACAAAATATAAGCTGTGCGCTACAGTTGTTGATGAAGTTCTGAGTGTAACATGCCATGTGTGAAAATCCATTTAAGTACCAGAGGTAAGGTTTGACCAAAAAAAAAATGCATAAGAACTTTGCAAAACTTGATAAAATATTCATTGCACAAGAGTAAACTTCAACTTTAAATTGCAAGTACATACAGTGGATAAGGCAAAATGCAAAACTACACAAATACACATTTCTATTATGTGACTGGAGGCTAACTGTCCTGTTGCCTAAGGACAACTATAGGAATTCAATAAAATCTAAAGGAAGACCTGAGCTGCTGTGGATATTTGTAAGAGTAACAACTTAAATAGTACAGTACAGTCTGCAGTACTTTTCTATCTCCTCACAAACACATTGAGCTGTAGCAAAAACCTCAGTCACTGTGCATAAATGTCATAATGGTTATTTCAAGTAATTTGATTTAAAGCAAAGTACTGTAAGTCACTCATGTATATTCCTGTGGATGTGCCTGAGCTTTAACAGTTTTTACCTTAGCCAGCTTCCTCAGCTTTGCTGGTGCAGTCCTGCATGTCTTGACATGTTTCCATAATAAAAGCTCTTCCGAGCACCTTTACTGTTACAAACATTACTTATGGCCTTTCAGACATGCTAACAATTTGCCAATTTTCAGAGGTGTTTCCCAATTTTAATGTTTGAAATTCTGGCCGGGTGTTTGAATTATTCTTCAGCCTCCTCTCATGTTTCTCATTTTAACTTTCAGTGACTTTCAGTGACTTCCATGGACTTTCAATTTCTTAAAGATTTCTGCCATTTTCTAAGTTGTCTTTTCTCCCTATGCAATTTACTCTTTTGCCCCTGGTGTTAATAATGCCTATTAATACAAACTGCACCTCAATCTCAACAGACTATTTTTAACCTCTGCTGAGAGACCAACGAGATTTCATAGTGACCAGTGGGAACTGGGGAGCAAGACATCCCTGCCCCTGTGCTGTGACAGAGCAATCTGTCACAGCCCATGTATCATCCTGAATACTGAATAGTTATGGTAATGCTGCCATCTCTGCATAATTTTAATTTTTTAATTTTTTTTAGGTGTGATCTGGTTCAGAGAAAAGTGTTCAGAGCCTCCATTGTCCTGTCAGTGTGTTTTACAACCATCAGGACTATTTTCTCACGTATCTCTCCATTTTATCAGCGAATTTGTATTGACATGTTTCCCCCCGTTCATCAGCTTTCCTTTCTTGGCTTTTCATCTCTAACTCTTTCAACACCACAGCAATCGAAGAGTGGTAATTACTGTAGATTGCTGTCGTCTCCCCAGGTTATTCCTCACTTGTGTGCTGCAAAGCACAACTTAACTGCACAATTCACCATCTAACTGCTTGATAACCGCAATGGAAAATCCCACAGAGAATCAAACAGAATATGCATACTTTTTTAGTGTAAATTTAAGTTTAGATCAGTTAAACCACAGTTTTTCCCAAAGCAAGGTAAAAGGGCACCAGAACTCCTATGTATCCATGTTGAGACAGACAAGTAGATAAATAGATAGCACACTTTGAAGATCCAGTGATAGAAATACAGGAAGATCTAATGTGAGAGTTTGTGTATGTGTGCTTCGGATTGATGTGCAAAATAGACTAGTTTCTCTTTGGGCTTTACACACAGGCCGGCAGCTCAAACCTGCCAAGCATAAACTAAATTGTTCTATTGAAAATCAAATCAGTTAGCATCACGTTTTCAAACACTGTGTTTTGGTGGTAATTTTAAAAATGTTTCTGTTTTGTCAAGAAAATATTAAGGCTTAATAAAGAGTTTACGTTTACAGTCCTTGCCTTTTGGTTGAATTTTCTGCTAACAGTAACCCTCAGAGACGTATATGAGCAGTAAACCCAATAATAACTTTGATATCCAGCTTCAGAATCTTCCTTCAGAAGCTTATGGCTTTTGTTCTGTTTATTTTATTTATTTATTTATTTATTTTTAAATATTATTCCACAGTCTGTGCTGCATCCAGAAAGACAAACTCAGGCAGGCTGATATGCCGTTATCCTAAAAATGCTGTTTGCATAACAACAGTTGGTGGTGTCGCTGTCTTTTGTTTCCAACCTGTCGGATGTTATTAATCAGATTTATTTAAGCCAAAAAAAAAAAGGAATTTAGCCCAGTCGGTCACACTATTGAATCATAGGAATAAAAGGAAATTGTGCACACACACTCAGTGCATGTGGTATTCAACACACAATAGCACAGGAGCTGCCATTGTGTCTGTACGGCGGTGTAGTCAGTCAGAGGCTGACGAAGGCCTCGGTGTCTGTGGTCACACATGGTATTAATAGATGCTAACAGGCCTGTTATTAGCAGCTCTACTTCGTTAACATGTCGTTATTGTCACATCTCAGATGACAACAGTGTCATGTTTGTTAGAGGCACTTGTTAGCAGACTGATGAAGAGCGCTCCACTGCTGACTTCTGTGTCTGCACGGTCGTGAGTGAGTGTGCCCACTCTGAGTGTGGCTGACATTTCCATTCTCAGCGTGGATATGTTTACTCACGTGCACATCTGCATCCGTGCATGAGCCTGACATTTTCATGCTGTCTGCAGTCAGCTATGTTGACTGACAGGAGGACACTTTGTTTGTAAATACTGTCCATCAATCAGCCCTTGGGCATTCAAAATGCATACATATACATGTCCAGTGCGCACACACACATACACACACACACCCACGAGATGTCATGAAGTCACATCCGGAGCCCTGGGTTCTGACTGTTGATCTAAGCAAAACGTCAGGTGAATATTTATGATAATGTGCCCTGACTGTTTTTAAATAATTTAATGTGCCAATTATTCCTCCAGTGCAGGCAGTACTGAACAGAGGAGGGCAAAGGGTTGACAGCAAAGTCCCTGCAGCACACACACCCTGTCCGTCCTGCTAGACACACTGCAAAAAATGCCACAGAATGTGTCATAGAACTCAACATGGATGGACTGGTGAATGAATATGTGGACCAACACTAAACTTCAAATCATAAAACAGGAGCTCTCAAAACAAGCATGCATGTCTGCTGAAAAGTGGCATTATTTATTAAAATAATTATTTTTTTTCTTTTCTTTTTTTTCATCTACAAGCTATCAGTAGGTGTAGTTTAAGTGGCGGCGCTCAGAGAAGTTTTTTTTTTCCCGAATCCCCTATGGCTACTGCAGAGCACGCAGCTCAGAGAGATATGTGACAAAAGCTTGGTTAGGTCTGCAGAAAAGTAACATAACTTGTAGTGTAAGATTTCTAAGGGCTGGAAGTGAAAGTGACTGGAGCTGCCAGTATCGCCAGAGGGAGGAAACTACAAAGCCGCTGAGTAGTTCTTGAGAGAAAAGTTATCAAGGGGAGAAACTCAAGGGGTTCCTTCCGATTGCAGTCCTGGTCAAAATTATTGGCAACCCTAAATTTCAACTACATAATTCAGATTATCTTCAGAATTAAATGAAAATGAACAAATTTTGTATAACCATAACATGTTAATAAAATATCCAAAGTTACCAAAAGAAAAAAAATACCTAGTTTGGTAACCTTTGATACATTCAGTTCTCCCAGTACCAGAATGTCTGTAAAGATTCTCAGTCATCCAGATCATGGGTTTTCTAAGTTCTGTACTTGCTTGAGGTTCCTGAAGATGTTTTCCCCTCTCATCCAAAAGGGTTGTTCAGCTCTGACTCACTGGTGGAGAGTCCCAGGTATCTAACCTCTTGTGGGATTGTTAACATCTTGAGAGTCACTGAGGTCACATGTGAGTCGTTAGGGTCACGAGTCATGATGTGAATGGTTGTTAAGCTGCCTGGGGAGGGATCTCAAGACTGCTTTACAAGTGGCTGATAAGTGGTGTTGTAGACCACCATCTCTGTTTAGCGATAGCCATTCCAGTTGGATAGGAGCCACCTACATTAAACTCACAGAGCATTTATTTATAACATTTATAATTTTGTATGAGCATTTATCTGGTTTCAGCTAAACTTACATTATTGCATTGGTTGTATTCTAATTAAGTGTAACTGAAAATCTAAGTTGTGATTTGGGTGAAATGGAAGTATTTTCATTCTAAAGAGGAGATGCAGTGAGGAAAAATAAGTGTGCAGGCACTCAAACTGAACAGAACTGAACCCTTTTACAAATGTATATATTTTTTCCTACTGCTTTCTTAGGTCAGTGGTCATGTGTGTTTTGTGTGGGCTGCAGGTCTTATTGCTCTTTATAGAGTCTGCTACTGCCAGTCACCTTGCCGAACCTAGTGAATACAGTGAACCAAGATCACGGAGCCCACCTTTGAGGTCCTTGGTTCAACATATTTTTGAGAACCCCAGATATCAATACCTGAGATACCAAAGCCAGGATCAGCTAAATATATTTCCTAGGGTAAGATTATATGTTTCACAGATTTCCACATGGCATGAACATTTAATACAGCTTCATGTTGTGGCAGTACAGAGTAGCTATGAAGTGCGTGGACAAAATGTGATGTTACAAGCAGTTAATTATCAAAATAAATACCACATAATTGATAATTCTGTGTGGACTTTTCCTTTGGAACCTTGTGAGCTGAGGGCCCTGTCCTGTTGTCACTTCTTAGGACTTGAGCTGTCCCTCTTCATCGTCCCCTGGGGAACTGAGTCAGTATTTCGAAGATTCCACTGCGTGGCTGGATCGTAGATTTTCAGTCCAGCAATGTTGTGACACAGCCCCTCTCTTTATTTTTCTCTTTTTTTTTATAGCCTCTCTCTCTCTCTCCCTGCATCCTGCATATAATTTTCCTCCATCCATAGTTCCTCTTCTTTCTATTTTCCCCTTTGTAAGCCTCCCAGTCTTGATGTCTTTCCATCTCTCTCAGCCTGCTCTCTTGCTTAATTTCTCCCATCATCTCCAATTTCTCTGCCTCTCTGTCTGTATAATTTCTTTTCATTTTCTCTCTCACGCTGGTGCTCAGACAGATCAGATTTCAGAGTTGTGAGACAACCTCGCAAGAACATTTAAACTTAAATCACTTGCGCTTTTATAGCAGATGTAACTGGTGGTTAAATCATCAGATAATTTTCTTATTACCAGCGCCAACTATCTAGCAGCCAACTGCATAAACTCGAGTGTTAAATACAGCAGCCACAGTGACTTCAAGAACACAAGTCATGGTGCCATGAACCGATGTGCCATTTGCTTTCTCAGTCACTATCACAAAACTATTTAATTTTTGTGTACTGTAACTCTCAAAACTTGCATTTCATTAACTTTTTCTTAGAAACATTTTCTGAGACCTGAGAGCTCTTTAGCACGTGTAGTCCGATGCATTGTATTGGACTACTGTATGTCTCCAAAAGAAAAGCTGCTCTTACATTTGATGCTCTATTCTATTAATGTATCTGTTTTATCTATTTATCTGTTTATCTAACACATTTTCTAATTAATTTAATTTTTTTTTATCTTAAGAATTTCCCAAACTACTGGACAAAGGGCCCATAATGTATAGTCTTCTTTTGTATGTTAGTGTGCGGTCAGTTTGGTTGGTTAATGAGTCCATTCAGTGCAGACTTATGCAGCTTACATTTTAGTAAGATAATTAGTAATTATTTATGTAGTTAGAAATTCTATCTAATGCAGCAATTATATAAAATCCCTACTTGGAAAAGTAGTGTGCTCGGACAGTGATAAAATATTAAATTGAATTGATTAGTTACAGTATAAATGAATGAATGAAGCACAGGTCAAATTCAAAAATGTATGTAACAGGAAGTTTGTAGCTGTGTGTTCTTGTCACCATTCTTAGTGCACGGCTTCACAGCAGGCATTACACTACAGTGTTTGTGTTCAATCAGCAATAGTTTGGTCCAACGCCAACCCAATCAGAAAGAAAGATTGCTTGGCAATTGCAAAACTAGACATATAACATTACATCCTTGGAAAAGGAAACCAGATGTACTTACTATAGTATTATTGCTTCATTTGGCTGACAAATAAAATCAACCTGCTTTAGACAGGTTGACAGGTTGACAGAGGCATCGTTGGTGATTCTGGGTGGGTGGTTATATTGTATGTTATTGTAACCTGATTAACCGAATACTTAATAGTGTCGCACAGAATTGGTCTTGTTTTTCAGCTTTTTTGCTCTTCATGTGTTTTCTGCCTCAGTGTTTACGTCCTCCTCCTTACTCTCTTCCTTCTATTTCTTTTCTTTTTTTAATGCCTTTTAACTATTCTCCTTTACCTGCTACTGCTTCTACTTGGGTTCCTTCTGTCCTCTGTCCTTGTGTTAATACTTCAGCATGTTTTCACAAGGCCATAAATCTCTTATATGAGTGTTCCAGTGTGGATTTCTTTTGGGGAAACAAAATTTTCACAAGGACGTACATAAACAGAGAGCAAGCTGGCCTCAAGGATCCAAGGATTTTTTTTTTTTTTTTTTTTGCTTCCTTTTCTTTATTTTTTGTGATATTACTAGTTTTGAGAAAATCAGTGATTAGAAACGTAAGCCAACATAATTCTGTAATTATGCACAAAATTCCAGAAAGTGCTACCATTTTACCGTTATTGTATTATTGTACCATATCATCATTACCGTACTGCTTTTAATAAGCACGACATATATTTATGTCAGCAGGAGAACAAAATAAGCAAGTCTCTTCTTCATACCATGCCACCAGTTATCCAGAACTATGGTACAAAAGGCATTACAGCTAATAATGTTTGATAATACCACACATATAGTGTAGTTCAACAGAAATTATTTAAAATTGAGAGCAATAGAGATAACATAATGCTTTGCAGGGGCACAGGGGCAAGGACCAAACAAAAGAACCAGATGAGTACATTGCAGCCATAATTGAAGAGGCTGCATTGATGAGAGTGAACTCCAGCTGTCCCTTGCACTGAACCTATAGAGTGCAAGCCAGTACAGAGCTGGATCACTTATGAATAGCACAGAATGGTGAAAACAAAATCCAAATTATAGATCCTTACAGTGGAAGAGGCTTGCCTATTTGTTTTGCACTCCACATGCCCTTTTCAAATCAATTTAGTATTTTCTTTATGTCTTTAGAAGAGGAGTATTATCGATTAAGTCACGGTTGATGGAAAATAACAAAATTATTAACAGAATCCTTCTTTAGCAAATGACTTTGCGTCCCGTATGGATTTCACATTATAGAATGTGTTACAGCTTATGTGATTTCATTATGGAGGCTGAGTGTTAACAACTATTTCAATGAATCCTAGTAGGTGCCAGGATTTTTGTCTGCAGACATTTGAATGTTCCAGGGAAATCTCTAGCTTTGCTTTTAACTATGTAATTAACACACTTGTTAGTGTATGGACAACAAGTCCATACACTAATACTCGTACTTGCAGTGTATGAATCTCTTCTGCAAAGACGGAGACAACAAGCTCTGTGATTGGCCGATTTCCCATTTGAAAGACAAGCAAAAACCAGACTGTCAATCATGCGTCGCGAGGGCAAGTGTTAAGATCCAATTAGAGTTGTCTGCTGACTTCAGCACTCCGATTGTGACGGACAGAAATCTGTGTCACACACTGACTAACAAGGACAATAAGAGGACAGCAGTCATAAAACAATAGTGTAAAAACCTCAACATGCAATCAAGCTAACCAGAGGCAGCTCACTGGGTTTTATGAAGGAAACAGAGTGAAGAATACTGTAACTTCACTCACTCTGGAGAACTAGAATCATTTTGACTAATTATTCCTTATCCTTTATTTGTCCTTGATATATTCCATTCTTCTCCCACTGCCCTAAACAAACTTGTATAATCCACTTCTCTCTAACCTAAAAGGGAATCCCTTAACCAAACATCTCCTTATCTCATCTCAGCTCAGCAGTTCCAGACACTCAAAGAAGAAAAGTGTCAGAGAATTGTGATGTCCAAACAGGGCACAGATTCAATTTGCAACTTCAATATTGTGACTTTGCTTCATAGTGACATCAGCTTTAAAAAAGAAAAGTTGACACAGAATTCATAAAACCAGTATTTCCCCAGTTAATCTTCCTCTAAACATTCATGAACAACAGTAATAAGGAGAACACTGACCTGACTGCAGTATGCCCTCTCTCTCTCTCTCTCTCTTTCTCTCTCAACTCAACTCACTGCTATGTTGGAATGAGGGCTTTCTCTTTCTATAGATGTGATTTTAATGATTGGTAACACAGACACAGGACACTCCAACAGCCCCATCACATTAGGGATAGCAGTGCAGATGTAGTTGTGCTTTTTAAAGTGAAGTGCGGCGGGATAATCCCCATTATCAAACTCTTACGTTCACTGATTCTGTTTAAGAAGCTTAGATGGAGCTTTGTCCGCTACACACAAGCAGTGACATTTTATCATATATAACTGGGACTCACATGAGGAGCAATAGAAAAGATTACATCCTTGATTTCATACTGTTTAAAGATGATTTCAAAATACATGCTGATGATCAGATTAATTTGCTCTTCTCTTGTCCTTTTTAAAACCCATTAGAATTGGGATTTGTTAATACAATATAGTCACTTTTCTTTACTTTCTACAAATACGCAGAATACTAATCTACAATGACTTTTTTGGAGACTATAATGTAATGATTTTTTATCTTGCTGTCTGCCGAAACAGTTGAGGCGATTATAGCCTGCTAGAGTCTTCCAAGATGTGTTGGGAGTAAGTGGTATTGCAGACTTTGTGATGAGACATTTGGCCTTCTTTCACAGTGTGTGCCTGACATGGCTTGGAAATCAAAGCCGAGCTGAAGCCTAAGAGTGTCCAGCACTGTGACATTATGATGGCATTTCTTTTCACAAATGATGTCCTCCCTTTGCTTAACAGATTTCGTTTGTGCAGTGGAGCGTTTTGCTGCTAAATTTTAGACGGTATCAGAGTCAAGCTCCATTTCTCTCCCAGAAAAGGGTCATAGAATGATCTGCTGGGTAGATGAAGCGGCTGAATTTTATGCAGCCGCTTTGTTGGACCAGAGAGTTCAGCTATAACGCATGAATCTTTATTTACCCGTTTGTTTTTTGTTTGACCTTTCCCCTATGGTCAAGAGCTTTGGGTAGCGACCAGAGGAATACAATTGTGGATTCAAGCAGCCAAAATGAGGTTTATTCACACACTGACTGAGCTCGGTATCCGTGACACAGTGACGAGCCAGGCAGTCCATAGGGCCTCAGAGTTAAGCTCCTGCTTCTCTGCATTCAGAGGAGCCAGCTGAGGTTGTTGGGCACCTGGCAGGGATGCCAACCCCTCATGTGCGTCCCTTTGAATGTATACCGGCCACGGCTGACTGAGAGGACAGCCAGGGGCAGGCACGGGACGTGCTGGAGAGGCATGCTGGAGGGGGTTCCAGCTGGCAGGAGAGCTCACCAGGATCCCCCAAAGGAGCAGTTGCTGTAAAAAAAAAAGATGTGTACATTGCTCTGCTTGTCCTGTTGCCACCGCAAACATGCAGTGAACACAGAAGAGACAGGTGTAAAATAATTTACAGCCCATATTATCCTATATGCCTTTAGTCCACATTTGCCTAATTTGCAAATAAAATCTGACCATGTGGTTTTCATGGTATGTTTCATACTGACTGACCATATGGGGATTTCTTTTTACCTGAACATTAAATCTACCAATATCAATTCCTTCATAGACACTGCTCACCAGCCATTGGATTTGAGTGAAACTGAAGAGGGGAAACAATCTGTTGTATGACTAAGTCAGGCAGGCAGTAAACATGCTTTCTAATGGTAAAAAAAAAATGTCTGGCATGACACCAACATTTAACATGACCACAAAGTATTACCAAGAAAAGCTGGTTTCTGCTTTTTCTTTTTTTTTCCGATGCTGTTCAGTGTTTGAATAATTGATAGACTGTGGTTGATGCTTCCAGGTAACTCCCCTGCCAAAACTAGATGCCTAGCAGAAATTTTAACAACAGTGTCACTGCAATAAGCATTGTGCCAGGTTTACTGGCGAGAGCATTTGAAGTGTTTGTGTAGGTTCTGCTAAAAGAAGCATTTGCTTTTGTTAATGCATACTTTCTGACTATTAATACAGTAGTCTCTGTCATTCTACAACACCCGGATTCTGTTCAAGCTGTTGATGTGAATGTAAATGCCACCATTCTGCACTATTTTCACCTGAAAGGTCACAGTGGCACAATGAGACCCTAAAATACCAGAATGATAAACACTGATCAGAAGTGGTGGCTGGTTTGAATGTTGTGGCTGATCGGCGTACAAAGAATGAGTTCTTCGGGGACGGGGTAAGCATATTAAAGTAGTTGATAATGGCACTAAGCCTCATCATCATACACAGCTAATAGCAGACATGTGGTTTTTATAATTCCCTCCTCCCTGGGTGAATATGACTTCAGATACAGTATGTCTTAAGTATGTTATGCATGCAGCAAGGAAATAACATCCCTCTGTGGTAGACAGAGGTTGAACATGACATCTTCCTACTCAATATGGAACAGACCTCAGGGGGCAGGATGTTAGTGGGATGCACAATGCAAAGTGAATGAGAGATGGAAGGTAAGTGGTTGCATAAGACTGGACTAGAACTGTCTTTCTTGTGGCTGATGTACATTTCATATGCCCAGTGGAAGCACAGGCACAGGGATGGGCTCTACAAGTTCTACAGTTGATTTAATGGTGCTTTACACCTGAAGTTACATTTAATCTCCAAAGCTGCCTGCAGTGTGCTCTAATATACAACTTCAGCACACACAAGTCCTGTCACTGTGTTTTCCGATTGAACAAAGCTAATCTTCACTATTAACACTGTGCCCTAAAAGATAAAAATAAATCAACATTACTCTCTGGTAGACATATGATTAATTGTTAAACGATACGTGACCTTCATTCTCACTGAGTCAGAGGGCAGAGGATAACCAATCTGAGATAAAGTCAGCACTAATCCCCAGTGTTACCATTGTCTCCAACAACAAGTCAAGACTTAACACTCAGCTTAAACACTTTATATATTGCAGTCTGCTAACCGTAGCCCTTTGTGTTCAGATGTTCTATACAAGATAAATATATAAGTAATCTGTTGAACTAATGCAAATATATAGGATTTACCTATGGTTTAATGCTGTGATTAAGGACAGACAATGTCCTTTATGAGAAAATAGTAAATTAATTTAATGAGTTAATACTCAGGAATGACTCTTGGAGTAATACTATGACACTTTAGATTGAGATGAATACACACACTGGATGAATGTGATGAAAAACCATTGTCTTTAATCCATTTTAACAGAAAACTTCCCCTTAAAGGCAGAAGTTTTTCTAACATTTGATAAAGAGATACTTTGATTTTTCAATTCAACTCTGCTTTGAGATTATTCAGATGTTCTCTCATTGTGCTGTGGATACTGAATTTCATTAATCTGTCTTTTTAAGTGTGTTTCACCATACTGATTTAGAATATTATCACTCATACATTCTGTATAATGGTTTCATATATATATATATATATATATTGTACAGCCTGCCCACGCTCGTCTTTAAAACTAAGCCATACAGTACAGTAGCTCCTCTACAGCTTATAATAGAGAGATATTTTCTTGATCTCTGTAGGGACATTGCCTCTCCACATGTCTTCCCACCATACAGAGATCAGAGGTCATGGTCAGCTATAGGCCTGGTTGGATGTGTCTTAATAAAGGAAACTCCAGCAGGAATTGTCTGTAAATACCAAGATCTGGCAGTGGTCTCTTTACCAATGCTGCTTCTCCTGAACATATATAAAAAAAAAAAAAGGAAATTTAAACAGGGGCCAGTATTTGTTTAAGGACTGTACTTCACAGTGAAAAGAGTGGAATACATCCTAACCCTTTTGTTTGAAGATAGAAGATAATGTCCCATGCAATGGCTGCCAGTAATCTCCTCTGCTGCTGCCACTCTGCAGTAATGATCTTTGACTTAATCCTGTGACCTTACCTCCACATTTCAGGACAATGGGTGACCTTTATGGGATAAATACATGACATCATGTCATATTTTATATTAATACTGTATTTTAGGAATGGCCTGTGTTATAACAACACACTCTTACTCAACATGTTTACCCCGAGCCTGTTTTGATCCTGACCCCCGAGAACAGTGCAAGATAACTACAGTGGTGTGTGTTTAAAACACACATTAGCATTTGCTTTACTGATGCTAACCATTTTATGGTTTCTAACAGAAGTGGATCTTTGGGTATTGACCTTATACCAATGTTGTACCTCTGTGGAAGACAAATAAATGAATTTATGAAATGATTGACAAATTGCTTGACTATATATATAAGTAATAAACTTGGTCAAAATTAATGTATTAATTTAGAAATATGGATTTCAAAAGGATTTGTTTTTCCTTCAGCAAATTGTTTTTCTCTTGAGGATTATTTATACATACAAAACAGCATTTTCCTCAGGTGAGACCTAAATTATTTTACACTCAATATGGAAATTGAGATTGATTGGACATTGGTAGAGAAATTAGCTCAGCCAAACGCAGATCTGGAAAGATCCATAAGTCTTTTAACTGCATCCCCATGGTTTACATATTAAAGGTAGAATAAATGAGGCCACTGCCCAGGAGAAAATCCTGACATGGGGGAAGTACATGTAATTACTTTGGAATTAATTTACAGTTTAGAAATGCCTTTTTCTGCTTCATGAATTATGATGATGTGCATTTATCTATTTATTTATCAATTCATTTGAACGTTTTGTCTTATTTATTCAGTTTTTTAAATTCAATTTAAAACGGGTCTGCTTTGTTTATGGATATGTCCTGTTAATGTCTGGTACATACAGTTTAAAAAAATCTACATTTAAATCAGTACACTTCATGAACATTAAAAGGTTTGTAGTCCAAATGCTCAGTAAAAACACTGAGGTACAACCTTAACAACACCAACCACCTCTGCGTGACAGCACTCGGCTTTAATCTACTCTCCAAGCAGCTTGTTGATGTAATATTTATAACTACTTTTCAACAGTGTTTATTATCTAAAATAGTTGTGGAAGCAGTGTCTCTACACAAACTCTGCTCCAGTATACTCACACTGCTGTTAAATACAATGAGTCAGTAAATGCAGCATAGACATGATAACACTTTCTCTAATAATGGCCTGCACTGCTCTTTCTAAAATTGTCATTCTGACACAGCACAATAAACCAATCTGAGCTTGTCTTTATCAAAGTTAAATACCCATAAAACTCTTGAAGCGGCTGTCGTTTCATAAGCTGTGTCTGAACGAACTGGAGAAGTTATTGACCCCCATAACTCTAATCTCTCTCTCTCTCTCTCTCTCTCTCTCTCTCCCTTCCTCTCTCCCTCTGTACCGCCGCCCATTCCATCACCCCAGCAAACAGGACGAGATAATCTGGGCAGAGATTATTCTGAGATTAGTTGTGTCTACTCTGTGTTATGTGTATGCGCTCTGGTGGAAGAGCTAGATTCACAGGCGACACATGTTCAGATGATGAATGGAAGGATGCAGGGACGGACTGAGGGAAGATAAAGAGACAGGTGGGCAGATCCACAGTCAAACACAGGGAGATAGAAACCCTGACAGCAAGAGGGAAAATAAAACAGACAGGAAAGCACAAGACAGACACTGACCTGTACACTTATCTTGTCATGCTTTTAAAGTCACTCACTCCCCTTGAAGTGGTAATGCAAGACCCTTTATCTTGCTATTTCCCCTATAGGTATCTTTAGAGAAATCACAAACCATACAGTAAATACACTGCATATTTTATAAAGCTATTGGTTTACTGTTCCATACATCAGTGAGCCAGCGTCAGCTGTCCTGAAATAGCACCATCAACACAACAGCTGACTATAAAAAGCACAGTAAAGGTCAAAACAGCTGAAATATGAGTGGTGCTTCAAAACACTATCGATGCCAATATTGGTCTTATTAAGTGGAATGGTTATCAGCCATGATGGGACTAATCCACATTAAGTACGGTTTACTGTTTTTGCTATCATTTACATTCATTCAGTCGTGGCGAGCTGCCAACTCAGTGATTTAACAATCTCCGGCCTCATGTTTGCTCACATAAAAATGACCCCAGTGAGTTCCACAGTGTGAGGTTTACAAATTTTATATTTTGGAGAAAGAGGGTGCTGGTATTGGAACAGTACCTTTCTCGCCCAAAAGTGATGTGCATTCTGATTTCCCTCTGTCTTTGATGTATCAGGACAGATTGACTTGCCCCAGTGAGAAATAATTCTTGCCCTTGGTTCGTTTTAAAGTTACCGTCTTCACTTCAAGCGAAGAAACGTCTCGAACATGACAGTACTGATGGAATTCATGGTTTGTGTTCCTGTGTGACAGAGAAACCTGGCAAAATTTCCAGCAATTTTCCCCCTCCTTTTGCACCAACTGTCAAACTGACATTTCTAGGTTGCATATATGGTCAAAACCGTGTGTGTGTGTGTGTGTGTGTGTGTGTGTGTGTGTGTGTGTGTGTGTGTGTGTGTGTGTGTGTGTGTGTGTGTTTCCTCCACTGACAGTCTCATATTGTTTGAAAGGGCAGCAAAGAGGGCCTGGAGTGTCCGGACTGAAGTGAATGCAATACATCAACTGCTGACGTATAATGAAATAAAAATGATGTAGGAGCTGTTGACACACTGGTAAAATGTTCCCCTCACCATAATGATAGACAACTAGACAAAGTTAGCCATGGAGGGAAAAGGCCATATTCTTTATAGCAAGACTAGAATTTGAAGAAACTGTGTCAGAAGACTTTTTCATCTGATATCTGCTATCATTGTGAATTTGTGATGGAAACCACAAAGGAAATATCCAAGCTGTCATGCATGAAATAGTTTCACTAAGACATATAGACATATAGAAGATTACTTAGTTGACAATTACACCATTTAAATTGCTCAAATCTGCCTAAAACCTGGGCAATGCTTAAATGTTCAACACACAAACTACTTAACTACTCCACCTTTCCCCAAAGCAGCATTCATAGCTGTGCATGAACTGTAACAACCTGCCTCCTCCTTCCACTTTTATACCTCAAAATACACTTTTAAGGTGTTCAGGAAATACACCTGCTGGATATCTAACAGGGAAAATGTTTCTGTTGTGATTGTATCGGTGTTTTTAGATTGTTAACTGCACAGAAGTTGCTGCGTTATCGACCGAATGTCGTCCAAGATAGCAACAATTACCAAGGTGAAGGGGGTGTTATGATCAATTAGGAAGCCTGCTTTTATTTTTAAGGGATTTTATGATATTTTGTGAGGTGCTCATGTGTTGGTTGTGTGTTTTGGCTCTTTAATATTATTTATTTATTTTGCTGTTTTCATATAATTTTTTATTTTATATATATATTATATATTATCATTATATTATTTTTATTATTATAATATAAAACCCCCTTCGCTTTCTTAAAAGTTAGAAAAAAGAGGGGATTTCACAAAAATTAATTAATAAGAAAAATGGCAGCTGGGGGAAAAAAACAAATATTTTTTTGGCCACTTGTTTTGGTTCAACAAGTGGCCATTATTACTATATATTTTATTACTCATCTAAGCATGAACACCTATGGCTGCACGCACACACACACACACACACACACACACACACACACACACACACACACACACACACACACACACACACACA
>JBBMJY010000026.1:13265686-13296708 GCA_037833715.1 Toxotes lorentzi | reverse complement strand
GAGAGAGAGAGAGAGAGAGAGAGAGAGAGAGAGAGAGAGAGAGAGAGAGAGAGAGAGAGAGAGAGAGAGAGAAACAGATACAAAGGCAGTGAGACAGAGAGTGAGGAGATTAAATTCATTTAAAGTGCAGTGTTGACAGTGGGGGCCAGGCACTAGATTTAGCACATCTATCATAGATGAAAAACAGAAAGGTACAGAATGAGAAAAAGAAAAGACAGGAAGCGAACATATGAGATTTAGAAGGGAGAAAAAGAGGGAACAAATGTAGAAGAGAGTGAGAGGGAGAGATGAAATATTATGGAATGAGCGGTGTTGACACTGGGGAGCATGTATTTAGTTCAGCTGGTGGATTAAAGCCTAATTTTACATCCATCTAAGTGGGCCATAGGGGGAGAGAGTGGGGCTGAGGCTGATGCTTGTTAATGGCTTAAGAGTCTTGTAAGGGCTGGGGTAGACTTGGAGTTCAATGACAAGTTGTACTTGATACACACTTGGAGGTTTTAGGGGCTCAGGAATAAAACCAAAAAAAAAACAACATGTTTTCACTTCAGTACTGTCAAGCATAAGATCCAAGCCTGCAAAATCCTTCAGTTTTACTGTAGCGGTGGTGCTAAATGAAAAAGTGAAATCTCTGTGAGTTTTGATAATGTTTTGTTTTCACACTTTAATTGAATGAACTCTCCCTCATGTGCTGAGTAAGGTCCCTGACCTGAGGCCCTGGAAAGCCCACTCAAAATACAATAGATAAGCACATACTGAAAGCTTTGATAAACTCAGGTACTAAATATTCCCACTGAAGATTAGTCTGCAAAACCTAAAGCCACAATGACACAGCAGTATGTATAGCTGTGGCCTGCAAGAGCACACGCTCTTTTTCTGGGGGTTTCTGGGACAGGGGGACTGACAATGACTTGAATTAGCTGCTTTGCTGTGACTGTGTATAAAAATGTAGAACCCCATACTGGGAAAATATGAAGTTCTCATTACAGTTTTTATGGATTATCCACTCTTGCCTGGATTTGTAATGCATGCATTAAAACATAATGTATTCAAAAGCATTAACTTCCTAAAAGTATGCATAAGAGAGAGAGAGAGAGAGAGAGAGAGAGAGAGGGAGAGAGAGAGAACATGCAAGTAAAACAGAAAAGACAGAGTAGAACAGAGAAACTGCAAAATGTAAAGGAGGTGAGCTACGCAGAGAAGGAATAGACAGACACTTAGAGAGCATAAACGAAGAGTGTAACATAAAAATGAAGGAGAGAGGGAGACTTGGTCTTATGGGTGGCTGAACATTTCAAGCAGGAAAAACATTAATAGTGATGTTCTGCACCGACAGGAGTGGCTTGGTTACATGTTTACACCCTCACGTACACAATCTTTGCAAATGATCTACTTGGCTTATGCAAATGCAGTGTCAGCAAACGCAATAACACTATTAAATCAACATGTATCTACACAGATGACACCAAAGACCCTCACGCACACACACATGTTCGAAACAGCACACACTCGCATGCAGAAACCAGCCTTTACATAATTAATAATTAATATTACATCCATCATAATGTGCACGCTCACATGCAAACAAGCACTCGTGCACGCACATACACAGACTTTGAGCTAGATCAGCCATTATTGGGCGACATGCTGTTCTGTATGTACAGCACACGGTGACACAAAGATGTGCTTGAACACACATTCACACATGAAAATTCTGAGCACAGGCAGTGCAGCGAGGAGTTAGCAGGTTGTGATTATTCTCCTCTGCAGACATTAATGCCTCTTTCCATCCAGCCCACTCTCACCTCTTCTCTGTCCTTGCTCTCTCCATTGCCTTGTTTATGAACCTCATAATAAGCACTCACACCTTTCCATGTGTGCCTCCGTGACAGTGTGTGCGAGTTGAGGTCTTGGTCATATAACTGTGTGAGCGTGTGTATGGTGATTATTTAAGAATTGGTCATTACTGTAGCTTCCTGCTGAGTAAAAGCGAAGAGGCAGGGACACAAGACAGAGATGAGAGAGGAGGTAGAGAATTATAGACAAAGTAGAAGAGAGAGTGTGTGACAAAGGAAGAAAGACGACGAAGAAATAGAGAGACAGGGCTGGAGCATGACGGACAGTGAGAGGGGAATAATTATTACTAGCCTCAGTAATAAATGACAGATCCCATATATAAACATGCATGAGTGCAGAGTATAACAAACTCAAATGGGCCAATTAAGAGAGACTGCTTCTGAGACATCGGCCTATTAACAGTGACGGGACTCTGCTTTCAACAGTTAACAGTGAGTGCTCAGTACCTATGTGAGGCCACTAGCTCAGGACAAGAATTATGAACAGCTACTAAACACAATGATATGGTAAAAGACACTGCCTTTAAACAAATTGAAACTGAAACATTTAAAGGGGCAACCTCTCATGCTAAATTTGCAGCTTGTAAATTATACAATACATCTATTTTTTTCTTGTTCTAAGGTGTTCATTGCTCGAGCAAGTTCAACAGGTTGCACAAGGCATGGCAGAATATCACAACAGGTAAAAGTTCTCAACTGCTGTGGTATTTTTAGAGGTGCTGAGGATGTTCCCAAAGAAACTGATGACATCTTGTAACAGAATTTATTAGAAGCACTCGGTTCATATTTTATGCTGATTTTCAAAATAGAGGGTAATGTGCTGTGTGTGGTTTAAACAAAGGAATGTGCAGTGTTTCCCCACCACAGTGCTAAAGTGTGGCTTCATAATTTCATAAAAAAAGCACCTAATCAAATCAAGTTAGTGAAAATGAATGAGGAAAAAAAAATACCATGAAAGACATGTGCTACCATGTTTCCTGTCATGGCTGTAGAAAGTATTGTAGTGTGATGTTGTTTAAGGCAGAGGTCATTCCATATTTTAAGCCAATAATAGTGTTTATCGTTGTCACTGTGATGACCCTCTAACCTTAACTAAATAGTAATTTTCACCAACACTATGATCTTTCCTTAAACATAACTAAGTGGGTTTTGTGCCTAAACCCCATCCCATCTTTGGGATAGCTAGCTCTAACCCTGACTTGGCATCAACTTCTCTTAAGTTATTTATTCTGATCCAAAAAAGAAAAGAAAGAAAGAAATGTTTTCATGCTGTTATCTCCAAAGAAACACAAGACAAACCCAACATATTTCAGGCACAAAGAAGTTGTTATAGCCCCAGACAGCCCATTGTCTGGGCATCTTTCCAAACACAGCAAGCCAGTTCTCTGATAGTGCTGGTCACACAGAAGTGCATCGTAGCCCCTCTGTTTACAAACATTCACACTTACTCTTCATTCTTTTTTCTTTCTTTTTTTTTTTGTTTTTGCTGACACTTATCCTAGACAAAGTCACATATCACCACATATCCATCCTGCAGGAAGACAAGACAGTGATCCACAGATGCAACTGAGATGCACTTAAATCCTAGAGCTGGGGAGGGAAGTGAAAATTCAGCAGCCTGTCATTGTTTCACTTTTGATTGTTTCTCACTGGCAGCACTCTGTCCAGGTATTTGTCTTCTAAATTTCAATATAACTCAGGTGTGTGTGTGTGTGTGTGTGTGTGTGTGTGTACACCAGTGTATGTCTATTTGCAGTCTTTTGTTTTCTCATAATTTATTCATCTGAGATTGTTACACCTTCCTCTCTGAATCTAAATGAATAAGACATGGTGGTTGTGTCTTCAGGAGCTTGACGACTCAGCTGGCTTTAAGTGTATTCAGTAGGACCCCTGACATCAGGTCTTCTGTGTGGAGCTGAGCCAGGGTCCTTTCTGCTAATGAGGCACTGTTGCCTCCTTTTACTGTCCCTCTTTTATTTAATCTTTCTTTTATCTTTCATTCTCCTTCCACCTTTTTTTATCCCCTTTGCCTGTTTGCCATCCTCTCTCCTCCTCTTTTTATCTTGCTCCTTGCCCTTCCACACTCCCTCACTGTTTTCTTTTTGTTTTCCCAGAGTCTCTTCTCTTCTCTTTCATCTGTCCTCCACGCTAACCCATAACTCCTCCCATGTTTCTTGCATCTCGCTCCCCATACTTTCCTCCGTACTTCTCACTCTTCCCTTTGCCCTATTTCCCCCCTCTCTGGCTTGCATCTCAATAACATGAAAATTAATGAATAAAAGTGAAATGAAAATGAATGTATGCACCTCTTTGAAGTTATTGTAAGTCACTTTAGATAAGCATAAGCCAAATGCTTAAAAAATGTTTAGGGATCAAAGAACACCACACTGAAAGCTATTAATAAATAAATTATATATACAAACGTATATATATATATATATATATATATATATATATACTTATGCACACACACATATATATTGTTCATTATCACTAAATAAAATCTGACATGCATCAGTTGAAGAAGATATTGCAGCTCTTTTTCTTTGAGGTAGAGCGTGGGTTGCTAAGCAGTTTTAATGACTGCGTTTTATGGGAAGAATATTAAAGTTCATTTTGATAACAATGACTGATGTCTGTGAAGGACAGAGTAAATCTTATGAATATCACAGCACATTTAACAAGTTAACATGGTCATGATTCAACTTTGTATCAGTGCGAGAGCCCAAAAAAGAGAAAATTTTATGCGTTTTTAAATGCGTTAATAATTAAAAAATGAAGTTTCACAACAAAATTGCTCAGTGGAGATGTTTTAATTACACTTTAACACGCTGACATATGAGCTAATATCATCTGAAACTGAGCAGCTGAACACAGGTGACAAAGAATGTGTAGGTTTGTGTTGAAGACACGATGCAGAATCTCCTCAGCAACACTACCCTTCACTTAAATGTATTAATACATCAGTGTACAGGCTGCTATTGGTAGAAACAATTTATTGTCTGAGGCAGCCTTAATCTCCATGTACTCATGGCTTACGCAGATGTTATAAATAACTGATTAACGCTCTGTAACGTTGCACAGTAATTATGCTGAAATACTGATAGAATATTCATATCGGTAGCTAGGTGTTCTTTAGTAAAGAAGCTGCTAAAAACAATTCTCATACTTTACTGTTATGAACCATGTATGGGAATCACTCATGCTTCATTAGAGTTCGTTAGAGTTTAAAAGTTTAAAGGACAATACCACCGTAAAACACTTCATCTCTGTGAGAAAACAGGGGGCGTGCATATGTGAGTTACCTATTTCTGTTGATGCAGTTTATCAAATTCTCATGGATGTTACCAAACAGATATGAGACGATGCCACTTTAGATTCACCACTTTAAAATACATGGCAATCATTCAGAATAAAGCAGTATCAGACTATTTATTGTCCACAGCTAATTCTATTGTGCTCTAACGCTGTGAGGTAAAACACACAGCAATTATCCAAATCAAACTCTTTAGTTTACATATGTAATGCAGCTTAACCTCTAGGTGGTCCAGCCATACAATAATGGAATCTTAATGGGGTCAAATGGATCAAAAAGCAATAGACAGAGGTGAGATAGAGAGAGACATTTGAGGAGGAAAGGCTCAGTGCAGACAATAGCTGCTAACAGCCAATACTGCAGATCGATGTAACAGGGTGCACCGTTTGAAAAATAGAGATGTATGACCCAATAGAAGATAATACCGGATCGCTGTATGCGTATGTGTGGAGGCATGTGTCTGTTTATTTATAGAGGGAATCTTGGATCAGAACATACAAAAGGCAACAAAAGAAGCCACCAGAGAATAATGCAGTGATCAGTGAATGACAGGAAGAGAGGGAAAAAAAGACTGAAAGGGAGAGAGGCATTCAGAGTGTTACATTTCAAGTCTATACCAAGAGGAAAAGAATGGATCTTTCCATGATATCCAACACGTCCACAGAGCATAACATCAATACCTCTGTTGTTATCATGTTTCACATGACCTGCGAACAGACATGCTTCTCATTATGGGTTCATATGTCATATGTGCTTGTTCTATATGAAACACAAGCAATCATGCATGCGCACACATGAAAAGAACAGCTCACTTTTAGCAGGGTTGTTTCTGTTCCTAACAAGTGAATCCATCTTCACAACAGTGAAATGCTTGTCAAGACCCCTTTTATTCATTAAGTTAGCAGAAGAAAGGCAGATTTATCAGACAGGGAAGGGATTGTTCAAGGTTGGAATGATTACGTACATGATGTGGTAGCGACATAAAATATACATATTTTAAGACAATGAAATAAAACTGAATTTTAATATAGAAAATACAAGAAATTGATTAATTTTGTTTCAGAATTTATTCATGAGTAACAATTAAGGTTTGCAAAGAGGGTGAACAAGGTTAAAAAGGGTTTTCATGTTGTTGTGACTTCTGGTATTCTTCATTTTCTATTTTCTTTAATATTTAAAGGCTTTTTCTTTTAGTTTGCAGCAGAATAGTTGAAGACTAAGGATATTTGCCCCTGCAACTTTTGATCCTTCTTAATCTAAAAATATATGCAAGTTACAAAAACATCCACACTTTCCCTAGCTACACTGTAATTTCTTTTTTTCCCGCTCACACCATGAATATTCATTATCAATCTGGTGTGTGGGTTGGTGCTGGCGGTTTGGGGTGGAAGTTCTCCGCGTTTATAACTGACTGTACAATTTCGATTTCAAGTTCACTTTCAAACGGTTCGATTGGGTTTTATTAAGGATGAGGAAATATAAAGACAGTATTTCAGAATTTACTTTTTAATCCTCAGTGTTCTTGTAGCTCACACTAATGTAGAGAAATGCTGTGTGGAGGCTCCCTTTCTTTTACATAACCACAGCTGATTATTGTTGTTCTTTCTGCCTATTTTTTCTTGTTTTAGAAAACACCATGTTAAGCCTCTTTTTTTTTTTTCATTTCTTGAACAAATACCAACACTAGTAGCAAGTAGTGGCATCTCTTTACCCAGTTTTTATTACATTTTTGATGACACTGGATTGGTTTTTCACTAATTCCCTAGATACTGGCCCTAATCCTAAACATAACCACTAATAACCCTTAACCTTAACTCTCATCCCCACACCAGTGGGTGAAGAATAACAGGAGACTTTCATCAGGATGGGGAATGAAAAGTAATGTCAATAACAGAACACCCCAAGAGAAAAAAATAAAAAATAAATAAACAATAATAATAATCAAACTTGCTGCAGTTTCAGTTCTTTATATGTACATTTCGTACACACGAGCATTACCCAAACTTGATTGCAAAGCAGTTACAAATAGGACAAGGACAAAAAAGGTTAATACTTAGTTAATCTCATCCTGGCTTGCTGCTGAGCAAAACCGGACTGCAATACATTCAATATATTGGATTGGGTTTCACTGATTGGAATTAGTTAGACGTGTCGTGTTTACTATTGATCCTTGTCTTGATACTCTCAGGCTGTATTTGTTTTTGTTTTTTTTCAAATCTGAGTAGCAAAACACAGTTAAGAAAAATAAAAACCATTCATGTCCTTTTTTTCCCATTAATTCCTTTTCACCTTTTCATTCCTTTTCTACATAAAAGAATTCCTGGTGAAGGGAAACACCCTCATCCTATCACAGACAAAATCCCACATATACAATTCAGTAAATTAACAGTGTAGCATTTCCAGTTTAGCTGACCTTAATGTGCATGTTTGGACTGTGGGAGGAAACTAAGTGGGGAGCTCCACACAGACATAATGAGCGAATTAAATATTTTGTCGGGTTGTTTTCTAACTCACTACAACAACGTGCACTTTGTCGGTTAACAACCAGAGTTTTTAAATGCCAACATAGTTTTGCTCACTCCACTCGTGATGCCTTCACCTCCCATCTCCCTCAGAGCACTGAGAACACACCACTGAGTTTCTGTTAAGGGCCTGTGTGATTCATTTCTGTTGATCTGAATTTTAATTTAAGATGGCCTGAAAATTCCCTTCGAATAAGGAAATGATGTGGAGGAGTCCTAATGATCAAAAAGAGAAAAAATTAACGGAATTTTGATGTGCTGCATTATGAACTTTGTCAAGATGTCATCGCCGCTCAAAGGCTGCTGGTCTGAGTTCAACACTGCTAGGCAGCTTAAAACATAGATAAACCATGCTTGAATATTAAGCTTGTGCAAGGACATGATGGAAACTCAATCATTAATACAGAGTTTGTTTACTCATATTTCACTGTGTTTGTAGAATGCAATCCATCCAACAGCTCTTGTCTCTTATCCCTACTTACCATCCAAATCCCCTCTTCTTCTTTCCCCTCATCCTCTCCAGTTTCTCTTTTGGTCTGCTCCTCCTCCTCCTGCCCCACAGTCTCCTCCTCTATCCCACTGCCTCTTTCCTTTCATCCTCTCCCCTCTTCCTTTGGGCAGTCTTCTCCTCTCATTTACTACTTTTCTTCCCCCCTCCCATTCCCTCACTCTCTCTATCTCTCACTGTATGTCTTTTTTAATTACTCTTCCCTCCATCCATGAAGGTCTGAAGGCTGGGCAGGGGGCTGGAAAGGGAAGGAGGGAGGGTAGTGGATGGATGAGGGGGGGAAGAGCAGCGGACTGAAGCGGTGGGTGGGGGGGGGTCGCAGGATAATTAAACATTGATTTGGGACGATGATGAAAACGGCAACAAGACGCCAAACAAGGGGATTATGGGTCAGACAGCCGATGGCGTTCTGCTGAGCTCTGCAAATATCCGGGAAAGGAGAGGAAATGAAGACGGAGCAAGGAAGAGATGAAGGGAGGGAAAAACCGCAAGTAAAAGAATTCAAAGAGGAGCGAGAATGGAAACAAGGAAAGATAAGGAAAGAGATGAAAGAGAGAATTCCAACTGAAAAAGGGTTTGAATGAGACAGAAAAAAACAGGGGAAGAAAACTGAAAAAAGGGAACATAGTAAAAAAGCAACAACATATAAAATGCACGGCGAGAAATAGACTTAGAAGAAGCTATGTGAAGAAAGAAGGAAGAGAACAAGGCTGCAGACATGCAAGAGAGAAAGGAGGAGAGATGACTAAATAGACCATGTCTTCAGTGTCTTTGAACTTAACCTCTCTGATCTGACTCATTAGTTCTGCATTTAATTGGCACAAATACAGCAGGTACCAGCGATGCAAGGGTGTGGGTGTGCGTGTACGTGCACGCACGTGCGTGTGTGGACAGTCATTTGTCATTAGGCCCTTTAAGCTCATTAGTAGATACACAGTGAATCATTCAATTAAACGACAATGACATATAACAAACTGACTGCTCATTGCCACCAGTGGATGTGGGGATGTGCACACACGAGCGTGCATGAATGTGTGCGTGTGTATTATGATTGGGCAGACATATCATATTTAATGGTTGTTGATGGCAAGGCCTTAACCTGAATTGACTTTCAATATCCCACATTTAGTCCACAAGTGATGGAATTGAAGTAGTGCAGTAGTCTTTCTGTTGATTTCTCTGTCCATCCTATTCTTTGTTGTCTCTCTCCCTCTGTATTCACGTCCTGTCCCTTTATTTAATTTTTGTTTCACTTTGGATTGAATTATGAAAATGTGTCTCAAACACAGAAACATAAGCAAAATGTGTTTTAAACAATAATATATGCTTATAATTACATAATAATTGTATGAATATATTATGCATACAATTATTCTATAATATACAACTATGACACTATAATTGTTGGCAGTACCTGATTCTTCTCTCATCTCTATCACCTCTATATTTTCCCCTCAGTCTCCTTATCTTATCTCTTCCCTTCCCAAAGCTGAGGTTTGACTGATGCAGTGTTTTATTTTTGTCTCTGTCAGTGGAGAAAGTAAACAAAGGGTCAGTTGATATTTATATGCAAATGTTACCGGCCTCCGCAAGTATAAATTTGCAATGAAAATAGAAATATCTCATTTTAACGCACATTTCAACCCTTTATACAAACGAATTGAAAGAAAAGCATTTTAACTTTTGTTCAAAGTTCATCAGTCTGACATTGGATGGATGGAATTAATGTTAGCTAGCTAGCTAGTTCATTCACCAAAGTGAAACTAACTAGTTGGCATCATGACGGACAGCCACTGTTCAATGTAGTGCAACTGCATAGGAGTCAGATCATGTCTGGGGATGAATGGCGTTGAACCGCAAGCAGGCAGGTTCAGCTGCCTGTCAAGAACTACTGTGATGAGTAAACATTTTGTACAACAACAAGATCATACACCCACCCACACACAAGCAATGACGCTGGTAACTGGATGAGAAAGTATAAAATTATGTGTGTGTATTGTTTGTATTTGTATAAAATACATTGTTTATTTGTTTGTCCGGAGCTGGTTACGACTGATTTATGACAGCAGCTTTCTGTGTAATTTCAAATGACAAATGATGCCTTTGAACTTGAAAATAAGTCAATTTGGCCATAATGCCTCACTGACAAAGAAAATGTATAAATAAAATAATACATTGTGTACTGCTTCCATCTGATCTTCTTTTTGATCACGAGGACACATTTTCAGGTGAAGTAAAAGCTTTCTTCTTTCCACAGTATTATCGAGATACTCTAATTTTTTTCAACTGAGCAAAGGAAAAATTTTACCATTAAAAACACGGTGAATTGAGTCATAAGTGATACAACGGGAACTTGTTGACATTTTCTACTATGACAAAAGACTGTTCCCTCCTCTACTTTTTCTAGCATACCGTACATGGCTATTTTTAACTTGGTTAAAAACATATAACTAGGTTCCAAGATTGGGGCGCATGTAGACGCAGCGGCTCCATGAGCAGCGGCTGATGTTTGTAAGCCTGTAAGTGTGGCTTTACAGCAGTTTACATATGCAATATATATTATAGTTTGTTTTATCAAATAAAAACCTCTGAGCATTGAAGAGAAGTAGAATTTGGTTTACCAAATTGTGACATTGTGAAATTCACTCACAATGGTGACATAAGATAATCAGTATTTAAACCACTCGACCTCTTTATTTAGTTATTTATTTTTAACAGCACTTGTGAACTGAAACGCCCGGCTACGTATGAATATTAGACATGGTTCAAAAATGGACAGATGCACATCACACATGGACAACGTTGTTCGTGCTTCATGTATTGTATATGTCAAAAAAGTATATATAAGCTGCATGCACACACACTCTCTCTCTCTCCCCCTCTGTCTACACACAGCCACCCACATGCAGGCACACCTCAGCCCACCCAGCTTTGCTCCAGATGCTTCCACCATCTGCTCCAATGTTACTAACCCCCCACACCCTATTACCACCCATCGACACGCATATACACACTCACAGAAACGCTGCTTGTGCACTGACTTCAGTTCATTCATATTTCAGTTTAATGATGCACGACAATTCACTATTTATAACGCACCAAGTGTTCTAATGGGTTTTAGAATTCAATACCAAATGTACAATGTCTGTTATAGTCCTTCAAGAGAGAATGGATGGTATTTCATAGGATTCAAAATAGAAAATACTTATCTTTTTACCCATTTTTCCCACGCTGTGGGGGAAAATACCCCTGCCTATCAGAGCCACACCAGGTCTGATGATTGAGACTGACAAGTAACAAGACAAGAGTGTCAGAGCTTGTCATCATCCATATAATGATAAGTTACAAAGAGTGCATTTACGTTTGCTGGTGTCACATGATTTGCACACCATCTAAGTAAAGAATTGCTAAACAGGTATGAGAGTAGATCTAGTTGCTATTAATGCAGGCTTCCGGTCACTGTATCCTGCGTCTGCTGGTCTGCTCAGATTCTATGTGTCCATGAGTCCATTAACCAAAGAACCACTAACCATGGATGGTGCAGAAAAGGTAGAGAGACAGTGTGAGTGTTATGGCACAGCGAGTTGAGCTCACGTCTGGGTTGGTGCCTGAATTTTGCGTGTTTTTGTGGGTGTATGTGTATACGTGTTTCTGTGTGATTGAAAAAGGTTCACATTGACCTCTTGCTGCCCTTGCGTGGTGAGGAAAATGTGAGCCGAATAAAATCCTTTAAATCATACACAAGGACGCAAACAAACAGACATGCACTCCCTCAAACATCTTATACCACAGTGTACTCACACATACCTGATCCAGACTGAAAAAGTGGTGTCAATTTAGAGAAGAATCAAAGGTATAAGCTTAAAAGTAAGGCTTGGAAAAATATCTCTTCATAGGAAGTGTTTCTGTGTGTGAGTGTGTGCTTGCGCTGATACGATTGTGCTTTGCATTGATGGCAGAGGGTTAATGTACTGTAAATGCACCTTCAAAGGCGGTCATGCTCCCACACCAGAATTAAAGTATGTGTTGTATGGAGTGGGGCACCTATTTCTGAAGGCTGACACACTGCAAAAAATATCTAACTAATCGGCCTTGGTCTTTCTTGTTACAAGAATTGCAGATTCAGATTTCAGTGGCATTCTTGAGCTTGCATGAACTATATGAGGCAGCAGGCACTCTACTGGCAGACTGCATTTAAGAATAAAAGTCAGTTTTTGCAGTGCACAAATCAGCTCTGTGCTCCAGCTCTGATTTTGACACCTATTGGTTGCAAACAATTACATAATTAGTGTAAATGGGCTGTTCACTAAAACATGGTACAGGTGACCACAGAGACACAGATAAAGTTTCCCCTGCAAACTTAATCCCCAAACAGGACATCCTTATTGGCAGATCTCAACACTGCGAAGATTCTGCTCACAGTGCGAATTGTTGAGCTGACCACATCCATTAGGTGGTCAGGTCTCTGATGCAGACCTTGGATGTCCAGTCAAGTCACAGTACACAAGAGCTAAGTAATCATCTGCTGCATTCACACAGGATTTGCACTACAGCAAGTTTTGTTTTTTGTTTTTTTTAAAGAAAAGGTGCAGAAGGTGCCATCTTCAGTCTTTACTAAGCATCTCTGCTGTTACAGGCATTACTCAGGGTAAGACTGGCGACTAACACTGACTCCATTTACCTGTTTATATGCACAGTGTGATGTGAACAACACATAGGGAGAGTCGCTCTCAGTAGGAAATGCAGCTGTCTTTTCCAAACGCTGACAGAATGAATGCTGTCAGAGATAGGCAGCGAGGGAAAATGTAAATCAGATGTATTGAAAAACGTGTGTGGGGGTGAATAAGACCACGTAATGGCCAAATGTGAACACCCAGCGATACATCACCTCAGATCTATCTGACAGAACATATAAATCATACTGAAAGGAGAAGTGTAGTTTTAGGCAAATAAAGCTCTGTATTGGGCTTATAGCCTGTTCAGCTACAGAGTGTGAGCCAGGCTAATGCCACTGTGTTTAGCCGGATAATGTGCTGTCCCTGGTTGTGCCTGCGGTGGAATCTAGTCTATTGATACTGCTTAACCTCTGACTGATCACAGATTAGTATGTTTAATGTTGAATTATTGCTTATCCTGAAATTTCAACCAGTGGCACAAATCAATGTGCATATACAGTACACACACGGACACACACACAGACACACTTTTTAATTGACAGGTGAAACAGGAACCTACTGAATATAACAAATTAAATACTACTGGGAGAAATGAACTCTCTCTGTCTGCTTCACATAAAGGCAAAGGCATTAATGAAATAAATTGGTCTCTGTGTTTGTCTGTCACTCTTGGCTCCCAGTTTGACAGCTCTGACTTAATACAGTGTAGCTTTAGGGGAAAGATTTAAACAAAAAAGAAAAAAAACAAATCCACTGCAATCAGGTAATTATTATGTTCCTTCTATAAATCTGTCAGCACAGTTATATATAAAAATAAATAAAAGGCACAGGTAATGTCTCTCCTGAAATGTACATTAAATAACAATGACACATCTTTAAAAATCCACACAGAAGAAGAAAATACAAGATAACAGAGAGGGGGGAAATGAAATCATCAAGGCAGAACATGTGAGTTGGATACAGATAAAAAAGGAGGCTTCACTGAAAGGCATCCAGATGAGACGAGACCAGCCTTGCATAGATTTATCTTATTCATCTAGGTAGTAAAATGTTGAGTCAAAATCAAACTATCAAGTACACTGCTGTAGAATTAAAAATATGTTGCTGCTTGTTATTCAATAGGCTTTATAAGTTCCACTGTCTGATGTTGGAGTCCAGTAGTAAATCTGCAGGGACATTACTTCTCAGAGAGCAACTCACAACTGGTGACTTCACACCTTAACTCATGAGACTAATTATTCTTACATGACTACCATGTGACCTTCATGACATCAAAGTGTGAATGATCTAAGGGGGCTGAAGATGCTTAGGACTCCCCACCAGCCACCAGAGCTAAGAAGTGGGAGTTTTAATTTCATTTTGGCATTTCAAAGGAAAATAAACAAAAGCTTGGAGAGAACATGCCACTACTAATGTAAATAGATGTCATTTCATTTGTACATTATCCTCAGAAGGCAGTTGTACAGTGCTGTGAGTACAGAAGAGCGCATACTTTTTAGTTAAGGACACACAGTGTCAATTAAAAAAAAAAAAAACTAAACAAAAATAAAACAAGCATCTTGTGTAAAAATGAAGTTTATTTACTCTTAATTTGTTTTCCTAATTACATTTTGCTGCCAAGATTATGTTTGATGAAAATATATTTTGAGGGTCACATCGTGTGTGGTTAGGTTTAGGCAACTAAACCTGTTACTACAGTCAACACATTGTGTTGGAGAAAAAACCCCCACCTGAATTCAGTGATACATGAGCTTTTGAAGACTTACTTTAAATAACACACACAGACATCGACACTTAGAGACACTTGAAGAAGCCTCCTACAGAGGTCTGATGCCATTGATGGCACTGAAACTGACATTGAGTTTTTTGCTAATACACAGCTGCCAGCTAGTTCAGCGTGCACACACATAAACAGTCATCACATGTGTACATGTACACACAAACACACACTCTAATAGACATTGATTACATTAGTCAGGGGCCTTTGAAGAGCATGTCTCAGACGCATGGTTAACTAATACACTGCCGACCAGGGATTTCCAAGTGCATACACACAAAAGCACACCAGAGAGCCGTCTTTATGCCATGAACTCCTCCTCCTATAGATTACAAGATGCTGTGATCTGGATTCTCTGGCTGTAGTAATTTAAACATGGGAGAAAGAAAATTGAAAATTGTATGAATTGTTATGCAGTTAATGTAGAATGCTTTCTATGTTTCTCCAACACCAGAAATTTTTTTTTTCTGTTGTGATTAAAATACTGTTACAAAACACAGATATTGTTTGTTTTTTATGTGTGTTCAAAATTATAATTGAAATACAATCAAGCAAAGCACCCTGGAACCAAGTCATATGTCACATAAATTCACTTGTCAAAGTGCTGCATCAGCACACAGGTCTAAAGTAGTAGTGAGGACATGATGCATTAGTAAGCAGCAAAAACCTCCTCAGTCCCACATCCATCTTTCAGCCCTCGTCCAGTGGAACTACAGCAGCTACTCTACTAATGTGGAAGAACGTCATCAGTGCTTACTGGTGAAGCTTCAGAAAGTGTGACATGCATCTGTTTTAAATAGATGCTGTTAGACAAAACAAATGTAACAGCTAGATATCAACAATACAGAGCAATATTAATTTGTTAAGCTCAAATGACCCCTTGCTGCGGCACCGTTATGTTGTTTTCTCTTTCCCTATTTCCTGTCTTCTCTGCTGCTCAGCACTTTATACACACCCCTCTCCCCCCCTCCTTTTTGTGGCATTGTGCCTCACCCCTCCTAATGGACATTGACCAAAGAAAGACAAAGGAGAGGCGCTGTCCACACATGCTCAGACAGCCCCTGTTTTTTGTTTCTTTCTCTTTTTTTTGGTTTCTTCAGAACAGAACTGGTGCAATGATAATGCCTTCTAATAGATAATCTCTCAAAGCCATGTTATCCATTCTATGGTATTAGTCATGATTTGGCCATGATCTTATGTGAAAAAAATATTATTATTATTTCTTTCAAATGGTAATAAAGAACTAATGTAATGGTTTTCACAGTGCAAATAATAATACCTATTTACCTCAATATCTGCAATATCTGTGAACCAACCTATTGTCACAGCATATAAACTGCAGCATGTGGATTTAGTAGCATGATGGATCAGACATTTAAGATTAAGATACAGTCTGTCTCATATATCTTTGAGTTCTTTTGCCTCTCAATGGAAATTTCTCACATTTTTAACACTGTCCTGCACCACATTACAGTGTGTCTGTATTCTCCCTGCTGTTTGTCGGTGGTTGCACTGAACTAGTCAAGTTTTTTTTTCAAACCTTTAAGGTTTAATCCTTAAGATTTCAGAAGAAGTAAAAGTAGGAATTTACATGTGAAATGCCACATTGCACACTGTAAAGCAGGCGGACAGTAAACAGGTAGGCTGATGTCAGTTTGAAAAAATTGCACTGGATTATCTTCATGCATCACTTTCCTGATTCATTGATTGTTTCAGAATGTTGTGGGCCTTAGGTAGAAGTCCATCTCAGGTCTGAGATACACAGTTTAATTTGTATTGTAAACATCCAGACAATCTGTTTGACAGCGAGAAGTTCAAAGTAAGACTCAACCACAACCACACACACACAACAAACCACACACACACACATCAACACACACCTACACCTTTGTAAGGACTGTATTTTGTACCTGCAGGGCCACTACCTGCCTCCAACCCTGAATGGGCAGGTTGCTATGCAGAAGAACGGTTGCCATGTCTAGAATTGTAAGAAGCTGCTTGTCTCCCACAGTTAGCTCGACTGTCTGAATAAACAAGTGTCCTCTCAAGCTTAGAAATAACATCATAATCACCTTTCAGTAGCGATCATCATTTCCATATCACACAAGTGTTGAATTCTCACAAATTAAGAGGAACTGTCTGATTCTGCTGTCTGCCGGATGTGTTTGACATATTCTATCAAAAGTTCTCCTTCTCAAGCATTATTTTCCCCAAGAGGCAATTTCAACTGTTGATCAGGAGTAAAAAGTCCAAGAGGGGCTAAATTGGTTATGAGGACATTCTGTAGGGTAGTGAATACATTTTTGATTTACTTTTGTAATCATACAAGACAGAGT
This sequence comes from Toxotes lorentzi, assembly GCA_037833715.1. NCBI lineage: Eukaryota > Metazoa > Chordata > Actinopteri > Toxotidae > Toxotes > Toxotes lorentzi. Next base: position 13,279,717 of record JBBMJY010000026.1, on the reverse strand, counting down.
GATATATTTGTCCACTTCATTTGCACCTCTGGAAAAATGAAATGAATGAATCGTCCACAGTGCTCGTCTGTGATAGTATTAAAGCCACCTGTCACTCATAACAAGATCTAGGAAATTTTCCCAACCCGTTGCCATGAGAACTCCATAACATATGAAAACTCCTCAGAACTAAAAATACACAGGACTTTCCCAGTTTTTTTGAGATTTAGGCCTTGTCCACACTAATGTAAATATTTTGCAAAATGAACATGTTCCTCGTCTTCTAAAGTGCAATTCACACATGCCCATTATTGCTTTGTGTAATGCACATGCACCTGAAAACAACAACAATGGCGGATAAATACCAGTTTTTTAATGTTTGATCAGCACTGGCAATTACAAGTTTATAACTGCAAAAGCCTCTGCATGTTCTTTACTCAATATTCCTTGGTCCACCCACTGGCCTGGCATGCTTGAGCGTTTGTCGTCATTTTTGCATTCTTGTGTGTACGGATATATTTCATGCAATGAAGGATGTGTGGACAGAATTTTTGAAGGGGGATAATGTTAGTTGAGAAAAATATCTGTATTAATGCAGACAAGGCCTTAGGCAATGATGTTGCCAGTTCTTTGGGTTTTGCAGGGAGAGAAAATGTGGAAGATTCCCCAAGAGCGCAATGATTTAGCAGAGAACTTAACTGGAACACATACAAGTGCTCTGTGGTAGTTATACCATGCTTTATCTCTCACAACTCCAGCAAGGCGCACATTAGCTGTAACAGTCATAAGAAGAAGCAGTGGAGTGGGTGAGAAAATCTGCAGAGATAAATCTCCCCCACTGACATGATCTTAAACATCCTATATTCAAGAGAAACCTAGCCACCAACACAGCAAACAGCATTTCCTACTTTAATACTTAACCAACAGCAAAACAGCCTGGCTCCAATCCAAATGTGATTGTATCTATATGAACTCATGACTTCAACTAATTCAGATCAATAAAAGTGTGCTTTACACACCCAGTTATAATTTTAGATAGTGAAGCGACAAAATATCTATCAGACTGTAAGCTATATCAAGTGCATCTTCTGTTTCTGTCATATCACTCCATCTTTTATGAGATTATTAATACATGACCGAAACAGTAGTCAAATGCTTGGTGATACTGTTTCTAGTTAGTGCTCTAGGTCTTCTAGATCGGCCTTCCCCGGCAAGATGACTACAATCGTCCTCTATTAAATATTTTGCTGCTGTTGTTATTGAAATGACACTTTAGCATTATGCTGACACATGACACAAGGAAACTGATGTGTCAATATTTGCCAAAAGCGCTAATTGGGTCATTCATTTTTAAGTTTTCTGAGTCTCATGACCAGGTTCACAAAATCTGACATGCCTTAACTGTACATTCCCAAAGCTCTATGATTAACATGATTTGCCTTAAAGTGACCTTTCTACCTATTCAAATTCTGCACATCAAACGGAGCTCATTTCAATAATAACATTGTTAGAATTCTATGGCTGCAATCACACCACTATCAAAAAGAGTTACCATAATACCTTGAACTGCTCTTTCTATCCATTGAAATTCTATGAGAGTTCATTCACACTTTATTTGGACTTGGGGTGACAGTTTGCCCCTATGTGTGGTAGCATGTTGTGCACACAAATCAGAAAACCTACCTGTTTGTTTAAGGAAGTTTGTTAAAATCCTTCTTTTGACATTAAAACTTTTAACACTAGAGGTTGTAGTGCACCAGTCGGATTCAAATCTGACAATATAAAGAGTGTCAACATAGTCAGGCCGTGCATACATAGAAATGTATCACAATTATAAAGCCATAATGCAGTTAACAGCAGTGAAACCACACAGCATAATCATCAGCACAGCAATGAAGCAACAAAGCAAACTGACACACAAGCAGTAAAACTTCTGCGAACCCAGCAATGGCTCTGTTCCACTACAGATGTCTTCATCATTTCAGCTGATTAGACTTTTACGACTGGATGACTGGCTAATCTCCACTTGCATCATCTATCATCTGCTCTCATCCTCGTAGCAGCGGATGATGATATGTGCTGATTAATTTACACACACATACACACTACCAAACACATACAGGCACACTAATTCTTCTTTCCAATCGGTTAAATGTTCATAGAAGTCACCGTACTATAGACTGAAAATTTACACACAGACAGACAGATCATAAATTGAGAATGTAGATAGACAGACCTGTAAACAAGTGTGTCATCCCCAGAGCTGTTGTACTGGACCTGGAACATCCTGACTCCAGTTGTAGGAGTCTGGCTGCTCCATCTAATGAGGGCAGAGTTTCCTGTCAGTTCCACCAATGAGACCCTTCGATCTGCTCCCCTTGTCTCATTGTTAGGCAGGGCAACCTTAGAGGAGGTTAGAATATCAGACGGGGCAGGTTCAGAGGATGGGTCTCGGCTGCGGCTTGTGCTGTTTGCGAGATGGGGCATCGCTGTGACAACTAGCTCCACCCTTCCTGTGGATTCACCTGCTGCATTGGAGGCAATGCAGGTGAAGTTTCCTGAATCCTTCAGGGATGTTACATTGATCTCCAGGCTTCCGTTAGGGAAAACTAAAGTTCTGAAACAAATAATAAAAAAAAAAACAATGAAAAATTATATGATATATCTCAAAGTTCATACATTAATGTGAAGCAGCAAATATGTAGGGAAGCTTTACAAAAAAAAAGACTTCTTTCACTCCAAATTAATTTCCATCTGAGCCCTCATTTAAAATTTTGTTCTTCCCTTAAATCACGTCCGCTTGCTCGTAGCCATGCAGATTTCCAATTGTAATTCTCACAAATGTAGACTCGGGGGTTGGGTTTGCAGAGTCCTAATTTCGCATTAAAATGGGCCAGGCCGTAGTGTCCTACTGTTGTTGTGCTGTTGCACCACTTCCCATTCTTTTCACTGAATAAGGGAGCAAGGCACATTCACTTCCGGTTGATAAATGATCCACCACTGTCTAATTTCAGAAGCAGCTCCGTTCTGGTTCTCACCACCCAGTCACAGAAGCTCTCCTCCTTTTTTCACCCATACAGGAGCCAACTGCTAATCTGTGTTCTTCCTATCAACTCACTTACTTACACCTCCACTTTGCTGCCTGCAGCACCTGATGCCCATGCCAACTTCCACCGCCAGCATCCATCCAGACTCAATCCAGAATCAATGCAGTGACTGCCAGACAGAGGGGTTATGTTTGCTGGCTTTACCCCCAAAAGTTCAGGCCACATGCTACTTGCCAAAAAAATCCAACAATGCTTTATGTTCATAAACTAGGCTTTTCTGACAAAAAAATTTCTAAAGATGAAAACAGAAATGTCAAATCAAAACACGCCTGAGGAAGGAACTAAAGGGTTGTGACATTATCTAACAAATCTTATCAATGACTTTATAACCAGTGTTGCATATGCAAAACCAGAACTAGAAACCCACATATCTGACAAGTGTGCCAAGTAGGTTACCAGATGGAAATGTGAGAAAGGTCTTATGGGTGAGGAGATTCAGATTCTGACCTTAACAACTACCTTCTAATCCTGTTTCAGAGTTGGCCCACATGAGTCATGTGCCCACACCCTACTACTACAGCCAAGACATAAATTATGTGAGAAGCACTGTTTTTCTGACTTTGGTACACACTGGCTCATATCACTGAGCTGGAACAGTTCAAGAGGAGGAGGATGTAAACAACCCCTTTATTGTACCTGCCAACTGGTATTTCAGGTTTCTGATATTACTGAATGTCGACCAGTGTTCTCAGTGGACAAGAGAAATCCCTTAAATTAAAACCTTGCTTTTAATTTTGAAAGATTCAACAATCTATTGGCCTAGAGAGAAAAGTAGCAAACTGTAGATCAAGCTGGACTAAAGGACAATGTTAATACCTGGAGCCATTAGATATAAGTCGCCCTTCAGGGCTGATCCAGTGGACTTCAGGCTCTGGGTCACCATTTGCTTTGCACTTCAGGCTGGCAGGCTGGCCTTCCATAGCCACAGTATGAGGTGACTTACGGGTCAGAACTGGTGGGTCACAAATAAACTCCTAAAAGGTGAAACAGATTAGGTCATTCTTTCAAATCTGCATTTTCTGAACTGTATTATTTACTTTATTAAAGGTTTGTCTCATATCTAGGGTTATGAGACATCTTCTTGTCCAAACATCACCTCTTCTGGTATTGTCCAGAAGTACTTGGCACTGAGGTCTGGGGGAGAGGCGCATGTCTCGAGGTCATCTTCTCTGGTTAACCTCCTCAACCACAGAAGTTCACAGTTACAGTGAAGGGGGTTACCACCAAAACTCAGCACTAAGGAGGAGAGAGGGGAGCCTTTGGACTTGGCATAAACTGGGATTCTCAGGAACAGTGGGTCTGGGGGAATTTTCTTCAGCTTGTTGGACGTCATATCTAGCCTGTGTTAGGACAGGGTGTAAAGAGAAGAACATTCAAAGAGAGGGAAATTAGTTATAATATTATTATTAGATTAATAGAAATTCATTCAGTGGATCAGTAAACCAGCCAGCAGATAATTAGCAGAGGAGTGAGTTTATCATTTAGCAAATTAGGGAACTTTCAAATTACCGTTTGAATATATTACATTTGATTATTAAGATCATTTGATATTCTCTAACTCTAACTACACACATTATTCCATTAATCCCTCTGTACTTTATAGATCCTTTTACCTGGCGAGTTTGTGCAGGTTGGTGAATACCCCTTGGGGAACATTTTCTATGAGGTTATGATCCATATTTAGGGTATTGACATTGGTGAGGCGTCCGATCGTGTCCCAGGGCACCTGGGCAAGGTTGTTGTAACTGAGGTCTAGATCCTCCAGTGTGGACAGAAAGTCATCAAAGGCATGGGGTGAGATGGAGTGGAGCTGGTTGTTGGCCAGGATCAGGTGGCGAAGGTTGGTTAGGCCTTTGAAATGGTCATCCTATTTGGTAAAAAAGTTAATGCAGTTAGAAGGTGTGAGTATAATGTGATAGTAGCTCTTTCGCTCAGTTGTGATCCATCCATCTGAACATTCACTTTGGTTGTGTGGCTCTGTTTCTGTATATCAACTCACTGGTCCATCTGATTATTCATTCCCATTCACCATCATTAATCCATCCAGTCATCCAGCCATCAATCTTACCTTGATCACAGTTAATCTATTAGAGTCTAGGTGGAGTGCTCTCAGTCGCCGCAGGTCACTGAAAGCTGAAGGGAGGATCTGACTGATGGTGTTTCTGGACAGGGTCAGATGTAGCAGGCTGGTCATGTTGGCAAAGTCCTTTCTTCGGACAGCTGGGAGTTAGCAGAATAACCACAAGGAAAGACTCCATCAGCTAAGATATATTACACTGGTAAAGTATTAAGATTAAAATAGAAGTCAGGAGATGCACTAAAGAAGTTTTAAAACAAAATGTTTGTCTGACCACAGAAAGATGCTTTCACGAACGTGGATGATTCAGATTTGTATGGTTCTGATGCTTTTTATATAATCTTTTTCTGAGATGGAAAGGGAGAGGTAGTAAACGAGAAAAAGATAAATGTAATGATGTCTGCTTTTGCTTGGTGTTTCTGAGCACACTGCTATGGTCACACTTGCCAAGGAAACTATTTAATTTCTGACACATGAAAACCTTAGTGTTTTATTTTTAGATTGACAAGTACACGCCTAATTAGCCTCTGGCATTCAGAGCATGAACCCCCTATGATACCAAGTATGCTTTTATTAATTCCTGTAAAATTAACTTTTTTCGGCAATACACTCTTGTGAGCCTCAGTTGACAGCCGAGAGAATCTGATATTGCCCAAAATGAGATACAGAATCTCTTAGTTTTGAGTAGCGCTACAAACTAAAATTGATTTGGATGTGAACAATCTAACTTAAATAACTACGGCTGTGAGATTGTCAATGGCACATCCAAATATCTTTCTGGGCCCTGTGAAATCTGTCTGTCTGTCTGTTTTTTAGCTTGTGTGTCTTTTGTTTTAGCAAACTATGGAATTGCATTCCTTTTAAGTCAAGCCTGGGAAGATTAGGTGACTGCCGTGGTGGGAGCCAATGGGAATCCAGATTAAAATAAAAGGATAAAGCAACACTTCAGTTCTTAAAAATAAGTACGTTTCAAAGTATAAAAAAGAACTCTTTGATATAAGGACCAGATGAATCATGAATGCGATTTGCTGAACCACAAAACAAAAAAATAGGAAAGTCAAAAGGAAATACCCAGGCTCATGAGAAAACTGACAGGAGACCAACAAATAAAGAATTGTGATTCAGCCAATATCTGTGTTCAGTGTTAACAAAATGTTCAGTTGCAAGCAGTTGTTCTGAGATAAGGTAAATATGCTGCCAATTATCAATCAGCCAAAAAGCCAGGGTTTGTTTCCATGCAAACAGCCAATCCAAGCATACCCGTCTAGTGACAGATAATGGCAAAAGAGGGTGAAATAAATGGAGCAGTTTATGAAAGCATGCTGCACCATTCACATGTACTCCAGTGTGCCATTTGAATTCAGGAGTATACGACAGGTACATTACCTGTGATGAAGTTCTCTTGAAGACGTAGCTCCACGGTGCGTCGATCAATGGCAGCAGGAACAAACAGCAAGCCTGTCTTGGAGCAGAGGATAGCGAGCGATGGAGAAAGGCTCTGGCACATACAACGTTTCGGACACGGCTGTCCCCTGCATGCTGCTGCCAGCAACAGCAAAGAGAACCACAGCCGTTCCATTATCCTCCACTGAGAACAGGGCAACTGGAAGACAGATAGAAAGCAGCAATGAATTCAAATGGATACAAAGATGGTGTACTTAAGAAAAGGCAGCTGTTAGAAAGTGGGAAGTGCAGAGACACTTATGTTAATTCTTTCTGCAGAAAAAAAAAATAGACCAATACAATGAGCTGAATATTTTTTGTAGGGACAGTATATACTGGATAATTCAGTTTACACAGTTGACCTAAACATGTATTGAATGGTAAATAGAAGTTTTGGAGTCAATGTTGCTTTATGGCTCCAGCACCATCCAGCTTGTATGCTGAATGAAGGTTTGTTTAAGTTCATTTTCTCCCATTTCAGCCAACATCATACTGCAAGTATGTGCTCTACCTGCAGTCTCAAATCTGAGTGATGCACTTTGTCAAATCTAGTTATGCACAGCAGACTCACTGTGATTACCTTGATTAAATCTTCCCTAATCAGCATTCACCTCTTGTAAAGCATAAGCACGTGTCTGTGCTCTTGTCCACATCAAGCTGTATTTTCTCAAACTTAACATCATTTAAAATACCCTTCCTCCTTCATTTCTTTCTTTTTTCCAACAAGTTTCACATTTCACATTTATAATTGCAGTATAGGTTGACATGTGTCTGCAACTGCAGAGGTGTGGTAGAACAGGATTGTGACTCATGATGAAATAATTTGTGGATCATTTAACCAAATAATATTGGTTCATAATGAACTGTTAACGCCTCTTTACTCTTCACTGCTAATTAAAAGTTTGGAAGATAAAAACAGAGAGAGCCACTGACTATCTAGTATTACACAACTGCCATAGGTGTGTGTTTGTTAGAAAGTAGCACCAATGTCATTGAGCATCAAACGCTACCTGTTATAGTTCAATTAAGCAGCTAAATATGGTACAGTTTCCACTTTCAAACACTACAGTCACAACTCAAAACTCATGGTGTGATATGTATGTCTACCACTGGGCAGCGGTATATTAGCCTGCACAGTGTGACTACCAGGCTAATCAATAGCATTGAACTTCTGTTCAGTAGGGAGCCATATATGCTACCTCTCCATCCTGCATCATCCTTGATACTCCTCAAACCCTTGTCTCTGTACTTGTCCTTCTAGATCTTAGTGCTGCATTTGACACCATCGATCACAAGATCAGAGACTGGAACATGTCATTAGGATTAAAGGAGCCATGCTAAAGTGCTTTTATTTATCAAATAGATTCCAGTTTGTTCATGTTAACAATGACTCTTCCATGCACACAAAAGTTAGTTGTGACGTTTTACAAGGTTCTGTGCTTATGAGGATGCACCACGTAAACTTCTGTTCCTACGCAGATGACACCCAGCTGTATTTATCTAGGAAGCCAGCCTTGGAAACCAAGTTAGTCAAACTTCTGGCATGTCTTAAAGACATAAAGGCTTTAAATACTTCAAACAGAAAAAAAAACATTATCTGGCATTACCTTGGCCTCCATTTCTATTGTAAGGAACTATAGGGTCATTTTGAACAGGACATGTCCTTTGCCTAATACTCCTTATTATAATGATGTCCCAATAACCCTGTGAAAAGTCTCCAGCTGAGCCAGAATGCTGCAGTGCGAGTAAACACCTGTAAAAATCCAGAATAGAATTCAAAATCATTCTGCTCACGTACAAAACCCTTACTGACCAGGCTTCATCATATCTTAAAGACCCTCATTGTACCCTATTATCCCAATAGACCTTTTCACTCTCAAAATACAGGCTTAAGTGTGGTTCCTAGAGTCTCTTATCTCTAGTCTGTAGTAGAATGGAAGGCAGAGCCTTCAGCTATCAGGCTCCTCTCTGGTGGAACCAGCTCCAAGTCTCTACATTTAAACTTATACTTAAAACTTCCTCCTTTGATAAAGCTTATAGTTAAGGCTGGCTCAGATGAGCCCTGAGCCATCTCTTAGTTTTGCTGCTATAGGCTGAGGCTGCTTGGGGACCTCCCATGATGTAGGGGGAGTACATCTTCTATCTTCTTCTCTCTCTCTAATGATTGAATACAACAGTATATACAACTGTTCCTGTTCTTTCTTCTCTCCCCAAGTTCTCTCTTCTCAACCCAGCTGGTGGCAGAGGGCCTCCGACCCTGAGTTTTTCTTCTCCACTGCTATTTTCCCCCTCACTGTTGCCAAGTGCTTGCTTGTGGTGGAGCACTGCCACTCAAGGTGTGAACTGTTTCTCTCTATAATACTGTAAGGTTTTGACCTTTCTCTGTAAAGTGCCTTGATATAATGTATGTAATGATATGAAGCTATATAAATAACATTGAATTAAATTGAATAGGAAAGCCCTCAACAGAATTTTTTATCAAGGGATGATATCTCCAGTTTAGAAATACTCAGTGCTGCTTACATGCTTTTCTTAGATTTCCCTGTTTATTATCCAGCAAAGCGAGTCTGCCAAACATATACAAACAAACAAATGAAAGTGCATGCAATCTCATGAGCCTGCTAAAAATAGAGCCGCTGTAATTTGATACTGTACTTCATGTTCTCCATCCTCCCACTTTGTAAAACGCAGAGCAGAAACAGTGATTAGCTATAACGTACATATCCACAGACACTTCAGTTCTTCTATCAGCCTTTCCATTTTACTCCCTGCCAGTGTTTGTCTATGTCAATCAATATATTTCTCCCCATTACTCTTGGTTATTCCCTCTGCCATACCTCCCCATCCCATTCCCCTCATGCAGCACTCTATTCACCTGTTGTTTTCTCAGCCATCCTCATTCCAGTATTCTCTCCTCATGCTTAACTCACTCCATAATCCCTGCTTTTAAATGCACATTCTTGGCAAATAATGTAATTTGCTGTCAATTTCTCAGTCTTTTCATTATTTATATTACTTGTCCCGGTCACTCTCCCCCTGCCCTCATCATCCTTAGCTCTAATGCATTTTCGTACACCCCAACTCATTTTGCTTCTCTGTTTCTATCATACATCGTACCTGCCTCTCAGCTCTTCGTCCTGTCTTCCCTCTCTTTATTTATAAAGCATGTTTCCTAAAGAGATCATTCTCATTCCTAATCACGCCCTCCAACTCGCATTTTATTTTCTTGTTTTTCTCTGTTTTTCTCATCTGTCTCACAGGGCCCCTTCCTCAATCGTTCGCTTTTCTCAGGCTCTCCATGCTCGCTCCATATTTCTGCTACATCATCCATCCCTCACCCTCTCTCTCTCAGTTTTACCATGCCTTTATTATAATGTATCTTTAATGCGTTTATGTTGCAGGAATTGATACCATCTGTTATTTTAAAACCACATGTCCTTCACTTGGTTTACCAACTCATTCCGCTTCCATGTGTACAGGACTGTATGAGTCTATTGAGTTCCATTTCAAACATTTAGGCATACCTCACTTGGTTCGCCCACACATCCAGACTATGTGTTTTTTGAGGCTATTCAATTATGAATGTATGAGCTTTTCTGTGTAATTCAGTGTGGATGATAGCGATCAGTCACCCACCATTACTCGTTGCCGTGCCTGTTGAGCTATGGAGAGTTAATAACACAAGAGAAAACAGATCCAAGCTATCTGCCCTTGTTACCAGTTAGACTGGGCCATTACAGTTTCTGGCAGTGATATGAATGATAATCTAATGTTCTGCCAAGGATAACTGTTGAGACATCTTTGGTGGAGGGTAGAGCCTGACAGTTCTGACCCAACTCAATGAAACACCACCTGGCTTGAATCACTTGTGATAGTGACTGGCTGTCTTATACACATGTATACACAAAGTTTCATGCTACATTATCAAGTGGTCAGTCAGTGAGCGACAGACATCTGTGTTTATGGGGTTCCCCCGGCTGTTGTGGTCCAGCTAAAAATCAAGATTGAGGGTTAGCAGGCAGTGCCACTTCCTTGCTTTTAACTTCATACATCTAAATATGCAGTTCACTAAATTATATTAAACCATGCTGATGCTTCACAGACTATGTCTTTCCAATCATATGCAAAAGGACCTCCAGTGGTTGGAATATGAAATGAATGACCTGTGACTCAGTCTAGACAACACTCTTAAGTTTGCAGGACTTGAGATAAACAAAGTATAACCGTCAAATTTCATTGTTAAATCAGACCCCACATTGCATTCGCCTGCCAAATCCATGAACAGCAAAAGCATCCTCTAGATAGTTTTGAACACATTTTCAGATGTGTCTTTTTCCTAGCCACATGGTGTCACATTATTACATTTTGGTATAATGTTTCTTTATGTCTGAAAGTCAGAGGTAACAGACAAAATGCACCCAGCATCATTTTGCAGTAATTACACTGGAGAGCTCTGCATTGATATTCATTTTCTAGAAGTGACTGTAAAAGCTGCCAGAACAACACTGGGGATGTCTCCAGCGGTGACAAATGTTTATGTTTTTATTTTTTTATTTTCTGCAAAGTAAGGCACAAACACATCCTGACAGTCTCTTTGTTTTGCTTGACAGTATGATCTCCTCTTTGCATTTGTGAATCAATCAGCTCCTCCCAGACAGAGTATTTTTCAATGTGTTTAGGGCAGATATTGTAGCCGACTGGAAAGCTACATTGCTACATTTGTTGAAAATGCTCTGTTTTGAACATACTCGTTGCAACAGAATGGTCATTAACTATGGGGAGAAAAATGCAAGAGATACCCAAAGCACTTCAACCACAGTTATAGGTACCGCTCCTTTGGAGGAAATTAAAACAGTGGCACAGTTAAATTTCTTTTGGCTTCAGTACTACTAGAGTAATTAGCAACACAGACTATAAAAACATCCCACATCTCCATTTTCTGTAGGGAAGAAAATCTCCTTCACAGGTCATATCGACCCTACCTGTGAAGATTAAAGACAGCCGCTAGTGCTCCTTTTTCAGTCTATTTTTCTTCACTGTTTCACACCCAATCAATGAAAATAAGGAGGTGTAATGTATGTATTGTAAATATAGCATGCTGCAATTGTACAGTGTCTACCTTATTTGTAGAAGCAACAAGATTAGTATCCTCTCAATTAAAGTGGACTTTCTTCTGATTAAGCGTGTGCTCATCAGTCAGAAAGAACAAGTTGTGATCAAAGTGCCCCAAAGTCAGCTAAAGCTCCTTTATTTCATTGCATACATAATGCATTTCCATGATAATGGAAAACAAAAGACGAGAGCAGTGTTCATGTCGGTCACATTAAAGAATGGGAGATGAAAAAGCAGAATTTAGCAGTGGTCAGACCCACTCGAAACAGATTAGCAGTTGTAAGGACCAAAACTAAGAGAACTTTTAAAACCAGTGTTATTGCAGCCACCATGTTAAGCAATTAGCAACACAAACCACTCAACACACACACACACAGAGGGAGTGGTAGAGAAAGGGGGCAGAGTCAAAGACAGCAGGAGAGAAATTATCCCAGAAAACAGGTAGAAGACATAAGTAAGAGAAGAAGAAGAAGACAACTGACTAAGATTTATAATTGGTTCAAGACATGAGGAAATATTCAAGATGTAGGCTCTACTTTATCAAATTGAAGTTGCTCCACAGAGATTGCCCCAGTAAATCTAGACAGGCAAAAACATTTCTAGAAACAACTTACTGCTTTGGAAAACACTCTCAGTCACACGGGGACTTGACCCACATGCTCTGCTAATACCCCAGACTGATGGGATTATGGGAATCGTTTTTCAAAATGATATCTTAACTTCCAGAAAGGAGTACAGATCCTGCCCCCAAGTTTGCTGTCTCTGGCTTAACAAGGTAAGGCATGATGATGTAACCTCTGAGCAAGCAAATGTCATCTCATTTCCTCCCTTAATTGCCCAGTGAAGGATACTTTTACATTGGCAGTCCTTATTGCCACCATCCAAGTCCTGACTATGTGATGTTATGTCTTCATGAATTTCAAAAGAATCTATTTCACTGTAAGGGCATCTGGTGATAGATTTTTTTTGTTTGTTTTTACGTATATTTTGTAAACTTATGCCGTAAATGCAACGTGAGGGCAACACCCACATTGTAATACAACCCAGCAGAATAGCCCTGAAAGTATATCACTGTTTTCTTACCCAAGAACAAAATAAAAGATGACAACAATAATGAGTTTATCAATTATTGTGCATGCATCCTCTTACTGGAGTTGTATGGTGACTCTGGGCTGTTTTTGTTTCTCTCAGGAATCAGATCAAAGTGTAAGCAATAATTACTTTTGCAGATGTGTGATTATTAGACCCAACATTGTTTGTGTCTTGCAAATGCTGCTGGCATACTACAGGAATGATGTTGTGTCCATAAACATAGATGGAGTGCACCTTTGGCTCAATGACACTTAATAGATTGTTGCTATATCGCCATCAACCTAGTTCTGTGCACCATCATTCATAAGATTATAAATGTAAATAATCCATTGATATGATCTTTACTCTGTACCAGCAATTCATCCATGTCTGTACATGTTTGTGTGTGCGTGCGTGCGTGCGTGCGTGCGTGCGTGCGTGCGTGTTTGTGAATGTCTGGCCCCTCACTTATGCTGTGTCCAGCCTGCTTTCCCAGAGTACACTGCACCTCGCAATGGAGATGGATTACCCTGTCAGTGCTCTTGCAGAACTACTGCAGAGTGTCTTGTGTGTATAATTTACTGTATCTGTGCATGAATGTGTCTGTGTGCTTATGTGCACATGTGCGTACTGAGTCCACATCATATTTGCCTCTTTGAATACACACAAATGCACCTGTGTTTGTGAACATATAGCCTTGAATTAGTATGTGTGTGTTGCATATATTTTTGTGTGTCTATGCATAAAACTGTGTGTGGATGCACAAACATGTTCTCCTGTCTTTACTATATAGAAGTCTGTGTCTGTAAGTGCTTGCTGCTGCCCGTAAGTGCTTGCTTATGTGTCTGTGTTTTTGTGCACACGCAATAGTAGCTGCATGTATTGTGTGTGTGTGTGTGTGTGTGTGTGTGTGTGTGTGTGTGTGTGTGCTCCATCTATTTCTGCAGAGTCCACCCCAGCGAGAACACTGGGTTATTAATGACCTTGAAAGCAGCATCATCCATCTGCTGCATACACACACAACCTTAATGTACACACACTCAAACACACACACACACTCAAGTTCACTTGAATTAGACAGGGCGTACATGTTAGTTTAAGTGAGTGCATGGTTGTGTGTTTGTGTCCATAAGTACCCATGCAAGGGGCTATACATGTAATAAAATTTTTCAATTCAATTCAATTTTATTTATATAGCGCCTTCCACAATCAAAATTGTCTCAAAGCGCTTCACAGAGACCC
>JBBMJY010000026.1:13248118-13265586 GCA_037833715.1 Toxotes lorentzi | reverse complement strand
GCCTAGAAGTAACAAATGCATGGACTAGTTTTTCAGCATCACTCTGAGACAGAATGTTTCTAATCTTACTGATATTGCGCAGGTGAAAGAAGGCGTTCCTGGAAACTTGTTTTATATGAGAGTTAAAGGACAAGTCCTGATCAAAAATAACTCCAAGTTTCCTCACAGTCGTACTGGAGGTTAAATTAATGCCATCCAGAGTAACTATATGAGTGTACACTCCTGTGCTGCAGCTTAATCTCTGTATAATGCTGTAGTGATTAACGGTGAAACAGATCTGTACAGTTTCCTCTTTTGCATCAACAATATGTCAACTGCCACTGCAACAAAACTACACCTTATCCGCTCCTCTCGGTCTGTCTTTCTCTGGCTTCCTCAATAATTATACCTCATTATGTGCTATTCCATCAAAAAGAGTGAGTGAGATTGGGAGCAAAACATAGAAATCAAAGCACGGAAAGGCATGAAAACAAGTGAATGAAGGACAGGTGGAGACCATGGCAAGTCCAAGCAAAAACAAAGTGCTCTTACAGAATGGGATATCTGTCAAAACCAGGGGTGAAGGCAGAGCTTTTACTGGCTGCAAAAAAAAAAAAAAAAATGGTGGGGGCCTGTAACTTAGCAACAACCAATGACACATGGATGGTAACAGTGAGGAGGTGGGAAGAGTGTGTGTGTATGTCTGTGTGTGTTATGGTTGTGGGGGTGTAGTGAGAGTGTGTGCATGGGCGCTGTGAGAAAGTGCAAGATTGGTCTGGAGATCTCGCAAGTAATGAATCTGGAGTGTTGCCGTCGGGGCGGGGGGGGCAGAGTGCAGTAACAGTGTAGTGGTCCACAGTTTATTTTTGTCCAAGACACACTGCATCAAAGTGTCCTTGTATCATCATAATAACAAACATTCTGAACTGCTTTTATTCACAAGTGCTCTCAGTAACTGAGAGGGAGAAGTTTTACCATGGGCCCATTAAACTACGTTTTAATGAAATAAATACAACCATTTGTCTAATTTTAATTTTCCTCATCGGTTGGGGAAACCCAGCAAAGTGCATCCAGATTCTCTCCAGAGTCCCACTTCACATGGGTGAAAGCTTTTTTTTTTGTTCTGTAATCATGCCAAAATTCATATCTATGGGAATTGTGCATCAGCCCATTTAAAGCCCTAATGAAAAGCATTGCATTAAGGAACTCATTAAAAACCTAATGTGATTACAGTAAAATGTGTGTTTTAACAACACAAAGCGAGTGAATGAAGTTCAGAAACCTCTAATCCACAGCAACTGTCTGCAGTGAAGCAGCGCAAAAGCTGTCAGGATAGCAGCAGCCAAGCCTCGCTTTTACTCTGCATACTCTCTCTGTGGAAAATTAACCTGTTATAGCAGGGCTTAAAGCAATGTGCTAGATTTCTGAGGAATAGACAGCATAAAATCCAAATGAGGTAATCACCCTTGCAACACAAGATAATTACAAAGCATTAAATTCGTCCTTGACCTTGACAGTAGTAGTTTGACAAAACAGCCCCCAAATCGAGGTGCATTCACTAACCTTTTCTGGAGCTTTCAACCATATTGCAAGGCAAAAAAAAATCCATTTCCATGACAACTGCACCAATTCCATCCATTGATGAAAACTGTGTGATATGACTGCAATACAGGTTGAATCCAAAACAAGGAGCTAGGAGTTTGCTAAAAGGCTCCACTGAGCTGCAGAATTGGGTTTTAATTCTCGCAACTCTTTCATGTTTGTTTTCTGGTTCAGTACTGATATAAAAATATTACTAAAGGCAGGTTGGTTGTTTCACTATGGTTTGACAGTTGTTTTGCGCTTTGCTAGGTTCTATTTCTTCATTAAGTCAGCAGCAGAATGAAGTTGCAAACTGTGCACCACAGCTCTGTAAAACATCTTCGGTAGAGATGCATGTAACTGATCACTGCAAGTATGTCAAAAATGAGACAGTCTTCCTTCTTCCTTCTATTTAAGTAGACATTTGCATGCAGTAGAGAAAATGCTTGATCTAACTAATTATATGAGATACGTGGGATGGTTTTCACCAATAAAATGCAGAGACTTCTGTTTACCCTCATATTGTTTTTGGTGGCTTTTGTGTGGTATGGTGTGAACATCTAGACATTGTGGTTGGTTGAACAAAGCTTCTCTGGGCTCCTGGAGAAACCCACCATAAATCTTTGATAAGCCTCTTATGATCTTTCCGATTTGTTACATGTTCAGATGTCCCATGCTTAGACCAGCCTTCAGCTGGAGGACAGGGGTACAAATCCCTGTGCCTGCGAGGATCTGCCCTGTCCTCAAACAAGAAACTGAATCCCTGCTGGCTCCAGTGGTGCTGTTCTGTAGCTGACCTTGACCTTCCCTTGAAGGAGGGTGAGAGAAGAGACACTTTCTCTGTGGGGATCAGTATTATTATATCCCATGAGATGTGCCGTTCACTTTCTAAAATCAATGGGAAAATGCGTGTTAGTTCTTCTCCTTGTCAGTGAAGCAGCTGCATCAGCTTTAACCTCAGAAACAGGGCTGTGCTGTAGCTTTCAGTGATCACAATGATCGTGTTCCAATTAAATTATTTAGATTCTCTTCAAAACATATTGGACACTTGAGAAAGTATCCTAAATGTGTTGCGCAAGATGAGTAATATTAGAAAAATTAAACCTATTCCCAACTCAGCTTGCAATTTAAAATTTAATAGTTAACAGTCTGGAAGGAAATACTGTAACTGCTAAGTCCTTAGACATCTCTTTTAAAATGAGTTTGAGTGAGGATAGAACAGTAATCACCCCTCTCTCCCACTAACTCTTTTCTTTAGCCTTTTCTCGCCCTCTGCGTTTGCTGTCCAGACTCATGCCACACGCAGACTCTACCTTCATTATATACACCTGTGACTAGACATATTACCCATGTAGACCAACAGCGACCCATGAATTAAACCCCTGTTGGAGACTGGTATGAATAGCAGGTATTATTAAACCTGAAACAGAAACCTTGCTTTTAAATTTGGATATCATACGGTTCAAGAACTGCTTGGCTTTGTTAACAAAGGGTGAATATCTACATGTAACAAAAAGTAATACAAATATGAGAAAACTGGAAGACGTGCAGTACTGTGTGTTATGCTGTCACCCAGAAACTTGAGGGTTTTTGCAGTGTAAGTGAAGAACATAGATCAATCCATTTTCATGAGAGGGACTCTCAAAATCGCCTTTTGTATTGTCACTGACTTACACTGAACACTAGCAATTCAACCTAAGGTCAGAAAAATTACATTACTCAATCATAGTCTCATATTTGGGATGCTTTTAGTGGCGGTGTTGGCGATTTTTTAGTCTGTCTCTTCTCATCCATTGTGTCAGTGTAATCTCTCCAGCGATGCGAGGCTCCTCTGCAAATACACACACATCCACATAGATGCACAGGTGCTGATACACACAGTTGCCCAGACAAAACTTCACCTCCAATGTGGAACCGATACACCGCTGGGATCTGAGCCACACAGAGAGTCTGAGTCACAAAGGCCTGCCACACACACACACACACACACACACACACACACACACACAGATGATGCTGTCTTTCAGAGATTTGAGCAGGGGAGGGAAACAGACATTTGCTAATGGCTCTTTTGTTACATGACTCCTTTGCCTCCACCCCCCCTCCCTCTATTTACGTCTCTTTCTTGCTGTTTCGCTCTCTGTCTCCAATTCTGTTTCTTTCAATCTATTAATCTTGTTCTCCTTTTGTCATTGCCATCTTCTGTTTTTCTCTGTCCATGTTCTTCTTTCACTCTGTCGCTCGCTGTATCTTCTTTCTAACGCTCTGTCCTCTCCCTGTCAGTACAGTAGATAATGAGGTGATTGCGGCTGCTAGCATGGTGCATCAGTGCTTGTCGCGCTGCACTCCATTGTAATACTAACCACGGCCTCTGGTTTACTGTAACTCTCTGTACTCTAACCACACACACACACACACACACACACACACACACACACACACACACACTTGCTCTGTCTCTTCTCTATGCCTCCTCTCTTCCCCTGTCAGTGGTCCAACATAATATCTAACACACACTTATCACTCTCTCTCTCTACGTCACTACATTACAAACTCTACATCTCTCTCATCATTGCCTTGTGTAATTGGGACAATCTCTGTTACATCATTCTTGTCTTCCTGCTCTGATAGAGGGATATAGTAACTTCATGCCACCCCTCTTCCGTCCCTCCAACACAACTAACAGCCTCCTGTACAATATAATTGTCAGCTCCAGACATCAATTATTCTATTTTTGTACCTGTGTAACCTTGGGTAAGCTCTGCATGCTGCTGTGTCTAGCTCCAGCCTTCTGTTTGTGTGTTTTTTTGTTTTTTTTTTTTTGTTTTTTTCTGCATCAGTGTAAAATGATTTGGCACTGTTGTGGCCTTTCACATCCTTTCCATTAAAATGTTGTGTGCACATTTTTAAGAAAATTCTGAAATTTTGACGAATTAAAAGGTGAATCGGTTAATCTTTCCATATTTATGTTACTGCTTCTTCCTGGCATTTCTTTGCTGTTTCCCACCTTTTTTTTTGGTTGGATTAATTTTATTTACAGTGTTTTTATTATCTACAATGGTCAGAGAGGGACTACAACAAGGACCCTGTTGTACACTCAAACTAAGGACACTCACCATTCATTTTATTCTTTAATTTTCGTACCAGTGCATGGCAGCAAAACCTGACCGCTTGAAGGAGCAGAAGCAGGGACAGCAACCTTGGAGTGTATTTATAAAAATCTCTTTTCACCAGCCTTCTCTCTTTTTTTTCCAACTCATCCAAGCATAAAAAATGTTTTCCTTTAATTTCTGGCACAAACTAAAAATGTGAAGCCTTCTCATTTTACAATTTCCTCTCCCATGTCACTCTCTACACCATCCCACTGTCAAACAAAGGTTGCTGTCATTTCTATTCCTACTCCACTGATATTAATGTTAAGACAATAAGAAGAAGTAAAGAGGAGAGGTAATCATAGGACAGATACTTTCCTTTGACAAAGACAGCAACATGACTGCACTGTAAGAGCAACCAAGGGAATCAAGTGCATATGAAGATCTAGAAGCTGTTTGATCACCAGCTGTTTGATATGCTGGAACAAGCACGGCCAAGTCGACCTTGAGAAATCACAAACTTTAAAGAGCTGATTGCAAGATGTTAGCTTGTAGTTTTTAACAGCGCCAGTGAAGTGCAAAAGAAAACAAATACAACCCCGTGTTCTATTGCGACGTTTTGCTTTCACCTTTTCTATGTGTGCTTTTTTTTTAATGTTTCTGATCCTGTGGCCTTGAGGTTCACTAGCCATGAAGGGACCGTGACACACACTGATGCATGGTTTTCTCTCTTGCTTCCCTCCATCTGTCTCTGTCTTGCTTACACACACTCACACACTTTGTCTATACAGCAAGATCTCTCCAAATACTCACTAGTGTATCTAATGGGGTTCTGACATAAAACCTTCCCAATCTGAAACACTACTAAATATAGACCCTTTATTTTCATCAGGTTTCCCTGTGTGCTTACTCACTTTGCCCCTCCTCAATGGTCTCTTCATTAATCACTTTTTCATTCTTCCTACCATCTTGTATTTCTTTTTCTTTCCCTTTATTTTTCTTTTACCCCCTCCTACATTCCTTTTCTGCTTCCATCCATCCCTTCCTTCCTTTCCCTCTTTCTTCCCCTCTTTTTCAAGGTTTTATACAGGTTCAACTGTGACAGATGCATCTCATTTTGCAGAGCGCAGCACCAAGCAGTTCTGATTCGGTGATTATGGTGATTGGGGAGTAATGATATTACAGAAAAAAAAAAGAAAAAGGGACGGGAGAAGTAACTGGAGGAGGTAGAGGAGGAGAGGACAACAGCAACGTGGGGGAAATAAGAGGCGGATCAGCAAATAATCACTGAAGAGAGGGAAGCAAAGGAAAACACAAAAGCAAAAGGAAAGTAGAAAGGAGGAGAAAGGAGGTTGGAGGGATGTGTGTCCCACTTGGTAGTCATCTCAGAGAAGCTTTCTCCATTCAGGAACTCTGTGTGCAGCTGTCGCTTCAGGGCACTGATCACACACACACTCAGTTACAGATACAAACACACACACATGCATGTACACACACTGTCTTTCTCTCTCCCTTTCTCACACACACACATGCACTTATGCTCTGGGCTGTGCTTTGAACTGATCCCTACCACTGGAGAGGCATACATAGAGCACTGGCTGATAATAATATTATCCTATGGCCTTCATATGGTAATATGGTTTTATTGCTATGAAGAAACATGAATATTATGGCTTTCAGAGGCAGCTTAGGGAATTATATGGCTGTCATGGTCCTCAACTTCAATAGAATTTTTAGATTCCCTATTTATCCTGGGTCTCTGGGTGGAAAATCAATTAAGTTATTTACCTTTGCTGTGATATGTGCTGGAATGTTGTATATTCATACCTATGGGTATGTACAAATGCAAAATGCAAGACATGCCTTGAGATGCCATTGAATGAAGGTCACAGCTCAGTGGGGAGGACTGACACACATCTGGATAGAGAGGACTGTGTGAGACAGACTGAAGCATGATTCAGCAGAATGATCACATGGCAGGATGAGAGAAGGTAAGCTCAGACAGTCTAGCTTGCATGCGGGATGGTTTAGTCCAGGGTGTACATTATGAAGAAGCAATGCAGTACCTGGTTTTTGAAAATAACATCATAATAACATCATGGCCATTCATTTTCCTGGTGCATCTTGTTTAGGTTGGTCTAAAGCTAGTTGTGATTTCCTGCTGTTTTCTTTACCTACACCCTTTTCTGCCATCCTGGGGCCATATCCACAAAACATCCTAAGGCTAAAAGTAGGCCCTATCTGGCTGAGTTATTAGAAACTCCTAAAGAAGTCCTAACTTCAGAGTAATTCAGAAAGCAAAAGTAGCTCCTAAGTCTGAGAAAAGTTAGAGGCAATCCAGAGGACTCCTAAGTCACAAAGGCCTGCTCGTAGTCAGAAGGTAATTCGTCATATTTTGTGATGGGCTCAACAGCAAGTCAGAACAGTCCAATAACACCGGAGGGTTTGCACAACTCTGCACTGCTGTGATCAGTTTGCATCACAGATGAACCTGGACTATCTCAGCTGTCTGTCAGAACTGTAAATCAAACCAAAATGCATAATGTCTATATACTGTATAATGTTTTTTTATCTGGATTTGTTGGTGAAATCGGAGCTATATGTATCCTATCCTCTCTCTATATGTATTGCACTCCTGTGTATTGATGAAAATTAATTTACCAACATAGACCAGTCACCTGGGAACCAGCCACTGTAGAGAGTAAGTTCTTTCATGACACATGATGTCATCCATAGCTACGGGACCAACCCTGCCCCATTTCCTCTCTTAGCTTAAGAGAGTTCTCTTCGTTTCTTGCTGAAAGTTGCTCTCAGCAGCTTTGTGAATAGCTCTTAAGAAGCAACTCTTAATTAAGACCTTTAATGTCATTGAGGATGATTCCTCGTGTTAAGATAAGATCCTTGTCTCCATCAGCTCCATTGCCCTCTTCATCAGAATACTTTTAGCAGTGCATTGACCTTCAAATGTATTTCTCACCGCTCCCACATCAACACACTAATCATTCCACATTCAACCCCTCCCTCACCCCCTTCATCCATTCACACATTTCAATCAATCACATAATGCATTCTTAGGTGTCATGATTTTTGTTAGTGGACAGTGAATTCTGACATATAACTTCATCGCGAAAGCGTCTTTTCTTTTTCAACGCATGTGCGTTTGATTATCAGACCGACAGCATTATTTTGACAGACTAAAATACAAAACATTGTCAGTATTTTTATGGCTATAACTATAAGGCAATTTCCATTTTTGAATGTATAGATTGTACTGAAATGCACACCCACAGTGGCAAATGCATTCCTGCATGTACACCCACAAGCCCACGTGAATACATTTGTGCGGGTTTCCTGACAGATCATTTAGATTCAACCATCTGAAGCAGGGTGAGACAGTACAGGGAAGATGCATTTAGAAACTGTATTTACTGTGCTTTCTGAGTGGCAGTAAAATAACTTAAGCTGTGCAGATGTTTATCTCTTTGACAAATCCTAGATCAGATTTTTGGGGGGAATTGTTGCAGCCTAAAATGCTTGATTTCACACCAGGAATTTTTTTTTTTGCGTGTGGTAAGGTTTTTAAGTGTTTTTAGTTACAGACTCCCAAAATTGTGGGAGTCTCTAGCATTGCAGTTACAGACTAGAATTAGCACCTCTTGGTTGTATGCCTCTGCCAACCTGTCAAGCATTTACACCCTATCCAGACTCATATATGTAGAGAAGACTTTTCAACCTGACAGAACATAGGATCTGTACAGTCACCATAATTTTAAGGAGGCCACCTAAGATTAATGTCACAGTTCAGTATCTAGCCAAATGTGAAACATAGCACAACCTCCCATTCTGTTCCTGAGCTATGCGTTTGAATATTGGCCAGAAACATGTTCTTGTTGAACATCATGATGTCATAGTGATGTTGACCTTTGACCTTTTGGAAAGAATGCCATGACTTATGACTTATAATTTCATCTGGTTCAATATTTGTGGAAAATTTTGCCATAATTAACACCCAAATTGTTGAGTAATGGTCCCAAACGTGTTTTGCAAGGTCACAGGGACCTTGACCTTTAACCTGTGACCACTAAAATCTAATCAGTTTATCCTTGAGTCCAAGGTAATCTTTCTGCCAAATTTAAAGAAATTCCCTCAAGGTGTCCCCTCCTGGGATGTCGTGTTCACTAGAGTGGGATGGATGGACTACTCAAAAACAGAATGCCTCCTGCCACGGCTGTCACAAGTGTGGAGGCATAAAAACAGAAAGCAGAAATACTGCAGTGTGCACAAATACAACAGAGCTGAGCTGCTTCCACACAACAGAAATGTTTCTGGGGACATGGTTGACAATTGTTCTGTCTCAAATTCTGTGTAAAAGCACTTCCCAAAGGGCTAGCTTCACACAACCATCCGCCCACAGACATACACACTCATGCACACACAAGAATCAGTGTGACCTATTCCAATCTTTCTAAGCTTTGTGAACGTGCATCTTTTCGCTCTGGAGATGTAGACTTCAAATATCCAATTCTCTCACGTCAGTCCCCTTCAATTTCCGAGATAACTAATCTTAGATAAGCTGAAAGTTCTTTAATACCACACTGCATACTTTATTCTATTCAGATGTGTACTCTATGAAGATTTCACAACGGGATAATGACATAAAAATAGACCATATTGTAACAGATATCTCATATTTCAGAGGAGAAATCTCTGGTAATCTTAGAAATTATTAGGCAGATAAGAAGTTAGTTGTCTGGTTCAATGTCTCATTGTAAACTCTTGGAAAAGTCATTTTAAAGTCAGAAATGCCTCATCTGAAGTTGCATCCATCAGTGTTTTGGAGCAGTCCCTCACTTCAGTGTCTTATTTTTAACCTTTACAACCTAAGCTAACCTTTAAGAAAAAGCAAACCCACTGAGATACAAAATATCTCAAACTTTTCAGCCATTTAGTTCACTCTAATAAACTGCTCATGGCAGATGTTTCTCCTGGGTGCTGGCAGAAAATAAAACAGCGTGAGGAAGGCAGGGAGGGCTGCAAGCAAGAAGAAAACAGGATGGTGGTACAAATTGTTCTGCAACCTCTGAAATGAAATCATTTTTCAAGCCACTTCCAAAATGGTGTGTAAGCCACAGTTAATATGCTGTAATACGCTGGCTGGAGAGAGGTTCTGTAGCGGAATTACACTTTATAGAAACTCTTCTGACTCTGTCATAGTTCACACACGTCTCATCCTCAGTGCAGTGGCAAACAGCCATATACACTCACTTTGGGATGGAGAGTTTGTGGGTTTTTCTGTTAAATTTTGTGCAGTGTAATATGGATTTACAATAACAATGGAACACAAGCAATAGGCTAAAGATGTATACATTCATCTAAATACTGTGGGGCCTCACTGGCTGTGGGTCATCACTGTTACATTGTAAAACAATGTAACAGTGATGACCCAGAAGACCATTATAGGAGTGCTGCATGCACACAAAATTCTATTAACAAGGGAATTGCTGACTCTTGTAGTGAGTAAACAGTTCCTATTCATGGTTTAAAATAAATAAATAAATAAATAAAAAAATAAAAACCCAGTTAGCTGACCATGTAAAACTAAGAATAATGTAAAGAAGCACTTTTAAAAAAATAAAAGGTCAGACAAGGAATGGTACTGAAATAGCTTCATCTTTTTTTGTGATTTGAGGCACTTCTGTACTTGAGGAAGTTGTGTTAACTGTATACATCATGTTTGCTGTATACAGCAAACATGCGGATGTGTGCTTTGGTGACCACACTGCAGAGAAAAATAAACTGCATTGTTCTGCTGCATGCAGTAACACATGGTCTAAAGGCAAGGACCTCAAATGGTGCAAATGCATCACACAGAACTATGAGCTGGTTAAAAGTGCAGGGGGAAAATTGTTCACCTGCACTGCCAGAAAAATGTTTGGAGAAGTGTTAAGGCATTAAATGACTGTGTGACCTCTCTTTATGACCACTCTCTGGGTGGTAGCCAGCAGCCACATAGTGATGACACCTCCAGTAGAAAGAAACCACAATACAAAAGCTTCTAACTTTCTGTGCTCTTGAAAAAAAAAAAAAAAAAAATATATATATATAGCCAAAAGCAGTAGAAACTGAAGAGGTAACAGAGCACCTGTGGTTTTCCGTGGTTTGTAGTAGCAGTTGTACACATATATCCTAAAGTGTCCACTCAGTGTATGTTTTGATGAATAACTGTAAAGTGGATTATTGTAGGTCTCCATTTTCTCTGTACAGTTTTTTTCCACTGATTGATGGCTCATGTTGGTCTCAGTAACTGGAATATTTGACCTTTGTTCTAAGCAGTCTACAGAGTTGAACCATGCTATTCTCTGTCAGGCTCACAGCCAAAAAAAAATTCTGCTTTGGTTGCAAACCCAGCTGCTTCATTAAAGTTTAAATTCGGCCCACCCCGGTCAGATACTTCTGACATCAAATTGCTCCACCTAACTCCCAAAAGGCAGATAACTTAACAGTCTTTATAGCGGCTAACAGCCCAGCAACCACATCTCAACCTTTAAAGAATCACTGTATACACAGCGATCTCTAGATAGTGAGTAACAACTCCCTACCAAGAGACTGTGTTATAAAATTTTAAAATGCAATTTCAGTTCAGACAACAGCTGGCAAGTGTGACAGTTGGTAATTTGTGAGTGTTGTCCAATAACATCTTATCTCTCTTTGATTTACATCATCCATCTAACATTAATAGCAGTGTCTCTGCTCTGCTTAGCCGCCCGCCTACAGACCTTCCTGGTCTCTAGCCCTGCTAATATACCTGTAACAGAGGCTGAGCACATTTTAACACAGTGCTCCTTTCATCAGAGACTCAGACAGACACACACACACACACACACACACACACACACACAGGAACACATTTACATTCATGTGTGAATAAGTGCACTCAACCTCATATTGTTATGGTGCATTAGGTAGGTGGGCACATGTATACTTTTTTACCCACTCACTCACACACACACACACACACACACACACACACACACACACACACACACACACACACAGGTGCACAGGTTTCAATTACACACCCTTAATTACTTAAACTCAATGCCAAGACATTTCAAAAACCGTCAAGGCTTCCTGTCCCCTAATATTCAACATATATTTCTAGTTAGTGTGAAAACAAGTATATTAAGTGTGCATTTTAATGACTCAAAACCTAATTAATATCCTATACTTATCTAATCTCCCAAAGGGGGTCATTAAAATTTTAATAAACTTAATTGCCAATAACTGTTTATATATGTTTCACATGTAATTAAATAGAAACAACAGTGTCACAGTAGAGTCTATTTTGCATCCCTCGATTAGCACAGATTTCATATAGGGCAAAGAATAGTAGAGTTAAAGTTGGACTTGAGTCCTTGCCTCTTACCTCTATTTTGTGTGCTGTGATTTATTTATCAACATGAAGGTAAACTGTGGTGACTGGAGATGGACTGAAAAGAGAGATGGCCTGGGGAGATGGATCCAAAGACCTGCGGAAGAGAACAGAGAAACAGTGCAAGGTTTAGTGCATGATGTTTCAAAGGATACCCCTGCATTTCAGGGGTACTGACTATATCAGACTTGCAGGTCCAGCCCTTTGCTGCAATCTCCTACACCCCAGACGGCCCATTAAAGCGAATGAACCTTGTTCTTATACATTGTGCTTATCACGGTGACAGAACAAATTACAGAGAAGTTTGAATACCTGTGATTACAATTCAGCCTGGGGGTTACATGGATACTGTATATGTACCAAATTTCACAGCAATCCAAAAAATAGTTGTTAGGACATTTCGCTCAAAACCACAAATGTCAACCATGTAGCACAAATTGTCAGGGGAATCATGGAGACCGTGAATATCAGTGCAAAAGTTGTGCAGACATTCATGGTCCAAAAGTCCAAAACTTGCAGTCTCTCCAATAGTTGTTGTAGATATTTAAGTCTGAGCCAAAGTAGTGGACCTCGCATGAATGTCTGACAGATATCACCACCAGCACGGTTAAAAAGTAGATCCTTTCTGCACTTTTTCTGAACATTTTAAGTGCAGCACACATTTGATTCCTTCCTCTTGTCCAAAACTGCTCATGAATGTTAGTGGGGTTTTTTTTAAGGCTATAAAGGGAGGCTGTCTAAACCATGTGCATACATTCCTGCCACAGTAGTTAAAGACTGACATTCTCCACATATACAAAATACCAAAAACTAGATCACATGTACCCTGTGTCTCTTATCTTCACAAATGAGAAAAACCCTAGACATAATCTAAACCTACTCTCTTTTAATGTGGGGATGTGCTCCTTTCAACACTTCCACAAGTCTCCTAAACCTGATGTGATACTTTGAAGAGTACTCTGATCATACCGTGCTTGTCTTTTTTCTCTATCTTCTTTTAGTTATCGCAAAAGGAATTGTAAAAGCTATACTGAGAGCTTTCTTAAGTAAGACATCAAGACTCCAGTTACATTCATGGCAAGCAGAATCCTAGAAGTCAGAACATAAATTAATTTCCAGTGCCTAGACTGAAAATCCTTTTGGCACCTCAAAATGTGGAAGCTGATGCAAAAATTATGTCACTTTTTTTTAAACAATTTATCCAAAATGGATCAAAGTACCACCAAATTGAAACTGACACTGTGCTTTTGTGTTTTAGTTTACACAGAAACACACACACACACACACACACACACACACACACACACACACACACACACACACACACACACACACACACACATTAAACAGGATGCAGACACTTTGGCAGTCAGTTTTCCAGCCAGCTGAGCTAACAAGCTGCAGGTTATTAGAAAATCATTACTCACATCAGAGGCCTAAAGGTGTCTCATCACTAAGACATGCAACAGAAATGTGACAGAACAGTGGGACAGCTGATCATTTTGCAGATGTTCAACTTGGCATCATGCATCTAGGTGAATGCACACGGATTACCAAAAGCTATTAATGGCAATAATAAAGATGATGCGACATAGTTCTCCTCACACACATCCTGACAACTCGTCTCAATGAACAGTGATAGCGGTAACACATGGCAGATCTTCCTGCAGGCTCATTCAAGTTGGCGGTCGAAATGAGCACATGTCAGTGCTGTAGTTTGCCTGAGGGCACATTAACACACACATATACACACAGGCTGATTTTGACATTAAAAATATTAATTATCTTCATTGGAGGCACCCCCACTTTCCCTTCAAATGAAAATTCAAGCAAAACACACACACACTCACACACATACACACGTCCTTTCTAGCAGTGACAGCACCATGTTAATTAATTTTTTTCTGTAATTGTCTTCCTTCTATTTTTGAGGGCTTTTTAGTTCAACATTTTGTTCTGCAGCTTACTATCAAAACAATAATACACAAGAGGATACTCTGAGGTATGATATGCTGCAGCTACGTTTAAGTCCCGTGTGGCAGGTGCTCCTGGCTCCAGTGAGGTGCTAAAATTTTTGCAGAGTGGCTTTTATGAACCAGTGGGGTTCCATCTTAAAATACTGTGTCAGTTGTTAATAGGCAAAAAAAAAAAAAAGAACAATCTGTTAAGCCTGGCAAGTCTTAGGGGAGGAAAAAGAATTTCTAATCTCAAAGTAATAATTTTAACCTCATATTTATAATTTGTCATCTAGAATTACTTCATTCATCTCCTCGTCTTAATTAATTGAAGGGAAATTTTGTGCCCATTAAATTATTATGTTATAAAATTTATTTTGTGCTAAACTGTGCTCTTCGGTTGACAGTGCTGAAACAGTGTTTCATTTGCCTCCTCCTCCTCTCTCTTTTTGATCAGGAGCATGTCTCCCCTCTTCACACACAGTCCATGTTCATTTCAGTTGTCATGCATCAATCGTTCATGCATTCATGCCATGAACCAGAACCCTGAGGGTGAAATTTAAATTCCAGAATGACATCTGACATCTGGTTTTTGTTAGCAAACAACTTGTTTTTTCTTAAAATACTTTAAAGAATCATTTACACAGTGCTGTGTTTATTAACCAACATCAATACATAAATAATATTTATCAGTCCAAGACGTTTATATGAAGTTTATAGTTTATATGAAATCCATGCAGTCCATTTATATTCTATTAGCAGCCAGAGTGCTAAAGCGGCCAGAGCTGGCCATGAAAGAGTAAACAAAGAATGATGAAACAACATTCAATGTAGCATCAAAGCTGTATTAGAAAGAGAGTGTGGAAGGGAGCAGGTCAAATAATATAAATAAAGTAATAAACTATCTAAGGGAATGAGCATGGAGGCTGTTTAGGAAGGGAAAGTTAGGATGATCCTAAAGTCCCTAAAAATTATTAGAACATTAGATGTGTTTATTTCAATTTCAAGTTGATCATTAATGTTAAGAGAATTTTCCATTCAAGACCAGAATTCTACCATTAAAATTACAGTTAAACTGTAAAAGATGGCCTTTAGCATATTTCTTATAGAGGGTATCAGTCTTACATCAAATAGTGAATTCCACTGTACTGAAGGCTATGTTTGTATTAATTCATTTTGTACTCAATAGCAGTGATAACTGACATCTTAAGATACTTGTTGAATGTTCAGAATTTTTGTTGAGTTTTGGTTAACATTAAGACATTCTCCATTTTTATTCATTTATAGTTTCAATGTAATTTTCATCATTTACTTTTATGAAAGGATAATACTTTTGCAAGACTTTGCTGAAGCAAAACTGCAATTAAATTAAGTTTCTTCAAAAAGCCAGTCTTCAAACCTATTTTAGGCCACCCATTAAGCACCCTTGGAATGAACCTTCGAATGAAAAACACTGTCTTATTGCCTCATTTGAACCGTCACACTGCTCGTCTGAATTGTATGATCTTGAAAGTCGTTGGTATTCTGCTCGGTTTGCCTCTATATTTAGCATCTGTTCTCTCCACCCAGCTACGGTAGATTGTGGTGAAATGACCTGTCAGTGAGCTTAGTGTGTGTGTGTGTGTGAGTGTGTGTGTGTGTGTGTGTGAACACGAATAAAAAACTGGGAAAGAGAAAATGTAAGTATGAGTATAAAACAGAAAAGGAGGGTCTACATGAGGTGTGTGTGTGTGTGTGTGTGTCTGTGTGAACACGAATAAAAAACTGAGAAAGAGAAAGTGTGTAGTAGTGTGTGTGTGTGTATATGAGCATAAAACAGAAAAGGAGGGTGTACATGAGGTGTGTGTGCGCGTGTGTGTGCGTGTGATGGCTTTTTACCGACCATCACCCTGATACTAGAAGAAGAAAAAAACAAGTAATGTGAATAAGTAACCAGTGGTCTAAATGATTGGAAACACCAACAGTAAAGGAACACACCCCATATTCACCTCATACCACCGCAAAACACACACACCTTCTAGTTACTTTGCTTTTTTTTTTAAAAAAACATGAATAAAAAATAATATATCTGTTGAGATAGATGAAGACTTTATGTCTGGTAGCAGCCTCAGTTCTGACTAGAAAGAATTCCGAAGATATGGAAAAAAACAAAACAAATAATCTGTCCTTTAAAAAAACAAACAAAATGTATGTTTTTCTCAATTAATCTTAAATGAAAATTGATCAAAACTGATCACTCAGATTTTCATCACAAATTGTTACTTCAGTGCTCATATTATTTGCTTGTGAATGATGGAAAGTTGGACATATAAAGAGACTGTATATTTAGAATTCTAATAAATAGGATGCCACCATGTTAGAATAAAAATTAGCTCTGTGGGACTCTAGCAGTGTTAATCCACATTAGTGCTATCTTCCTGCTGTTAGCAACTGGCCATTACTGAAATTTCTCAATTTTTACTTAACATCAGCTTCACTGTCACATAATGGCTACAGCTACAGACTGACCACAGCCATTAACCCTTGTGTATTTCAGTTGTTTTTTCATGTTATCATTTTTGTATTTTTGAGGTTGAGTGTATGTGTGCAAATGAATTTAAACTCATGAGTATTTTTAATTGAATTAAACTGTATTGGATTGAACTGAGTTGTCATTACTCTCGATGGGCTGGGGCCTTACACCTGACTTCACTCTTTCTCGAGTATGTTACTGCTTAATATAAGAAAAAGCCGACATTAAGAAAGGAAGTAGATAAAGCAGGTCTGACTGGTGCATATAAGAAGCAGCTCAACCATGGGACTGCATGAAGTCTGTGTGGATAGCAGCATTAATAAATGAGAGTGTATCCATTCTGAGAGACAAATTTCTATGAGTTCAAAATGTGCCCAAAACATTTCCAGCCTAGATGTTCTTTAAGT
Source organism: Toxotes lorentzi (assembly GCA_037833715.1). NCBI lineage: Eukaryota > Metazoa > Chordata > Actinopteri > Toxotidae > Toxotes > Toxotes lorentzi. Next base: position 13,248,628 of record JBBMJY010000026.1, on the reverse strand, counting down.
CTAGTACCTAACAGAAAAGGTCAGCATGAAAAAGAGAAACGTATTTATGGTTACATAACTCCAAGTAAGACCTTTACAGACCTACAGAGTAGATATTTCAGTAAAAGATATTTAAAGATTTTTTAATGGCCTGTGAGCGCCTTGCTCACATCTCATCCCATCTCCTCTGCCCCTCCCCTCTTCCCATCTCCCATGATACACTGAATCCAGCTCTTCTTTACCCCTTTCTGTGTACATGCACTCCTCTTTCTCTCATCCATTTCACTCTCTTTTTAATCCACTGCACCGCTTCCACCCTCCCCGTGCCTTCTTCCCTCCTTCAGATACAGTATAATTATCTGGTCATCATTATCAGAATCATTCTGTTTCCTCATTATAGACCCATCTGCTCTGCTTTGCAATCCAACCAACACACGACATATACACACTGCCACTGAAGCACACACACACACACACACACACACACACACACACACACACACACACACACACACACACACACACACACAC
>JBBMJY010000026.1:13202285-13248018 GCA_037833715.1 Toxotes lorentzi | reverse complement strand
CACACACACACACACACACACACACACACACACACACACACACACACACACACACACACACACACACTCCTCTCTCTCTCTCTCTCTCTCTCTCTTTCTCTGTCCCCTCACTGTCTCATCACTGGAGCCACTTGAGTGACTGAACACATCAGTGTAACTGGTCTGAGGTAATTATGTTAAGAGTGAGGTAAAGATGTTGGACTAATCTACTGAGATCCATAGAGGAATGAAAAACTGTTGAGCACCTCGTCCTGGTGTAGGTATAAAGAATATATACACTGTTGTTCTATCAGCTGGCATTCAGTTTTTACCATATGCTAGAATGGGTCTCCTTAAAACAAGTGAGAACACATGACATGACTATGTACATGTGTCATAGTACATGTTCCTGCACTATGACAGGAACATGTATATTAGTAAAGCACTTGCTGGGACACTCAGGAACTCTGTCAGCTGAGCATGATGCGGAAACCCTTTTAATGCTGAGGCACAGTAATATGGAGAAGCATCTAGGAGGCAAAGCATCTGGTTCTATTGCAAATATCTTATCCTAATCCGCTTGTCTGGCTGAATAAGGGTCAGCATTAATGTTGACTGCAGTTCTCGTAGAGGATAAAGGTAAGACGGAGACAATTCTGGTGAGACTTCTCCTAAAGGACAGATGCAGGATACGACACGTGGACAGAAACTGTTACCATGGCCACCACCAGTTTGTTAATGATAGGATCCATTTAATCAACAAATCACTGAAGCTGCTTTTCTCTCGAGAAATAAATGTCAACATTCAAAATGGCCTCATTACACCTACTATGGTGTTTATCAAGACAAGATTTGATTAGAAATTTTAATCTCCTTGATGAGATCATTTAAGTTTTAGTAGTGTACATAAGCCTATTAGTTCTTTATAAATAAAGCAAAAAAAGAAGTGAGCACGTAGAGCGAGGAAAATGTGGGACATAGGACAGCACCATCTGAATTTAAATACATGCAGCAGTTTATAAGTACAAAAGCATAATACAGTATACAGAAGAGGACTGACAGCCGCATAACACATCCCTAGAGCATGAAAGCAGCAAAAATAATGCATGAATCTCAGGAAAATTATTTCATTTGGAGTCCATTTGTGAAACATATGCATAAGCAGAGTGTGAGCGAGGTATCTGCCAAAAGCAAAAACATTAATGAATCTAACAAACTACCGGCTTTTATTACCGGCTAGATTAATGAAGTGCGAAAATTGTCTATGAAAGACTTATGGTTAAATGTTGCTGTTATGACCTCTGAAAGCTCTGCTCTGACAGCCAAGCCTTTTAGCACTACGCACAAGAACTCGCAGTGGCAGGAAGTAAGTGCCTATGTCTGCAGAAGCATACGTGTTTGTGTGCATGTGTGTAAGTGTGAACAAAGGGCGCACACAGTGTCGTGGACTCAGTGTAACATTTGATCTCCAGCTCTGATGTTGTGTCATTGGCCATGCTCACACATATGTGCCAAATGTGCCAAATGCACCTAAGAACACTAACACTTGTAAAAACAAGCGCACACGTGCACATACACACACGCTGTTGTAAATATAGAAGCTGTCTCTGGCATTCTCACATATGTAGTGTACGTACACTTAGTGGATAAAGGAGGATCACAGCTATAGCTGCAATATATGAAGCCAAAAATGTACCATACTGTGTTGATGAAAATCTCCCGGAAAAAAAAAAGTAAAATAGGTATGTATATTGAATACTGAATAGAGAACAGTATCAAAATGGCGATATATTATCAGCATTGGTTTCTCCGCCATATATGCTGCAGTTACTGGAACACCACTGTGTCACTTAATTATCCAGTCGTTTATAATCCCTTCAAAAGAGAGTTTCTATTGCGTTCTCTATCTATTTTTAGTATAATACATCGGCAACCATATTATGAATAAGACCTGACTTTCTTTAGCTCTGTTTGGACTAATCTTAAGCAAAAATGCTATGTTTGTGTTGTTTTTCCTTATTTTTCTCACGCACTAAACTGCTAATGAAGGCCAGTATAGTGTATGTGTGGAAAAGAGATGTTCCTCTGTTGTGGTGCGCAATATTCTGGAGGATTGACAAACAGGATGGAGTTGCCTTGGCTGGCTTTAGTCATTGTTTTGACTAATATTAGGCCAAAGGAGCACATGTTAATAGTATAAGGGATGATGATGACGACGGTGATGATGCTGTGTAGTATTACTTTAAAAATGTACTAAATATTCCCAGAACAAACCCTAAATTTATCTCTAAATAAACAAGTCTTCTGTTGCTAACACATACACACATGTCCACATGGAAATGCAAGCTCGCAGACACACATGCTGCTAAGCACACACATGCACAGTGCCCCAGCTGTGCAACAGATTAGTGATTAGGAGAGAGGTTGACTCTATCTAAACACCACAGTCCATAACATTGCCACACAGATATATCTCCAAACATTTATCCTACATATCAGCACAGATAATGTATATTTTAGGCCTGTTCACATTCATGCTTACATCAAGAATCTGCCTCAATCTATATAACACTAAATAAGCTTCTTACGTCCTTGATAAACAATTGCGACTCCAAACAATGTATGAGCCAGCTGATAACATCAGCCCTGTTTTGCTGATACAGTACCTACAATCAGATCTCTTTCTTGCCTACTTCTATTATTTATCAGACGTTTCATTTGTCACCCTGTTTTCCTTTTGTGCTATTGTTTAAACACGGGCTACTCTGCGAAGCAGTGGGATTAGGTGATCTGTTTGATGTTGTAATTTACTCTGCCATTTCTGAATCTGAGGCAGTAGCATGAATAGTGTATCGTTCTGTAGGCTGATGTCCGTTGAAGTAAAATAAAAAAAAACAGACAAGATAAATTATTTCTGATGGACCGCACAAGCTCTGGGGAAGATATATGTTTACAAATCTAGATAAGGCCACTAATACCTATAATGTCAGTGTTTTGACTGCAGGAGGAGTTTGCATTAGGGTGGGATAGCTGTACTGAGACCATGATAAGTAATGTTATTTTAATAATGAATTAAGGGGAATTACTAATTCATGTAATGAAACCTGGCCATCAGCCATCATGCGGCTTCCACTAGAAAAAAAAAAAGGAGGAGGAAAACAGAGGGCTGTGATTTTAATTTAGTTCCAGGAGATGACTGGGAAAGAGGAACAGAGAAAAATAAATTGAGAGAAAGTGATAAATAGAGGGTAGAAATGTAGACGTATCCCACATCTCTGTCTGTTTAAGGTCTCTTTTGGGTTCGCCGTCAATCAAGATGACTATCTGTGAGTCAGTCTGTTAGAGAGAAGCCAAACTTACTCTTATTCCAAAGGGACTGATCCCTAAAACACCTTATGAGTGGAAGCCATCAGAAGCCAACACTCAGTGTATGTACAGGAAGGAAAAGAAGATTTCTCACAAACGCCACTAACCATTATCCTTAATAATTGTAATTTCAATTTGCAGGCAATTGTCCAACAAAGGCTTGGGTAATTACACAACGGTGTTCTGCATGTAAACACACTGACATTGTACTCTGTGTGTGTTTGTCTGTGTGTGTCTGTTTGAGTGTGTGTGCAAGTGTCTGGTGGTGTGTTGAGTATAATCACTCTGTCCCGCCTCCAGGCCAACTTTCCCACATGGCTGATGATGATTGACAGCCCCCTTTCGAGTCCCTCTCTCCTCTGCCTCTTCCCTCCCATTCTCTTCTCTTTCCTGTCTGCGTCCTTTCTCTCCTCTAATAGCCTGCAGAGTCAGGGGTGTGCGTGTCAAAAGGAATCAGGAAAAATATGGTATACTACTGCACTGCAAAAGAGAATTCTTGCTTGCTTAAAAGGAAATTTCATACCTCGGAAATCACCTTCTGGTCATCATAATCTAACTAATGGTAATAATTTACCTGAGCATGCACACTGAGATCTTTGACTCTTACTTACGTATAGCTTCACATAAGGTGCTACACTATAGTTGCTTTTCAGGGCACAATATGTTCACAATTTAGGGTTAGGATCGAACATCAACAGGGCATCTTTTGATTTGGATTTGAGTCTCTTTGTGGCTTGGACACTTTGCATCAGCTTTTTTATGTGTTTAAAACACCAAGATGAAGTTTGCTGTAAATCAGTCCACGATCTTGACTGAATCACAGGCAGGTTGTGGACTGTACACATGTCGGTATGCTACATTTTCTCTCATTGGTCAAATGGGTTCCATCTCCCATCTAACACACACAAAAGCACCCATGTGCAAAATTTCTCACGCACACACACATTCAGGAGTATGATCTTTCACCAGCTCCTCTCATCTGAAACAATTTCTTCATTCCCTCTCTCCCTCCATCTCCCAACCACTTACAGCACCACTATTTCTCTCTATTTAGCCTGTCCACATCACAGGGGAGGCACTGTGTTGAGTGTGTGTAAGTGTGTGTGTGTGTTCCACCAGACTGAGTTGATAGGTTGTGATAGGTCTCAGGGAGAAAGCCAGACCACAGCAGTTAACACTGACCTCTCCATCGCTTTCTCTCCACCTCCCACACAACACCACCACCTGTCTCTCTCTCTCGCTGTCTCTCTATGCCCCTTTTGCTGTCTGTCTCACCCTCTCTTTGTCTCTCAGTATAGTTTATCATGTCTCCCTCTGTTCGTCCACTGCACCCTACCCAATTTCCTCTTGCTCCTTCACACTCTCCACCCTGTCTTTATTTTTACCATCGTCCCAGCCCTTCTGTTTCCCCCCCCTTTTTTTTTTCCAGAGAGCTCACCAGATAACAGCAAGTTTACATTTTATCTCCAGCTCTTCCCTCTCCTGCCTTCGTTCGCTATCTCCCTCTCAATTGTCCCTTTCTTCCCTCCCTCCACCTCCTTTCTTTCACCTTAAGGTTCCTACACACTGTGAGATAACAGTGGTCTTGCAGGTTCATTGCATGTCACACTGTGCGGGATGGGTCTCATAAAATCTTGGTCATGATCTGTGCCACTGTGAATGTACAATATCAAGTTTGAGGCATGTTAAGTTGTGCCATGAGTGCCTGGTGAATGCTAATAAAATGAGATTTTCGGATGCTTTTAAGTCACTCTTTACCCTTATTTAACAAGAGTCTACAGCTATGTTAGCAGCTCTGCAAGGCTCTAACTAGGCAACATTGTGCTTTGAGGTAGATGCTAACATCAGCTTTATAAAATGCTCACAAAGGCAATGCTAACTTGCTGATGTGTTCCGTGTTCACCATCTTAGTTGTACTAGTCTGATGGTGTACAAGTACTTTAATCCCAAACCAACTTGGACTAATTAAAATTTTTACATGGTGATGGCACTAGATGAAAGTCAGGGGATCACCAAAGTGATTCCAGTTCATCCAGAGGGAGACATGAATGCAGGCATCAAATGGCATAGGAATACATTCATTACTTATAGACATTTTACTCAAGACCACAAATGTGAACCTCATTTTGGCTCAAGATGTGGTCTTAGGTGATCTTTATTCCTCACTTTCAATCAACAGCAGTTTGACCTTGAGATGTTAAGTTTGCTGTCTCCAAACTGCGCCTCCCACTGCCCTCACTATCATCTCCCTTTCCTCCATCCTGTCAGCCGCCCTATTCAATATCCTAACACAATCTCCATTTGGTCCTCTCTCCTTCCATCTGTTTCCCCTTCTCTACATTTGTCACTCTCTCACTCTATTTCCCTCATTTGATCACTGCCCTCTCAAATTGTCTGCCCTCCATTCCTCTGCTCCCTTCTCTATCCATTACCTCCCCATTTTATGCATTCCACACTTTATCTATCTGAATTCATCCTACAATTACCGTCAAAATTTAAACTTAATTTTAATATGCTTCATTCGCCCTCTCCCCATGTCTCCATTTCTTCATTGCCTTCTCTTGTACTTTTTCTGTGGTCTCTGTCCTCCCCTCCCTCCCACACATAAAAAAGCTCCGTGTCACGACTGTAATTTCTCCTTCCTCCCACCCCTCTAGCTACTTGCCACCCTTCTGTTTCCTCACTTTCTCCCTCCCACCTGCCTCCTCATTGCCTTTATCCACGGTGCATTGGTCAGCGCTCATTCATTCATCTGTTTATGCACCCCATGCCTGTGTATGTCAGCGTGTGTGTGTGTCTGTGCAGTGATAATGATGGGGCTGGCTGATTTAAACTTGCAATATGACCCAATCAACTCTCACCAAAATAAATAAATAAATAAGACTTCCATTTATACATACACACAAACTTCTGTAGTGAGCCATGGTCACTGTGATAAACCATATATCCCGTGGTCCATTTCTCAACACTTGACTTACCCCGGACCTCATTACTGTGTAATTTAACAGCTGAATCTGGTCTTTCTCTGTTTCATCCAATGCCTCCAGTTTGTTTTTCACCCTCCCTTTCTTCACACCCTCTCTTTTTTATCCTTGTCAACTCGGCTTGTTTGGTCCCCCTCCTTTTTCTGCCTCAGCCATCTGTGTTTTTTTTCCATTTAAAGACACTGAATAGAACTGTTGTCAGAGGTTATCCAATTTCCCCAAAACACCGGCAACACTGCAACAGATGAAAATAAAATCCAAATGTTTTAGAGAAGTGGTTGCCAGCTTTATCATACATCAGCTGATGAGTTATTTGCAAAAGTGATTAGTCATAGAATTTAATTTTGTGAACCTACAATGATTAATTGTATCTCTGAGATATAAACAGGATGTGTAAGGCAAATTCTATCCACCTGCTTGTCGTCGCTCTTTTCTCTCAGACAAATCTAATCCCCTGTCAAACCCTTTTCTATGTCTCTACTTTCATAGCCGCCTGTCTCTATCTCTGTTTCTTTCTCTGCCACTATCTTTCTCTATGGGCTCTTTCAACTTTTAATTAATTCACTGAATGACATGTAGATCCCCTATTTTGCCAAGTGCATTGACTAAGGCTCACATTCAGGGCTGCGATAAGCACACATAATGGGGATTTATCTGCAAAATTGTGGGCGTTGGCATTCAGACATAAGTGCTTGTGAGACACCTCTGGGTGGAGTTTGTTAAAAGAGCGTCATTTACCGAAAAATCACCAATATTTACTGCATGGTGTCTGCTTTGGAGACAAAAATGGCCTAAGGACAGTGGCCACTGTGCATTTTTGATTGAATTTCTGTTCAATACCTGCTATAAAGACAACAAGTTCATTTAATTTATCCTAACTGATATTGTATTCTGCACAGGCAACCTCTGCAGCCCCAAGCCATTTTCAAATTAGAGCGGTGGATAATGTCATCCATTTAATAATAAAAAAAAAGAAAGAAGAATTGTGTATTGTAGGGCTAATGAATGATGAACACAGCAATGATGAAGCCATTATATGCATGGATATACTGCACAGCTTTTTAGGTCTATTGATGCATCTCTTTAGACCTACAGCTCTCAGGTTCTTCAAAGAAGCCCTGTATTTTAGAGTGAGTGTGACTGCCCTCCTGAGAGTGCCAGTAAACATAAAGTTACTAATATCAGAAGCTTGGCAAGTAGACAGCTGTGTAAGATAGAGGAGACTTTAAATATTAAATATTCTCAGATGTATATCCACAACTCCTGTTAGCTTTCATCTTGGCCAAAGGACACAGGTTCATTAATTAAATGCACACAACTCTGAATTGAAGCCAAACAGTTATTCCCTTCACTCATTTGATATTATCTCCCTTAAAGTAGCAGTCCACTGTCTGTGTTGATTTCTTTGTGGGCTTTTTTAAAAATGTACTTCAGGTCATAAACAAAATGTCAGAATCAACTATCCACTAGAGTGGGATGGATATTTTGAGGAACAAACAAGATGTGGGAGCTGGGGCTTGAGAAACAAAACTTGTGGGGCTTAAGCATCTCAGGCTATAGCATCAACAGATCAAACTCATATTTATTTTTGTTGTTTGGGTGGGGAGCACCCAGACTCACTCAGCACCCACAAAGCTCCCACCTATGTTCAGTTCACTCATTCGGTTTCTGTAATAAACGTTTATTTAGCAGCTGTTTATTCAAAAACGGAACATTATTCTAGATATTGGGGGAGTTGCAGTTTTTTTCTAAGTCAAACAAAACTTTAATAACGCTCGGAGGGGCTTTGCTTTTTTATAAAATGAATTATAAGACTCAGCTCCACACCCATCTCAGTAATTTCCATACGATCCCTGAGCAAGTCATTTTGAAAAATCCATGGAAGTTGAGAAAATACCATTTTTCTGATTACAGTCATGTTTTAACAATTTGTACCCAAAATTTAATACCCTGCATTTTCAGTCTGATTTATTTACTCTTTGGTCAAGCAATCACTAACACAATGGTCGTGGCACAAAACATAATTGGGGTATTTGTCTGATATTAGTCTGGATTCATTATTTTCACAAAATACCTCCTACATAGTTGAAATGTCCGCTTACTTAAAACACCAAGATTTCAAAGAGAAAGAGAAAATGATAATTCAGAAGCCTAATTACAGTGTTTGGATAGTATCACTTCAGTCATCTTCATGTGAAATGTGCAGTATATTAGCCATTTGTATGTACGTATGCCCAGTAAATGTCTCTGTGGATCAATGCTCACACAGTTTGTCCGTTGAACATGAACATTTCTCTATAGCCTTTCAAGGCCTGCAGCCATTATGTTGACTGGAGAGCTCTAGGAACTGTAGAAATTAAAAAAATGAAACCACACAATTATAGAGCTGAGTGCAAAGGAGGACTGCTTAATTTCCTGATTTTTTTTTTTTTTGAGTTGAGTTGGCCCTGGCTTATACATAGCATAATATTTTATCCATCCTTCAGCTTCACCTCTTCTTTTGCTTTTGAAATTTTCCAAAAAGTTAAATGAAAGACTCTGAAATCACTGTACGTCTAAGAGCTCTTCCTGGTCGGTGTTGGACTGCCACCCACTGCGCTCTGTTCGGGGCCCCTGGAGGCTCAGCTGAGAATCCAGGAAGAGAAGTTTGAATTACTTTAAAATCTATCCACAGCCCGCCTCTGAGACACAGACTGAGCAGGCAGAAATCCTCCTGTAGTGAGCATAGGTAAGAGCTGATTTATGGAGACAAGGGTGAAAAAAAAAAAGAAAAGTGTTTTTTTTTTAATGTGCACCCCTCTGAAACTATTCTCATATCATGAATATATGTTTTCAGATATCCTTCTTTCTGAAATTAGTTTGCAGCTCAGTGTCCTATTTGGCAAAAAGAAATTAGGCAGGATTCCCTAATAACCTCTGCTGTGAGTGAAGATTTGTTTCTATGTCCAGATTTAGACCATAAATTAAATTTTGTGTGGGGGTGTTTTGTGTGGAGCCAGTTATGAGAGGGCACCCTAGCCTACGGATTTTAATCATTTGACATTGCAGGGATGCAAAAGTGGTGGTAAATTAAAAGTGATTGTAAAAACAGAAGTTGATGTGGTTGCATGTCCTTCTTGCACTATTTTGAGTGGCTTTACAGCCAGGGCTTCATTTCATTTTTACCTGCTGAATAGCTCAGTTAAAAAAAGAAAGTATTTTTTAAATTCAATTTCAGTTTAATGCTTGTTGGTTGGTTGTGTCTGTAGTTTTTTTTTTTGTTTTGTTTTGTTTTGTTTTTTTAGTAGTTTGGGGATTTGCATTTTCATGAACTGAGAGCAATCCATCTGATAATCCAGTCTTTCATTATTTTTATTTGGTCTGAATCCCAGCAGCTCCAGGGGTGTTGCCCTTTTGCTAACCTTGGGCCAAGTTATAGTGGATGTAATTCAGTTCAGCCATAATGTCTTTGGTGTGCAGAGAATCCAGTAGTATACCTCACAGTAACATGATCCATAATTTATTTATACATTCCTCCTCAGATTTCGACCTAACAGCAGCACACTAAACTAATCACGTTTCACTCTCAGTGTGTGTCTCTGTTGGCTCTGTCCATTACTTAAAGTTTCTGTCTATCTCTGTCATTTTCTCCTGCATCCCTGTTTGCTTCTGTCTTTCATTTTGCTTTTTAGCTGCTTCTTTCTGAGCTTCTGTCTCAAAGAAAAGGTTGATTATAAGGACAATGGCAACATAATGATATATGAAAAATCACTATGAACAGGGGCTTGCTCCAAATTTGGCCTCACTCCCACAAGAAATACGCATGTGTGTGAGATCCCAGCATTTTTTTTTTCTCATATTTGTTGTCATCTGTGTGGTTGCTGCCATTATGAAGTTGCTCACTGCCTTTCAATGTGACATAAACGCATATATTAACATATACCTGTAGATTACTCTGAAATGTACATAATATTACAAAGTCTATGCTAAATTAGTGTGTAATGTCCTCAGTTTACGTCTGTCTTTGGTGCAGTTTGTGTAGTATGTATGGATTCACTCAGTGCATTATGCATTTCCGGCTGATTCATTTATCATCTATCCAAATTACACCACTGCCAGCCAAAGATCAGCTTAAGCTGGTTGTTTGGTTTTAAAGCCTTTTTGGTCAAATGAGATCTCTTTGGTTAAGGTTTGGGTTTAGAGTGGGCACATGACTAAATATGATTACATTTAGGGTCGGAAGGTGATAAGAAAATGGACTTTATTTCACAGAAACAGAACACATGAAGCTGGCTTGAACCCAGGTTAGCGGAGTTAAAGGGAAATGTATCAGTGCATCCTTTGCCCTCCGCCCACCATCGGTACCCTTTTACTTTCCACTGCAGTATTACATTGTTAAACCACAGCCTTTTCATTAAAAGGATTCTGCATACCATTTTACACTAATGATAAATTATCATACAAAATTCACGCTGTATTGCTTTTCATAACTATAATTACAAAGTCAATATTACAGCAAGCAATTCTGTGCTAAGGACCAATTGTAGCTCTCTTTGGCTTTTGCTATTGTCTACTAACAGCTGGAAACATGAGCGTGGCCTGAGTCAACTCTACAAGCAGCCGGCCGCAGACAGCTGAGTGACCACTTTCAGCAGTAATAGTGATTGAGGGTAGAGTGGCTGGTGGATGGAGTTTTAACTAGTCTGTTAAGCTGTCGCACCAGGTAGCAGGCCTACTATGGTACCACTGGTCACCTTTAAACTGCAGTGCTAAGTGGAGCCCCGGGCCAAAAAGCAGAGAGGTAATACCATGAAGCAGCATTTACTGACAGGTTTCTCAGACAAAACACTGTAGGTTTATAAAACCGACTGACGGAGAAAGAAGGTGAGGGAACAAATACCAAAGAGAATCTGTATTAAGGAACAGTTAGAATACAGTAAGCGGAAAAACAGACATATGAATAATGGCACAGAGAGAAAAGAAAGAGAGACGGGGTTGCTACACGAGCCACTCTAATAACGTCCTCAGGCAACCCCGAAGGGACATGCACACACCAACATACACACAGGTCCACTATGGCCTTTCTGTGTTTCTTCCTCTTTCTCTCTTTCTCATTTTGCTGGCACCTCTCCAGGTTCTTCTTCATAACCGCATTCTCTCTCCACTCTCCTCTATCCTCTCTATTCATCTTGTTTTTTTTCTTTTTTAACTCTCATTTTCTCTTTCTTGTTCTTCATTTTTTCCCTCTCTTTTCTACTCTATTATTATACTGTGACAATTTAATCCTGCAACCAGTGGCTACACAGTATTGGCAGCCTCAAAAGTATGTATGAGAGAGACAGAAACACACAGAGATAGACAGAGTCTGTGTGTATGAGATTGTGTGTGTGTGTGTGTGTGTGTGTGTGTGTGTGTGTGTGTGTGTGTGTGTGTGTGTGTGTGTGTTGACTGGAGGCCAGTTGGCCTGTGGTGCAGCAAGCTGTCCTAATGAAGTGATCCTATGCTCCCCTCCAACCAATCTGAATTTGTTTTAAAACAGCAAGCACACGGGGACCAACAATAATTATTTTAACCAATAATGGGAAAAAATTATGAGCATGATAAAAAGTCATTTTCCTAAGATCCCAGCAACAAAACAAGAACCAAGACTAATACAACAGGCTTCTTCAGAGGTTCGTTTAACAAAGGCTACCTTGTTTTTATGCTTGTAAAATACTAGACTACAGTCGATACATGATGAGGAATTGGCAAGGCTTTGAAAACATGTAACAATGGGTAGCAATCGAAGCCACCACTTTCTCTGGGGTATTTTGGTGAACATTTTACCTCCTCATTAAGAACTTTGAAACTTGACCCAGACTATAACTAAAAACAAAAAACAAAAACAAAAAAAAAAACAACTAAAAAAGCATTGCTGTCAAAATTGGCCCACTGGGACCATTTCAGATAAAGAGACATTGGAGCTGTGGATTATACTGGTTTTGGATGTGTGCTAATGACTGAACTCTTGATCAGAACTATTGCATCACTGGTAATGTTCTTCGATATCCACTTGTACTTCGTTTTACTTCAAGCCCATCACCCAGTGGTTCCATTTATGTGATGAACAAGTGTCACAACACTGTGAATCCTAATTTCCATCAACGGCTTCAAATAAATTACTTTTTGGGGGGCAGGAGCTTATTATTATTATCTTGAGTAATTTAATGAGCAACACTAATAAGATCCTGGCATAATCTATACACTAATTAGATCAGCAAGTAGTTAATTTAATCCTTAGTCTAATCAACTGACCTGTGACCAACCAATCCCAAAATCAATACTTCTGCTCAGAGAGACACGTTTAGTGAATTGCATTATTTGACATGCATGCCAATGATGTAAGATGCCTCACAGTTATACATGTTTTTGCTCCCTGTTTTTAGTTGGAGGCATGGCTCTGGCAATGGCAATGTCAGTTGGTCAGTGTATCACTTTTGTCCAGACTGAAAGATCTCTTCAACTATTTGATGGATTACCATGAAATCTGGAGATATCCATGGTGCCTAAAAGATGAATTCTAACAACCTCTGTGATCCCTTTACGTTCCCTGTAATGTCACAGTGAGGTTAATATTTGTGGTTTCGAGTTAAAGGTCTTGACAGCTGTTGCATGAGTTGCCATGAAATATGGCACAGAGATTCATGTTCCCTTGGGATAAATTGTAAAAAAATTTTTTGTGATCCCTTAACTTTTACTCTAGCATCTCCTTTAGTGCAAAATGTTTGGTCCAGTACTTTGGTTTATGACCAAATATCTGCAAAACTAAAAAACAGTACCATCACCTTCTGCTGTATGCTGTGTTTTATGCTAATTAGCAAATCTAAACTAAGGTGGCCAACATGGTACAGAAACTTGAGTCAGCTAATAAGCATGTTCTGCGCTACTCTAAGAGGCTGGTAAGTTAAACATTCATACAAAATAAGGGTTAGGTTCTTTGACATAAGCCTTGAGAAATCGGCCTATATGTTTTTGTGATGGATGACTTAAACGTCTTTTCTCTCAGCTTTTGGCTTTAGGGTACTTTTGCTGCCCACGGGCTCATCACACGTGCATATTTAGCATAATATTTTCTAATAAAAAAGTCTACAAAAGTGCTAAAAGAAAAGCAGTTCATAGTCCCGCTTCCTTCTGGTAAATAAAATCAGACTTACTACAATTTATAATTCAATAACTCTCAAATTAGATTGTAAATACATACAGCAGGAAGTTAAAATGTAAAGGCTATTGTACTGTTGATGTTATATCAGGGGTCTATTTCACTGTCCCATCCTGAAGCATTTACTATTAATAACAGTTTGGATAATAATTTATTTTCCTTTAATTAGAGGTAAATCCCATGTAAACAGTTATTATTGCATTCTAGTGGACTGTTACGGGTGTGCAGATATTCCACAGATGTTCACAGGTTTAGTCACTGCAATCCTCAGTTGTCAGGTTTTAAAGGTGCATGTAAACAGCTTAACAGGATCAGCTTTAACCTGAGTGTGGAGAGCAGCTGATTTATCCTGAGCATCATTGTCAGTGTAGCCAGTCCACACCTGGCTGAGAGAGAGAGAGAGAGAGAGGATAGAGGATGGGTTAGGGAGTGGGAGAAAAATCATTAGTCAGACAGTCGAGCTGTCAGCATTCCTGCTGAGCCTCCACGGCTATTCCTGTGTGTGCATGTGTGTTTTAGAGAGGAAACACAGCTGCACATGTGAGATGAAGCAGCCCACCAAGAGAAGCTTCATCTTCCGCTCTTCTCAGAAAACACACATCATCACCACACTGCTTAAATTATAGATGAGCTTTACATGATATATTCAAGATACAGCCGCGTCACACACACTCTCTGACACAGAGATGCACACAGCCTGTCATGCATTTAATTCATCTAATATGTCCACGCACAGCTTCTCCTATATATTCTGCGATTTCAATCAGGTAATTCAAGTTAGCAACTGAGCTTGTTGTTCTCTTTATGACAGCTGGGTCTTCTCTATGTACCCAGTGGATTTGCAGGAGAAATGTTTATCTTTGGCTCTATCTGCCTCCAGTAAGTGGGCAATATATAAGCTAGATATAAGCTTTCATTTCCAGTAACTGCACTATTTAAATATTATCCACCCAGCAATTGATTTGTTGGCAAAAATACCAGGCAAAATGGTTGCCATTGTCCTTCGACATATCCTACGGGATTTTGCTAACACGCTAAGTGTGTCTCGTTTATAGTGAGTCACAGAGTAAACAAGGAGTGAATACTAAGGCGTCTCTCCTGCTTTTCTTCCTACTCTCATCATGGTTGTTCTCTCTCATCCATCCTCTACCTTCCTCTCTCCTTTCCTGATCTCCGTCTCCTGCACACACAGGCCAGCCCATCTATTCAGCTGGAAGAATATCAAGTAATATGAGTTTAATATTCAACAATTGAAAAGAAAATTGCTTATTGACAAACACTTCTTCTCTCATTACAATAAGATTATTTCAATCTTGAGTCACAGCCACCCCCACCACTCGCTCAGGCTATAGTGAGCTATCCCTCTTGACTTCCACTGCAGTATTGCTTGTCTGCCACCTGACTCTAAGCTCCTTTTCCCTGCCACTACACCCACTGTGAGAGAAGTAAAAATATGCAAGCAAAGCTGTCTGAGCACTGAAGACACATGCTGTAAAAAGGGTGGAAAGTAAACACTTTTCGACAATGTTTCTCATCAAAGAAGCTGCTCCTGGAAGTGTTTGCTGCAAGCAATATTACCACTGCCCCCAAACTCAACAAACTCTAGAGAAGTGAATATTGAATTGCAGAAACAAAGGTGAGTGTGTGTTTCATAGCCTCGATTATCATAATGCCCTTTTTTTTCCCCCCTCAGGTGTGATCAACATATAACTCTTGCCTTAAAACACCAGCCTTTGCTTCCATAACATAAACCTCCAAAAAAAGGACAGAACTTAGTGAGAGACAGGGTCTCTAACAATGGCCAGAAAATGAGAATACAACAAAAGTAAGAGAGAAATGTCTAAATATTCACCGCATATACAGCCAAATATGTAACTGAAAGTACTGAATATTACAAAATATACAGGGTATGAGAAAATTCATTGAAAACAAGGACATGCTGACACAGCTCTCACATTGCAATAGATACTGTAGGAAACATCTGAGTCTAGGTACAACCAGTGCTGTGACAATAATGAAAAGAACCGTGTTTAGTTATTATTACATTTTGCCTACTTTAATAAAAAAAAAAAAAAAAATCTATGGAGGGATGAACTGAAAAGGTTGGAAGTCTGGGTTCAAAGTCCCTCATGGAAAAAGGCTCTAGAATGAGTGAAGTCCAACCCTGTCTGCATTGTTGACATTTTATAAAAGTTACAAAACTGTTTATACTCAAAGTTTTATCATAAGTTCACTTAAAATAAGTTTATTTATATTCACTCAGTGAATGTACGATGAACAGTGGTTGTACAACAGTTTAATTCCAACTTTGTCAAAGTGGTTGGCAGTTTTATAAAGAGTTCAATGTGTAAACAGCTGATAATTAGCACTGTACTTGGAGGCAGAAGCTGTGACATTGCATTGAATGGGAGTTTAATAGGTTATTAGAAGCCCTGTTGTAATCTTGGTTTTCACAATGGAAGCCAGGGGAACAAAGAGAAAAGAGGGAATGACATGAATAAAAAGGGCTTCAAATGA
Organism: Toxotes lorentzi; assembly: GCA_037833715.1. Classification (NCBI taxonomy): domain Eukaryota; kingdom Metazoa; phylum Chordata; class Actinopteri; family Toxotidae; genus Toxotes; species Toxotes lorentzi. Next base: position 13,231,995 of record JBBMJY010000026.1, on the reverse strand, counting down.
TCATCTGAGGATTTTTTTTTATGTTCAGACAGTTGTTTCATCTAGAAGCAGCGTACGAACCAAAGCAATCTATTGGTTGTCAGACCTAGAAATAACTCATAACTTAGCACCATCTGCAGTGGCTGTCTTACACTGCTCAACACATGCACACACAGACACACACACACATGCATACTTACAAAGCACATCACCATCACCTCTCACAGATTTCTCACACTTGCACTCACACACCCTTTCATGACCCAACATGAGTAACTTCCTTGGTTTAAGGAAAGACACTGCTTTAATTTTAAATCCTGTGTGTATGTGTATGTGTGTGTGTGGGGGTGGTGGATGTGGGTGTGTGTTTATATCTGCTTGATGTGAGCCTTTGTGCCTGTATCTCTGCTGGTTCGTGTGCAAGATAATGTACTGAAACAGCCATCCTAGCTTGATTTGCCTGTTTTCTTTTCCAGCCAGCCCCGTGTGCATTTGAATGTGCTTTATATTTTATTATCTAATGGCCCCAATGTTCCACTTCAAAGACGTGGTCACTTGTAAATGTTTTTCACACATCATATGCAAAAGGGTCATTTCAGGGTTAATGCCAGACTATGGCTGAGTGTCAGAATGAAAGACTACAGTTCTTCATTAAGTGTTTTAACAGATTATCTAATATTCATTGTTCTCAGCCCTGCTCGTTTACATAGACCACATGCCTTTAATGCCTCATTATGATGATACAGCCTTTGAAAGATACTTCCAAGATAGTTCCAATTTTGTCTTTTAATATCTGTCTACAATATTTTAAAAAAGAAGAAACTGCTCTATTGGTTCGATACTAACTGGGGACTTAATGGCTAGAACTGCACATACACTTTGACACTGTGTAAAAGCACATACACTTTGACACTGTGTAAAAGCGTGCATTAAGGAAATGAGTAGATGTTTATAGTGAGTCACTATAAACATATACTTATTCAATAGTGTGAGAGGGTAGATCCTCTTTTCTAGCTTTTTAAAAGCTGTATATGCTCAATATGTATGCAAAGGTTTATGATGCATTACATGCTCCTGCACAGTTTTGTATCTGCTTGGAAGTGTTAGCATGTGTTACGCTGCAGTATCAATATGCCTCTCTGTTTTAGTGGCAGTAGTTAGGAGTAGTGTGTGAGAGCAGCCTCGGGACAAAAACACACTGAGCTTCGTTGCCTACCATTTGAAACCACTCTGTTGTACAAGTCATTGCTGGAGGGCACCCATTTACCCACCATTGTAATATAGCATCTCACTGTTTGCGAAATGAATGCTATCACACCACTCAGTGAATAGAGGGTGTAAAGAAATCACAGGCCGGAGGAAGAATCAGACAAAATGGAAGGTAGGGGAAGGAGAAAGGGGATAAAATGAAGTGTACTAGAACTGAATTAAATTGAATAACAATGACAAAGAGAGAAATCCGCTGTGAGGCATCACTCCCCACCTCCCGCCCTCCATCCTTCCACCTCCTCATTTATATTCCTCATCTCCTGGTCTTGCTGATCAGTTTCCGCTGGATATCGATTACTGCTATAACTGCACAATACTCATCGCATGCCCTCTCGAATCACTCTCCTTCTCTCTGTTTCTAGCGTCTCTCATTGCTCTCCACTTTCTCTGTTTATTTCCTTCTCAGTTGGTTTAGATTTCTGAGCAGGTCTTGCCATTTCTTTCATGAAAAAAATACCATATCAAAGACTATAATCGATCTGCACTTGTCTGTAACTGCATGTCTTCTCCTTGTGTGATCCTTGGGGACATAAATCCAGTAATGGTCTCGTGTATATCTTTTACTACCTGCCAATCAGTACTATCATTATTAGGTGCTCAGAAGGAGCGCTGAGAGCCAATCTCTATTTACTCATTTGTTTGTGCACTTATGTTTAATGCTTTTTACACTGTGACTGTTTAGGGATTTATGGTTTCCACCATTAAGGCTAAGCAGAGTTCAGGAGTCCTGTGGAAGGAAAATACACAGAGCTGTTTCACAACAGACAAGTCACACAAGCACCTGGAGACTGGTGCGCTGCGCACTGCAGGAGCGTAGCTGGTGACTTCCAAACAAGACACAGCAGTTACATATTATTAGTTTTTGTGTACAACGACTTATAGTGCAGGCACATGCAGTATGTTACTTACTTAACCAGGCTATGAACTTGCATTGTATTGCTTTAGAGGACATAGCAATATAACATCTGCCATAGTAAAGTAATTTTTGACAGATTTGGGGATGTAGAAGAGAAGAAGGGAAGGAAGCATGGAAAAGATGTGAGGAAAAGAAAATCAGCTGTCAGAGGAGGAGAGGGGAAGGGAGAGGAGGGGATGAAGAATAAGAGAAGAGAAGTTAAAGATGAGGAAATGGGAAGAAAAAGCAGGGAAGAAGAGGTTGAGAGGAGAAAGTGATGAACAGAGGAGGAGGACGAAAGACAGAAGGGAGGGGCTAAGTGTACAAGACCCCTGCTGGTCAAACAGGATCAGTCACTGTCAGGTTGATGAAACCCATGTGTTCTCCCAGTTGTGTGTTTGCATTGATGTGAGGATGAACACCTGTCATCGTAAAGTGGATGAAACCTGGTTTTGTGTGTGTGTGTGTGACTGTCAAGTTAATAAAACTTGTGTTGTGTGTGTATGACAGTTGTACAGTAGCTGTCATCTTAGTGAAATGTTTCAATTCCTTTAAGACAAGCTGTCGCCACCTGTGCACACAAGCACACACATGCACGTACAGCACACACAAGCTCTATGATCAGTTACAAGCCTCCACACGGAGAGACCACAGGCACATTTAAAATTACACCCTGCTTACATGTGCCATGATATAGCACTGTGGAAAATCACTATTGTTTGTATTTATACATGTTCCATCCGCATATACTGTACACTGCAAGAAAAGGAAGCAACAGTTTGTATTTGAAGGGAGGAAGTAGGAGGGAAGTGTTTTCAAGTTGTTCCAAGACGGTGTGTGATGGAGGAGGAGATACAATGAAAGAGCATGAACAAGGCAGCAAGAGAGAGCAGAGAGACTTGAAAGGCGCAGAGTACAGGACTTAGGTGTAACTCACTTCTGAGGTCTATTAGCTGCCAACACAAAAGTGCAGAGGAGAAGACACCAGTACAGGACAGGTCCTATGATGCAGCCTCTGCGGTTTTAAGTCATTTTACATCAAGACCCACTACAAGAACAAGCTGCTCAGTGCAGTAACACCTCAGGCTGACTGGTGCAACTTCTTCAACATGATTTTGCCAGCTGGTCTGGGGATTTGAAGCAGTCACCTTGCAGTTCACAAGTCTGTCCCTGTAATCTTAGACTTACCCTTGCTTTACTATCTGTGTGTGATTTGCACCATATTTTGCCCTTGGCTTTCGCCAGCGTTTGAGATATCATGGAAGTACAACGGGGAAGATCAGCTGTCCCTGTTCATATGGTCCTATGGGACCCAACATGGAACCTCATCCACAAGAAAATTCAGTCTATCTCCCTATGTGAAGTGGGCAACAGAGTGGGGTGGGGGAAGTGGTGGGGATGGGTGCACAAAACATCCTTGCACCTGGGTCCACTGCTGCATAGCTATGCCTGAAGCTGGCACCGAGCCTCACGGACTGCTGAAAAAGGATCAGTTTGTACTCTGGATGATGAACGAGATCAGCTAGACCAAGAGCTTGACACTGATCCAAGATCAAGCATGCTCTTACCAATAGAAGAGCTCTATAAATGGCTCTAATACCTATATAAGCCATGTTGAGGCCACAGCTCTCTGCTAGGAAACACATACCTGAATGTTGTGACTTGGTTAGGTAAAAACTAACCACAACTGTGATTCTCTCCTTGGTTTTTGCACAAGCGAAAGGTTTGTCCATTAGTGTCAATGACTACAGGGGAAAATCGATCGGTGCGTAAAAATCATTGTGTTTCCCAGTTGAAAGTGTTTCTGTGTTGCATAACATGTTAGAAAGTCATCTATCATTCAATCAATCCAACCCACTGTCCATGTACTTTTGCTGCTTTATTCGGTTGGACTTGACCCAAACTTAGACTCCCTCCAGCCACATCCTCCAGCTCAAACCAAGAATCCTACATTTTTCCCAGTTGGGATATTTAATCCTTCCACTACATTTTTTTATCAGGCAGCTCAAGGGTTTTCTTCCATTCCAAATGTGCCCAGAATACCGCAGACGGGAGGAGTCCAGGACGCCGTCTGAGTAGACCGGCTCAGCATGTCAGCATAAAAATCCCCAGGGTTTGCTCCAGATATCCAAGACCCTCACCTTGTCTCTGAGACACCAGGCATCCCACAAAGCAAAGTTATTCCAGCCACTTAACTTATGATTTCATCCTTTCAGTCACCACTCAATGCTCATTACCATAAGAGTGGACTGAACTGTATAGATTGATGGGTAAAGTGAGCGCTTCACCCCATCGCCAGCCCCCTCTCGACTCAACAATATGGTACATCGCCCACATAAAACCAGCTGCTGCACTGAACCAGCTATTATCACACTGTTAAGCTCACCCTCACTTGAGAAGGAGATTGTAAGTACTTTAACTTAATTACTTGAAGAAGCAATTCAGTCCCTACTCAGAGGGCACTTTCCATTTGCCCCCCCCCCCCCCAAAAAAATAGGCCTCAGAGCTAAAGATGCTGACGCCTGTCCCTTGATCCTAACACTCACTTTTAAACCAACTAGCTGCAGGAGTTCGCATCCTGAGGAACACAATACAAGTGTGCCATCTGCAAAAAGCAGAAATGCAGCTGGAATCATCTTTTGTCTTTGTCTCCATCTTGAAATCCTGTCCACACTATGATAATGGAAATCAAATAGACAACAGGGGACAACAAGTCCTGGGATGATAAATTTCCAGAGCATCTCACGCATAATATCGGCTCAGACTCCTATTCCCACTATGGAAAATTGCCATAACATTTGTGGATTAAAGCACATTTCTGGTATCGGTGGCACCAAAAATAATAGTCTGCTCACATCCATTAACCATATTTATGAATGAATATGAACTATAGGTCTAACTCTAATGAACAAAGTACATAACCCATGCCATAATAGCAATATTCTCATTACCATGTTAAGATATATGTAGTGTTATATGTGTGAGTGTGTGTGTGTCTAAAACACAGTCAGTGGAAAAGAGATACTTGGAAATAGCAGTCAATGCCCAATGCATTTTTAAACACATTTGGAGATATCGCTGGAGACATGAGCAGCTTTCTATTATACAATCCATTAAGTTATTAAAAAGTAATTTACCATGTCCATGTTTGTGAAAGACATCCTTTCTGTAGTTGAATGAGCAAGGGAGTTCAAATTAATGCATTATTTTTTAAATAAATGATGGCGACAAAATCGCCAAGATAAATTGAGGGTGTCTTCTGCAGTAGTGAATCACATCAATTAAAATCATGCAGATAATTGTGAAGAGATCCCAGTGAGTTTTATAGTTGCTCGAAAAGAAAAAAAACGAAGTTGTAGGAAAGAAAGAGCTGTAATTCAATTAAGCACCTGATTTTTTTTCTTTTTTTAAAGAAAAAATATTCATGTGCTCCTGTCTAATTACAAGAATCTATTATCTTGTTCTTGACATAAAAAGAATGAGTAGCTAAACTCGTTATAAACACATTTTTTGTGGGGAATATGGGAAATAATGATTAAGACTTCTCCCACATACCCACCCCCAGCACACTTTCTCCTAATTGCAACCCTTGGCATTGCTGCCTTCTTGTTAAATAAAACACTTCGGCAACAGATGCATTTCTAGGTCACTTAAATAGAGTCACAGATCAAAATCACACACTGTATCACATGTACACGCTCGCGCTGTGAGTTTGTCACAAATGTATGCACTAATGCAGCAGTCAGCAGTGGAATTCGGTGCATATTAAGTGCTCTGACTCAGCCTGCTTGTCTACACAGTGGCCTTGGGAACTCACAGTAGATGTAGTCATTTAAATTGTTTTTTGCTTTTTGCTGCATCATCCTTTAATGGGCCTTAAAATACAGTGTACATTATTGTAAACACAACAGCACCTGTCTTTTCTTATCTGCAGCTTGGTATCCAAATTAGCGGTTGCTGCAGGCCTTGTGTCTTTCATGCTGCGATACCATTTTTTGGTTAGAAATAAGGCTGGCTCAACAGATTAGGATGAAATGGGTTTAGTTTTAGTTTTCATGACCATTAGTGCCAATAAAAAGACTCTTCTTTGGCAATAGTGGTGACAGGAATGAAGAGGAAAATCATGTTGCTACTGTCATTTATAACATATTTTTTGTATTACTAGTTTGTGCAGTCTCAGCAATCATTTAAATAGAGTCTGTTTTAAAGTCTTTTTGTCTTATGGCTTTGTGTTTGATTTTAACTCTCGCTGATCAATATATATATGATTGGTGTCTACCATATACCATATATTAGATGGATAGTTATAATTGGATAGATAGCTGAGATACCCCGAAGCCAGTTTTATTGTTTTTTTTTGTTTTTTTTTCCTTTAACAACTACTTCTATCAGAGTTTGAGTTGTTAAAGCCAAGAAAGCAGGTCCCGTCAGTCGCAGGATTTGATGACTACATTCTAATTTCTTATAGGTATGAAGTTTTCTGACAGGTTAACATTGCCCTTAGAACAGATTTCATAACCACACATAAATCATATTGGATGTCTGATCTCTCTCCACCTGCCGTCACCCTCCTATCTATCTGTCTCTCCCTCTCCTCCCCCCTTCTGTCCCTTGATGTCTGCAGGCAGCTCTGACACACATGTATCTTTGACAAAGCTATTAATGAGCCGCACACACACACCTTTTTTATTCCCTGTCTCTTTTTCCTACACACAGAAAATTGCTCATAAAAATCCTACGCGCTTAAACAACTCACTACTTTTTGGGCACACATAAATGCACGCACATACACACACACACACAGATGGGGCTACAGGCTCGCCCATCAGAGGGGACCAGACCATGCCAGTCCCGTTAGCTCTGAATGTGACACCACTTACATAAGCTGAGAGCTCCATCTCCCTCTCTGCTCGTATGAGCGCCCACTGCACAAGGTCACACTCGAACTGATGGGCCGCTCAATCAAGCAGCCCGTTTTACCCTTCATCTGTCCAAAATCTGTTAAGTACATACTTAATCCTAACTGTACATGGAGTGGGCAAAATTTTCCCCTGCAGAAGGAAGCTGCTGAAAATGCCAGGATGCTGCTGTTGAGCTCAAAACTGTTTGCTAATGTGTGCTTATGTCAGCTGCTTGAACATGATGAATGCAGACTGGTTTGAAAAGCTGAATATTCTCCTTAACAGTGATCTGACCATGCAGTGTGTTAGACCATTTTCTTAATGTGTTAGCTTAGCATAGAGCCCAGAAACAGGGGGGGGGCAGCTAGTCTGGCACCTCTAATACTCAGTACTTAACATGTTATATCTTACTTGTTTTAATCTGTGCAAAAACTGAAATGTAAAAACTGGAATTTGTAGTTTAATGGGAGGTTCTGTGCGGGGCCATTTCTTGGCCAGGAGCAGTGAGTTAGAACTCCCTGCCAAGAAATACTCGTGCACATACAGCAACCCCCATGAAAACTACATATTGTCAGTTTACAACATCACTGTAGTTTTAAAGAAAACTCTATAGCTTTTGTTTTCATCCCACAATTGTACATTTTCCCAACAGTTTAAAATACAGTGGATACTGTGCTTTGTTTAAACTCACAAATATTGCTGCTGTTTAAAAATTCAATACACTCCCAAAGCTAATTGACTAGCAGAGAAGTGCACCAAAAAGGATACCATTTCCCAAGTTTAGTCAGTGGGTGTTTTTTTGAGTGCAGAACTGCTCTTTCTCTGCAACTTAGCCCTAATGGCGTTTTTAGATCTAAGTAGTTTTAAATTACAGTTGACATTGCCACAGTGAGATAAGCAGTTTAAAAAAGTGCAGAAAGCCACAGCCATGGTGTTAGATTGTGGAATGGGACGACGGTACGGCCACTAATGAAAACTGCAAAGATCAACCCCTTAGCCGAGGGCTGTGACTGTTAGGACTGTGTCCTAAACCAAGAAGCTTAATAACACCACCTGCATTATATTACAATCATTTGTATCAGGTCACAGTTAATTGTACAGTCTACATTTTCACTATTGTGATTAATGAGATGGATGGAGGCATGAAAGGCAGGGGTGAAGGTTCAGTGCAGTGTAACAATTATGGCTGCTGTGTGATTCATTTATCAAATAGTGGAGTAAACTGGAGAAGTTAGTGCGTTTGTGGAGAACTGCATTAATGCTACATACTACAGCTGCTACAACATTATGTGTGTATTTGTCTCAGCTTTGATTATTTTGTTATAAAACATTAAACAGCATTATACTAATGGAGCATGTGGAGAGAAAAGAGAGAGAGAGAGAGATGATAGCTTAAAAGCCCACTTTAATACATCACTTATCAGGGTCCATGTTTTGTGTATGTCTGCAACTGTCTTGATCACTTATAAAACCACTTACACTTGTACAGCAGCATAACACTGGATGTTGAAAATGTGTTTTGTGTGTGTGTGGATGCATATGTGTGTGTGTAACAAGCTCTCTACTAAGTCTTGCTAAGCCTGAGAGTATTGAGAGCTGACGCTTTAGGATAAATCACTCTATGTCACAATATAAATGCTTATAGAGAAAGAGACGGGCGAAGAGGATGGGAGAGGACATACTGAATAAAATCTCCCAGCATTTAGGCCTCCATGAAAAAACAAACAAACAAAATAACCCATATGTGATATTAAATATTAAGACAGCCCATTAGCAAACATTAAATTACAGTGAGGTAAGGACAGAGTTTCAGCCCGCAGTTTTTGTAAGCTCCTATAATTTATATGATGAACCCATTGAAGTAAAGACTTTGAAGCTCAGGATGAATATGCCATTGTCATTTATGGACACATTATGCAACAACAAACCACATATAGGTATCACTTGCAGTTCTTGACTGTAGAAATCGTGACTCCATTACTTTTTTTTTTTTTTTATGTAACTCGAGTACTGGTCATCAATAAAATAAAAAAAAAAAAAAAAAAGTGGCAATCCTAAAGCCTTTGAGTCATTAAATTTAGGTTTTTAGAAATAAGTTCAAAACACATGCTGGTCCAGCAAATGATGAATCTGGCAGGCAAATGATCACTGGGGCCTGTTTAATCTGTAACTACCCCTCCTCAGTCTGTTCATACAGTAAATGTGATCTGTATCAGTTGTTAAGTTGTTAAGTTTCACGTGTCCCAGTCGAATATAAATGTGCAACAGTTAGACGTGTGTGTCTGTGCTTGCGTGAGTGTGTGTGGACTCATCTGTGTGCAGCTGACTGAGGACACTTCTGTGTGAAGACTTCAATTATCTCCTGACAATGATCCATTAATTGATTTAAGCCTGTGGCCAGATTTGTCTTTATGTGTTGGCTTGTGGGATTCTTATGTATTGTATTGGATTGTTTTAACCGAACACCAATGCGTAATTAGTGTGTGAACGTTGGGTGTCAGATCACATCAGATCAGTTCAGCTCAGTGACCCTCTGACTGGATGAAAAATTAACCTGATTTCTGAAGGGCTCTTTGGACTTGAGACATCCGTTAAAGTGTTTAAAACTTTTTGAAATGGCACTTTAAAGAGATCAGAAGCAAATCTTTATCTGTTGCCATTCAGAGTACTCATAAGTGGTGTCATGGTTTACTCATTACATTGATGCACTGATTATAAATTATGTCATTATATATGCATCAGTCTGCTAAAAGACAGTTGTATTCAACCACTGTGACTTTAGAGGCAATTGATATTTATTGTCTTATAATCTGTCACTGGGTGTGTGCCTTTTTGTATTTTGGAAGTTGCCATGGAAACTAACATTAATGATGCAGTGTTTTCACAAGCACCAAACCATTTCAGTATAAAAGATATTGAGTCTTTTTATCTGTAGTTTTAATTTTGTACAAGGTTTATAAAGTAGTGTCTGTTCTTCACTTTTTAGGATAAAATATACAGTCTGACACAGAATTTAGGATTACACTTAGAATTACTTACAAGCTCAATTATATCAAAACAAAAAAATCAGCTGTCTTAAACCAACTTAAGTGATTGAGAATATCTCTTTGAACAACTTAATTGTGAATCCAGTGTCAAGAAAGAAATCTTGACAGCTGTGACAGAGCAGAAGACTTGCATTTAATCGTTTTACTTCCAGTCTGTATTGACCACTTCCCCATGTGCTGCAGTCCATGTCTCAACTAATTCCCTCTGTTGGCCTGCGGATGTTGTTGACAGGCTTCTGTCGACTCTCATGCACATCACCAGCCGCTTCTTTTCACCTGTCAGTGAGAATCTTCACCGTAAGGGCCTAACACATGGTGAGATTCAGGTTGTCCGGATCCCACACAGAGACACAGTTTGGGTCCTGGGAAAGACAGGTCCCAGTAAGGCCGACCACATGCAGAGGGAACACAGTGCAGTATGACTCTGACTTTGTAAGTCTTGTTACCCCTCACAAAGACCACAGAATAAAGCCATGTCATTTTGAATTAGGGGATCAGTTTCAAAATGTTGACTGTTGAATGTTGTTACTGTTGTTACTTACTGTTTTTGCATTAAACAGTCTTGAAACTTGAAACTTGAAAGTGGATTGTTTTTGCCTTTAGCCATATTTCACATGGCTTGATGTGTGCTCCAAAGTCTGCAGCAGAGTATTGCTTGGTTCCATAGGTAGACATAAATTGTTAGGTGTTGAATATTTAATTTGCTTTTGGGTTGAATTATTGCTGCTCTGAGCGTTTCAGCATCAAAAGAGCAAGGATAACCATTAGCGTTTATATACACTGCACCTGTTGTCTTGTTAATGTGGCACACTCTGAAGAAGGACTTTACGCTAACTGATGTGTGTTCATTCATTTGCTGTTCATTCAAAGAGACTATGGCAGGCTCCACGCGGGTCATAGAGTTGTGTTTTAATTTAACACCTGTGGAAATTTTATGGGGTGGCCTCAGGTCAATCAGCCTTGGTCAATAAATGAAGGCAGCTGATCTGCTGATATAGGGCATTGGAAATGCAAAGCATGGCCCAGTGCTAGAGAAAAAAAATGAAAGGAAAGCAGAACACCAAGTACACAAGCAGTAGAATACAGAATGAAATCCTAGAATGCCTTTCCAATATGGTTTGTGATGATATAATTGAGAAGGAGACAGAAAGTGAAGTGTTCTCTGTCATTTCCGATGAAACCAAAGACCTGAAAAAGAAGGAGCAGCTATCGCTGGTACTTAGGTACCACTATAATGGGGCCAGTGCATGAAAGCTTTCTTCACTTTCAACAAGCTACACGATTAAATGCAGAAAGACAAAATCATCTACTGTTTGGAAAGGTATGGACTTGAGTACAAATCCAATCTTGCTGGACAATGTTCAAGAGGAAACAGTCATGAACTTCATCAAATAATGAGGCTTTTCCAAAGTGAAACACAGAAGTTGTCAAGTATTATTGAACTTACAGCATTCCTTGAGCCCGGTAAGGATGTTTTTCACAAGCTTTTTTCTGTGTAGTATAGCCGTAGCCCTGCCAGTAAACAGTGCAGCCTGTGAGCGCAGCTTTTCAGCTCTTAAACTCATTAAGACCATCTGTGCACAACTAAGACAGATAGCAGACTGAACAACCCGGGTGTCTTCAGCACTGAGGCTAGAAGAGCTAAGTCACTTGACATGGACATGGATGAACACAGAAGTTGTCTTGTATTACGGCCTCTGTAAAAGCATTTTGTAGAAGGAGCATCATGTAGTGTAAGACAAAAGCAAAAGCTAGAGACCTCTATTGTACACTCTTATTATAATCCTCTATTGCTCAGTTTAAAAGTTCACATATTACTTCATAGTACGTACTTTCTTTGGCATTAAGGTTTGTTTGGTTTATGTTACAAATGTTTCATAATTTAATTTATCTAATGAAGAAGCACCTCAACCCCTCAACCTCCATTTTCAAACAGCACAAGGCATCATTTAGTCATCAAGGCATCATCTGTCTCACCTGCATTGTTTCCTGTGCTTGCTTAACATAACAAATTTACAAATAAACGTTTTAATAAAGCCTGTCTGTTATTATTCAGGTTTTCTATGCCATGGCCACCCCACCCTAGCTCTGTGTCCTGTCTTGGCCACCCCAGTCAAATCTGGATGTGCCACTGCTTAACACTGAGCAGTGACAGACTCATATTTCTGGTGCTGAACATCTCTTGATTCTCAACACAACATGCAGACACGCAGCTTCAGGCTCATCCATAATGACTACAAGTCTAGGCAGGCTTGCTGTCTCCCCCTTTCTCTGCCTACTTAGGTCTGTGCTAGAAATGAGAAGCCTCTACAAGGGCTTCTACAGTACAGCTGTTAACACGGCCAGGACTAGTCATAAAATGACCCGTTTCCCTGAGGACATGAAGACATATTCATTACAGTCTCATTGCAACAACTGTCCTTCCAGAACCTTTCACAACCACAATCATACTACTGGAGAGGCTTTCGGAGCGAAGGATGGGATAGGATAGAGGGGATGAGAGAAGTGATCCACTCACTGCTGCAGGAAAAAGGAAACCTATAAGAGAGGAGGAAGAAGAAGAAGGGAGAAGTAGGGAAGGGGCTGGAGGTGAAGAGAGAGAAAGAGTGAGGAGAGAGCGAGGGATAGTGAGTGAGAAACAGAGTTGCAGCGGGACATGCTGACAGAGCCAGCCTGTCATCGCACACCAGGGGATTTTAGTTTCTGAGCGTGTGTGTGTGTGTGTGCATGCATGCGTGTGCAAGTGTGGTGTGATATTTGAATATGCACTGCCAGCCATCACATTGAGTAAAGACACATGACATCTCTCTGTTCCTCTCTCTCTCTCTGTCTCTAAGACAAACTGCTCAGAGGAGCAGGAAATGCCATTGCTGCCTAGCAACCACATGGTAGCCTGCGAGGCTATGGCAATATGACTTTTTTTTTTCTAATTTTCTTTGCCAAATTTCAGGCCTTCCCTTGAATCAAATGCATGGCCAAACCAATACAGTGGGCTAGACACAAGCCTGAATGGGTTTCTGATAATGTGTGTGTGTGTGTGTGTGTGTGTGTGTGTGTGTGTGTGTGTGTGTGTGTGTGTGTGTATTCTTGTACATGTACATGGTCAAACTATTTTGAACCGCTACACTTATGCCAAGACAAATGTTAGTGATAGCTTCTGCATAGTCTGTCTTCTCAGCAGATTGATGTGTGTGCATGTTACCGCTCGCGTGTGTGTGAATGTGTGAAACTGTTAAATATTAAGAATGTATACAGCCTGTCAGCCACATTGCACCACCATCCTGTGCCAGGATTGTACTACTGCCGCTGGTTACCAAAATGGCAAAAACTTGTCACATACAAGTGTGCCAAGTTTAAGCTTTTGTTTGCGCATGCACCCACTTTCATGAAAACTGGGCCCCTTGTGTAATGCACAGACACAATTTGTTTAAAGTATCTGAAGCTTAAGACCTAAAAAAAGCATATCTAGAATGGTTCGTCACACAAATTCACAACCAAACATTTTTTCTGAGACTCAAGACGGTTACTGAGTCTAACAATATAAAAAGGCAAGTGACAGTTACTGAGTTTTCGGATAGGAAGGGCACTAAAGATTTACCTCTGCCTGTCTTCAGTAGTTCGTTCAGTACTAAACATAGACAAAAATAAACATCAGTTATATAGTTATATCAGTTATATAGTCAGTTATATAGTGGTTAGGTTCCTCCTACTTTCACAGAGCTGAATCCACAGTGTTTAAATAAATTCTGCCCTTAAGGAGTTTATTCTGACAGTTTATATTGTCACAGTGTATTTTTAGCCAAGATGTAAGGTGATGATTTTTAGTCCAAAGGCTTCTCCATTTGCACCTACCAACATACCAACACACACACACACACACACACACACACACACACACACACACACACCCTCAGTACCGCATGTACTTTATCAAGTTCAACTATCCCTTTCTGCAAGCACCTAGCTTCTCCAGACGATGACTAGCAAATACATAAATAAAACAAACAGGGGCACAAAGTTCAGTCGTTGTTCAACTGAATATTACAGTGGGCATCTAAACCACAGTGAGTGGCTTTTGGTGCCAGAGCAACCTCTAGTCCTTCTGGGGTTTGCATGCACTGACTTGTATAGAGTTTCATAGAAATAGTATATTCATATTTAAATAAGCTAGTTCAGTTGTAGTTCAAGAAAGCAGACTGTCCAGCAGCCTGAGAATATACTGCAAGCTCAGTACACAATGCACTTGCACAAAAAACACAACTTGTCAAGCCAGTGACACACAGCAGCAGAAACACCTTTTTAAGGAATCATCTGACTACAGGCTTTGCATTTAGTGGGAAAGCTATCGACCTATGTATCCATCCAGTCCATGCTAGAGGGGAAATGTTTTCCCACACTGATTTCACAATTCTTTGTTGCAGTGAACTTTTAAAGAAAAATGAAAATAAAGTGTCTTAGTGAGGTGCTGGGTCTGCATGAGCCAACGCCTCACTGAAACAGCTTCAGTACGCCTCACTGGCTGTTGTGGTGTTGGTGGTTGGTTCAAAATCATCCATTGTTGTTCAACTGGGTTGACTGTGAGATCCATAAAATATGATTCACATCACTGTCATACCCATACAACCATTCACTGACCCCACATGACCTGTGTGGAAACACCTGCATTCACTATGATTCCCCACTCCCACAGAGTCTTTTTTTTGTCCTTTAATTTAACTGTATAACACAAAACATGTGGTGACAAGCAGCGGATCTGAGCAAACACAAAATTACATTGTTCAGTGGCTCATGACCAAAACATATGGTTATTGTTCATTTCACTGCATGCATGAATTTAGATCCTTGCATTGGAGCATATAATTTGCTGTGATGTATAGTGGCACCACTATCAGGGCAATAGAGCACCATCAGGATGAAGTGAAGTGACATATCCACAGTGTCGTTGCGCTGTCAAAGAATTTTAAAGAACAGTCTGACTCTATTGAGTCTGAAGGTAAAAAAGATCCTTTGGAAATATCTCTGGCACCTTGTTGAATGCATGGCTCAGTTTGTTTTGTAGGTACACAGTACGTGCTGTGTACTTGAAGCTACAGAAATGGGCAGGTACAAAATACAGCCTACTTTCTAAACAGGTCTCACCCTACTGCCATGGATAACTTTGAATTTTTTGTGGAAACTCTGCAAACATAAAGGCCATGTTTCTCTCACATTTCCTTTTTTCCAAAAAAAAAAAAAAAAAAAGGTGTTTTATACAATATCTTTCTGACTAAGGCCTCAAAGACATTTTTGAGCAAAGAATCCAACTCGGAATTTTGGTCTCTTGCATGGAAACAAGGTTCATTAAAGCCTACTGCTTCTCTTGTCATGTGGGGAACCACATGGGATAGGTCCGTGGCCTATTTTGGGTCTCAACCGAAAGTGGTAAAAATCCCATTTGTTTGTGTATGTGGTGGAAATTCAGGCTGTTAGTGTTCCTTCTTTTCTGTAGGGCTCTCAGGACAGCGTAAAGCACCACAGAGATACTGAGAAATAGAGCAGAACCGGCAAATTTAGATCTTTCTCCAGGCTCCACCATAACTGGCTCCTTCCTAGAGAGCACACATCTAGGAGAGTACAGAGGATAATACAAAGCAAATGAAAGGGTGGCAGACAGAAAAACAGACGCAGAGACAAAACAACGCGTGCAGGGAGAGAGGAAGCAGTCAAGAAGAATACACAGACATGTGTATCCCTTAGCAAGAAAGTCTGTGTGTTTCTGTTTCACACACACCGTAAAAATGTCATCTTGACTGACATTTTCTGGTTATCTGAATGATTTCTGTGCAACTGTCCTTAAATTGCAGCTGGGCATGTAATCCTGCAGTGGTAAATGCTGTTTGTGAGAATCTGTGACAGCACGGCGAGACAGGAGATCATCGTGGAGTAACAGCTGGCTACCAACCACCTTCTTTTCTTGTCTCGTCTCTCTCCCTGCCGCCCGCTCTCTCTGTCTCCCTGCCTTCCTTTTCTTTTCTCGCAGGCTGTCTTACTGTCTGCCTCTCTACATGTCCTCCTGCCCACAGCCTTTCTGTGTGTCTTTCTCTTTCTTGAAAACAGTTGGTGGTGTGAAGGAGGGCCAGCGAGAGAAATCTATAACCCTCCTTTGTGCTTTTCATCCTGTATTCGCCACTTTAAACTCATTCTTATGATGCAGATCATTTCTATACCACTGCAATCAAAGGGAAAAAAGGAATAAGCACTGAGTTTGAAAAATGACTATTCATGAATTCTGAGCGAGCTTCATTGACTCTAGTGTCATGGAAATTGCTTAGCACCCCTGATAAATTTTGCATTAAAAAAAAATTGTTAGGGGAACTGGCAGCATGGTTGGATGAGCTACTGAATTAATGGACGGGTGGTTGAATAGATGGATCAATGGAAAGCGAAAGGTCCAGACTGTGCCTGCTTTAATCCCAACGTGCAGTCCCACCGTTTTCTCTCTCCCTACTTCCCCCGCCCCACCCTGTTCATCCCTCCATTCGGTCCACGTGTTATGCCTATTATTGTGTGTGAGTGTGTGTGCGCATGTATTAATCATAAGTTCATCACATTCTTTGACACACTAACCTTAGTCCTAGTGTAGCGAGGACTAATCCAGATAAAGCCTCTGTGTTATTCGACTACAGATCATATCACTTTTGCATTTGAAATATACTTTATGGATACAGATTGATCATTTTTGATGGCATCATGTTATATTTCTTAACACAGGTTTGGGTTAACATGTTTTCCTTTGGTGTTATTTTACTGAAAAAAAAAAAAATATGGTAGCTATATTTGCCATTGCAGACATGTTGAAATCCCCTTTCTCCAGACTGACCTTTGTGCTACCTTTTTCTGTAAATGTAGCACAGTCATTTCTCATTTCACTATACAACAGCTGTTCTCAACAGGTTAAAAAAGGTTCCTACAGGGCACCAAGGCAACTCTTGGACAAAACAGCTGTGGTGTTATTTTTTTTTGTTTTGTTTTTTTTTTTTTTTTGTACTGGTAGCAGTGTGCCGTGTAGAGGCAGGTTATCCTGAATCTAAGCTTGGTGCCACCAGCCAGCTGGCTTAACACTATTGCTACTTTGCAGAGGCCACAGTAATACGGTGTCTGAGCCAACAGCCTCACATAGTTCACAGCAGTCACACTGACTAACACACACAGAGGTGAGCATCCTTTGTGGAGCCAGATGGTGACACAGAGCAGCTATTTATAGCCTCTCTGAGAGGAAAAAGTGCAAAGGAAAGGCAGTGAAAGAAAGGTGAAAGAAGCAATAAGAGCAGTGTCTCGCAGTCAGTGCCATTGATGCCTGCATCTATGACATGTGTCTGTCTGCAGCATTGATCCACTGGTTTAAAATGCTCTGTTTGAAAACTCTGGAAGGACTGACAAAGGCTTCACATTTAATGGACAGACCAGCTGAACCTCAGTCGCATTCAGATCAGGTCGCTACAGTCAAAAATGTTTCAGCTGTACTGTGACAATGCCAAATTCTGTAAACCTAATATATCAGAATGAACCCTAATGTTGCCTCTGTTTACATTACTGTGTATACTAAAAGTTTAGATTTGTGTTAATAAATAAAATGAGGTGGAAAGGTTTTTTTTTTTAATTGCTGCTGAAACTGACCATGTGTGCACAGGCTGATCCAACATGTCGCAACTTAAGTCACACCATTACAAAACAAGATGCATTCTCACATTATTTCTTTTGTACAGTTGATTCATTTTATAGATACTGCCCAACGAGCTTTAAAAAGCAAGCTATTGCCACACTGGGGAACATTTGTCAGGGAAATAATCCCTTCCCCCCGGAGATAAGCAAATGGCAAAGGATACCCGGTGCAAAAGATGACTATTTTCTAAACACGAGTTCTAAGAAATGATAATCCACTGCATGTGTAACTCGGCTAGAGGCAGTGGGCTGACGTTGTTTGTGGATGCCAGTGATCAGTATTTCAAAGCTTTGTTTTATGTTATTTTTTTGCTTAAAAGCTACAATATCCAACTTTTACATTAACATAATAATAAATAAATGACATACAGCCATGTCATCAGTCTGTCTGTGACCCTGCAAGTCCATGTCAGAGTTCCCATTTGTACGTGCAAATGGCTTTCCAGGGATATTCGGGGTATTTTGGGAATACAAATGCTGCTGCGGGTGCAGCCTGTGGTGAGCCATGACTGAGTCACAGGGACCAAAACAATGGTTGGAAAGCAGTGTCAAGTGAAAGAACAGTGAGGCATAATGTGTGACTGACAAGCCCTGCTCAGAAACACCTGTCAGCATCACCAGCACCTTTTCGTGGACTGTCTGTACTGACCATTGACTACATTTCTTTAAAAATATAGACAGGAGTATGACTACACAGTGGCTGAGTTATATAAGTTTAATGTTAGGGCATGACCTTCAGAGTGAGAACAGATAGAAACCTCCTGTTCTAAGGTGAAAACTTGGATGAATGCTTTTAATTGGTTATTTTACTTGTTCATTTCAGATAGGTGTCTCTTCCACAGACAACATGCTGTGTGTTTTTTTTAATAAAAAAAACACTTTGGGACGTCGCCTCTGGCAATTCAAGTTAAACATGGATTATCTTTAACTGCACTAGATACAGAAAAGTCTTTTAAATGCAGTAAAATTGTTGCTACCATTACTGTTTTGCCATACAACTCAGTGGAAATGTGGTTTCCATTGTTTGGGCAATGCTCAGTCCTGCATTTGGTATCATTGTAGTCTGGTAACAAGCATAAACCAATTCAAGGATGCTGAGCTGCACATCCATGTAACAGGATTTACCTTGATGATTTTCTATTTGCATTTAGCATGAATTACTGTCAGAACAACACTTCAGCTGGTTTTAAAGTCAACACACCGATCCTGATCACACTACAAACAGAAGTTCTGATTTGTAACTATTTTTCTAACCTTTTTTTTTTTTTTAAACCTTTATTATGAAATATGGACTGCCACTGCTACGGAGTGGACAACTCTTTTATTCTCTCCCAGGCTTTCCAGCAGTGTAATGACTAATTTGACAAATGTTTGAAGTTACCCATGATCCAAATGTGAAATTGTACACAGTTATTCATTGTTGTTACATATAGTCCAGCTTAGCCTGGTCCCAGCCATCCCGGGCACCAGCATTCACTTCATCAGGGCTCATTCTTGTTCCCCAAAAGAGCCAAATCTATCTGAAACTTGTGGTGTCTTAAAGATTTGGAGCAATGCATGAATCTAATCGTGTTCGCTCAGGTCAGTATAGTTTTGTAAGTAGTAACTGGGCTGCAACTGTTTATCACTCAGATTTCAGAGCAGGTAGATTCAGCTTTTTAGTGGAAACTTTTCTTGCAACACTCACTGCATATAGGGGTTTTTTGCTTTGTGTTGTTTGATTATGTTATCATCAAGGTTCATGATAAATGCCAAGCAACAGACTACAAAGAGACACACAGAGCCTATGTCCATATCAGAACGTGCAACTGATCTAGCCAGTAAGAGACCAGTGGTGTTAATTGGAGATACTGTATGTGCGGGAAGTTTAATTTAGCTGTTTCTACTTTCATAGTTTCTTACTTCACATTTTGCATCACCAGTCTGGCATGTGTGTGTAAGATGTGCAGCATTAAACTAATAGCATATTTAATAGTAATAAACAGTTTTGTTGTCCTTGTTGCATCACTGCAAATTTCCACCCATTTTGCTGCACTTTTGAGTTCAGTGGCTGCCTGCTATGTTTATGCCTGTTAGCTTGGTGGTCTCGTTGGTATGGTTTTTTGTTTTTTTTTTGTTGTTGTTTTCTCATTCAAAGACACACCAGGCAGTGACTCTTGTAGTAAGAACTAAAAGAAAGGGCAATTAAATGTCAGAAGCATAAATTAAAATGAACTTTACAGTGATAATTAATATTCATTATTAGCAATCGCAAGTATGTTTTTCTTGGTGTAGAGGTGCCACGCCACACGCAAACTGTCAGCCCCTCATCACTTGGCCTCTCACTCGGCTGCAGCGGGGGATCACAGTTCCTCTCCAGTCTGTTGCATTGTTAGCAATGCTTCACCATGTGAGGTTATGGCTGTGCTTCTGGTTTTTTAATTGAAAAAACAATTATTATAGATCTGATTTGCATAAGCCGAAATAAGACAGGCACTTTAAATAAACAGTTAATCCTATCCTATCCTGTTTGGGGGTCCAGTAGAAAAAGTACCAATGTATCAGCATTGACAGCTAGACAATGGTGCGTGATTTCAGTGCCACAGCAGCGTATAAAGACCTCAGCAATTTGTAAAGTGGCATAATCTGTCACTATCCAGCACTCGGGGTAAAGTATCTTCTAGCCATTTTTTTATCTTAAGTGTCTTAAAGCATCGTAAGACTTTAGATGGTTAGCCTAAGGTAAACTAGACTCAGGCCAATGAAATATCACTCCTAGCAGCTGCACTCAAACCTATTGTACAGACCCAATTACAACTGAGTAGAGGAGACAAAAGAAATGAAGACAAGGGAAGGAAAAGAGAGATGACAAAGCATGAGGGAAACGCAAAAGACAAGGAAGAAAAAAGAAGACAACAGAAGGAGGAGAGAGAGAGATGAGTTGTTTATAAGCTGCCCAAGGAGAGGTCAGCTGTGGCTGGTAGACACTCGTTAATCTGTCATTACTCTCATCAGGCCTCTGGCACCGCCACACTAGCTCTCTGCGTGCGTGTATGTGTGTGTGTTTGTGCGGGCAGCAAGTCTGATTGGGATTCTAGTCGCTGGCTGGGGAAAAGCTGAGTCACCATGGCGACCTGGAACCAAGGAGGACAGCAGAGGGGAGTGGGAGCTTGGGAAGGAGAAGAGATGGTGGGATGAGAGGAGGGAGAAAGGAGAACACAGGCAAATAAAGGCAGGACTGGAGAAGAGTGTGCAGAGTAATAAAATAGTAACTCCCCTGATGTTTAGGCCATTGTGTTCCGTTCGGCTGTTCTGTGAGCAAGTTATACAGAGGGCAGAGTGTCTTGTTAAAAAAGAACAGATGCCTCATAATGAGGACAAGTATGTTTCTCTCGTCCTCTATTTGACTGTTTATGCGTCTTTTTCTCCTGCATTTGTCCCTCGTCTCTCAGACAGAAAAAAAACACATATTTTCAGTCATCTCTGTCCACCTTCAACTTCTCTGTCCCCTTCTCTTGTCACCTTTATTTAACCTAGGAAGGTTACACGGTAGCAACAGAAACTTTGATTGGATCAAATCATTATTGACTGGATCACATCATTATTTGTTTACCTTTGCTTTTCACCTTTTTGAATATATTTTCAGCCCCATAAACATACCTACTTGAATAATAATGTGGAATAATGTTCCATTATTTCTGATTATCCAGAGCTGTGTTCTATCTGTACTTAAAATGTTCTGTCAGAACTGATGTATACAGCTCTAATGACTCACTTTTCAGGTGCTATTTATATCTGACAGATTGCACAGAGATTTTATAAATATTGCACTGACTGTAGCACCATGTGCTATGGACATTCAATACATTTTCCACATGTAAAATTTGTTATAGTTTTAGTTTATCCACAGAAATGAGCTTCATAAAGTCTGTTTGTCTTATATTACGCAGGCCCCTCTGTTCTTCTGATAGCAGTGATTTGAGATATGTTTGTGGTAAACCTATAGCAATTCAAAATAAACTAAAACTTTGTGTGACAACAAGAAACTTGCACCAAGTTATTTGTTCCTTTTAAGAAAATTAGCTTGGGGCTTTTGGGCCAACACAAAAGCTTCTGTTCAGTGAGGACATTCAAAAATGATTTTAAGCGAGACTAAAAATAATGCAGGATTTGAGTCTTATTGGCAACAGTCAGAGATAAGAACCCTTCTGGTATTATGATGCCAAAATTAACAACAATACCCATTATCATTTCACAGCAGAACACAGAAGCACTAGAATGTGACTTCCTGAATTTTCTTTGAGCAAATTATTATACACCTGAGCCTGTGCTGAAACGGCTGCAGCAGGTTATAAAGTATAAAAGCACTGAGATGACTATATAGCTGTAACATCTAAATTCCTCTTGTATCCTGCCCACTCTGAGGTTTGGTTTTCTCATGGCAACCTGATCCTGACAACACAGTGTAAAAACGCTCCCATCCCAATGAAATCCTGCAGGACCCCTGGGGTTCAATGGGATGTCATCCAACTGGCTGGCACTGGTTTGTTTAGTTAAATTTTTGTTTATTTATTCATATTTTTAAGCAAAGCAAGCATTGACTTTGCATTGCAAGCATTGTTTTATGGATGGTTTGCTTCAAAACTGTGCGCAAATATTTATGGTTCCCAGTGAATCCCAGTGAAGCCTCCTGACTTTAGTGATGTCATGGTTTCGCCTCTCAACGATTACCATTTAATTTGGCACGCACATACTCATGGTGCCCAGAGGATGAATCCTAATCACTTTGGTGATCCTCTGATCTAGAACCATAGGCAAGTCAAAGTTTTCTCCTATGTGGACTCGCACATGCTTCTTTATAACTATGTTAGCATGTTGATATTAGCATTAAACTGAAGCACCGCTGTGCCTCACGGAGTGGCTACCATGGCTGTAGACTCTTAGACTTAATTTTCGATGGTTTATTTAATTGTTTAGCAACAAAAGTTGCACAGGTAGAATAGTTTAATCAAATGCATAAGGTGTATAGACCGCACACACAGTTTAAGGTGCAAAGGCAGTGAACACAGCTGATATGAGTAAAAATAATGATCTCATATCAAAGAGTTCGGTCATTGATACAGCTGTGATCACGTGGGTGTTTGACTGGTCGCACATCAAAAGTAGCTCCTGACCAGAACATGAAAGGTGTTTTTTTTTTTTTTTTTTAGTCTCTCATGTCTGACAAACATTTAATACACCCAATGGAGACAGACACACTCCCACAGCTCACACTCTGGACAGCTGAAAAACATCACACCACACCAGACATACCAGTCGCAGGCTATAATTGATTTTCTTTTAAGGTGTAAAAAAGGTTTCAAACCTCATCATTGATTTAACCCCTGTCTAACAAGAAGAGCCAGTGTGTGAATGTGCATGTGTTCAAGAGACAAATACAAAGAGAGACAAAGAGACTTAAAAAGTGAATGAAGATACAGTTAAGTGTCTGTGAGTGAAAGACAGAGAGAAAGAGAGACTGACAGATATTGTGACTACACACAGACAAGTGGACCGTGTAGGCCGCTCCAGTGGAATAATGGGAGCTGGTGGGGATCAATTGGTAAACTACATGCTGCACTGATTACTAATCTTTATAGTGGCTGGTCTTACACGCAGCTGAAAAGAAGAAGGCCACACCAACTGTATCTGTGTGTGTGCAAGAGATCTGACGTAGTCCACACACACACACACACACACACACACACATACACAAGTGCAGTGACAAATTATTCTCACCGTATTGCACTGTCAGCAACACTAAATTAGAAGAAAACCAGACCTTTTCAGGCTGAAATGCAATACCTGATTTGGAAATAGGTTTTCTGCATTTCCCCTGTTATTCATCAACACACTCATTTTTTCTGGACTTGATTTAATTTATGGAAGGGTTCCTGAGGCATATCTCATCCATTTCAGGGCCCCTAAAAAATGTGTTTTTTTTTAAGTTAACTTTTTGTGATCTTCTTAATTTGGCCAACTGATGAGTGCCAGGAGAAGAGACACAAGGGGAAAGATTTTTTTTTACCAAAGTGTTGTAAAGCTTTAAGCCTCTCCATTAAGATATTACCTGAGCTTGACGGGGTGGTGAATACTCCTGATTCCGTGCAATGTATTTTCGAAAAGCTCGAAAGCATCAAGTAGTATGTCAAGTTTCCAAGAACAGTGTACAGGCATAGTGTGAAGAATAGAAACTAAGTGTTCTTTTTATTAGTTTTTGGATAAGTACCAATAGCACATGTCATGAGGGAGGAAGTGGAAGCGAGTATTACTTGCTGCATCATTTATTGATTGTTGGTATCTTCCAGAGCAAGGACAACACCTGAAGGCCAAACAGTAGCTGAAGTTGGCAGCTGACATCTTTGATAAACAAAGATATGCTGCACAGCAAAATGATTCTTGGTGCTCTTCTATGTGTGTATTTACACTTTTAAATCCACACTTTTAGCTTTAACATTTATATATTTTTGAAATGCCAACACCTTCCTGATAAACACTGGCAATATGATAATCCATGAAAGATAATTGCTCCTTTCATAAATAATGAATAATTAAACAAAGCATTATCTTAAAAGTCTAGGCTTCGGGTCATTGATTAAACAATCATTATCAACCAAAGATGGAAGATTGCAAGTTGTCTAATTAATAATATATGTCATGATAACAGTAGGGATTCAAAATTATTTGTTCAGTTACAGCGACAGATACATTCACCATTGTATGTGTGTGTGCGCAAAGACACACATACAGCCTTGCCACCTCATTGACAGTCTACTGAATATCACCTGGAGTCGAAGATAAACCGCTCCACACTGGGCCTGTTCATCTTTCCTATGTCTCACCTGAAGCAAAACTTTCAACCTTACTTCAATTTGAAAACTAAAAAAAAAAAAAAACGGGATGCCAATTTGGGATTTGGGATAATGGTTTTCTTTTAAACATTTACAGTAACATCCACAATCCCCAAAACCCTGTGATACTGTATAAATCTATTATGTAAATAGATAGTAGTGACTGCTAAATGAAGCAGTCACGGAAACTAAAAACCATGATACAGTTATAGATTAGCCTACAGAACCAGTGGTATCATCGTGTTCTGATCACAAGGAAACTGTTGGTGCCAAGAGATACAATAAAGTTTGCTTTACTGATACTGCCAAATGATCCGACTTCTGAGTAGTTTGATATTTAACATGTTGGGAACCTTTGCAGCACAAAGACTGGCAAAAATGCCAAAACAAAAATATTCTGGGAAAAAAGAAAATAAAATCTCTTTGGCACCAACTTTCAGCTGGTAGAACACTGTATATTATGCAATCCATTACATGCATCCCCTGTTGAATCAACTGTTAACCAAAGGGGACACAAAATGAGGTAAAAAAAAGGGATTCTGATGTGAATTGATGCCTCGTTTAAATGCAGACCAAGCTTGTCCAGTTTTTCAGTGTATCTGAAAAGAAATTAAAGAGGGAGAGAATAAACGATGTTAACTTTGGTTCAAAGTGACAGTAAGTTCCTGTGATAATTTAACACCCCAGGGACCGGCATCAGAGAAAAGACACCATGAAGAAGATATTATACACATAGTTTCTGTGATCTTGAGCAGTGCAGTTTATGTCCATGAACATTATTCCTTAAAGCTCTAACACACATGCACACACGCACACACACACCAGCCAGTGCAGACTGTTGGAAGGATTTTCTATTTAATAAAAATGTAAATCCTTAACTAAAACATGGCAGTATTTGGAAACAATCACTAAGGTCTTTAAAACTGTCCGGTGTGAGAGGCTCAGCAGAATTCCCCTCTGGAGTCAGATTTTCTGCTGTAAAGTTTGCCTTTAACCATCTGACAAAACTGCGTGCTCATCATCAGTCCCCTCATCAAACTTCTTAACAATTATTTAATTATTCATTGTTCACTATAGATGAATCAAGATTAAGCCAGTTAGTTATAATCCTTAAGATTTTTATTATATCAAACCTCATTTTGGATACTATTTATGGCTGACATTTTGTCAGCAATGGCTATTCAGTGGATTTGCATTCTAATTACCTCTCTATGCTGTGGTTTTAATTTAAATCGCATACATAGAAGGGATTCAAAAGAAACTGCAAATACACAATTTGGACATTATGTAGAAGACAAATGCCGGTGCATGCAGCAGATAACATTCGATCATGACTTCAGTATTGCCCCATCAGACAAATCTCTTGATTGTCTTTGTCAGTATTCTTTAGTAAAGAAATGTGGCTCAATCAATTCTCTCAGCCCACACTTCAGGATATTATGTAGGTGAAGAACATAGGAGCTATGTGCAGCTGCAGCTGCAGTGGCTATGTACCAATGTTCTATGTCACAAAGGCTTTGTGCTGTACCTGACATGCACCTTCTTAAAAATGTCATCTCATGGCAGCTACAGAGAGGCTACATGTGGACTGCAGGAACTGTGATTGGTCTGACACACTATCTGCTCATGTTGGCACCCAATAGCTAATATATAGGTAACTGAAACCAGGGACCTGTATAATTAAAGCTCAGCCTGCTAAATCAACCAGGATGGAAATCTTAGGGATTATAACTTGAAGCCAGTGGGAGGGTGTATTGTACATGACAAAAGCCCTTTTTAAACATAGGGACAAGTACAGGGAATCTCACGTGACTGGTATTTATAGCAGATGTGTTAATCCTGTGTGAACCTACCATACCTGCGATGTAAAGCTAAATCTAAATCTGAAAGAAAAGCCTCAAACTGAAATTAAATGCCACATCTTACAGGCATACAGGCGAGTGAGATAAATATTTAAATTGTGTTCTTAGCTGATGCAGAGACTAAAATCACAGTTCACATGTCACAGTCTCACTATATTAGAGATGATACGAACAAATATGTCCTTTCATCACAGTGATCACTCAGTGGCATTAAATAAACAAAACATGTAGAAAATGTGTGATTTTGCTGCCCTGGACATGACATCTTCTCAGATTTTTTTGAAATTGTTTAACACTGCCATCAATACAGTCTCATTAACAAAGTATGACAGTGATTTTAATTACTTCATCCTTTGATGCCTTGATGAGACTGCATAAACAAATACAAAGCCCTGGTGGCCATGTAAAAACCTGCACAATAACTAATGTGGATTGCTATTGTGGATAATCATATTTTAAAATAAATGCAAATTTATTTATGTAATTGGTCAGAATTTGCCTCCTCTTGTCAACAGGGTCATTACTTATTGATTCAGATCACACTGCCTAAATCTCTATGCAGGGAAAGTCAGAAAAGGTCAGATGAAGTTTTAGCTCAACAAAGGACACACACGGACATAACTGGATGTTAAGTAAAATTCCAGAGAATAATTTCACACCGTAATTCCCTCTTACACTTTCACATTCATTTGTTTGACGAGTTTCAGTGTGATAGGGTCTTTAGTGTTGTGCCTACCTCTTGCTGTCTTTACTCGCTTTCAACAGTATTTTTCATTTGTCCAACATTAGCAAATGTAGCACAGTGAGCAACATGAGTCTGACTGCAAAGCCTGATATGACCAAACAGCACTTTGTTTTCTGACATTACCTATTACCTAGTTGCATAGTACTAGTGGTGCATACTTACTAGTAGCTCCTCAGCCTTGCCATTTTGTTTTCTCCCCATTTTCCATGTCTCACATACATATAGTAAGACCGGCAATGCCAGTCTCAGCTTTGTTCTTCTTGAGATGCTGTTGCATCTCCAGGTCCTACTTAGTCGGATGAATGAGCCCCTGGCTTTTGATAAGTGTTTACTTCAGGTCCTTCATACTACTCCTACTCCTACTCCTGAATCTGCTGTTTGGTAGAAGAGAGTGCCATCAAGTTTTGATGTGAGTTTCCACCTAATGGTGTTCTTGCCATGGCCAACTGTTATTCGCATTACCCAGCCCATAACAATCAACAACACACTGACGTTTCTCCTTGGTCTTCCATAGCACATTGGAAGTCTTTGTAGAATATTTTCTCCCTACTCACAAGCTTCTCCAGGCTGCTGTGCTTCATCATGACGGTCCATTGGTTTTCACCATAGATATAGTCAAAAGCTTTTTTCGAAATCTACGACGTTCATGTGTAGTGTTACTTGCAGCTCATGACCTGTTCGACAATGTTTTGCAGTATGAAGACCTGATCTGTTGTTCTCCTCTGTTTCTTATCTCATCAGTAATAATCCTGTCGAGTATCTCTACAATTTTCCCTTCTCTAACATTGTGACTTATTTATTTTTTATTAAAATGTGCTCATTCTCCTTGGGGGGCAAATATCCAAATAATTCATTATTTATCAGACAACAGTTCTCATTATAAAGCATCATCCTCGCCAAAGTCCTCACAACAACCACCAGAATGGAGTGGCAAGGTGCACACCCAATAGCAACAATAAATGACAAATCTGAAGTATATGCAATCCAAACAGCTTCAGATTTTCACAGCATTATTATAGCATGACATGGAGGCTACCACTCTACAACTTTATTGTAACAGCTGCCAGCTCAACGAACTGGCAGCAAAGCACAACAGCTGTGACAAGGACTTCTACAGCTGCCACACACATACAGATACACATACACAGTGTCAAGCCTGTAAACACCGAATACCATTAAATTGAAGCTATAAAAGACTTGTGAGCACCAATAACACTGACAATACTTTTATACAAGCACCACACCTAAACAGTAAAGTAAGGAAATCCACAAAAATCAGACCAATCACAGTTTGTTTGGTCAATGCAGCTTTTAATGGCAGCCATCTTGGCTTCCACAAGCCTTCCCTATGGCTGTTTCTGAGTAATTTGTGCTTCACTATAACCTGATTTATGGAGTGCTTGGCACATCAGCGGGAAAATAGCTCCCAGTTCTACGGAAGGGGCATCTTCATGGCTCTATCTGCAAAGGAGCAGGCTGAGTGGGAGGCCCCAGCCAGATGTCTGACCTCATACAGCCTCTACTGGTCTAGTGAGCCAGTTGATGATCCTGTGTGTCATTTATCAGAATAATGATTGATTTCACACACACAGTAACACTGAGTTGGTTCAGAGGCACTGAACACAAGAATTCTCCAATGGCCAGTTTGGGCTCACATACAAAATAAATAAATAAAATATTTTTTTTAGCGTGTAATGATAATAGCTATTTAGTTTAAATGTTATTCCAATCCCCGACCTTCAAACTTTAAGGGCAATTTAACATTAGGTTCTATGATAAAATGCAGTATTATACTGTTTTTCTTCTGAAACTGAAACCACATTTGTTTCTGCTTTGAGCTCTTGCCATTTAAAAACATTACTGTTAAACATTAAAAGACAACAGTGATGTAGTGACTTATATAAATTCATCTTTAATGTGTTCAGTAACATCACATTCCAAAAACTAGACTGGAAGATCAAAGTCACACAGGAGGCACGTTTGGCACATGGCCCAGAAACACACCTGCATGCTACACGGTTTGGCAAGAGTGAGTAACATGTCTACAATTGACTGCGAATAACAGTCGTAACAGTACGAAAGTTATTAATAGCCATTGTGGGGGGAAAACGTATGCTTTAAGCATTGCAGCAGTTTCATAGCAACATTCTTATCATTATTATTGTCATTAATTTGGAATCGTGTCTGTGGCCACCTGATGAATGCAAATCCAATAGTCACTGTTTTCTAGCTCTGTTTCTTTCTCTCTCTCATTATAAAGCTCTGTAAAAGCTGAGAGGAGCTGCAGATTTGGGTTATAATTCTCTTTAGGTTCATCACTACAAGCAACCCCTTTCACTGCATTGCACTGTTTTCACATTATTTGATACACACACACACACACACACACACACACACACACACACACACACACACACACACACATATATATATATATATATA
>JBBMJY010000026.1:13191395-13201809 GCA_037833715.1 Toxotes lorentzi | reverse complement strand
TGGAATAATTTTGAGAATAAATCATATTGTCACAATCATATATATATATATATATATATATATATATATATATGTAGATAGTAATCCAGTGACCGGTTTATCAAGACTGACATCAGATTATATACCCCTCAATGTTTCACTCATTAAACAAGATGAAATAGTGCGAGATGAGAGAATTGTCAGATCATAGTGACATGGCAAGGAACAAAAAAGAGAACTTCCATCACGCTTTTTTAATGGGTTTCTTATGGAGCCATAGGTTCCATGGAGTCAGCATCTTGCTGCCATCAGTGGTACTCCACCTTATGGCACTTTGCATAATCATCACCCTGCTTGGTCTCTCACGCACATACACACAGACACAACCCTTTTCCACTGTCAATCAAACCATCATCAAACATGCATCAGGAGCCTCACGGGCGCCTGTAAAGAAGAGAAAATAAAAAAAAAAAATTTGAGTATGAACGCAAACCTGCACGTGCTTGAACTCTTCATGACAGTAGTAGTATATATATCTGTGTGCTTATATGTGTATGTGTGTAAGCGAACGTCATACATCCCTTCATGCATATGGTCTATGATCTGTGATAAACAGCATTCGCAGACTGAGCTTCAACCCTGCCAGACTCACATCCATATTCAAAGGAAATGTAACCCACATTCTACTTTTTGTAAAAGCTCCCAGCCCCCCACTTGGACTGGAGGATTGCTGTACCCCAGTGGTTTCTCAAAACAGAAGTTAGAGTAGAAAATTGCTCAGGAAAAATTAAAATGCCTTAGATATGGAGTGGGGTGGGGTGGAATGAGGGAGTGGGGGGCACTCTTTTCTTTGCTGTTTTGGTGCCATCATCCTAAAATTTCCTGAGACAGTTATTCAATTTTTAATTGGCTGAAAGAATTTTAGCAGTCGGTTTCCTCTCTGTAAATAATGTCCACATATTACAAGTACACTGAGCACTTAAAGAGTGCTGAACCTTTCAGCGGGAGCTGGAAATGCAATTTCTGATGGTAAACTCTGATATTAAAGCACTGACATGCTTTCCAGAAAGCTACAGTGAGATACTTCCCCACTGTCTCATGAGGGAATTGTAATTAGCTAAACACACAATACAGTGACAGCACAGTCAATACTACAATGTCCAGTTACAGAGGCCCAGTGTTGTATAGACAATCCAGTAAACAAAGCAAAACAATGTTGATCAGATAAATAGATTAGAGCCATGTAATACCGAGGTCTAAATTAGAATCAGAGCTAAGCTACCGACACTGATAAACAATGACTTTTTAGTCTCTTGGTTCGCCGCCGTCCCCTACACAACTCCTGCTCAACTATTGCTGAGCTTTATATACTACCTACACAAGGTCCTTAAACGCACCATTATCTACAGTAGATTGACCTCTCAAGTCTAATTATTTCTCAGACTATCAGCGTCATGGTGCGTCAGGTGGACCATTTCAACCCAGCAGGGTCTGTCCTTCTAGCCTGTGTTAATAAACACTCATTTTATGAACTGCTGAACGGGTTGCATCAAGGCTGAATGGATGAATGTCCCTTCAGCTACTGTTTTCAAAACTGATGACAAGCTTAGAATGTATTACTTGTAATTTTGGTAAGTGGGTGTAGTGTCCCTGACATATAAACCAGTGTTCTAAGGAGCACACACTCCATCTTATGTGATGGTAAAATGTCCCCTGTCACTAAGATCAAGAGGCATGGGAAGCTTTTTAAGTGCTTAGGAAGTTTTCTATAAGAGCTGGTCTCTGTGCATTCATTAATTGGTGTCTTCACTTGTAACTCTATTTGCAGTGTGCGCTGGTTAGGAGGAAATACGTTTACACTCTTAAAGGAGCTGAGAGCCCCTAGAGCCTTGTACAGTGTGCGCATGTACACCAAGTAGTGCAATTTGAGTAATGTGAGTGTTAAACGATGGAGTTTTATAAGACAACCTAGTTTTACTTCATCCACATATTCCAGAAACCTAGAAACCGCAAAGCGTGAAAGTTTGTTCTTGACCTTGAGAACAGTTACTTACTGATTTTTGCTGGAGCTTTAGAGCTTTAGCTCTTTCAGCTGTTCAGGACTGTTACTGGGGCCGATTAAGACTGTGAGATACAGCTGAAAGCTTTGGAAAAAGCTAGTAAACAAGCCTTGAGTTAAGATTACTTAGTCAAACGAGTAATTACTAGTGTAGTTTTTAAAGAACTTTTAAGTAAACTGTAAGTAATAAAGAACTAATCATATTAAAACTCTGAATTTTGTTATTATTTTCTTATTTGAAGGCATGTCTTGTTCGTGGTCCACATATTTATGTATTAACAAATTAACTGAATAATGTTTTGCTCAGTCGCCATATTGTCATACCAGTGTGGTTTTGCTGAGCATTCAGTAATTAGGTGTTCTGTAACATGAATTTCTTGACATCTCACACAGCTATGTGTGTCATGCTACACAAAAGCCCTGGTCATCCTGGACCAAAGCCTGCCAGTTTTGGTTTTAGTCACACTGAAAATCAATTTGAAATTTGACATTTGCAGTCAACTTCCAACCTTCATACGCCACTGTACACATATATTAGTGCTCACAAACACATAAGCACAGACACACAAGGAGCATACATCAGAAACAATGAGCTTTAGATGGGCGCACAAAGAGACACACAAGCACATCAGACATGTGAGGATAATTACTGGTGTATAATTGGTAGTGATCAACCTTCAAACTGGGAGGTTAATGCATTTCTCCCAGACTCTGCTCCTTCTTAAAGCAAGCAAGCAAGAAACCATCAGTAAACTCCATTAATTTCATAAATGAAATGTGCCAATTTTAATCAAGGGCACGTTTTTTCATTCATTCTGAAATATAGTCGGACAGAATTTGTTCCACCTAACACAGGAATGCCAGTAGTTCTGGGGGGTTTGTCTTGGACTTGTGTTGAAAAACACATTTGCAACCTTTCCTCCAGAAAGGTTGCAAATGTGACTGCGAGCATTAGTGTTGTAATGTGTGTGACAACTGGGGATGTCCCAAGCCAATCTGCGGGATTTGTACTGAGGCTGATGAAGGGATTTGCTCATGGATGAGTATCAACAGGTTTTACCTCTTGATCATTTCCTGGTCATTTTTTTTTTTTTTGTTACCTGTCACCCTCGAGGATGGCAGGTGTCAAAAATGTTGGACTGCAATCACTAGAATCTATTACAAACACTGACAGCGTCAATGAATGACGCGACCATAGACACAGTGGCTTTCAGTTTTTTCAGTTTCAGTTTTTTTTTTAAGAGACACATAGTGGGTATAAAGACATAACATAACATATAGACTTCAGTATTTTACTAAAGCTAGGAATGAAGAGCGGCTGTCCAAACCCTATCCATGCACTGTTGGCGCCAGCTGAAACAATTACAGACTGGCACTCCACTGTCCTCGGATATTATACATATTAACATCTGGCCAGGGACACCACATGAAAATGATCCCTGTGTTTAACTCTGGTTTATTTTGCATTTAGATTCTGTAGATCAGTGCGCAGCATCTCTTCTAACAAATGACTACGATATGCAATACAAAGTCTTGTTAACCTCTAAGGAAAGCTATATTGCAGACTATATTATCTTAGCCCAGAAGAAAATATGTTTGAGACCTACTCACACATATTTCCCAAATTGCGTCAGCTTTTCTGTTTTTAGTTTGGGCTTCTTTTGAGTTAAGTGTGTGCTGCACTTTTTTTTATTTTCATTTACTACTGGAATGTCAAGCTGTTATGCCTGCAGCATGAAGTGTAGAGAATTGAATGTAAGCACTGATAGCACACATTCATGCCTGTAAGACACAGCAAACTGATAAATGGTAACAAACCTAGAATGATAGATCAGTCTGCCCCAGAAATTTGAAACTCTGCATTTGTGCAGATCTCTACACTATCATTTAGACATTTGCACACACACAAACCTTAACCATGCACATGCTATCAGAGAAAGTAAAGAGAGTAGCTCCCAGGGGAAGAAAGAGAGACTAAAAGAGAATGAAACATAGTGAAAGAGCTGGAATATAAAGACAAATTACAAAAAAATGGAGGAAGCAAGTGACGGGGAGATGAAGAGAAATCAAGTGGAGAGAAATGAGCGAGTGAGAGCCAAACAGAAAGAACAGAGTTAGAAGTAGATAGAGATAGAGTGCAGCATCGATCCATCATGTGGCACTGCCTCTGTCAGACACAAGTAATAGATGAGGGGAGATAGAGGAGAGAGCAGACACTCCTCCACTCGCTATCTGGGTTCGCTTGTCAGGTCTGCTGTGTCACCCCAGACCAAGACAATTATGGAGGAGAAGGGAGAGAGGTACAGTTACACATAAACACATGGACACAAACAGAGAGACTGACACACTCAAACACAGAACAACTGTTGAAGAGAAGAGAAAGAAAGAATCCCCGTAATCAATGCACCTCAGCTATTATATAATACAGTCTGCGACCTGTAACCAGACTTCACAACCCAATATTATGGCAGAAGATATGACAAGATAGTCAAATTGAGTATGACAAAAAGCCAGCATTTTAAACAAATTATTAATTAATTCATTTAAACGGTTTCAAAACCAGATCAGCGCTGTATCAATAAGTTGATGAAAATCCAAAGTGCATCATTTAAAAAATTCTATTCTAAGAATCAACGGGTTAAACAAAAATGAAATTCAGATAACTTTTCTGTTGATTTGATTTACATGACCGATAAAGAAATGAGTGTTTCTTTATTCAATGTATTTATTAACCAATATTAAAACTACTGTTCAAACTACTGCAGTGCCATTTGCATGTTGTTAAGGCACAGTAAACACTAAAAAAGCGGCACTCACTGTAAAAGCCTCTTAGTTAAAAAATAATTGATTAAGGCTTATTTTTTGAAAGCAACTGCACCAGTCTTCAGTAATGGTAATAGTGTTTAACTGGGGTTAGCCACTTATTTCCACATTTAGGCTTTTTCTGTTTCTTTGGTGGATGAGTTTTACACTGTGAACTAATTCGAGGAGCTGTGGATGTTTGCAAATAAGAGAAGAAGCACGAATCTCCATCTACAGCAAGCAAACTTCTTCCAATGCCATTTCTGCCCACAGCCTGTAATCATTATTCTCATTATTAATGTAAAGCATCAGTGTGCCACTATGGTAATAAAATATGCTAATTCAGTACTGGAATCATGATATTTAATGCACAACTTTATACATGCGTCTGAATCTGACGAGTTGGTGTGGCTTCAGCGGAGTTGTAAAAGGGGCGGAATTAGGACTAATGTTTTTACCAGTAATGACCAATCAAATCAACTCTTCCCAGTCCCCTTTTTAAAGCAGTTTGCTCCCCAGTGGCAGACTTTTGTAGCTGTGCAAGATTGACTGTACCTCATTTGTATGTCAGTTTGGACAGAGAAAGGCCAAATGAAAAAAAAAAAAAATATAGAAATGCATATGAGACTATGGGAGACTTTTCAGAGGTCGATACACTCGATACACCTCCACCACACAAATCTAATCATTCCTCTTGGTTTAGTGAGTAGTAAGAAGCAAAGGCAGAGAATTACTGCTGCACACCAGTATATTTGCGGAGATAAAGTGCAGGCCCCAAAGGTGGGTCAAACGATGATAAAAATAGAATCTTAACAAATTCATAGCTACTGTTTATAACTGCTACACCATATTTAAGCCCCTGTACTGTATTGCAGGCTGTGATCCAATAGGTACAGTAGGTTAACATGTTAAACATTGTGTGTTTCTTGGTTTGCAAAGTCATAATGAATCTCCAAATCTGTTTTGGGCTGTCACAAAAATGAAAATAGCATTTAAAAAAAAGGCAGGCACTAAACTAAATTCAGCACAACTTGTTACTGGTTGAGGAAAAAGTAAGAAAAAAAAACAGTAATAAAAGTGTGGTCCTCAGAGATGAAGTTCGGAAACTTACAGGATACTGTGGTTAGGCTGAGCAGTGCTTTATCTCTGCCTGCCTCCTCAACACAGCACCATTCTAATGCCATGCTGCTTGGCATTCAGCACACTGCTTGCTCCCTCTTGCTCTCTCTCTCTCTTTCTCCTGGCACCATCCCTCCCTCCTTTCCTTCACCTCTTTCTCTCCCTCTCTCTCTCTCTCTTTCAGCAGCATCTCTCGCCCCGCTCTTCCCTGGTGAGGTGGGATTGCGCCACTGAACCAGCATCTGTTGCCACGCACGTGCACACACGTGCACACACACAGACACACACAGACCGCGTAGACATTTAAACCCCCACCGTAGTGGACAGCATGTCGCTGTGTTGAGAACATCACGAAGACATATTTTGGACATTAGGACTATAAAACAGTGTGTCGCCATATCGCAGTCTTAACACCTAAAGCTTCATGGCGAAATATTCTCACCTTATGTTTCTCTTTTTTCTCTCTTTTCTTATTCCCCCTTCTTCCTGTCCCTAGTTTCCCTTCCTTCTCTTTCTTTTCTTTTTTCCCTTCTTCTTCTCCTCCTCTTTGCTACGCTGTTTCAACCCTCTCCTCACAGCTCTATGTATTTCCTTCTTTCCTTACTCCTTGTCTATCTGCTTCACCCAAACAGATTCTGCTCTTAATTGACCTGCGTTGTTGAATAAAGGTCAGCCCCTCCATACAGCCTCCTATGTACCAATTTTTTCTTTCTTTTTACTACCTCCAGCCTTTCCCCTTTCTATTTTCCCTTCCTTGTATCTATCTTTTCTTCAGCCAGTCCTCCTGTGCATATCTTTCATCACAGTAACATCACTCCTTTCTTTCTTTGTGCAATCATTAGACCCGTGTTGCAGCGACATAATCCCATCGTCGTACATCTTTTCATCTTGAAAAAAACATAAATGTTTAAATATCCATGCACCAGTATGTGCATATATAGAGATACAGTGTTAGCAACACCACTGCATGAGCTTCACTTGTACCTGCAGACCTATACATCTCTTCCCCACAGAGATGAAACAGTATTTTCATTCTCTCTCTAAAACTCATTGAGTTTCTCAGTGTGAGTTCCTCTTCTTTTCTGCTCTGTCCTCCTCCAGAATTTACTCTTTTCTTCAGATTCATTATTCAATCTGATGCTGACAGATTGAGGAGTGTTTTACATGCCGCCCAAAATAGAAAGCTTTATTGGTCAAAGTAAGTACAAAAAGTTCTTGGATCTCTTTTGTAGCTGATCAGACATCACAAGGAATCATGGCCACTGAAGAGCCAGACCCATGCCACTCAGGGCATATAACTGTTTAATCCATTATATGTCTTTATTAATAAAGACAGCCCCAGATTATGTTACTATTAAGAACCAAAGTAAAACAAATGCTTTTATTTAATGCCTCTAAATAATCTCTATACCTTCCTTTCTGCTCTAAGTCAAGCCTTCCTTGTTCCCTCTTTGACCCGGTATGGTTCAATAAACTGTAAACATGATGGAGGACCCAGCATTGTCAGCTTTTGCAGAAGCAGGCAAAGTGTTAAGGGATTCTCATTTTATAATTGTCACATGGCATCTCCCATCAGTCTCCCACTCTCTGCTGTGGTCAATTTGGAGGGAGTAAAAAAACCCACCAATTTGCTAATCTGAGTCACAGCCACATGAGTGATAGGGAGGGAGTATAGTGTACGTATGCCTGCGGTGTCACAGCAAGGTCTGACAGCAGGGGGCGGCACGGTGGTGCAGTGGTTAGCACTGTCGCCTCACAGGTTCGAACCCCGGTCTGGGCTCTTCTGTGCAGAGTTTGCATGTTCTCCCTGTGCCTGCGTGGGTTCTCTCTGGGTACTCCGGCTTCTTCCCACAATCACAAAAACATGCACGGGTTAGGTTACCTGGCTACTCTAAATTGCCCATAGGTGTGAGTGTGTGCGTGTGTGGTTGTCTATCTTTGTGTGTCAGCCCTGTGATTGACTGGTGACCAGTCCAGGGTGTACCCCGCCTCTCGCCGATAGTCAGCTGGGATAGGATCCAGCTCCCCCGCGACCCTGACGGATTAAGTGGTAGACAGTGGATGGATGGATGGATGGTCTGACAGCAGTTTTCTCACACTTTCTGGCCCCAGTTATCCCTCTGGTGTGTTTTCTGATACCTTCAGTCTAAAGCCCAATAAGCCGGAGGGATCATGAAGCGACACTTTCACATCCTGTTTTCATACTAGAAATCAGGGTCAAACGAGTCTCTGCCCTTCTACTGCAGGCAATTTCTGCCAATTCTGATCTTACCTTAAAACTGGTTGTATGTGTGAGTCTGCCAGTCGACTCTATCTGTCCATAAGCCATTCTGATGTCTGATGTTTGAAGTGATATTTCTTCATTATTGGAAAGTTAGATGAGCAGTTAGCTTAGACGAGATGTAACATGCTAATTAGTGAGCTTTATGATGTGCTGGTAGGTGGATTTTCTCACCTTTGGAAAGATAGGCTAGCTGTTTCTAGTCCACTTTAAGGCTCAGCTAAGCTAACAGCTGCTGGCAGCAGCTTCATATTTACCATTCAGACAAGGGAGTGGTATTGATCTTCTCAGTGTTTCTAATCAAGAAAGCAAATAAGTGTTTTCCCAAAATCCGGA
This sequence comes from Toxotes lorentzi, assembly GCA_037833715.1. Lineage (NCBI taxonomy): Eukaryota > Metazoa > Chordata > Actinopteri > Toxotidae > Toxotes > Toxotes lorentzi. Next base: position 13,193,233 of record JBBMJY010000026.1, on the reverse strand, counting down.
ACTATTTCTTTAGGCTTATACAGTCTGTGCATATTTTACCTCAAACTGCTCGCTTGCCCACTACTATGAGACTGATGCATTTATAAAGTCGTAGCACTGATCCAATGCATTTCAATAATGGCCAACAAAATTATTTTTATAATTAAATTTAATAAGCTTGTGTTTGTAATTTATTTCCCTGTTTTGGCCATTAGTCTTTAAAATGTTCTGAGTTAACAAATGAGGGTGTTTACACACGGTCAGACTGTCTGAAAATGACTCACATATGGGTAAAGGTGTTTTTCAACAAATCAAAAACATCTCGTGATTTTCTAATCATGAACACAAATGGCTTTTCTCACATGAATAAATATAATAGGTACAGATACTGGAAAATGGGGCTGAGTACAATGCATAAAGAGATAATCTCTAATTTTATGTCTCACCGTACTTCAACATATAGAAAAATGCTCAGTGTTATTGCTTTTGAACACATTACTGTTGTTAATAAGTATATTTGCCTGCCTAGATATATCCACTTGTTTTTGCGAGATACTCAAGTGATTTGTCTTGGATTTGTTTCATGTGATGTAAAACATGTTCAGGAAAACTTCAATAGTAAACTAAAATAAAATAGTTGGACCTAATAGCTTTTCCCTGACGCACTTTAACCAGTTTTATTTTTATTTTTTAACTGACTGTGTGATCTCAGTTTCCATGGCAGTGTGAGAATATTCTTTTTATTCGTGCACAGTGGTATTCATGAGTGGGATATGAAGGTGCATGAGCGGTACATATCAAATAAGAGCTTGACGAGAGTGTAAGCTGTTATGAGTTGCTAATAACATGGATGATTTAGAGGATCCACAGCCTCAACACAAGCGTGACTGAGATTTATTTTCATGTTGATTGGGAGAAAGTGTCAACCTGCAGTCTTCTTTGGGGATATTTGCCATTTTTGAGGCTCTAAGCTCTTTTAATAGAATCTTCCATCAGTATTTGTCTTACTGTACCACTGTGGTGCAGTCAGGGTCATGGTCAAAGACACGTGGCTTACAGCAAGTGCACTTTGACTCCATGTACTTCCATTATTTCCCATTGCAATACAGAATGTTAAGATCCTGATCAGCTGTATTCTGTGATAGCACACATTATGATTGTGATCTGAAAGGCATTTAAAACCACCATAAATTGGAAATCTTTCAAACCTCTGCTTTGACAGTGTTCCAAGCCACATTCAAACATGATGTGTCAATACGAGCAAGACAAAATGTAGGCAAGAAAGACTGAAGTATCAAAACTGGGCTTCAGCTAAGCCACAGGTATACACATTTGGAGACAGAATCGGGAAAACCAGGGAATGACTTCTTCCAAACCTCATTTAATTTTGCATGTGTGTTTACATGTGTTTTAAGGTGGCTTAGAGCCATTGCAAAACCCCACCAAAAAGCAAATGGGGGCGGTTAGGGACAAGAAAATGTACCAGGTAAAGAGAAGCTGTTGAGCTGACACAGCAAACTAACATGTTGGCTGTGTGCATCTCTCCCTTCAGCTCTTTGTGGCTTCCCTTCTTCTCTCTCTCTTTCTGTCTCCATGGTGCAGCAACGACCATTACGCAGCAATCCATTGGATAATACCATACAGTAGCTACAGCATAACTCTGATAGTGTATTCTACCCTTGGCCTCCAGCATGCTACTGTTAGAGCTTCCTTAAGGGATCATTGCAATTGCAGCTGCAACACCTGCTCTCTTCATTCTGTCTCATTCCTCTCCTACATTTTCTTGGTAAGGGGGGGGGGGAGGGAGGGGGGGGGGGGGGGGGGGGGGGGGGGGGGGGGGGGGGGGGGGGGGGGGGGGG
>JBBMJY010000026.1:13164530-13181023 GCA_037833715.1 Toxotes lorentzi | reverse complement strand
AGAGAGAGAGAGAGAGAGAGAGAGAGAGAGAGAGAGAGAGAGAGAGAGAGAGAGAGAGAGAGAGAGAGAGAGAGGACAGTGCCAGACAGAGAAACACAGACTGAAAGAAAAGGAGACACTGCCAAACCATGGCCTTCTATCACCACACTGATGCAGGGGGAGGATGGAGGGGGAGTGCAGTGACAGAGAGAGAGGTAGAGACCCTGACACTACACAACATGGCCATCCATTACTCCTGAAAGCAGAAAGAGAGATGGAGCAGTGACAGACAGAAAGAGAGCGATGCATATGTACTATATAATGTGGGAATAAATCATTACACCTATGTGTTAAATCTTGCACAGTGTGCCTTGGTGATACTGTTCTTAAGCAATGTTGAATTTGAGATTGAGGAGGAAGGAGAGATGTTGTGGTGGGAGGCGGATGTAGATGGAGATAGATGGAGAAAATAGATAGAGAGTTGGTGAATGTCTGTCTCCCAGGGCTCAGGCTGGGAAAGAATGATGGGAAGAGGATAAGGAAGAGAGGAAAAGTCAATAGAGAAAGCATGACTGAGTGACAGGTGGAGAAAGACCATCACAGAGAGGAGGAGAGAGAGACAATACAAGTTTTTTATTTCCTTTTTTTTATTCTGTATTCTGTACAGTGGGGTTTTTTCAGCACAGGTCACTGGGCTCTCAGTCTAGTGCAGGTTAGAGTGTACATGTTATTGGGCTCTCTATCTGGAAAAAGATTATGAGGCTCCGGGTTTTCTGCTCTATATTCAGGTGAGTAGTCTATTCCGAGTGCTTATTAAAGTGATCATTAATCCTACATGCCCCAAATGGTGATGCATGACATCTAAATTCACAAAGGCATTTTTTTGTGAATAGAAATTTAGAGAAAGGTTAACAGCTGTGTTTGTGGTTTCTTTATCGCTTAACTATACTATACTACTATCAAAAGACACTAAAATACAATATATTATTGTAAAAATAATTCTGCTAAGAGGAAAAATGTAAAAATGATTTGAGACTAAGTAAACTTGGCAAGGAGTATCTCTTTAAAGAAAAGAGAGAGCTCAGAAAAAAAATCCAGAAAACTTAAAAAACTAAAAAGAGGAAGACAAGATAATCGCTTTAATCTTATGGTATTACCTTGATAGAACAATGCTCAGGGATCGTGTGTGTGTGTGTGTACATGTGTGTAAAAGTACAACTGATTCTTGAGATTTTAGTTTGTTTATTAGTGTACAGTGCTCAGCCTGATAACCAATGAGTCCTCCAACCTAAACAGCTATATAGGTTGTTTGTCCTACCCTGTGATGCAACCCAGAGGAGTGTCCCCTGAAATAGAACACCTGTGGCAGTATAGGTTTTGGCACTAAAACTACTTGGTTACGTTTAGGAAAAGATCGTGATTTGGACTGAAATAATTACTTCCTCAAGGTTAGAGGGCTGTTGTCGTGGTTTATAATAGTAAACATGCAGTGAAGGTTACTGAACGGTCATGGATGGGAAAAAACAAAACAAAATATTGGTTTCTTATGGGAAATGAACAGCAGTCTCCTGTATGAAGATCCTTTACTTATTTCATCCACTAACCTCCTCCCAACACAAACTTATTTGCTCTTCATACTATGTCACCTGACTTCCTCCTTTGCACCCATCACAATTACTACAGCAGGTAGAGGCCTCCTAACAACAAGACATAACTGTTGGATGTAATAAGCTTATTGAACAGACAAACTGTGGGGTGGGGTGGGGGATGGGGGTCATTATTTATTTATTTTATCAGGACAGTCTTCTGTGTGTGTGTGTGTGTGTGAGATACAAGATTTAAGTACTCTGCTGGAAAACAAACCGTGTGTGTGCCTGTGTCAGAATGGACATCTGCAAACACCAGACTGAGAGAAAGACAGCAGCATCACTGATTGCATATGTTTGACATACACATATAGTTTGTGTTCATTAAACACCAGTAATGAGGTGAATAGTGAGTTTAAGGAACTGAGAGGACAAATGCCAAAATCCACAGTCTGTGTGGCTGCGTTTTTAACCATGTGTTTCACTTGAAACTGATTGAATTTGTTCTTGTGGAGAAGTAGCCATAAAATACTGCTGCCTAAAAAAAAAAACTTGAAGGTCAACTGTAATTGGCGATTAATTCAATAACTTAAGTCCCTGCAAACTAATTTGACTTAATAACATATAAAATACTGGCTTTTTTAGAAGATTTTGAGGCGATGCAAATTAATAATACTGTTAATAATTTGCATCAAACATAATGTTTTGAAAATAATTTTCATTCCCAATCATCATTGCTGCTTAGAACAGTATTGTCTTTCCAAGTTGCTTATATATTGTCAGTTTCCTGTTGTTGTGATTGTGGACTTCCTCCCACAATCACAAAAACATGCATGGGTTAAGTTAATTGGCTACTCTAAATTGCCCATAGGTGTGAGTGTGTGGTTGTCTGTCTTTGTGTGTCAGCCCTGCGATTGACTGGCGACCAGTCCAGGGTCTACCCTGCCTCTCGCCCATAGTCAGCTGGGATTGGCTCCAGCTCCCCCGCGACCCTGACGGATCAAGCGGTAGAAAATGGATGGATTCACCATCAAGGCCACAGACACTGAAGGAAAATGTGTGCGTTCCCAACCAGAGTGTCTGTTTAAATTATTGTGTGTTAGGGTGTACGTGTTTGTGCATCTGCCCGTGCACGCATGTGTGTGCCTGTAAAAGCCCAGATTCAATCAGTCTCGTTAATTAGCAGCAGATGTGTTGCTTCCCAAATTAGAAAGTGATGATTCAGTGAAAGTGTACCAGCACTCTGCTGTCTTCCTCAAATCCATTAGAGGGACAAAAAAACCAAAAGAAATCCTTTCATTTTTTGAAACATGCCTGGACTAAGTAATGTAGAAAAGTGCTCAAATGCAAGATACACAAAGAGAGATTGTTTTTAGTACTGTATCATGTGAATGGTACGTAGGAGGTGGGCAAATGACCAGACACAGTAATAATGAAATCTAGATCAGGTCACAGTGGTGGTGCGAAGCAGTGAAGACCCAAGCGCAGATACACAGGCAGGTAGGTGCAGTGAAGGAACTTTAATGACAAAAACAGAAAACCAGACTTAGAGGCAGACGGACGAACAGCAAGGCAGGTACACACACCAGGGAACTACACACAAGCAGCAGGCACAAGGGAAAACACTTGGGAAAGTAGGCAGTCAATCTGACTAGGTGCAAAGGAAAAGAACTGGTATGTGGAGAGGTAGGATGATTAGGGAATGAGGTGCAGGTGATGAGAGCTCAGGTGACTGCAGAGCTCATTAGAAGGGCTTTCCTTTGGTGGGGCTGATGGGTGGGGCAGTCAAGTGAAGAGAGATGGTCGGGGGGGGGGGGGGGATTCAAGGACGTCTGGTGGACAGCTAGAGGAAGTCAGGTCTGGGGACATGAAGGAAGAACATGGTCTGGAAGAAGTGAGCAGGTGATGGAGACAGGGGCCGATGGGAAGTGGGAAGCAGACTCTGACAGATCAGGCCAGAAGCTATCACTGTAGGCTCTGTTGTTCATTAAATTGCACTATATGTATTTGGAACTACTTATCATCCAGCACTCAAAGCAAAGATGTAAAACAAACAGTCAAACAGCATTAGTATAATGAGAATGTTTGTCCCTGCAGCAACCTGTTTCCTTTTATGTCCTTGTACAGAGCTGGAACTGGGTTTTTTTTAAATAAATAAACAAAAAGTGCTTTTGTTTGTGCACATTTTCAACAGGTAAGGTGACACGGTTGTCACAGCACTTAACTTTCCCTAAAGAAGCAATTACAGCACCTTTTGCCACTGACTGTATACTTCCTATGCTCAAGATGAGTCAGAGTTATTGTTAAACAGTTTTTTTTTTCAGGCCTCTCAGATGGTTGTGGCGTAGCTCCAAACTGCTCATTAAAGAATTTTATAGTTACGGTCACTGAAGCGTATGGAGCTGTGCACTGCAGCAATGCCACCGTCCTCATTTCTCTAAAAGAGAACGGAATGGCACAGCACAGCACAGGTATGGCGCAGCACTACCTGGAAAATTGCATTTCAGCACAGCATGATGTGGTGCTGTACAGCACAGCACAAAAAACCATAGAGCAGTGAAGCACAGCAAAGCATGGCGTAGATACTGGCCTGCTTTACTCCAGAGTGCATTGATTTACCTCATATCTCTGGCCCATTCTGCTCTTAGCACGGACAATGGTGAACAATGGTGCAGTCTAGGCTGATGTGTGGGTTTCAGGTCCTCTGTGTCTTTCACAGCCCAGGAAAGCAAGTTTGGAGACAGAAACTCTCACTTGCATGCAGGTGTAAATGTGAGTATGATGGTGTTGTGTGTTAGAGTTAGCCCATAGACTGTTACAGACTGGCACATCCAGACTGTTCAGACTGTACCTTTCTCTTACCCAGTGCACGCTGGCATAGTCTACAGTCTCCCCACGACCCTGAATAAGATGAGCAGTAAAAGACTTCAAATATACAGCCACACTAATTTCTCTGTGAAGCTACACTTGACCTCAGCTCTGCTTTGAGCAAAACGCCAACATCAGCAAGCTAACTTGCTCCCTGTCACAATGCTAAAATGCTGATATAAGTATAATGTTAGCCATGTTCACCATCTTAGTTTAGCATGTTAGCATGCTAACTTTTGCTAATTAACAATAAATTCAAAGCATGGCACTATATGTAAATTGAAGGGATCCACTATCAGTGTCTGTGCAAAGTTTCATGGCAATCCATCCAGTAGTAAAGATGTTTCACTCTGGACTAAAGTGATTGACTGACTGACCGACCAGTTGATACTGTGATCCCTACTGTCGCTCCGCATTTTGTAGTTTTGTTGTTTGTTTTTTTTTGTGTGGTACTGTCCTTTTCCTATTACACAGGCCTGTGTGGGACAGTTTTTGGTAAAGGTGGGAAACAAAACAGTGTGTGAGAGAGAATGTAGTAACATTGTACAGCAATAGGTGATACTCTGGACTTGAACTCACAACGTGACAAGTATGTGAGATGGCCCTGCTGCTGCACTGAGCCCTCAGCCCTGCTGTGCTCTGTTCTGTTCCGTGCTGAGGCGTTCTGTTTCATGCCAAGCAGGCTAACTACACTGTTATGCTTCGCTGGTGCAGAACGTCAACTGCATCTGCCACACTGCCCTGTCTGCTTGTGTGTGTGAGAGGATGAATAAGTATGAGGATAAAATAAGTAACTGAGAGAGAGGTCAAAATAAAGCTGAGAGGTGAGAAAGAAAGAAGGAGAAAAATAAAAAAAAACAAGCAAGAAAGAAAAAGAAAGTGGTGAAGTGGGGTACTGGAGGGAAGAAAAAAAAAAGATTTTGTGTAAAAATTAGAAATATCCAGACCATCCGCTCCAATCTGCTGTGGGCTTTTTTTTTTCTTTTTGCTGGATGAGGCTGTAACTGTGTGTGTTTTGGAGAGAAGAGAGAAGAGGGGGAAATTTCCAAATTTCTGGCTCCATGTCTACATAACGGTTCATAGAGATATGGTTCGCATCTCTGTGTCATCTGACTGTCAACCATCTGTTGCTGCTTAAATGTTAATAATAGAGAGAAAAAAACTGATCTGCCAGTGATTTTTTTTTTTTTTTTAATTTAGCACAAAAATTGAGTTCCTTTCCCTTTGGCTCCTAGTGCTCTCACACAGTGTCTTCTGATCCAGTGATGCTCTCGTGTCTCCTGTCTGTCACATGAGCTCCATGACAGGCTGAAGTGATGTTCCTGAGGGGTTTTGCCTCGTCTTTAGACCAGCACATGACAACTATCCAAGAAGAGAGACACACAGAGTCAGAGTCTTATGAGTAATTCTTAGTCTTACAGTCAAGCAGCGGAGAGAAAGACAAACAGAAAGCTCAGATCACAAATACAATGACTTTTATTTTACTCTGAAAATCAATCACTTTTAAGGAGAGACTGATAGGATCAGATGGTTATATGAACATAGAAAAATAGAGGTACACTCCACATGTACATAAAAACATCAGAGTTGGGCTCCTTGTATTATTAATGTTCTTTCCCAAGTAGAGTGAGCAGCAGTACCGCCATATGAAGGTCTTTTGACTCTTACCCCTGGGTCTGTTTTTATGGGCTTTCCAAATAGCTATCTGAACTGTCCTGGCAGGATATTTATGGAGACCTTTGCAGGTTTCTTCCTGACATATTTTCGAACAACACAGCAACTGAGAGAGAAAGAGGGATGAGGAGATAAAAATGTAAAGGGATAAAGTGAGAGAGATAGGACAACTGATAAGCAAAGGTATAAAATACCGTCATAAATAAGGCTACAACTCAGTTAAAGCTATTGCCCTAATTAATAATTTTATGTTAACAGTGGGTCAAATCACTGTGTGTAATGTGAAACCAGTAGCTTATAGAAACAAACCCAGAGAGAATTATCACGTAATTCTGCAGTTCCACTCGGAGCATTTTGTCATCGCTCAGCTCAGCACGGCTTGCAGCCTTGTTTCCAGCTACAACAGGCCAGTGTTACAGTAAAAGTTATCGATAAGCCAGCTGTGGTCCATTTTTTGCTAAGCACAAAAGCCCAGTGCTTTTCAGTGTCATTGAGGAAATTAACTTGACTTACATATAGGTTGTGAAATTATATGATGAGCTAACTTGATTGCAGATGTAATGTGAGTGTGTGTCTAATTATTCATGTTTAGAGGCATAAACATTTGGCAAGCATTTGGTTCAGCGTCGTATTTATTTATTTGTTTCATTTATTGTCATCAAATTGTCATTTATTTAAGTGAACTGCCTATATGGGACATTTCACATGGGTAACAGAGGTTAAAAAAAAAGAAAAAGAAAAGAGAGACCAGAATAATCGGGATAGAGAGAGGGATGACATGCAAAAGACATCCTGTCGGAAATAAGCTTGACATGGCCATGGTAACAGGGTACAGCTTCATGTATGGTTTCAACCATTATCCTTGACAGATTTCTTGTTCCCTGTAGTCCCGTACAGTAAAAGGAGATCAGTCCAGTTATTGGAAAATCACAGATTTGATCCCTTTAAATGGTAGATTTTCCACCCATGGCACTCTGTGCTTGAGCCTCAGTAAAGCCATACCATTAGTGATGACTGTGTTTCTCATGCTGAGATGAATGAAGCACACATGGGTATGCACTGGCACTAATACCACATCAAGTGAAAATGAAAGTCTTCTGTACCTCTGTACCCTCAACTCCACTCCCAGCTTCAAGAAGCGACACTAATTTCAGTATCAATTTATGAAACAGTTCACCTTTAAACAGAGCATTTATATTTCAGGTATTTTGCTGGTAGAGAATCGCATTTACATAAATACCCCATGCACCGTCACCCATCCATAACAGACACAGCTGGCCTCTCCCCACCTGGAACAGTTTTCCACTGGGAGGGGGTGGAAAGATGAGCCTCGACACAGACATACACAGAGGAACACACACGCAGCCCAAAACACACGAGCATACAGAGAAAGTGAGAAATCAAATATGTGAGCTTATATTTGGTTTACTTTCAATTTTTAAACACAGATGGGTCTCTGTTTTTCAGGTTCAGTTTCAGATTTTTTTTCTTTTTACTTGATAAGTAATTGCTTTTAATGACTTCTTTTAAACGGTGAATAGGAGCTTCCCAGCTATTGAGACACTGCTTCAAGGACACTGAGCATAACTACGCTACTGGAGCATGTGAAGTAATTTTTCCTTCTTCTCCTCCTTAGTATGAGGCACTGCTTCCAGGGGTCACTTACAAGTAGAGCCCTAAAAGATATAGTTTGCCCTTTGGGGTCACGAGATACACAGTCGTCCCATTTGAAATGTAGTAACTTTTGTATGAATTTCGTATGGGTTAGAATTTGCTCTGCAAGGAGGGCTTAAGACATCTGGGTCTCCTGAAACATCTTCCATCACAAGTTCTCTAGCCATTTCCATCACAGATTGGCATCACGAACTGAATCCCAGTGGATGTTCAATCAGAATTATTAAGTTTGCAATCTTCAGAAAATATCGAAAGCTAGAATGTGGTTTGATTCATATTTTTGATTTTATACAGATAACTTTAGTGTGTTACGTTAAATTCTGATGTCAGTGCTTGGTCAGTAGATTTCAGGTCAACGACATTGGCGTGTGTTTTTTTTTTACCCCCACAGCACCACCGAGGATTTTTTTTTTCAGCGAGGTCTTTGGGTTGCGCCCGACACAGATAAAACCCACAGTAAGATGAAAAAAAGCAAAAAGATTAATCTGCCACCAGTCGACAAGCAGAGACGAAATCACAGTATGAAGCAATGTTTTCCCCACCAATGCCTGCAGGAATAGTAGGCAGGCAGAGAAGATTATATTACGTGTTACCTTTCACAGCGCTCATGTGTGAATGGACAAATGGTGAATGGCCGTATGAGGGTAGGTTTGATGAGTGTAAGGTGCAGATGGCCGAACTGACCCCTATAAAGGAAATCCAGCCTGGGATTTCAGATACAGAGTGTGTGAGAGTGTGGAAAGAAATTGCTTCTCATCGTCAAGGAGAGTGTGGCATGAGTGTGGGGACAAATGAAAAGCACTGCAATGTAGTTGTGTGAGGAGCTGAGAGATAGTGTAGAAAGATGCACTACCTGTTTTGCTACATATCATATGGTTTGCTGGAAAACTGCATTGCAGACCAGAGCTGCAGAAATGAAAATTAAAGAGCACCACCCCAGCGATACTGTGGTGTGTGCTAAAGCAATGATGTATGGATGGGCAATAGCACGATTTCATTCTACCCCATACTGCCTAGTAACAGTTGTACAGGTAAGCCAGGTCCAGAGAAGAAACAGACAAAGACTTTGTCGTTCTTGCTAGAGCCACTCAAGCTGAGAGACAAACGAGCTGCACAAACTGGAGGCCTTGAACCTGCCAGCTCAGGTTTAAAGGAGCAGGGAGCGACACCCAAGAGGGAGGAGTCTGAACTGGCAGGGAAGGACATTTCTATTGATGCCCCTCAAGCAAAGGGAGGGATAGAAAGATCATCATAGGCGGATCATGTCCCTCAGAGAATCACCGCCCTTCACTATCCTCCTCACCTTAGGTCTCATGATAAGAAGGAGGATACCAAGGCACAAACCTCTGAAATCATGATAGGTGATATGCCTGTTTACATACCTAAGACCAGAGGTCTTCAACCTGTTCCTCAAAGGGCCATGTGGCTGCAGGTTTTTGTTCCAACCAATCAAGAGCACACAGTTTGACCAATCAATTGAGATCAGTTGATTAAATGAGTCGAGTCTGGTGTGCTGCTGCTAGCTCCTAATCCTGTTAGTCGCCCAGATGAATATCTGACGTGTGCACTGTTTACAGCTGTCTAGTGCCTGACGTATAGCAGTTGAGAACATTTACATATGGTACTGAATGGGTTCTGTGTAAGGAAACATTTACCTTCACTGAGTGTAGAGAACACAGCCAGTGACCTGCACACAGACTGTTAAACAGTGATGCAAAGCAAACCATTACATGTATAGAATAGAATCTTCTCACATGTATGGATGGGTCCAATAAAGAATGTCCTTATTTGGTTAACTAGTAAGTTTTGTATGAGATTTCCATCACGGCACACAGATGCACACACATACACACCTGCTAGAACACACACACAAGCGCATGCAGGCATTCATGGACCTTTTTGCATGCTCGAACATCCATCCTCTCACACACACCTCCACGCTGCCCACGCAGTCTTAAACTAATATCCCCACTTGAGCACAGTCATACATGATGAATAGATGGGTTAATCATGTTAATCATATTATTTTTAGCAAGGTAAATAATTAATGATTGTTAGACAAGCCTCACTGTTTTCCAGATCAAATAAAAAATGAAAAAAAAACAAAAAAAAAACAGGGAATTCTGCAGGGGTGTGTGTTTGTGCGTGCACACTTGCTTTCATGTTTGTTTCTGTGCTGAGTGAGCACGCGTGCACTTTGTGTGTCTGTGTGCATACCTCTGCATTTACACACAGTATACTGTATGTGCACTTTCCAATGTGTTTGTGTGTGTTTGTTTATGAATGTGGACTCCTATAATAGGAGGGTGTTATCCTTGTTAGAACAACTAAATGAAAGAGGTGAACAATAAGCTGAAAACAAACAGGCGATATGCTAATCGGCAGTAACACAGTGGCTGCAGCAAACCAGCTGCTGGCAAAACAAACATGTTATCTTGGTTAATCAAAATATCACAAGTAAGTGGACAATTTCATCTCATATAAAGGGAAAAGCCACATAATAAAAACTATTATGCATGCTATTCTTCTGGTTTATACCATTTTAATTTAGATGTGTGTGTAAACAAATGCTTCCCAGAGCTAAAATTTTTGCCTGATGTCACTGGGTGTCACATTTAAATTTGATTTTGTTCACTTTCAAATATAAACCACTGTCATTTCTGAAGATATGGATCCACATTTTAATTTAAAGCTGTTGGACAAAAAGCAGTTCATAATTAAAACACAACAACACGCATAAATAAAAAATCAAAGCATCGCAAACAGGCTAGTTTTGCTTATGGGCAGTAGGACGTAGGTGGTTAATTGTTTTTCTAAAAAAAATTGTTAACTTGTTGACAAGATTGTAATTAAAACACAATAAAAGCAACACAAGTTTAACTACACTTCACTGCCCTTTAACAGGTGATTTTGAGAGAGATCAAGTAGCAAGCACAGCGTTGCTCCTTATGCCACTGGGTTGATTTGCTCAGACTGAATAATGCGGCACAAATAGCTTCTTCAGGGGACGGCACAGCAATTACATAAGTAACCTAATAAAAGGGATGTCATTCTCCACACTAACCCCTTTTCTGTGTTTAGCCTTGCCACTTCTACCTTTTATACTTTTACCTAGCTTTTAAATCTGTCTTTGTTTTTGATGCTCTGTAAGGCTGAATGAGGTGACCATGCCAGGAGGCTGATCTCAGGCCGGATTTGTAATTCCCCAGCTAATTATAAAGGTTAGAACATTCAGTCTGTCAGCATGCAAGCTCTTTCCAGTGCTTCTTGCTGTGTTTATTCTTCAGCCCTAAAAAGAGAGAGTGAAATATTCAAGGTATACACTATTGTCCTCATGCATATGTTTCTCTTTTTGAATTGCAAATGGGCATTTAAGTATATTTGAGTGATGCTAATGTGTGCTTGTGTTTATCTTGCAGGGGTATTTGTCTCCTCTCTCTTAGCAATAACAATGTATCCGCACAGCCCATCACCTTTTAATACATTAAGGGTGTCGCTGGGGTGAAACATGCAAATGTGGAGCCTTAGACACAACAATGAATGGTCTGATGACAAGCAGAGAGTTAGCTGAGGCTGACAACTCTTTTTAGCAGAGGAATAAGCAACTCTCTCTCAAACCACACAGTATCCTAATTTAAATGAGTGATTTTCGAACTTTCCCTGACCTCAGATATAAATTAAATATATTTAGATTTGAGAATAAACAGACCAATAAATGTAAATGTTCAGTAGCTCTCAATAAATCTTGAAATATAGAACACATAAGACCTCATTCCATGGTTTTTAATAAAATTCTTCCTTCAGGGGATGAAAGGCTTCCCCCTCCAAACTTCCAAATAAGTCACGCAGACGTTACAGTCAAATTTATTCATGTGGGTGAAATTGTTAGTGTGTACAGTATATGAGAATATCATTAAAAAAAGGACAATAATATTAGGCCGCTGCTTTGGTTAGATCTTGTTTTGAATATTTTTGCTGTACAGCTGTACCCACATTAGTCCTCCATTAAATGATGTAATAACACTGCTGTTACAAATTACAAACAGTTATTTGCCATTTCCAAAGATAGTTTTTGCGCTACATGGCATAATCCTGTTTTGATTTGTTCAGTAACGTATTACTGATGTGGCTGGCCTGTGTGAGGCTCTTTGGATATGGAGCACTAAATGAAATCTTAGCTAACAGGACAAGGGGCATTCAGGGACACATCAACTTCTTATCCCAAACCAGTGTAGTTAAGAGAAGATCAAAGTAATGAATGTTCCCTTGGTGGCGAGAGCCCTTCCATATAAGCCTAAACTCTTCTGCCCTCTCAAGAAATGTGATTGCATCTGGAGAAATCTGTCATTAGGGTCGCTGAGGCAATGTTTAGGCTAAATGCAATATTAGTTTAAACCAAATGAAATGTACCGAGGATTTTAAATTGGATTAAGTGCTTCTGTGCAAGAGAAAATGGAAATCATTATCAAGTTTCACTTCATGTTGTGTTGTATTTGTTCATTTTTATTGTTGGCTCATTATAGGGCTTTTATATTATTGTAGACCATAAGACCATTCTTTTGTAACTTTTGATTAAATAACACATTTTCCCTCCCTTTTAACTGCACTCTGAAAGTGGGGTCTATTGTTACTTGTTTCCAACAAGTTTTCTTTACAATGGTCACTGAGCATTCAAGGTTTTTGTCAAAGGAAGTTTAACACTTGTTGCTCAGAGAAGTTGGAGAGCATTTCTCTGTCTCTGTCACACCTGAGTATCTCCAATTAGTTCAGGGATCTGAACCAGCAAATTCCTATTTGCAGGTTTGCTTCTCATACTATTAGAATACTGCCACCATTGCACACTGACATTTACTGAACACCACCTCTTAAACGTCTACAGTGGTGCTCTGACCTTGACAGACTTCCGACTGACTGCGTCTGTTTCCAACTCCCTCTCAATTAGGCTCTTTTGCATTTTGTTTCTCTTTTTCCTTTTACTTTTGAACAGTTTAACCATACAAAGTTAAAGAACAGCAGATAGACCAGGGACATAGGAGAGGCAGGTAGTAATAAGGAGCTCAATACACACATGGTGCCTATATCATGTGAAATCACGTGGGAAATGTCCTGAAACTCTATGTCCATATGTGAATTAAATCTGAATCTTTGTGAATGCTGTTTTAATTTTAGCTGGGCATTATTATCCCTTGAAAATGAATACTGAATATATCATGTGTGAAATGTCTGAAGCTGAACTTACAGTGAAATGTTTGTGGTGTTTTACATGTAATAGATTCACACATGCTTTTATTGTAAAGACAAAGATAACTTTACAGATTGGGAAACAAAAAACAAACAGACAGTGACAGAAAGTGACAGACCAGTCTGCATACAAGAGAAGGTGGCAAGACAAAAGCTAAACTAATATTTGTTTGTTTGTTTTCAATTATATAAATGGCTAATGGGTAGAGTAATTCAGAAAAAGGTTAGTTTTTCCATAATGAATAAACATATCCTATATGAATAAACATTTATTACCATACATTTAAAACAACATCTTTGAGTACAGTGCATTTCTTTCATCAACACACACATTTCTCTACTTGTATTTTGTAATATTTGCCACAATTTTGACATTTTTCTTCAAGAATATTACGTAGTGAGGCGTATTCATTTTTTATTGGATACAGAATATGGTATTTGGAAACATGTAGGTGGTCTTCAGTATGTCCCACTTTTTACTGCAGAAATGTAATATATTTCATGGTACATTGAAAATATTTTATATTGAACATATGGTTGATATGTTAGATCTCATAGCCGGGAAATCCATTGCATAATGATTGCTAAGCCAAATGCTGTCTGACCTCCCTGAGCCCTGCCGTCTAAGCAAAATGCTCGTGGCTCAGTGCTTAACCCTACTGCCACAGCTGCTAGCCTTTTAAATATGCAGCAAGAGGGTGTTGCTGTTAAGCTATCCTATAGCCATTAGCCGATGACAATAAGTGCTAAAGCCGCCAGTCTTTTAAATAACCTACACTGTTGAAGGCTTTTGTTACTTGAGCCTTAGGCTAGGTGTTAGCTGTTTAATATTCAGGCTGGTGGCATTAAGGGGTACGGCTGCTGGTGCTATTATTAATATGCAGCATAAGGCCGGTGATGCAGAGTGCTAAAGCTGCTAGCTGTGATGCCCAGGGAAATCCCTGCTGCTGACCTTTCACTGACAGGATGAAACCTGACACAGACACACACATGGTAATGAGTTCTGGGAGGGAGAAGTGAAAGGAAGGAGATGGGAGGGAGAAAAGGAAGACAGGAAAATAGTGATGGGAAACGCAAGAGAGAGACAGTGATAGGGGTTTGATGGACTTAGGGAAAGAAAGAAAGCAAGCAGCTAGAGACCGTGGTAGCTTTAGGGAGACACGAGAGAAAGTAGAGAGGGAATGAGAAGAGCTGATGTGAACTGCAGGGAATGCCTATGGCAGCACAGTCTATAGAATTAACAAAAGAAGACGTGAGCAGAGGAGACCAGAAGAGGGAAAGATAAAAAAAAAATGGAGACAAGAGAAAAAGAGATAATAGGTAGGATGGGCCAAGTGACAACAGGTGACCGGAGAAAGCAGAAGAGACAAGACATACAGCGATAAAAACACAAACAGAAAAGTGAAGTGATAGGAAGTGATGGTAAAGTGGAAAACAACAGGTGAGAGGAGAACAGCACTTTGAGTTGAGAGGAAGATCAGTGAAGATAGAGAAAAGGAGTAGGAGGGAGGGTGAGAGGAGGAGAGGATAAAAGACAGCAAGCAGAGCACACAGCGATTCCCTCACAGCAGTGTTGGTGAGGCTGTAATTTAACGCTCCGTCAGGTCGCAATCAGAGCCTGTATGTGCATGCATGTGCGCGTGTGCATGTGTGTGTGTATATGTGTTGGCGAGCAGGCCGGGAGGGACAGTTAGACACACACCAGAGTCGGAGGGAGGGAGGGACGGGGGAACACAAACAAATGAATAGATGAGCAGATGGAAGGGACTGGCAGGGCAGATCCCTAGGCTTTGTCAAGATTTTGTTTCTCCACTCCTCTGTTTAGAGACATGTCGCTTTGGGACGGGAGACTGAGTCAGATGAGAGAAGTTGAGAAGTAAAAGGTTGAGAGGGGAGGAAGCGGAGGGGTCTGAGAGGAGGAGAAGAGATGCGAGGCAAGAGAGAAAAACTGAAAATATTAGCAGCCATGGAGGCAAATGGGAGAGGAGTGGATGGAGCAGAATACAGTAGCAGAGCAGGAGAGGAAGTGTAAGGAGAGTGAAGGCTGGAGAGGAAATGAGAGGAAAGACTGATGGAGGGATCAAAGCAAAAATGGGAGAAGGAAGCAGAGAGGAGGAGATGGGGAAGGGGGATACTGGGAGAGAGGAGGGGAGTCAAGGAGAAAAGGGGATAAGGGGGAGGTGAGGATTGGAGAAAATAGAGGGTGAGATAGGACAGTAATGGAGAAGAGAAGAAAGGGAAAAGAGGGAAATGGAGAGGAGAGGGAGAGACGATGGGATTAGAGGAGGGTTGTGAAGAGAAGAGGGAAGGGAGAGCCATAAGGGAGGGGAGAGGGGACAAAAATGAGTTTCTTTTTCATCCGGAGTAGAATAATCCCCCAAAACTGTAGAGATAAAGGGAGTTCAAAGGACTAGTTAGAATGTGAAAAAGAAAAAAGAGGCATTTCCTTGCATCTGAGCTCAGAACACTGAGGAAAGCAAAGTGTCCATTTTTCACATCTACAGTAAATTTGAGATCTTTTGAGAGTTAGATATCTGTCAGCTTGCAGGTAGAAACAGAGGAACGCTTACCATGTTATTAGACACGCTGTTAATTAATGAATTACCAATTGATTTCCTAGATAATTTAAAGTATTACATGACTAAGACTTAGACTGAAATTCCTCAAAACAAAGTATGCTGAAGGCTGCTGATAGTGTTGAAGGCTCCAGGACAGCTACTAAATGCAGCGTGGAAGAGAAAGTCAGCATGGAAGGGAAATCCAAGATGGGCTTTGCATCATTAAAGTTTGAACATCTGTTGCAAAGACTGAACAGCTTCTAAATGAACCTCAGGGTTTGCTAGTCAGGTACTGTTTAAACTACTGAACTTTAAACCTAAAACTAGCTATAACTGGTTTTTGGTCTCTTGGGATTAGCAACAACATATTTACATATACATATAAACACATTTCATGTTGATTTTGTGAACAACAAACAGTTGCCAACTTATGCATCCAGCAGATGCAAAACAGCATTAGCATTTGTTTGGCATCTTGTTTTTAGCTCAGTTTTACTCCCCACCAACTCCTAAGGGACATTTTTAGTTTTTCAGCTGCTCAATGCTCCACTGTTTTCACCAGCTAGTCACTAACTTCATCTGTCTGCTGTCGCTTTGTCGTTACAAGTGACCCCTTTCACATACAAGGAGTCGTGTGAGCAATTGTTGGTATAGAAATATTGAATATATGGGCTTTAACTTTGTCTAGTTGTGAATTATAAAGTGTTCACATAGCTACAGGCACCATGTTTGAGGTGAAAGAGGTTGTAGAAATGGCAGTGTGTAAAGGGGAGGATTAAGGAGGATTTGGCTATTGCTAATGGAAAATTAAAATAGGATAGATCAATAAATCGATAGATAGATCGATAGATCGATAGATAGATAGATAGATAGATAGATAGATAGATAGATAGATAGATAGATAGATAGATAG
>JBBMJY010000026.1:13099299-13162639 GCA_037833715.1 Toxotes lorentzi | reverse complement strand
ATCTATCTATCTATCTATCTATCTATCTATCTATCTATCTATCTATCTATCTATCTATCTATCTATCTATCACATTTCAGTCTTTTCATCTATTATAGTTTTCTCTTCCAGGAGGACCACATGCTATATTACCATCAGGTTTGCTGACTTCCTCTTTCTCATTACCATTTACAGAGAAAATTGATTAATCTCCACCAACATGGTACAGCAGATCATCTTTCATATATATAGTATATACACTGTAATATTTCAAATATGTACAGTCTTGTAAATATCCTGTAAGCAAAGAAAAAAAAAGAACCCGAAGAGGCTGGTGTACATACACTGATCTGAACAGGTAAATATAACATGCTGCCACCACACGCACATACATACATACACACACACACACACACACTCAAATGCCCACAACAAAAACAAATGTATAACAGCCCCACAGCAAATTAATCATCATGGCATATAGCTGTGGCATACACACACTGCCCCGTCCCAGCCTCAAAAACAAAGTGACTAATCACATACCGGCTTTTCATACCGCTCATTTTTCATGCTAAAGAGAGGCTCAGCAGTTGTGATGTGAAGTCCAATTAAACAGCATGTTCACAGAATAGAGGAAGAATGCACTGAGATGTCCTCCAATAAAACAGTCAACAACAGCAATGATTTTATTCTTTGAGATTTTGCAGACAGCACTCCCATTGAGTTGTACCAGGAATTAATTTTTTTTTATTATTTGTTTTGGGCTGTTTTTTTTCTTCTTTTTTTTATTGATATTCTTAACAAAGTTACCATTTTTCATCATTATGAGGTAGATATTTTATTATTATTAAGCATGGAATAACACAACATATTCTTATGCACTGATACGGGGGATTCCTTTAAAAGTATAAATATTCAATAAACAATTCAGATAAAAATTAATAAATCTCATCTTCAGGGAGTTAAAAGAGCTCTGGTTGGTCCTTTTAACAGCAGTTGCAAAGCTGACTCCACCCCATTTAATAACATAATACTGAAGATTTTGGGGGATTTTAGAGGTGCTAATAAGGCAGCCTAGAGCCTCTTCCCAACATAGTCTAAATAACCCTACAAACAGGAGGATGGGAAGTTCTGTTTCAGGTACAGCAGCTCTAACCCAGCCAGCTCCACTAGAGCACATGAGTAATGAGAGCACCCACAGCTAGAAAGGAAAGGAAAGGAAAGGAAAGGAAAGGAAAGGAAAGGAAAGGAAAGGAAAGGAAAGGGAAGGGAAGGGAAGGATAGGACAGGGAAGGGAAGGGAAGGATAAGACAGGACAGGACAGGAAAGGAAAGGAACCAAGAGGGAGGGAGACAATATGGTTCACTTAACACTGGCTTTTCGGCAAATATTGTAAAAATATGACCTAGAACTATGAAAACTTTGAACAAACACACTAAAGTGGAACAGAGGCCAAACCTCTATCAGACTCTGGCCCATCCTCCTACCCTGCCCTCCAGGTTCTGCTGCAAGATACTGCTGACATGCTGCTGCTGTTTGGACTCTGGTGTTTTGATGAAGAACAGGAGCCCCCACCACTGTTCTCCGCTGAGGATGGGCGGGAGGGCGGGGGGGTTCTGTGTGGGCTCCTCAGACAGACAGGGCAGAGAGTGCAGACCCCCAGGAGGTTTGAAGAAAAATGTCTGACTCACTGCACAAGCACACACAAACAGAAAAAAAAACACACTTGAGGAAAAAGTAGAGTGGCAGGAGAAGATAACAATCACAGCAGGAGACAGTATTTGTGGTAGAAGGTGTTAATCAATAAAAGAATATTATTAGTGGAGTGTAAACTTGTGATCCCCAGTTAACTGTTTATCACTGGTTAACAGGAGTCTGTCAAAGGTGTTCTGCCAAGGCAAATTAGTCAAAACTGACATCTGCTTAGCAGGGATGTGTCTTTTTCAGCAGGAATTACTGTATGACCAAGCTACACCTTTAGGGAATACACAAATCAATAACGGATGCATGTTACTGTATGTATTACACGAAAACTGAAGAACAAGCTGACAAAGTGGAATAGCCTATGTAAACCCACTGTAATTAAATGAGCAGCAGAGTAGACTTTTGTCATGCCAAACTGATTACACATAAATCAGAACCAAACCATAACTGCATCATGTACAGTTATATGATAATACCATAGTAAACGTGCCAGTAGTGAAAACAGATCAGCTTTTGACAGCAATTTCCTAAACTACAGCCAGGAAAACAACAGCTCTGCATGCATCAAAATGTGATATGAGTATCTGGATGCAAAACCATATTACAGCTGTAGACCAACAATGAACTGAACAACCAAATTAGAAAATTGCCTTTACCAATCCAAGGTCACTGAACTTGATCTGCACAGTGGATAGAATCTTACAAATCTTGTAATGAAAAACTTGTAGTGTGACAAGAGCAAGTATGCACAATCAACAAAAGGCAACAGGATGAGTAACTTTTGTGTGTGTGTGTGTGTGTGTGTGTGTGTGTGTGTGTGTGTGTGTGTGTTGAATTTGATGCACATAAAGGGATGATAGGACGTAGAAAACTGATTTAAATGGACTGGCCCCTACAAGGATAATATCTGTACCTTAGAAATAGTGAGAGACTTTAAGTCCAAAATAAAAGGCTCACATTCAGATTTTCCAGATTTCACAGTACCATTGCTGGTTTGGCTCAGAGTCACCAGAAGCAGTAAAATGGCCTAAATCGCCTTTGTTGTCCTTCAATTATAGTTAGATTATAGTGGTAAATGTCCCTTTGAAGGTGCCTCAGCAAAGCAGTGTAATGTCTCTAATGTCACCATACTCCCAAGATTATATTTCACTAACTCCAGCAACAGAAGCTCAGCCGTGACTCTGCATCATCAGTTACAGCTGCACGTTGAAGTGAGAACTGATTAGGAGCAGGCTACAGTTAGAGCGCACAGCTATGGTTTTCTCATGGGAGAAAAATTTCATGGGACACTGGACTGAGCTTTTGACCAATCGGGCATTCTGTTTTGTGCATACAGTTAATTCGCCAGCATGACTCAAGCGGTAGATCAGCGTGTTGTGTATGCATAAACACCCATTTGTAATACACGTATATGGATTTGTTGATATTCTTGGAGGAGCCATGACATTTTTTGCATGTGTACCTGTGTAAGCAGATAAGTGTATATTGATATGTCTTCACCAGGTGATGTGAGACAGAGATGGAGAGAATATGCAGTTTGTCATCAGTAATACTGTTGTTACTGAATATATATTACAAGTATTATACATAGAACAGTGTTTTTTTGTTCTGTTTCATCAGTAGACAGTAGACATACACATAGATAATCGGATCAAATGATCAATATCAGGACAAATGTTCAGTATTGGGGAGTGTTCAAAATTAACAACCCAGGACTATGTGATGATTTAAAAGTGAAATCATTGCACCTTTATGCACCGCTGTTGGCAGCCTGGGTGCAATGTAGGCGGTCCAACACTCACTCTCAGTCTCCCACAGAGACTCGCTGGAGGGTGAAGAATGTAAAAATATTACTTATTAGCATCCACATTGGCAAGTGCTATAAATAAATGCAGTGGTATTCTTATCTAAACCCAGAATTGGGCCCACATTCATGTATAGAAAAGCCTACCTGCTTGTGTCCATTCACAGATGAATATATAAAGAAACATGCGCATGTGTATGCAAAACAAGCTTACTTAACAATATCTTTATTCTTCGAGTGACAGGGTCATGATTTACAGCTGTCTGCCTCCTTTTATAAAAGTCTTTAAGAATATGTTCCTAAACTACATGGAGGGCTTTCACGGCCTTGGTATGAAATTAACATGACAGAAGGAGAGATGACAGGAAATTAGAGGAAGGAAGAGCGTTAAGAAACAAGAGATGGTAATTCAAAGAGAAGTTGTTAGACTTGTTTATTCTCATTAGACATAGCTAATCAATCTTCCTCCACCTGATAGATGTTACCCTCATAAACATCTCAGGAACAATCTGAATGCTCAGCGGCACTATGTGAAAGCCATCCATCTTTCTTTAAGACCCATCTATCTCCATATTCACCAGCCTGCTGCACATCAGCTATAACTATGTACAGTAGTTAAAGCCAAAGAAAGTGAATGGGTAGAAGGGGCATTCCCATTAAAATCCTCTTGCTTGAAAGGTCCTTAGGCTAGTACACTGATAAAAAAAAGCTGGCAGAGGAAGGTTTTAATGCTTTCGTGAAAATCCATAAGCTTCATGAATGACATAGAGATAGTGCTTTATACAGCACCATTAGCGGCATGAGGCACACCAGGACCCTGTGTGTTTTCATGAACAGTGCACGAGGCTGCCACATTTCACTCCACTCGCAGTTCCCCTGAGAGTGGTCTCTGCTGCAACATATTCCCACTCCTGACCGCTGACTACTGACACAGCAACCATGTCTTACTGATTTGTTTGCACACACTTTCATGTCCCCATGGGGATGAACTTAGCCGTCATCGGGTCAGATGTTTTAATTTGTTCAATACTTTTGTTTATGACCCAATACCCACTAAACTAATTACATTCCCATCCGCCTCAACTGTACTTTGTGTTCAGTGCTAATTAGCAAAGTTTTGCATGCTAACACATTGTTGATGTTTCATCTCTTGTCAAACCCTTTAATTTCTTATGTACACTGCCAGTCAAGAGCACACTGAATGGTGTAGTAGAGAATGTACAATCTGATCTGTGGAAAAAAAGAAAAGAAAAGAAAAATGTACGTACTGGTGCCAGAACTTACATCGGCACTGTAAACACACAAAAATGACTGGAACCTTAAATAAATCGTAATCAGGGGCCTTGTTATATTAACATATATTAAAACACTCAGTGTTTTACAGATTATGAGAAAAGGAACTTGCCAACTTGCTGAAAGGTATAACGACACATCACAACTGTCATCTCCAGCTCTCAGCCCCTCCCGGGTACCTTCACTCAAGTGATACTTTTCACAGAACTTGCTCGGATAAGGAACCTATTTAAAATGAACAGCCTCAATTACTAATTACTAATGATGGATTATGATTTCTCATGTAAGGTTAGCTACCAGTGGGATGTAGGATAGAGTTTCAAATGGACTCCTGTGTTTTGGGCTGTGTAGAAATGTGGCTTTGAATCCAAGAATGACTCTGCACTGAGCAGTCTATGGTGGCAACAAGTACCAGTAGGTCCCAGCTGTTTCTATACCCTTAATAGAAAATTCAGTAGAGTTGAGTCCCAGGCCTCTTAATGTAAAAGAAAAATAGAACATTGGGAAAGTCAGATATTCACACTCTGTGGAGTGTAGTAAATGGAAATGAGCAAGTGAGCAAGACTGTTGCTGTCAGAGTAAAGTGGCCTGTGGATGGGGCTGTCATGCTTGGCAATATTTTGCTTCTTTCAAAAAAAATAAATGCTTTGTCAAGGGACAAAGCAGCATTGCAGTTTTTTGGCATTTTTTGGCACTAATGGTAACAGAACCTCAACCTTAGATCAATTCATTTTATTTCTCATCTGCTTTAAAAGTATAAAAGTAAAAGCTAAATCTGCAATGGAGTAAGATGAGCCAAACCACAGCTAGGTGCAGTAAAGACCTAGAAGCCAAGACAACTATGCTCAGTGATGCAGGCAGAGATAATTATGTAAGTAACACGGGTGCTGTTAGTTCTAAGAGGGTGGATTAGAGTGGAGGCGGCCCTGCAGATGACATTGTACTGTCATTATCCAGACACTGGTCACATCCCCTCTTACGGAAAGTGGTGACACATCTGTTTTTTGTACCTAAAAACAGGGCCTTTTTGAAGAGGCGCTGTAGAATTGTGGAACATAGAACAAAACCTACTGTGGTGAAAATGTCAGTCCTTAATTAATTCATACTTGTACCAATCACATTTTAATTACTGGTATTTAAACAACCATTACTGATTAATTAAGGAGCACAACATTTTCCTACAGGGGGTGCACCATGATAACCTGTCCAATCTAATGTAATTCAATCTAATACAACAGCTCTGAAACAAATACTTTGTGGAGCTTATTATGTAAAATTGTTGTTGACACCACCAGAGTGATATTTGCACATCTCTATGGTGATTTCTCAGGCTGGATTACATTACACCGCATGACATGAGGTGTGTATGGTGCTTTCTCTCTTAGCTGTCTTCTCGTGGTTGGTCTGCAGCAGGAACAGTGGAGGAGCTTTATCAGCTCCTTAGAGGAAAAAGATGATAGCTTTTGTCTTTGTTTCCCTCTTCGTCTTTAAAGTGATGACTCAAATCAGCTGGAATTCGTCCAAAAGCAGGGAAACTTATAAGCGGGGGTAGCGGGACAATTGGACATAAGCCAGTCGCCATCACACTCGGCCTCACTGTCATCACATCACAGCGCTATCCCTGGAGAATACTGGATGCACTTCCATCACTGCTCCTGCCAGTCTCGCCATCATTGACGAAGTCTGGCAGTCAGTGCGCTCCAGTGGGTCTGCAGTCCCAGTGGTGCTGTGCTCATGGCTGACGACAAACTGATGTGGATCGATGACTGTGACCAATACACAATATGTCACGTATGCTGCACAGACTGTAGTGTTGTCTCAGAGCTGAAGAGATTTAGTTGAGGGGCAAAGATGTTTGCTCTTTCTTTTGCCAAACTAGTGGCAAGACAAAACACATAAGCCAATATTTTTCAGTTGCTTAAGTACTTCTAAAACACAAAGGAGCTCCATATCAACCCAAAATATACTAAGAGTCTGTTTAATCTAACATCAAATTTCACAATGTCATAAAAACCCATAGTTGTGTTTAAAGTGTTCCCTCATTTATTTCTCTTGTTTGCTACAGAATGGTGGTTTAATAGAAATATCTTGGTAATCTGTGATTAATCAGTGTGAGAACTCTGTTTTCATTAAACCAAGATGAAAAGATTTACCACATAGTCATGAAGTGGTGATGAGGCCAGGCCAAAATTCTCATCTGGAGCTCTGTTCCCCAGTAGGAGAGGCTCTTCAGCTCCGATCAACATGCTAATAAACCAATCAGGTTCTCATTTGGGGCTAATCAGCCAATCAAACTATTTGTTCCTGTCCCCTGTTTCATGCTGGGATCATGCTTGGCAGAAAGATGACTGATGGGCCTGAGAGGTTTTGTTTGTTTCTGTGTCTATGTGTGTTCAGAGAATTGCTGTTTAGAGGTAACTAACAATTCAAGATGTGTGTGAAGTAGGAGATGAGAGAAAGGGATGGTATAGTAAGAGTGGATAGATCATGAAAATCGCTACTGGTAACCACACACTGCCATCTATCTCAGGCTAACAAATCAAAGGTAATTATAATAGCAAGGCGTTCAAGTTTCAGGTTTTGAGACAAATTCATTGAATGTTACATTTTCTTTTAACAGATTAGCCATGACTAGGGCCATAGCCAACGTTGAGGAATGAGGTCTTGTCGTACGTATTCTTTCTCAGAATATGTGTGTGCTTTTATGAGCCGAGGAGCTGCTTACTTTTACAATTACATAGTAAACACTGATTCTGAAGGAGGAGAGACGTTGAGGTGGTAGGGACTAACACTGGCTTGAGTGAATCCACAGAGTGGTAGTGAGCGATGAATGAATGAGCCACTGATGCTTCAGTGCTGTGAACTAGCTGCCCGAATGATGTTCCAATGACTGCATACTTTCCATTTTACATACTATGATATTACAATATTACAACCAGCCCAATCTTCCTCAGTTTTTTTTTAACTTGTGCATGAATTCAGAAACTTTTGAATGGGGCCAATCAGTAAATAGCTATCATCAATTTAATAACTGTTATTTGTGACTCCAAATAGAAACAGCCACAGATAGATGATGAGACAACAGGCCCGTGGACACAGCTATGAGGCCACATTATTTTTAGTCATTCCACATCTCTTTTTAGTAGTTTCGTGTCTCTTTGTGGTCATGTTCTGCCTTTGTGGTCATTTTGCATATCTTTGTTGTTGTTTTGCTACTCTTTGTGGCCAGTTTCTGACCAGTGTCTCTTTGTGGTAATGTCTTTGCAGATATTGTTTTTCTTGTATTTGTTTAATTGACTTTCTAACTAGAAATGTCAACACTCAGACAGAGGCTCTGGTTTAGCCCCTGGGCTTGTAAACAGTAGGCCAATTTAGTTATCCACTAGAGGTGGCAATCAGCTTGTGTGCATCTCTTTTAGACTAATTCTTCAGGCTAATTTCCTTAACAGAGTCCATTGTAATTAGTTTTCCCATCAGAGACCCTCACCACAGGACTGGGAAAAAGTCTGTTAAAGCTCATGATGCTCCCTCAGCAGCCACCAATCACCCCCTGTTAGAGGCTCAAAGTGCTTCGCCTGAAACTGTCCCAAAAATCTTGTTGTGTGTAAGCTCAGGCACCGATTCATATCCTGTAATCTTGGCACTGCCTCGTCCTCTAGCTGTCCCAAGGTGATGACGCTGGACCCAGCAGTGGCATCCAGCTGCAGCCCCTTAGACAGTGATTTTCCCTGGCAGCCTATGGAGATGTGCTAGGTGGAAACAGTCTGAGTGTACATCAAATTCTAGATCCCAGCATTGTGAATGTCAATGAACAATGTATTGAGTCTGATTTAGTCCTATGGAGTCATGGTGAACATGTATGGCTTCATGAAGCGAGAAATTACCCCCGTCTAACTACATTTAGCCTCCCAATAACCCTCTTCCAACTTCAATGTCCCTTTATAGAGCTCCTGAATATATGTGAGGGAATAAGGGCTGAAGCTGGAAGTCTTATAAGTCTCCCATAAATGCTGGTATTAAACCCAGTCGAAACTCTTTCTTTCCTGTAATGAAACAAAACAACCGTGAAAGTCAACCAATCTAAACACCCAGCAAATTACAGAAGAGGGATGTAATCACCTAGCAGGTCTCTTAGGCTGCCTACTTTGGAATTGTAATTGGTGCACAATAAGGCAACAGAAACCAAGTTCTTAATAAAGGAGAAGGAAATAGAGCATTGCAATGTTTTTATTAAATCATTAATCAAACACACATCAGTGGTGTCTATCAGGCAGTGAAATATTTAGCAACCTTATCTGTTGAACTGCAGGTCAAAGAAGAGCACCTCATGAAATTCTAGGCTTGTTGTAATGAAGGACCACGTCGCACACACCATGAAAATCTCCTCCTTTAGGCGTCATTATTTTCATACAGCTGCTAAAAGAGACTAAATGTGTAGTATTTATCTTCTTGAACATTAAACTACTTGTTTGTGGCAAGACATCTTTCACCCTTTGAGATGAAAAAAACCCCATGGCTGGACTGATAAGTTGAAACACTGGGTTGAGTGAGTGTTTTGTTTGCACGCAGCTGAGCTGAATGTCTCTTGTCATCCATCTCTGTGCCACCATTTCCGGCCCACTGACAGAAAACATCCTGATGGCAAGGATGCATTTTTGTGTGTTATTCTGCTCCATTACGTAAAAACCCTTTGATCTGTAGGATGCGCTGAGTGACTGGACAGATAAGTAAAACACTGCATAGAGCAAACATCTCAAAACAAAATGGAACAAAGCGGAAAGGAACAGTACAGAGAAGGAAAGAGGAGAGCTATGGGTATAGATATAGAATAACATAGATAGTTCATATGTAAGAATGCTACCGATGTGTTCACAGCCACCAACTTCATCAGAATACAATTGATGCCTTGTTGCTGTGGGCACCAATCAATTGATAAAGGCTTGGTAATTACTTTAAAAGGTATGTTAGGCATGTTCCAAAGCTAATGGTTTCAGGTGTTTTTCAAATTCATGTAGATCCCTTTGGTTTGATTGCATATCCCTCTGTTTGTTATCAAATGTAATATATTCCATTACTTTTGAGTTACCCTTAAACTGTTTTTATTGGGTTTATTGAAGTAAGATGGTGGCGTGTATGGACACAGCAGCTTCTCTTGGTCCCAATAGTACATTGTTTGCATGTGAATATTTGTCTACGTCTTCATATTTGTCTTTACTAAGATACAAGTACAGCCGTCAGGCGAGGTGAGAGGAAGCTGAAGCTCTGAAGTATCCAGGCTACATTAGTGGCTTGTGGAGTGCCACCTTCTGCACTCTAGGACTGCTTTGACATCACTGACCCCCTTGGAGCATGGGACCCACCAAGCATGCACACTCAGTCCCCTGCTCTTCACCCTGCTGACCCAGGGTTACACTTCCAATCACTCCATCACATTTGCTGATGTCTCAGCTGTGGTGGGTATCATCGGCAACAATGATGACTCAAACTGCAGGTGAACCAACTGGCCACATGGTGCAAAAACAACAATCTTTCCCAAAATGTAGGAGATATTGTTGATTGTTACTGAGAGCCCACACCGAACACCTCCAGATGACAATCAACAGTATTGATGAGGAGTCGGTGAGTAGCACCAAATTTCTGGGTCTGTACATTACTGAGTACCTTCCCTGGACTAACAACACTGCATCACTGGCCAGTAAAGCGCAGCAGCATCTTTACTTCCTTTGGAAGCTAAAGAGAGCGCCTATCATGCACTCCTTCTATTCAGGCACCATTGAGAGCATCCTGCCTGTGTCTGTGTGGTTTGGGAGCTGCACTGCCTCTAACAAACCCTACAGCGCATAGTGAACATGGCTGGAAAGATCACTGGTGCTTCACTCCTGTCCCTCCTGGACATTTACAACACCTGCCTCGTCCCCAAAGCAACCAGTACTGCGAGTGACTCCATCCCTTATATAGCCTCCTTAATCTCCTGTCACTTGGGAGAAGGATGGTGAACTCTCTCCCCTCTGCCTCCTAGAAGTCTGGACTGTAACGCACGTATTCCATCCCCTACATGTTCAACAGTGCCAGCCATAGGAATTTGTTTATACAAAGTTTATTTTGTAGAGTAATGCTAAGTTAGATGTACAGTTTTTCTTTTTGAGAAAATCAACATACAATAATGACATAAGAACTAAGCTTTCAGTTATACATATGATCTTCTTCAGCACACCTGGTCTACCAGAACTTTAAACCACAACTTTAATACCAGCATGGGCAATAAGACCTTAGAGTCAAATGGAAATTTGATCTACCCAAGTCCATAACAACTGGAAAACTTTGTCTGCTGACCAAGATGAACTTTGATCCTCATTTTTTTTATCTTGATTAGCAGAAAACCCTAAATAAGCTGGAGCTTAAGTGTGACTCTGTTTTGTAATGGTGATGTCTGGACAATGAATGACTCTCACTAAGCCAGATTTGGAAGTTATTTGCAAGGATAGTGAAGGGATTAGTATCGGTGTTAACCTTGACAATACCATGACAAAGTAAGGTACCTTCATCCCATTGCATTCCTCTGTACCCGCCAGAATTAATAAAAAAAAAAAATCGTAATAACGTGCCTGGTTGAAACTAATGTGCAAGAACCTTTAAGGCGTGTGCAGCTCAAATCCCAACCACCCAGATATAACTCGGACTGATCTGTGCTGCACTAATTATATCAAATGTGTGATATTTATGATACAACACCTGTATGGCCCTAAAGAAGTGATGTCTATGTGGATCATAGATTGAAAACAGATACTGCTTATAGCCACTGGGTACTGAATTTAGAGTGAGGTGTTTAAGGCTACCAGCCTCAGCTGTTGTTTTGATTATTGTCACGTTGGATAGCACCAGTTCCTGTGAGACCATGTTATGGCTGTGGCTGTATCCCCTGCAGATTCCCAGTGTTTCCTCCTGTTTTTCCCTTTCCTGTGTTCCCTGTTTGTCTCTGTGTCTGTGTGTTGGCGTGGGCACGGCGTCCAGTCTTGGCTTCTGGCTCACTGACCATCTGCACACCTGCCTTCCATCAACTCTTCACCAGCTCTCCATCCACTCCTCCACAGATCGTTGTTCCATCGTTGTTCCAAACATAGCTGTAGTAATCGCTCAGGGCCAACTTTGTTGTTCCTTGTGACCTCTTCTCCTCATTTATTAACTTGTTTCTCTCGTGCACAGGACCATCACCTCAATATTCATGTAACTGTTGTTAATGATGGCCTTAGCACTGCGTTTATCTCATTATTTGACTCAATTGGTTTCTCTCAGTGTAAATAAACCCACTCACTATTTTAACCACACTCTTGACCTTGTTCTGGCATTTGGCATGAAAATTGAACATTTAATAGTATTTGCACTGAATCCTCTTTTATCAGACCACTATTTAATTACTTTTTGAATTCCATCCATCTATCTAATAGTTCTGTAGCTAAATTTAAGAAAGTGATTCCATCAGTACTTAATTCAATACCATGTCCCAGTAGAACAGACGACTCCTGTGCTAACTTAAGTCCCTAGCTCCCAAATTGTTCCTCTTGTTGATAGTGCTGCAGGCTCATTGCAAATGACACTCTGCCCTATTGTCCCTCTAAAAGTTAAGATTAAAACAGAAGAGGTTAGTTCCATGTATTAAC
The DNA here is from genome assembly GCA_037833715.1 of Toxotes lorentzi. Lineage (NCBI taxonomy): Eukaryota > Metazoa > Chordata > Actinopteri > Toxotidae > Toxotes > Toxotes lorentzi. The sequence continues at coordinate 13,150,201 of JBBMJY010000026.1, read as the reverse complement.
TCCCAAACCCACATGTTAAAGCAAACAATGCAAAAACCTGAAAGGAAATGGCGATCCACCAAACTGGAAGAATCTCGCTTAGATTGGTCTCAGTATATATAGGAGGACCTACTGTAATGCCAGAGCAGTCATAATTAACATAGGAAAATAAAAACATCCCTAGGTTTCTTTTCAGCACTGTAGCCAGTCATAGCTCTGTTGATCCATGCATCTCTCTAGCCCTCTGCAGTAACAGAAAAAATTCAACCTATTAGGGACAAAATTCAACACCTCCTGCCCTTAACCGATAATCTTCAAACACAGCTGTAAAGCCATATATGCTGTTTTTCTCCCAGTATTCTTCACTGACTAAGTTCAGCGATTTCTTCATCTAAACCATCATCCTTTCTCTTAGATCCAATGCCAACTCAGCTGCTTAAGGAAGTTAGATCTTAGTTCTGCATTTAATACCATCAACCATCACATCCTTTTAGGATGATAACAGAACCATCACATCCTTTTAGGATGTGATGGTTGATGGCTTCCTCACATCACATCCTTTTAGGGTGTGATCCTTCTAGGATGTGATGTGATTCCTCATCACTGTTGCCATGTGCTTGCTTGTGGGGGAATGTTGGAGTATGGTCTAGACCTTCAGTATATGAAAAGTGCACTGAGACAACTTGCTTCCACCAGACCCCCACCCCCTGTCATCAGTCCTAAGGACCCTTTTGAGTTCTTAACAGACCACAGGTCCTGCGACGGTGAACCTATATATTCTCTTTAAGCTGAATGTACACACTAAGACTTTGGCCCTTAGCATTTTCAGTCTCTCACTTTATTTACATCAAATAAGTTTCTGAGATGTTTCATGTTTATTTGCACTAATGCTATTAGAAGTAAGTCTTCCAGTTGACATTGGTTATTAAAGACATCACGGGCAAACTGTCTGAAAAGCCGTAGATTATTCATCCTCATTGATAAGCTCAGGCTACAATGTCAGTTGTACCAACCTCCACAGAGATGACAGGCTCATGTTCTATCACACTAACCCTGTTTCACATAAATTTTCAATCGGTTCGCTGTAGATCACACAGAGTACACAAGTGAATATGCACAAGACTTGATCATTCCTTAGGGAATTCGCAGAGACGTAATCAAGTTTTCTTCTGTCATGATCCCACCCCCTTCGATTGAGAAAGATTTAAGATTTAATCACAGAAACAGATTCTTTCATTATTCCTTACAACTGATTATTTAAGATTTAATGTATTAGGTGTGAGTGGCCTGACAGTTATGGAGCATCCTTAGGGTTAGCTGAAAAAAACAAAACAAAAAAAAAAAAAAAATAACATGTAAATCTGTACTCTTGATTTTCAGATCTGTGTGCATGGTTCATAAACTGTGCTCTCAACTTCATAAACCGTGTCCACGGATTTACGTTTATAAACCACAATCACGGATTTTCAATCCGTGTGCAGGGATTTTGTACCAACTTCTTTCTTCAGAGAGCAATGAATGGTAAATACAGAGAGCAAGGAATGGTAAATTTATTACACAATGAAATCTGTGAAACATCCAACGCAAAACACAGTATACTGTAGGATTAAATCTGCCCTTAAATCTAGATACATTGGGCTTACTTGGCAAACGCAATCACCATTGAAATGCTCCACTCCTTGCTCCTGTCTGTGCAAATCTCACGGTTTTGCAATCTGTGCACACAGATTTTTGCACTCGGGTTCGTAATCCGTGCGCACGGTTTTACGATTCAAAGAGCACGGTTCATAAACTGTGCGCACAGGCTTGTGAACTGAGAGTACAGATTTACACAGGGCTCTTTTTTCTTCCTTAACTGACCCTTGGGGGGTGTCAGTCAACATAAGTGCTGCTGGAAGTTTTTTTTAGTATTTTCTCCTCTTTGTGATTTCAGTCCTTAGTAAAGTAAGTAAAAATGGATTTATGACCTTTTTAGATGAAAACATCCATTCAATTCAGTGTGCTTATCTGTGCGTAGTGAAATGGAATATGAAACAATGGTTTCATCTGCTCTAAATGAGATCACCTTACCTAATTTCAGGTGAAGGCGAATAAGCTTTTAAATGGGTAATAGGTGGAAAATAATCATCACAGCAAGTTGGCCGAGATGGATTAAACGTGTCACTTATTTTGTTTTCCATTTGGTTTGTTTTGGCTTCACATCACTTTGACATTATACTGTGCCCCCACCACAAACACACACACACACACACACACACACACACACAAACAAGTTTATAAAAACAAGTTTGCAATATTTGCATCACTCTGCAGGTAAACTTTTTCAGTTAGACGAGTTAGCGTTGTCAGCCGCTCAAAGTTTCTTCTCTTCAGTCTCTTCTGTCTGTCAGGACCTAATGTCCTATTTCTGTAACTCACGGCACACAGTACAAAGCACAGTCTCTGACACAGGTCAAGGGAGTAAAAACTGTCTTTAACCACTTTTCTGATAAACTGGAATAAAATAATTGTGAAAATATCTTTGAAATCATGTTGGTGTGATTGGAAAAAATTGAAAAAAAATCTTATTCTCAAATTTCATCAGCATTTCTCATTTAGTTGCTGAATCTTTGTAAAGTTTGCCAGCTATGCACCAGCTGGGTGTAAAACATTTCAAATTATGAACTGAAAAAAAAAATGTTTTAAGCACTTTTCTATTCATCCTGAAACCTGACATGTAACTAGAGTCCAGTGCTTACTCACTGCAACGCAAGACCAGCATTATGAATTTACTGCCAGCTAAGAATTTTACCTCCATGTGTAGAACCGCTGGAAGTAAAATGGTTTCCTGGATCATTTCTAATTAACAGACCATGTTATTTTTTCTCTTTTCTTGCTATCTAACATTTTGAATTATTAAATGCATTCACCCATTTTTGGAAAGTCTTCTTAGCTATTTGATCCAATTGAATCAGATTCAGTTTCAGCATGTTTTTTTAAACTTCTGGACAGATTTGTTGCACTATTCTGCCTGAAAGTTACACCTCAACTGAATATTATTTTTCATCCCAAGATCATAGTATATATGTCAACAAAATCATCTTAACCTGGTTTCAAAAACAGCATAACTAAAGAGTTTATATTTCATGGTTTTGGATTTTTATGGATACCGGCCACTATGTGATGATGAGCTTGTGGTTTGAGATGCATGTATGTGCTTTTGAGCCTACTAAAAACCTGTGATCTGTATCGTGTGGTAATAGGTAACAGGTCTTTGTATTGCATTCTTGTTATCTCCATTCAACCAGTATTGCGATCGGATCTCAACTAGCTAGGTAGAGCTTGTGAACTTGTCAATAAACGCGCCCCTGGCCATGGGAAGCAATGCCATGAACACATACCATTCTCTTTTAAATCATTTTTTTGCGAGGGAAGACTTACAGCTAATGCTACTACTTGTAACTTTTCCTACTAGCTTGCTTAAGAGGTGGAGAATGTGGTCACACCACGCTGTATGGACTGCATTTACACCTGGCTGAGATGCGATTAAAATGCAAACCTGACCACCTCCAAAGGAGGAATCACTGATCCAATTCTGATCCCAGTGCATTCTGCATGCATTTACACCTTGGATTAACGTGTGTTTTTCCTTATCCAGACAGATTTCATTAAATGAGGCCTAAGAGATGTGAGAGTGTGCTCTTCTACACCTGCTGTGTTGATTTTTCTTTCCGGCACCTGCACAGGCATGCGTTTGGGATGTATTGTCCAACTTTTTCAAATTATAAATTATAAGTTACTCTGTAGTTTTTTTTGTGGTTTTTTTTGGCTGTTATAGTAAGTAAGTTGAATGGCAATGGTAGATGATTTCAAACCTCAAGCAAAGACACGAGACAAGAAAACAAGTGAAAATTCATAAGGGTTTTGTGCAGACCATCCACTCTGTACTGTATATGCATCTCTGCATGTGTGTGTGAGAAAGAGAGAGAGAGAGAGAGAGAGAGAGATGGCATTGTCCAGCCCACAGAGTCGATTAAAGAGATTATGAAGATGTGTGTAGCCTCGCTGACAGTCTCTCAGTGCTGGAGTTCAGAATATTATGGCTGCCATTATCAGATCACCAAGCCAACGGGACACGTCACACATTAGCCCACACAAACAGTACATAGTAAATAGCATTTGATACCATGTCTCACAACACACCACTGCCCATTAGGAGGAATGTGGGCAACAGCTAATGGACTGCCACTGATTATAAAAGAGCTAAGCCAAATGTCGAGAAAATATTACACGTACAGAATCTGCCGCACACTAACAAAACATCACACATTAGAAAGTATAGGCCAAATACAAATGTCAGATTACTCATGAAGAATAGTGCCAAGAACTAACAAAACATCACACAGAATGAACAGGACTGATGTGAGCAGAGCAAAAGAGATTAGAAAAGGACAGATATTAACTGAGCATTATACGTACAAAAGAGCCTGATACGCTAATGCAACATCACAGAATTTAATATATCTAATGGGAGTACATGGGACAACATATTAGACATAATAGGTCTGATACTAACAAACCACAAATGTCTGAGGGGGAATTCAAATGAAAAAGTCGAACTATGGCTAATACAGCACATGTAAAAACACATGAAAAGTCTAGGATGTAAGAAACGCCTTATCTAACATTAATAGTGTCTATCACACAAGAGGAATACTTTATATATATAAACTTTACTAGAACAGCCTAACATGGAAATAGCATAACAAAGCCTCAGGGAAACAAACAAGTCAGAACACATTATAAAGCCCAGACATAATGCCTTTTTTGGGTGGGCAAGGGCCAAAACAAGGAGCTGAACTTTCTTCATGCTCGTCTTCATCGCACATTAGAACACGGCATTGCTCATGAACAACAGAACAGCCTAATGCTAAGTGGGTGTCACATAATATGCTAAGCTAAAGCTGAAATAAAATGCATCTTCCTAATCAAGACAGTTCGCCCACCCTGGCAGCTATAGCTGCAGCATGTTGGCTCGTTTCTCAGAGAACAGAACATTGGACAGTGAAAGAAGCCAAGTCAAAACACAAGACCCTAATGTCAGGATATCAGAACAACGAGACAGCATCCTTGTCAAGTGTGTTTGAGTAACAAGACCGAGCAGAGCCTCTTAATGAGAATGTGCCACAGTCAAAAACCTCACTAACGTGATCCCATATACAACGCTGAACATTATTAAGACAAAGTGGATGAAAAGTGACATGAAAGAGGTAAATGGCTTGTATGAAAGGAGCCCTACAAGAGATGGAGTTACATAAAATCTAAATGGATGTACTCCATGAGCTCTGCCACACTGAAGAGACTTATCTTTGTCCCTATTCTGGGGGAAGGGAGAATCGTGAACAGGTTGTGGAGAGAAGGGAGAGAATGATGGATGGAGAAGGAGATGAGCACATGGAAAGACAAAAAGAGGAGAGAGTTGATTAGGGAAGGGAAAACACAGGGTGGGGTTGGAGTGGTTTAATTGGTTTCCAAGTTATTGTTTGTGTGCTTAACATTTTAATCCAGGATGTAATTATTTGATTACACCTACTAGAAATGTTATCAGATTACTGTCGGTGACTATTGTTCTCCACACAATGGTAAATTGTAAAAAGTTAGAATGGACTTGACTTTCGGTTTTAATCAGTTTCTGTAAGAGTAGGGGAAGAGTCGAACAGGAGAAAGAGGAGGCAAACAGAAACAGAGATGGGGCGTTTTGCATGTAGACTATGTAAATTCACATGATTTCATGGTGCATGCCTTTGTTCCATTTCCAGCACTAACCGCCCCTCTCTTCCCCTGAAGTCAAGCCGTTTATAATTTGTGCTTAACATGATTCATATTCTATCTAAATGAATTAATCTTGTACACATTGTTAAACAAGTTGTACCCAGTAGGATTTCAGCCCTGACAACAGAACTGAAGGCGTGTTCTGTTCTGAACAAATACAGCAATGTAGCCCGAGATAGAATCTGTTAAAATATTCCTCGACATATTAGCATATTTTAATAACTTCAGTTAAATCATTAATTCCCATGAAAAATATAATTTGCGCACACTGATAATTCCTCTACAATTTGAGACAATGTATAATTCTGTGAATTATTGATATGTTGCAGCGGAGTTGTTCTTCTGTTGGTTTTTCAATGCTTCAATCGGACAGGATCTTATTTCGCTTTTAATGAACATGTACATACTCTTTCGTAAAAATGTGGCTTGGTTCCAAAAAGTCACGCCACTCATAACACACCTGCAGGGCAGTCAACCTAGTTCAATTCTTGTGCATCGTACTTCATTCTGGTTCTGTTGCTTTAGTGTTTGAAGACACTGATACTGTTGTATTAAGAAAAATATATATATGTCGAGCAACATTTTAATGAAATTATGAGTAAATTATAAATTATGAGTGGTGATTGTGGGGTTTTACACGCCTGCCTTCACTATATTTTGTAGACTACCATGCCACACACAGAGTGTCAAGGTCCCTGTAAAATTCATTTCACATGTAATCAAACAGCTATTCTCCTCCTTTGAAATACACTAGTTGAAAGCTGGTTGTTATGGCTGTTTTTTTTTTTTTTTGTCGTAATTTTTGCATTTCTCTGAACTCTCGCTGCTGAGTTTTAAATCATTCTTCACCTTTCTTCTTTGAATGTTCCTAGCCAAACTCTAAACTGTGGCAATACATTAGGCCCATTTTTAGTGAGTGTTTTAAAAGTATCATCTTTATATACTTCAATGCATCATTTTAACTGCTAATTAGAAACTGCTAGTATTACCCTACCCTGCTCTGTATGTGCTTTCATCATTAGTGAGCTTAATGACTTTAAATTCTGTGCATCTTCTAAATTGCCTTTTATTTTAAAGCCTCTTGAGAAAAGTGTCCAACCAGCTTCTTGTGGCTGTGAAAAATAAAATGTGTTTAGAAAAAAGTTTCAGACTGAGGCTGCCCACAAGCCACTGACAACCTTTCAGTGCTGATGGAAATGTGTGCTCAGTTGTTGTTGTACTGCAGCCTTAGACACAATTTACCGTAATTTCCAGACTATAAGCTGCTACTTTTTTCACACGCTGGTTGTTTCCATAAAAGTAAAAAAAAAAATCTTTCAGTGTACCATCTTTCTGTGTAAATATCTCATGTTATAACGGCTTACAGACAAGTGCGGCCTATATATGTACAATTTTTTTTTCTTTTTAAATTTAGTGGGTGCGGCTTATATTCAGGTGCACTCAATAGTCCGGAAATTACGGTAGTCCTTTAGAAATAAAGAGGCACTGAGTACTGGATTAAGTGCTTTCCCCTCCTCTCAGTCAAATGGTTCATTGTCTCCATTAGCAACTTCTCTGTCATCTCATGGCAAGTATGGTGTCCCTCAAGAACAGCCTTTGGGCTAGTTTTAGTCTTCTTACTACCTTTTATGCTGATGTGTCTGACTTCAGTGTGCTGGGATCTCTCAGAGACTAGCTGGTTTGATATAAAAGAGGGGAAAATATGTCATCTACTGGTTTTGTTTCACAGCACATCAAGTTTGTATGCTTTTATGTCTTGAACATTGCAACAGCCTTTTTGCTTGTCTGAATCAAATCTCAGCAGCTGAACACTGCACATCGTGGCTTGCAACCAGAACTAGGAAGCTTTGAACTCCCAGTGTTTTTACATAATTTTTTACATGGTCTTGATCTCCTTGAAGGCTCTCATTGACCTGGATCTTTGCTATATTTTACTTGCTTGCAACGAGCTTTTTCATCGGCCCATCGGTCATTTTTTTTTCTCTTCCCAGATTTAAATCTGAGCCTTTGCCAGGATCCCTGAGGCTCTAGACCTTCCTGAGGAAATATATTTTGCTGAGTCAGAATCTTTTTTCCTAGAGAGCACTGTACTGATTTTGTTTTAATTTTTCTTTTGAAAATTTCTGTCACCATTTGCTATGCACTTATTAGCAGTAGTATATTGTTAGTGATGCATTAGTCAGATACCTCCTTCCCTAAACTGACAGTTATTACCATGTGTGTGTGTGTGTGTGTGTGTGTGTGTGTGTGTGTGTGTGTGTGTGTATAAAAATCAGCTGATATGGCTGACCTTAGCTCAGAAACACCAAGTTTATATTTTTTCAAGCGACCCCTAAGTAACCTCCAACTCGCCCTGCAACCACCTACACACATGCAAACACAAGCACGCAACTGTATTTTTCATTCATTATTTTGAGTCCACAGTAGCCCTCATGAATACACACTCTTCAGTCATTCTGCCTAAAAGTCCACTGTCCTGTAATTGCTAATCAGTTCCACTAGATTTAGTTGGAACTCTACTGCTGCAATACACTTCATGTACATCAGCATCCATGTTTTTCTATTTGGTGTGTATCGTTCTCTGCACTCTGTGTATGTTTGTGTGTGTGCACACATGCGTTTTTGTGTGAAGGAGACAGACAGGTCTAGTGCCGCAGGCGATCACAGTCCTGAAACATTTATATCTCATTACCCTGAGAGAGAGAGAGAGAGAGAGCCAGGGACACAGAGAGACAAGGAGGGAGAGAGACATTAAAAGAAACAGGGAGAGATAGAGAGGGGAGAGACGATGGACAGATCACAGAGACAGAGAAAGACAGAAAAAGAGAAAAACAAGGACATAGAAGAAGAAAAAAAGCTTATGGTCTGGTGTGAGTTGATGAAGAAGCTGTGAGGTATTTGCTGTGATGTGGCTCTTGTTTGTACAGAAACTGACCCATTGAAAGTAGTTATTGTGACTTGCTTTGGACAAGTGAATGAAATGTAATATAATGTAATGAAATTAAGTGTGTGCGTGTCTGCATATGTACTGTGGCACGTCTGTGGATTTAATAGAGCTTTCTACATTGCGATCCATCAAACACAGGTGTAATTAATGACATTTATAACTGCTGCTGTGGTTTATCTAAGTGTATTCATTTCCTGAAATGTATTTCATGTGGAGTTAGTGTATGAGTTTTGTTAACTTGTTTCTGTTTCTGGTCACAGTTGATAAGAATTTCAGTGAATTAAATGGTTTATAGACAGGCTGTATATGCTCATTGAAGTATTTAATATACCTCAGGATTAGAAAGTATTTTATACACCTCTAGACTAGAACATACCTCTACAAGTTTAACGCAATTATCATGGCACTTCTCCAGCTTCATACTGAAAGAATTCCCAGTTCTGGTCCAGCTGTTTACTTCTTGAAGAATTAGGTAATTATAGTAGATCATCATACAGTAATTCATTTAAATGTGGCAGTGAGATATATAGTGTTTTGTTTTTTGTTTTTTCAAATCTGGGAGCATTATTGGGTTAATACAAAAACATACGGACCCACACATCAAATCCGCATGGATGACAAAACAACCACATTATCAACAAACAAAATACAGCACACACCAATCTGAGGAATCCACCGTGGGCTGCATTCTGCTCCTTCCTTTTATTCTTCACAGATACAGTCATCAGTGTGCACATAATTGCTGCTTTCTGTCTCAAACACACACACACATGCTAAGACAACAAATAGCTACAGAGAAAATCTGAAGATGAACAGAAGATCATTTTGCAAAAGTGCAGGACACCTGCAGTTCATACAAGTCCCCAGTTTGGGGCTTTGCCTTTGCCTTTTTAAATGCTGCATCCAAGAGATGAGTTTGGAGTGCTAGAGGCAAAAGAAATGACTGTATTTTAAATATGATTGTGGTTGTATTTCCCTACGCTATATAATATAGGGCACCCTCTGATGAGGGTATTTAATGTGTGTGTATGGGCACGTGCCGGAGGAGAGGCGCATTGTACATTTTCTGTTCAGCAGTGGGCAATTTAAAAAACAGAATAGCCTTTATGCCTTATAGCATGAAATTTAAATGTTACAGTGGGGCCACATTGTTCTGCTTTATTTTTGTCCCGCCCTCCCCTCCGCTCAGTCTAACTGTGGTGATTAGTGTTAAGTGTTTCCACCTGGATTTTCATCATTAATGTGATACTTCACCCAGAATCCCTCTTTTTTAGCATCATATAGTGAGTCAGGTGGCTGTTAAAACCAAGAAGCTGCGCTTAAACTGCTTACATTTTCTGGCTCTCCAGCGCAACCAAATATAGTGCTTAGAGACAAATTAAGCAAAAGTGGCCGCAAAAAACACAAACATGGAAGGGGATATTTTCCAATGTGTGCACAAGAAGAGCAGAGCACCAATCAAACCTCAAACAGTGAAATACAATGTAGATAGAATACAATGATAGAAATACAGCATTTATTGTGTTTTTAATGTATTAGTTTCAGCAAAGCTACACTTTCCTCATCAGTCCTCACATATCTGATGTTTTTCTCTGCTGCTCTTTTAAGTCTCTTCAGAGGAGCAGAATCCGTGATGTATAAGTCACATGCTTTGTGTATGTTATGATTTATTCACTAAGTCTGTTTCCATTCCACTTTGTCGCATTTTGCTTTTATCCATACACCAACTTTTCCACACCAGCCAAGCGTGAAAACTTTTTTCTTTCTTTTTTTTTTTACATTTCCACTCAGACTTTTTTGTGCGAATTGAAAATTAAAACAGGTGGATGGAAACCCACGTACCGAGATGTCAATCAAACACAGTCTGAACGGCAGTCACAGTTTTGAGAGGTCTAATCAGTCAAAATAAGTGAAATCGCTTTTGTGGATTTACCACTGGTGTGCAGAGCATTAAACTACTATGCAGGTGACATGGGTTGTATTTTCTGTTCTATAAAATATGTGCAAGCAGATAGCTTATTCCGCCTCTGTTGCTGTGAAAATTCTGGTTTTGTTTAGTTCCTCCCTGGTACCTCTACTGTGTAAATCTGGTCACGTGTAACAGTAAATCGTAGAAACCTTCATCTGCCTCTGTTTGACTCTCTGCATCTCTCTGAGCTCTCCCTTCTCCATTGCACCATCAAGTTTTATAATGCTTTCATGAGGCAACATATTCTGCCTCATTTGTAAATAATGTTCCTTTTGGAATTTGTGTAATGCTTATCACCAGTAGCCCCTTTTGACAGCATACATTTTGGCTCATCATCATAAGAAAAGCACAGGTGTTTACATTCATGATTGCTCCTTTCTTTTCAAATGTGCCCATAAGCCATGAAAGCCTGGTCACACCCACATTTAAAATTTTTGGATTTTGCAGAGAAATCATCCAAAATAAACACTGAGAAAACATTAGTACTAATTTGGTTTTCCCTCTTTTCTATTCTTTTTCTCTTAATGCAGCCAGAATAGACAGCAATATAAGACAACACTTTGCCATACCTACACGACAAAATAGGTCATTTGTTGTTGCAAACAGCGTTAAGGTTAAAGAAAGTTTGTGGTTATAAAGGGAACCAGTGTGGACAGTTTACATTAGCAGGATGGAGGGAAACATACTCAATCTCTACTGTATACTGTTTCCACCTTTACCAAATACAAATGGAGGAGCAGGAGAGCCAGTATTTAAATGATGATGAGGTGGTATATTAGTGTTGTTTTATGCATTTTTAGTTTTCACCTAATGGCGTTTGAATATCACGCCAAATGCCTTAAGTCATTTTGCATTTTATGACTTTTCATTTTATGCCATGTCATTTCTCTATTGACTAACCCCTAACCCTACGCCTAACCTAAACGGCATTAAATGACACGCGAAAAGCTTGAAATGCATAGACATGAAAATTCGGAATGTCCCTGAATGTAGCGTGCTATTTAAACGCAACCCCATGACAACACAGCGGGCAAAACCAATGACCAGTTAAGTCTTTATTTATTTTCTTTGTTAAGGACAGACCCACATGAAATGTCTTGTGGCCGAAATCACAACACATTTTCAATCACTTGCAGTGAATTCAAGGCAATGAAATGATTGCAGGCTTTACCTCTGTACTGATGCGACAATCGACTGCCAGGCTGCAGACCAGCTTTGATTAACCTGCAACATCACTGGCTTTTTTGGTTGTTATATGTTTCCAGTTTTCATCAAACTGATGAAAGCTCTAGTTCTGTGACTGTCAAATTAACACTGCAAAGATATTCATTTATCTTTGCAGTGCTTTCTACGTTCAATAAATTTAAATTGTGCATTCTTTTAATACTATTGGTTTCCTTTAACTTCTTTGGGAGTATTCAGGTCACCTTCACAGCGTGAACACAGGCTTTATTAATTGGCGATGGAAAACCTGGAGACCCAGGAATCTGGAGCTGATAACCTCCAGATTCCTGGGTCTCATGAAACTAAACTAAGATTTTAACTGATACGCTTTTTCTTTCCTCAGCCTCCTTTGTCACACAGCTCTCTGTATACCATCATACCCATCAGAGTGTGATTGTGTGCTCATTCCAGACTCTATATACTCTTCATCTTGTTCAGATTCCCAGGCTGCTCTGTGGTGCTTGTGTGAAATATTTCAGATTGATGCAGCTACTTAACAGTACAATCACGTTATTTTGCCATAAAAGTAAAACCTGGAAATCACTGGGGAAACATGAACATTGTTAAAACGGTAATATAAACCTGTGGGTTGAAGTCAGAGGTTTCAGAAGCACACTCTAAAGAGAGTAAAAAAAAATAAGAAATGTCTTAGGAATGCAAGCAAGAATGAGTGTAGCATCTTTGTTGCAGCACCAGAGTGATAACATGGTGCCCAGGACACACACTGAGGACACCTCCTGTTCTCAAATCACTTGTACTGAAATCTATTTGAAATAGCTTACCACTCTTGTGTGCAGAAAAGACAGAGGGTTTGTACTTATTTTGCTGAAGTCGTGTGCTGTGATGGAAGATTTAATTAAGGCACCCACAGTAAAGCGTGCATAACTGCATAGCACATCTCTCAAATTAGAGGCTGCAGATTGATGTATACTGATGCATACTGATGCAGTACTGTTGCAATACAGCGTGCGGCCAAAAGCAGCACTACTGAGCACAGTGCTGTTGAGCATCAAGCACTCGCATGTGAATGAAGTACAAATTAGCTTGGGGTTTGCACGGCATGTGCTGCCTTTAATAGAGTTCACATAGATCCACCAGAGCTAGTTGTATTTTTGTTACTTTACACATACCTGACATTAATGGGAATTCTTCTGACAGGTCACTGAGAAATGCATCTTCCACCCGGTGTGTTGGAATTTCAATACGTTAATCCAATGAGGGACTTTATTAGCATTAAATGTCAGAAATGGGTGCTTTACTTGAGTAGCCACAAAGGAGCATGATATAATGGCACTGCATCGAGGCCATTTTATTCCCACCCCTCTTCTTCCTCTCTGCCACAGAATCCTTCCTTCCTGACAATAACCTTCTGGCTGTATTTTATGACTATATTAGAGAGTTGATCTCACCTACATCTCTCTCTGTCTGGCTCACTGTCCATCTCTCTCTGTCTCCTTTCCCATCAGTATTTTATAGCTGACATCTCTCTCTCTCTCTCGGTTCCAGTCTTTCTGTCTCTTCAGTATTTTATAGCTGTTGTAACAGCCACCTGACCTTTCTTCTTGGTGATTACTTTATAATGAGACCACAACTCCCTCCATCTCTCTCTGCTTCCTGCTCAGCACCTTTCCCGTCCCCTCTCATCATTGTACATGTGTCATTTCTCTTTTTCAAGATCATATCTTCTCTTCCAGGCGAGATCACAGTGGGCACTGGCATAGGGTCGAGGATTACGGGGAAAGTAAGATTTTAAGGCAGAATCTTGCAAATACACTAAATACAGTGTGCTACGTTAGCCTACACTACGTTAGCCAGCTGTCCTGTCTTCCTGCCAAGGGCCGGGCTTTCACCCAGCCCGGCCCTCGGCAGGAGGGTCTCCCATATGAGCCAGGTTCTGCTCAAGGTTTCTTCCTGTTAAAAGGGAGTTTTTCCTTGCCACTGTCGCTGTAAGTGCTTGCTCTGGGGTCAGGCTCTGGGTCTCTGTGAAGCACTTTGAGATAATTTTGATTGTGGAAGGCGCTATATAAATAAAATTGAATTGAATTGAATTGAATTGAATCCAACAGGAGTCACATATCTTTCTCAAGTAGATCCTACAAAAGTAGGTTTCCAGCAGTTCCACATCTCCTGGACGATTTGTTTGTTTGTTTGTTTGTTTGTTTGTTTGTTTGTTTGTTTGTTGACACATCATCGGATCCAACCTGGGGGCTTACCATTCACAGAGAAAACATTAGGTCCATCAACTTTCCTCAAGTTTCAAGGAACTAAAGTTTGAAATCACTGAAATCAAAACATGTAACATGAAAACTGCAGAGCCAGCTAAAGAGCAAAGCCTGTGTGAAATATAGAACTGACACTTATTTTCAGACTGCCAGAGCTATTTCATAATCAACAATTACTTGTTAAATACTGCAAATACTGAAGGACATGACAGTCCTGGGGCACGACTCTGAATCCATGGCAACAGACTTGGGAACAATAGCTTTCAATGTATAGTGCGTACCAATGAGTGTGCACATAAAGTAGATAGGGATGTCATATTAACATGCAGTTCATATTCACTTCAGTTTGCACGTGTGTGGGTGTGTGCGCGTGAGTGCACGCCCAAAGTGGGCTGTTCAACCACCATGTTCAGAAATTGGTTTGACTATGATAAATTGTTAGTTCTCTCTGCTACTATGGCAACCACCCCAATAATGTAATTACCCAGATTAACAGAGCCCTTGATACGGAGATGGTGAAGCCTTGTGTCTTTCTCTCGTGTCAGGAGGTAGTGCCCTTTGCTAATCCCATCATATAAGAAGCTTAGGTTCAACTCTAATGTATCTATGGAAAGTGGAATCAGACGACCATGGCTCCTAAATTGAGCAACACACAGATCAATGATTAAGATAAAATACTAAGAACAGTAAGCCTCAAAAATTACTTTAAACAGTATTTCAATTCTGAACTGGTAAGTTTAACGGACGGGTTCCTCCCAAAAAGATACATTTACACAGAGGTGGTTTGGCCAGCATAAGTTCCTTAGTTGCTTACACCAATCCAGATGTTGGACAGGCCTGTTGGGGCAGCTGGGCGAGGAAGCTTGGTGGTGTGCAGGCTGTTGCTCTGAAAAGCACACTTCATGATTAAGTGCACCATCAAGTAGCAAACTTCTGTCTCAAAAACTTCAAGACACAGCATGTAGAAATCTTCTGGCAGACACACACACAAACACAAACACAAGCACAATCAGCAGACTTGTGATGTGTCAAAATCATTGAGAGAGAGAGTTTGGCTTGTTTTGACTCCCACTCACATATACCCTTGATTGAGGGCAATCAAGCAGAGAGGATATGTCTCCACAGGAGGGACAGATAGAAAGAGAAAGAAAGAGACAGGAGAGAGGGAGAAGAAGATGAAGACAAACAAAATGAGACAGCAGAAAAGTTGATTAAGAAACACCCAGACAGAAAGAGAAACAGGATCAGACAGACAAATATCTGTATAAAGAAAACCTGTCTGAAGTCCTGATATTTGTGAGATTATTGATCACGGTCTGCCTTTCAAAAGAACCCAAATGTACTTTTCCCTTTTTCCTTTTTTGCTTATCTCTGTATTTCAGGTTGTGATAACTACACTTTGATTACAGCAGAGTATTAAAAAGAAAAAAAAATGGGAATGCTTTTTTTCCCCATTTCCTTCCAAACCCATTTAGGGAATGCTTTCAAACAGCTTGCAAATCCTCTCAGAGTTTAAATGAAACCATTTTTCTTACTGCCACATTCAGTGTATTCATGCATTATTTTATGTTACTCTAAAAAGTCAGACTTGAAGAAATGAAGGCAGAATTTTTTAGCAGGCTTGTGACAGTTTTGTCTTTGGATTTTCTCTTTGCTTTGTTCTGTCTCTGCTTTTCGTTTCAACATGCATAACTACCGTGCTACATCAATAGTCAGTCACAACAGCTGCCCCTCCTGTGAGCACCACCTCTCGCTTCTTATCATGCTGAATACCAAGCCTAAACTATGTGTTGTTAATGTTTAAGAACACTGGAAAGTAGCTTATAAGAAATTTGTTTTTGCGACATTATTATTAATTGATTAAAAGTTGAGGGAAAAGGTTACTATTAGAGGCAGCAAATCCCCTCAGGCAGCTAGTGTTGAAGGTTGAATGCTCCTATTGATTTGGTCGTGTCTGCTGTAACACTAGAACAATTGCACTTTACTAAAATATCATTTTATTGTGTTTTCATTTGGAGTCTCTGTCTTCATCAGCTGAGCTGTATTGGCAGTGGCAACAATGATGTAGCTACACTGGGTCTGACAGCAGATTAAGGAATACAACTGAAGAGCTTATTCTCCAGATTTGAAATCTCTCCGTATCCCTTCACACCCCTCCCCCCACAGCCCCGGGCCTTTTAAAACTTCAACAGCCAAATGTTTTAATCAATGGTTCTGACAACATAAAGAATAAGGGCGTCTTCAACTTTTTTTGATCTAGGATCTAAATGGGAAATTTAGCTCGTCGCCTTGGGACACGTTATTAAAATACATTTCATGGACAAAGGAAGGCAGGAACAGACACAGATTTAGGCAGAAATGGACCATCTTGGTGAAATGGATTTTGTCATCTTACTGTTTAGAATAGAGTAAAATATCTGCACTGATCAAACCATGAACAATCCAATATAGAAGTTCAGTATTTCATTACACGTTGGGCTACACTTCTAACAACGTGCACCATCCACTAACAAAATTACCCCAAAATAATGGAATGAAACACAATAACAAATAATGTAAAACAGAGGTACTATATTAGACTCCTTTGTGAAAACCCAGAACCTTGCCATTTTATTTATATTTGCTGACACCACTCATAAAACAACTCAATTACAAGCATAGATAATGAGCATGTATTTATCCAGTAAATACATTAGAGCTGGTTATTATCCTAATTAACAAGCACTCTCAATATAATGACAAGGGTACGCCAGAAGAGGGAAGAGAGGGAACAGAGAGGTGAAAAGTTGAAAATGGTATTGAGAAGCAGGGATAGAGAGCAGAAAGAAGTGGTGTGCCGAGTAATGGAGACAAAATGATGATGGGAATTGAGGGTAAGACAGGATGGAGGAAGTTCACAGAAGAAACAAAATGCACACGGGTAATGCAAAGCAAAAATGTGTGCACTGCATTGTGAAATAATATTATTAGGTGTATTAGCTGAAGCCATTCTCAGACAGGGAGAGTGTTCAACTGTCATTGGAAAATATACTGATTTAGTCTTTTGATGGCTTTGTAGCAATGTTATTGTGTCATCTTTGTGTTGCATCTTTCACAAACAAGGAGGCTGGGGAATTAGATTTTAATGATATCAGGCTTAGTTTAACCGCGTGTCTCCAGCGATGTCTTTTGTTTACTTAAGAAGAAATAGAATAACTGAGAGAGAAAATGAGGGTAAATCAGGTGAAGAGATCACAAAAAAAGTAGCAGAACTGCAAAGTAACAGATTTAATAAAGCACAAAGCATCTGCCCTATCACGCTGTCAGGAAGTGTTTTCATTCATTTCAAACGTAAGGACGTCTTGAAAGCTGGCTGTGAGTGCTCACACACATTCGGTTTCTTAAACATCTGTGAAAGTCGTAGCTCTTTAAAAATTGAAATGCCTCCGGGTACAACAATGCTAGCACTTATACAGTTAAGAGGTAGACAGGATTTTAAGTCTGCTTATGTTTAATCACAACATTTGGAGCCGTTGTGGAAAATGTGTGAGAAATGTGTAACACAACTTTGAACCAGGAAATCTGACTGGTACTAAGTGACCTGAAATACGTGTTGTATGATGAAAGGAGGATAAGGGGCTGAAGGCAGTAGGATGGGAGTGGTGGGGCTAAAACAGAGACAGTGGTAAGTGTGTGAATAAACTGACAAGACTGAGTATGTAACAAGGGATAGAAAACAGATGAGAGTAGATAGGATGGGAAAAGAGTGGAAGGAGGTAGTGAGAGAGGGATGTGCTGTTTGCTAGAAGAGAAATACAGAAAATGGAAAAGAAAGATGTCAAGGTGCTCTGGGAGTAATGATCAGCTCACAGTGAATTCTGCCTTTGTCTGGCACAACACAGTCAGGAGCGCCACTGTACACAGTATTATATTCACTCACACATACACACATACATGCAGGAGAGACCTGTCTGCCCACTGGAGACCTTGAGGACCACAACAACCCAGCATAAAATGTCTCCTAGATGTCTCCTAGCAACAGAGAGGTAATTGTACAAGATAATATAAACGAGGACGGGTCACTGCAACACAAGGACGCAGGAGATGAGCAAAAAAAAAATATATATATATATATAAATAAATAAAAGATTCCTCTTTGTGCAATAAATCACTGATTTAGTCAGATAGTTACTCCATCAGTCAGAAACCGGTATGTAAGCCAGCAAGTCAGTTTATTAATCATCCACTTATTAAATAAAACATATTGTTTTGCAGTGTGTCAGTCAACCAACAGGTCGTTAGTTAGTTGTGATGTAAATGACTGAACTTTACAGTCATCAGTAAAATAGTGACAGTCAGTTAATGAATCAGCTGACCAGCCAGATAATTATCAGCACAGTCAATGCGTCAGGATGCCTGTGACTGATGCGATGCTAAGTTTGATTACAAATAACATCATTCAGGCACTAATTAAATTATTTTCCCATTGTCAATGAAACTGCGTTCATATTAAGACATTTAAGAATTTTTTTTGTCAGTCTGCCAGAATATTATGAGAGCAGAATAATAATACAATTAACTATAGATATGTGGATAATCATTTGAAGCCTCATTACACGAATACTTTATTCGAGGAGCGGCTTACTAAAATGCACAAATGCACTTCATTTTCCTTGTCAGAACCACTACAGCACAGATTCAGATTATTAATTCTGATTTCAGTTCATAGGCACAAATATAATGAGTGCACAGAGTCAGACTTTTGTAATTCACTGTCAGAAAAGCACCTCTGTCATGTACTTTTGTGATTTGCTCATATTTCCAAACAATGATTAATAGTCATGAAATAAATATATTAAGGATAAGAATAAGAAAAACATTAATTTCCGTAGAAATAAAACGTGTAGGTTTTGTTTGCAGCTTTTTTCACATAGTAAATATAATGTGTTGGTTGGTACAGCATAAGCCGTGTGTGTGCATATGACTCTACACGCCCTCCTTTGTCTGAAATTCTGCCGCGATCATTTGTTAAGTTTGGGAAACATTGGTCTGGCAGCTGTTGAAAGGACAAACCCACTGGTGACATAAGGGGTTTGGAACTTTCCAGCAAAGGGAGTTCATCAACATCAGCTACATGGCCAGAAGTTATAATATAATAAGCGAAAGACCAGCACCTCTTAACCCAGACCTCAAGGCCAATTGTCCTGGCAGCTCTGGCTCCAGTTGTAACAGGTGGGCCTTGATCACTAAATTGTGATACATTTTGGTAGAGAGGACTTAATGGATGGCCAAAGTGACAAGAACTGAAACAAAGAAATACGAGTAAGAATGAGAATTACAAATTGTCAGTAAAATAGTTTGTTTTCAGCTGAGAAAGCACATAAGCTCACAACTAAGCAAATACGTTTAAATATGGACATAAAGTTTATTATACTGAGGACACTTTGTTTCACTACATGGACCCATCAGGGGAGCCTGAGCATAGGCCTTCAGCTGCATAGCTTTATCTCAAATGACTTCTACAAGCTTTTCCTACAACGTGGGCTGTGGAGGAAAATTGTCTTAGCACTATAAGTGCTAGATGTTGATTAGATTTAATTTAAACTGTTAAAATATTTATATATTTAGAAATATTTTATTGAATATAGCAGAGGTCAATAGCAGTACCATACCTGAACATTAATTCGAGAACCATATGGATGCTGTAGTGCACTCCAGTACCTTGAAGTCACTTGTTACAGCCATATACACAAGTCATTCATCTGAATACACAGAATATACTGTGTAGTTAAGGTGTGAAAAGCTTTAGTTGTGGTTAGAGAAGGTGAACATGTTAAACACGCCTTTCTCTGCATCATACGGTTTCTTTACAGTTTTTTTTCTGCAGCCCAAATCGTTTCAAGAATTATTCTGCTGACATGTACAGAACTTCCACCATCGAAATAATCCAGTCATTCTGATAGACCCCTACAAATTATGTGTCCTCCAAATGCCCTGCTTGTTATCAATAATGTTATGAAATAAACATCATTCTTCCCTTCAGCTTTAAATAAATACTTTAATGCTACAGCTACATTTAAACAATTTATTCATAATCCCAGGGCATGTGTATCATACAGAAACACACACAATACACAACAGGGGCATTGCATTGCAACATACACACTTAAAGCTCATTTATTCATTATTAAATATGAATCATAATTACGTGGGAAGCTGCAGTGAAAAACAGACATTTACAAAGACAAGGGTGCACAAACCTTTTACACACCTGGGGCAGAGAGGTCCATGTCCTATGACAGACATGGCACTCGGGGTAGAGAGGACAGGGCAGGGTACAGGGCTAATGGGGAACTGAGGGAAAGGGCATAAATTGTCCAAATCTGTCTCAAGGGCTTTCTGTTGTCTTTTAGGCTAAAGTGGTGCCATTGAGGTCAGTCTGTCCATAGGCGAAAGATAAAAACAGGCATCATGAGAGGGATAAAAAAGAAAATGCTTTGATTTCCATTTGAAAAGGACACAGAGACAGAAAGGTCAGGAATGACACACTGTTGGCTGTGATGCCTGTGAAGCTGGATTAAAATTGCAGCATGATGTTGCTTTATGTACTACACCTACTAGCATTAAACAGACAAAAAATTTACTCACAATAGCTCTGGACTTAATAATTGGCAGAATCTAATAGTGTACTTAGAGCTCTCGAGGCTGTGCGTGTAATATTTGAGGCTCACGTCAGATGTGTTATTAAAGGAAGACTCATCTGTTTGTGTCTAAAAAAGCTTGTCCCTGTCCTTTAGCTGTGAGCCCCTCCTGTACACATGCAGGCACACCAGATCACATTCCCTCTCCTGCAGCCACACAGATGACTCTAAACTGGAGTAAACAACATTAGTTGCCCGTTAGTCTGTGTTTGATAATTTTCCACTAACTCACCTGTGTGCCCCGTGGGCCAGCATTACTCAACACAGAATAACAAGGACTTAACAATGTTGACCACAACTCAGAAAATTGTGTTACATGAGGACCACAGGTAACTCAACCAATCAGTCTATTGAATTACCTGTAGATTATCACTGCATGAGGCCCCTGTTACCACCACATCCCAGAATCACAGTCCTCTTTACTCGTCCCTCTACAGCCATGTGCTCTTTATGTGCACTTGTGTTTCAAGCCATACGGTACAACAGAGTGTACCTTTAAGCAAATATCATGTTAAATGTTTTTCAGCTACTGTGGCTGAGGGTCAACTTGTAGCCACTTTCTGCCAGTGTGGTACCTGTACAGGCATAATGTCATTGTTATTTTTAATATATTTCCCCGTTGAAAACAGTGTTTTCAAACATGAACTAATATTTACATAATGAATGAATGTGCTTATGCTGAGGTGAGAAGAGAGGCACAGCTGACCATGCTCGTCCCTTTATGGCCACAATTTACCATCTTCTGATGGTTACTCCCAGCATGATAATGGCCTCCCCAGGCACCAGATTTGAACCCTGTAGAACACCTTTGGGAGGTTGTAGAACAGGAGATTGGTGGCACGAATGTGCAGCTGACACATCTGCAGAAATTATATGATGCAGTCATGTCAACATGAACTAGAATCTTAAAGGAACATTTCCAACATCTTGTAGAATCCTTGCCATGAAGAACTGAGGCTGTTTGAGAGCACTGATATATTGCAAATACACTTGATTACGTTTATTGTACTTAAGGGTATAAATGAGTGTTTTTAAATATTCAGAGAGGAGGAAATGAGTTGCATAGTTTAAAGGCATTTGCCTGTAACCTAATTGTTTGCACTACTATAACCAGCTCTGTTAGTATTCAGTTGATTCTACCATTGACAGCATATTTGGGATGATACATAGAAATATTTTGGGGTGTTGTTTTTTGTTTTTTGTTTCATCGTGACCCTTTAGCTGTTTCATGAAGATGAACTTTTTCTCTTTCTGAGATTTCAGCCTTTCTCTTTCTGCTTCACCTGCTGCTGCTTTCAAAGGGGATGAGAGGACTGAGTGTGATTGGTCATTACTGAAGCTCACCCCAACTCCACCTGCTGATTCAGTATTCCTCCCACTAATAATGTATTCAGCCTCGCCTCCACTTTGTATCCAGCTGCTCATGGTTGCACCTGGTTTGCAACAGAGCCTGTGGTCATCAAATCTGAAAAAAAAGAAAAAAAAATTTGCTGGTAACACTCGTTTATGTTTGAGCCTGAAGATTTTGCTTGCGTCTGTGTCTTGTTTCAGGAAAATTGAACCCAAGGTGCTTGTTCAAATGCTTAAAACAACCTATGTTAACAATTTCATCACAAGGACCACTTGTGATTGAGTGATTAATGACAGCCCTATCTCAGAAGCAAAGATAGAAGTAGCCTGATGTTGTTCTAGCACTGAAAAACCCCTTGGAGAGGAGGTTGAACTTGGAGAGGAGGTTGAACTTTGTGCATCCTGAGCTTAAAGCCACAGGTTTGTCATGTTGCCTTGTGTGTGTGGCTGGTGGTTTATTCTGCTTTGCATCGAGTCTCTTGTTTCTGCTTGGATTCAGTGTGAAGGACCATAGAGAGCCGAGCCTAGTCTATTATGTAACAATGCACAGCCTTTACTAAGATAAACTGTCCCCTATGCTTTGATGTGTCTCTTATGTTTTCCATTCAGATTCCACCTTCTTCATTAGTGTATTTCAGTACCTTTTATATGCTATACATTGCAGGATAGAAGTGCTGGTTTCAAACAGATAAAGCATCTGTCTCTCTTTTAGCTGTTCCAAAGCAATGCATGTTGATATCTTTTCTCACAAACATGCTTTTTTTTTTCTTTTCATTTTTTGGCAAGTTGGGGTACTGACCTTTAAAAAAAAAAGTAAAATCCAGCAGTAACTGTACTTTCTTCTGCTAATGAGCAACTGTAAAATGAATGTAATATTTCACTGACAAGTCCTCAGATTGTTATTCCACTATCAATATTCTTTTCAACATCAATGTTTAATAACAACTTATTATTTTGCTCAGAATAGGCCTTGACCAGTAAAGTAATGTCATTTAATTTTCCCACAAATTATTGATAGATTAAATTCAATATCTCTCTGAATTATGGAGATCTTAATAGAAAGTTACAGGTCATCACAGTGTACTGGAGTTGGTTTAGAGCGGTGTTATTATTCTCAGAGTGGCTGGGCAGCATGGTAGTTTAATACCTGTGCCGCCCCTGTTGGATCACGAGGCCAGGGTTCATACATATGACTCCTTTGAATCCCCCTCACACTTTATCCCATGTCTCCTGTCCACTGTGTATTACAGTCCTGCAGCATTGAGATAGTGTTTCTGCATTTAGGATAGAAGCACTGTTTGGCTTGCAGTGTCATCATGATTTTGTTTTTGGTCCTCATGACTCAAACTAACTCAGTCTGATGCAATAATTTCATAGCATTAACTAATGGCCTCACCCTCTCAACTTGTCTGTGTATGTTCAGGCTTGGACATCAAATTAAACTAAATTTACTGAAAGTTTTTCATTTTAGCTGAGAATTTCCTCATTTAGAAAAAAAAGCAAATTAAGAAACACACTCCCCAGTGTGACCTTACATATGCAGCATGCAGAAAAGCATAGCAAATTTCCCAACTTGAAAGTGAGTGCTGTGCTTCACAGTCTAAGTGGCCAGTATTTTAAACTCCTTCGATTATAAAAATAAGTTGGTCTGCACACAGCTACAACTTGCTTACGTGTCAGCAAACATCCCAAAATGATTTCTCAACAGGCAGGTTTTATTTGTGTTGTAACAGAAAGTGCTGAAAATAATGTTCACTCATCCCAGCTCAGAGTTATCGCTTTTTATCATTTTTTTTATGGCAAGACAATTTAAAATGCATAAACTTTATTACATCAGTCTCATTAAAAACAGCCAGTCTCCAGGTCCCCATTCACACTTGGTGTGCTACCCCTTAAAATGTCACAAGAATAAGAACATATTCAGTAACTCCACCAACACTGTGTTAAGGTCTGTTCGTCTGTTAGAAGGCACATAATCATAGAACTGAAATTACCTCCAGGTAACTCCTTTTTCTGTTGACTAAATATTAGTAAATGTAGTAAATACATGGATGTTTACAAGCACAGATGCTGCATCAAATTGTCAAGTACCATCTGTGTGTGGGCGTGATTTGTGTGTTTGTGAGTGTGTGAGAGAGGACACAGAAGAGAAAGGGGGTCAGAGAAGAGAGAGAGGGAGACAATGAATGGGTGTGTGTGCAAGTGTGCATGTCTTTGCTCACAGCACCATAGAAATATAAAGTTATGTAAGAATTCATCTGGAACAAAGCAGAACTAAAATGGATGGACACACACATGCACGTGTACACACACATAATGTCTTTGCACTCACGCATTCTCACACTAAGGGGCTTCATACAAAATGCAATTACACTCACACGCCCTCAGCCTGCCTCATCATATTGGCCAGATGTTTTCTTAGGTTGTGTGGTCATGACACATCAAAGCTTGTTAGGTAAGAAAGTCTACATGACAATGACAACACTAACAAGATAAAAATTTTGCAAACATCTAGTGCTATGATCTAAAATGCCCCCAAATGGGCTGATCTGGCCTGTGTCAAGTCATTTTAGTTTATGACAAAGTAGTGGAATGGTTTTAAACACACAATATTTTTACCCAGAGTTTGAATTAATCAAAACAGTTCTTCAGTTTCCTACTACACCATAACAGTGTTCACCACAGTTCACAGAAAACAGGGCTTAGAATATGCTTCCTGACACATACCACATGACAATTTTAGGTTTATAGGAAAGTTTTGCTCAGCAAACTGTATTTTATTTTCTTTCAGTTTTTTTCATCTAAATTTTCACAATAAAGGCTGACAGAAATAGAACCTAAAGCTATTGTAGTAATGCCCCGGAAAAAGTGTTTAACCCAAGCTTGTAGCCTAACGATCAGACAAGAAGAGATTTCACCACCCATGAATACAACGTTTTTTTCACTGAGAGGAACTTCTGGCGCAGACTCAAAGTCCGCAGCTGAGGTTGAAGCAGATCTGGGCTGAACACTCTGCAGGAGAGAGCGTGAGCCCGTCCCAGTGGGGAGGCTCGATTCATCTGGTGGAAGATGTAAGAGCTGGGAAGGTGGTGAGTGGCTGAGAGTTGAGCAGCACACAAGAATGAGGAAAAGGGCCAGTTTATGAATGGGGCCAGAAACCCAGGCAGTGAGTGGATGAATGAAATGAACTGAGAAGTTGGAGAAGAGAGAAGCAGTTGGACTGGAATGAATGGCATGTAGCAAACATGGAGGGCCTCAGGGTTTTCATTGACTGTGCATTGTGCAGGTGGCCACACAAACTGAGGTCCTTTTTGGCTCATGTAAATGTTTCTTGCAGGCAATTGTTCATTGTAACACTGTCCTCAAGTCAGTTAGATCTGGAAAGGAGAGAAGTCAAAAGGAATAAGAAACACCAGCAGCTAATGTGTTCAAAACTGACAGAGAATAATGTCTAAAACTACCAAAACTACATTATTACTTTTTCCTTCAGGCCTTTAGGGTGATGAACTCTGTTCTCAGAGCCTTTGCATTGCACCATATGTTTGCATAGTTGCACTCAAGAATGCACAAAATTAGTTTTCCTCACAAAAATAACATAAGTATGCTGACTTTTTAATATACACAAGAGTTGCCCTGCCCACCTACACATCAGGCCACTATGTACTTTTGCATTTTAATTCTTGTATTACACATAATATATATCTATATATTCTCTATACTTTCTTATTCTTGCTCTTTTTCTATTATTCTAAATTGCACATTAACCTTTTTAGCATAGCCTTAAGGGAATGCATTTCCCTGCACATATTGTGTCATCGTGTAATAAATAAAACTTTTGAATCTTCAGTTACCACAAAAATACAGTAAGACCCAAGTTATAATAAACTCAACTCAACTTCTTCAGTAAATGCTTTTTTTCTTCCCCATGATCCTTAATGCCCCACAATGTTAGTCAATTTAAATTCTAAATTAAAAAACTAATTTTCCTCTGTCTTTGATACATTTCCCCCTCTGCACTTTTTGAAATTTACGCTGAAGAATTTATGCTAGAAGATATTACACTAAAAACACACACTTCCTTTTCTTCTTGTCTGATTTTTCATTTTTATTTTTGCTGCTTCATTTGATAATGTGATGTTTCGTGTATGGGTAGAAGTTCAATAAACCTTCAAAAAAGCAAAAAGGGAGGAGGATGATGAGTAAGGAGGCAGGAATACAAGGAAAAGAGATGAGATGAGAGGAGATGGTCCAAATGTCAGAATATGAAATTGATTTTATACCTCATGCCTCATGCTCTCTCATTCATATGCAAAAATCTCCCTCTCTCTGTCTTCTCCGTCCTTCTGTAACATTCCTATCTCTTTTCCTCTTCGCCCTCATCCTCCCACCAACCCAGACCAAACTCTCTGGCTTCCTCTGCCTCTGTCCTGCCGTCACACCAGTCTCCATCCTTTCCCCTCATCCGTAAGTCTTCCCCTGACTTCTTCTTTCTCTGTCCACCTTGCTGTCCCCTTGCGTTCCTCTCACACTTATTCCACATCTATCCATTTCTGAACCACATGTCCTTTTATTTCCCCCTCTGTCCCACCCTCCCTCCATCTGTCCTGCCGCTCTGTGGTGATATGAACCGATGTGTCAGCTGAGTTGATCATTCCCTCCAGCTGCTGTCTGCCAACAGCAACTCTCTTTCCCTCATGTGTCGCTGTCTGTCTTTCTCCCCTTCCCTCTGCCTCTCCTTGTCACTCTCACCGCTGCTCTCCTTTCCACCATCTTTCACTCTATCACGTCTACTCCCCTCTCCTTCTCTCATTCCTTCCCTCTCGTCACTGCTCCCACCCTCTCTTTTATTTCCCTCTGAGACAGGCCTGTCAGGAAGATTCAGCCACTTGTCCACAAGCAGTCTGATGTTGTTTTGTCTGCATGAGTATGTGTGCACGTGCTGCACGCTACTTTGAGTACACATTTGTATATGGATAGTAAATGTATGCACATGTGACAAAGAAAAGGGTGAGGGAAAGTGTGGGTGTCCCCTAGACACAAAACAGGTATGACTACGTCAGGGACTTTAACTTAGGAGCAGATGTGAAAGGTGTAAAATCAAGAAAAGAAAAGACATTAGGTGGGTTTCCATCTAAAAATGAACAGACAGGAATGTAAACAAATTCTGAGCCCTGGACAGATTGGATGAGGGAAAGAGGGATGGAGACGGAGGGGGAGGCTGGAAAAGAATGGGTGGATGTAAACAGATTTAGATCTCTATGCACAGATGGGAGAGGGACAGAGAGTGCGGGAAGATGTTAGATCGAAAGGGATGGATGAATATTACCAGATTTAGATTCTCCGCGGGGTGAGGGAAGAAAATCAATTTAAATGCCCCTCAGATGTGTTGTATTCCTCAACAGGTGTTTAATATACCTTGTGGATATATAGTGTAGAGTACATGCTTCTTATGAACCTACAATTCAATGAGGAGATAAAAGAATCAAATTTTGGTGACTCCCAGCATCGCTATCACTACATTAATCTTGAGACTGGTGTGGTGTGGTAGGCTGTGGCCAGATGTTGGCATCAGCAGCAGATCCAGCTAATGGGGTTAATAAAGAGCACTGATTAGTGATCAGCTTCATTGTGGGTTAGAGAGCAGGGAAGGTTTTGGCCCACTTGAAGGGATGAAATGACCGAGGAAGTCTCCAATTAAATTTTAAACTGATAGTGGGGGACAATGAGCACGTTTATGTTGTTTATTTTATGTCTTGCAAGAATTTACGCTGTCAGATCAGTTAAGATGCCAATTGCCAATGTTAATTAAAACAAGAGTGAGTGAATGAATTGTAATCTACTGTTGAGCTGCAGCTGAATGGCAGAGAAGCAGAGCAGAGTTTAGTGAGCCATTTTGTCATCCTTGTCCTCCATTAATATTTTGTTGCTTGCAAATATGCTTTGGGGGAAACATAATTGCTACCTGAAATATATTCAGTGGTAATATTTTGTAAATGTATTAGTTCTGTGTTTTTCTACCACATGTAAATTGTAGAGAGGTGGTTGGGGTGAATGGTATAAAAAAAATGTAGGAACTGGAAAAACATGGCCAGAGGTCGAGCTTTGCATCCTGAGTCCTGCAGAACTCTTCCTTCATCCAACAGTTATCTCAAAATGTTTTGCTGTCTTTCTAATTTCCTGTTGCAAATTGGTGGTATACAGTATAAATGTAATGTCTCAGGAGACAGGGATAGTAGCAGAAAGGTGTGGTTTACATGCAGTTATTCATGACAGTGCATAGGGGAAACTTTCACCTAGCAGCATTAACAAGCCGCTTTCCATCCAATACCACGACAGCACGAGGTGACAGCCAAGACTAGAGGTTATGAGAAGTTGACATGACACAGTGCTACTAATCAACACTTGAAGTTTGACAGTAACACTGCCTAGGTAAAGATTTGACTGCTGACAAAATATTCTGCTCTCAGGTGTTTTTTGACGGTACAAATGGTTAAGCCTGTGCCTGTGTGTGCTAATTGGTTTAAGACTGACTCTATCACAACTTTCTCTCCTGCTCTGACTCTGCTGTCTACTGAATGATTTCAATACCTTTTCATTGAATTACACTTTTTTATGCATTCGTGGCACTGTATGGCATATGCATAAAAATGCAGAGTACGTCAGTATGCGGGTGTGCTTCACAGCAGAATAGAAAGTATTATAAATCTGGTCATAAAACACATTGCTGCTAACCTGTAGCCTCAATCCATGAGATATTGATCCAGATACACAGATGACTATTTATGGTGTCTAGAGCATGAAAAGATATTCAGATACTATTTATATGTTTATATCGATCAATGGCCTTACATTGATTGATTTTGACTATCTACTTCTGAACAGTTTTGAAAATCTGAACCATGTATTGAAATGAACACAGCTTAGGAGTAATTTTATGAAATATTTAATATTTTCTCCATTATGCTTCCATAAACTAAAGACTCGAGACATAGTGGAGCCCAGAGTAATTAATCTAGCCACATGTTGATTTGTGCCACAACATGGGCATATTATTTTGGTAATTTCCTTCCCTCAAGCCTTCTGTCCTAAATTACTGACAAACAATATTGGCTGAAGGAACAGTGAAAATGGAGCTGCTGTGAGCTACAGCAAACAAAGAAAATTGTGACTATACAGCCACAGCGCCTGCCTAAATGATCCTGATTGAATGAGTTTCCTGCCTTTGTTTTGAGAAGAAATGATAAATGGGTAACCTTATGAGGCAATAAAGTTGGGCAATGATGCCGTCAGCATGGAGTGAGATTTGAAAATGACACAGAGTGGGAAGAAACCTAGCCACTCAAAACCAATGAAAGGAAAAAAGGTAAAGTAACCATTTTCTGTATTTGTACCATCATGTAGCGAATGTGTTCATACTTTGCCACAGCTGATCTGATATTGATCAGCATATTAAACTAGAATTGAATTTGGCTCTGATGTTACAACAACAAATGTTCCACCTTCTAGAAGCATTTGAATACATCACTTTGTGGGTAACAGTTAACCATTACATTATGTATCATGTATGTGTGTGTATGTGTGTGTGTGACCAATCATGCAGTCACATTGGTGTTAAATGTCAATCATCATTGGTGAATTGGCTCAGGGACCAGAGAAGACAGCTGGCAAATTAGTCATCTGAATTGCACATCCACGATCCCACATATGTGAATACACACAGACATGCCCACACAAAGGCCATTGCACACACACATGCATACACAGCCACATATAGTACACACCTCGATGCATGTGCATGGCCTGAACAGCGCTCTTGGTAATTATTCTACATGTTGCTATGACTGACACGAAAATACAGTGGACAATGTGCTCACACAAACTGTTTCTGCTGAATACCCTAGGCATTTCCATAACATACACAGTACACACAAAACATGACAGCCAGTCTAACTAGCACACCACTCTTTAACTTTGTAATCCCAATTAGATAAATCAACATTTAACAAACAGGGTAATTTATGTGATAATAAGACTTCAGGTGTGCACAATGGGGATAAAGCATAGCTTGAAAAATGTCAGGCAAAAAAAAGCTGCTGTGTTGTGGTTATAGGGTAATGTTATTCTGTCGTGGCATTACTGTGTGGAAATGTTGATTAGCTTGCTTCAACAGTTTGTAGACCAACCGTTGCTAGGCCTGTCAAGCTTTCCATCCTGGCACAAGACTTCAGTGTACTGCGACAACAGTGGCAGATTATTTAAAATTCTTAAAAATTGTTAGTTAAACAAAAGCAGGCTTTTTGTTTGTGTGTGTGGTTTTCTTGTTTTGTTTTGGTTTTTTTTGTTGTTTTTTTTGTCCCAACCAATTAGTGAGTCAATTTGTGACACACAGATTTTAGTTTTAAGGTAGAGTATAGAGTTTTACAGTTTAAAAGTAGTCATTTCTTTTTTCAGTCCCTTTTCTAATGGATGTAGCTAAATATGTAACTAGCAAGCTGTGCAGGATGATCACCTCTGTCAACATTCTTAACCCACCCACAGAGCCCTGATCGCTCAACCGTTTCTCCAGACAGTGGGAACAACTGTTAATGAGCACAACATCAGACCTGGAAATAGTCAAGTGAATTATGCTGCAGGAGGAGTTTGTTAAGTTTCCTTGGACATTTCAATACTCGCGTTACAACCTTTCTATAGCTACTTCTCAAGTAGGGGATAATTCTAGCAAAACTGAGAAGAATTGTGGGTGAAGAATGACTTTAAACCATTTTACTGTCTTAAAAATTTCATTCAGATATATCTGATCAGATGCAAAGATTACCACAGTATACCATGTCCTCACTGATAATTCTAAATATGAACAAATGTGGACTTCATTTGGTCAAAGCATGGCATTTCTAAAATGAAGGACATCTCATTTTCTTTTTTTTTTCATCATGTATTTGTTCCAAATAGGTCACCTTCAGTGCTGCTGTTTATGCTTTTTTCTACATTAATCAATGTCTCTCAGTGCAGGCAGCTCTGCTCATGTTACTCTGCCTCAAATTATTCTTATTACTAATGACTCTTAGTCTGAACACCTGGGGAAAGGATATAGAGAGAAGGTTTCTGGCAGCTTTGTTATTGTGTGTGGCGCACATTCCCCACATGGGGTAAACAAAATGCCATGCTGTAGGCTACTGTGGCCTTGAGTTGCTAAATTGTTGTTTAAGCCTTCAAGTTGTCATTATACTGCATTTCTCTAGCTGCTGCAATGTCCAGGTTGTCTTACTGACATGTATTTGTCAGGCAACTTTTACTAGTCTGACTCAGATGCATCAGTATAAGGCATTTTAAGAATCTTTCTTAATCTTCACCACCATCAAAAGAACGTTCTGACTCTAATTTCCATAGTTGTTTATGTCCACATTATTGTACATGTTGTTTTGTAAAGGTCAGTATTTGAAATTACATTTAGCAGAAGAACAGAAATGAAAAACTAGATAAAAAAGGTGAAATGATTTCAATAAAGGCCAGTTAGACTGTTGCACATGTTGTTGCTGGGTGACAGTCTGAGAGGAGATGTTTAGTGCGCAGAGCAGAGGTTTCTAATGTACCTACTGCCTAAGGTGCACCATCTGAACTTAAATTAAGTAAACACCACAAGTAATAAACATTTTGTTTGAGTGAATTTGTAGGCAGAAGGTTCAGACTGAAGGCAGTGCCGTTAGTCAAAGTTAAAAAAAAAACTGTTGTATGGTCATTTTTAGGTCATGTTGATCACATTTAAAGACCAAATAACAGACCTCACTCTCAAGACTTCTGGAAGAAACACAGCCTTCCGAATTTGGAGGACAAAACTAGTGTATCCCTTACAGCCCTAAGTATTCAAGATTCCCATGCACACAGGTTGGTTTCTTAATGATATGTTTGGGGATCAAAATCAAGAGATAATGTTATATTAACCAGGCTTGTGTTAAGTCGGTCATCAGTCATTGGGTGCAAATCAGTGAAGCTACTTCACCTCTACTGACTGTTAGCAAATGGGGTATGTGGTTAATAAGGTATCATGCTACTGATTGGATAACAAACATACTAACACATACACCACCAGACACAGTGAAATGTTGTTGTGTGAGGCTGACAACTTCCTCTTTCTCCTAATTTATGACCCCACTGCCTGTCATTTCTTATGAGCCACACATCAATGTCCGCTATCCCTACATTCCTCTCTGCTTCCCATTCCCCTTTCCTTCACAATCATTTCCTTCTTCCACCTCCTTCTTTTTCCTGCGCTTTCTTTTATCCTCCCCTCTGTTCTTCACTTCCACTCTGCACTCGTCTCTTCAAATCTTCATCAAAACTGCTATTTCTTAACATTTTCTGTTAGGAACAAAAATAGCCACTAATTGAGGTAGCAGCTTTAGGTTCTTCTTGTGTGATAGTCTCTTACAAAGTAGACAGCCTTTTGAACAGACACACACCCACATAAACACAGATTTTTGAACTTTTTTGTATATGGAATGTGACTGCATTTGCATCAAGGATCAGTGATGCAACTTTATTCATATCTCAGAACTGCCAGCAGAGGCAAAAGTACAAACAAAGCACAGTCGACGTTTCTCTGACAAGCAGACAAAGTTTGAAAACTCCTCAGTAAATAGGCTGGCAGGGAACCCATGTGCGAACAAAGTGAAATCACCCTCAAGATGTGGTTTTTTGTGAGAATGCAGTTCTCTTTTGAATCTATTTGAGGACTTACTTTAATAGGATGGTGCTGTCTGATGCTGGGCGCAGATTTGGAAGAAGTGTCTGAAATGCAGCTTTGATGGAGCTGTCAGCTTGAAGGCAGTGCTTTCTTCTAATTGGAGCATCCTTTAAAGAGTTAATGATATTGACCGAGCTTGTTTAGCTGCATAGTCCTCCATGATGATAAGGTTGGACAACAGCAATTACTCTTTGGGTACAAAATAATTTACCAGTCCATTAATCATTTAGCTGAAACTAAAAAGTATATAATTTGCCTCTTCACTAGAAATACTGCATGCTTTAGTTTGTAGTCATTCTAACATCATATAGTAGTAGTCATTCTGCTCTAGTTAAATGCTTGTTATTCATGCAGCTTTCAGTTCATTCCTGTACGCAAAGTAGAGTAACTTTAGTTTAACTTAGGTTGAGTAACCTGCTTGGGGAAGATATCCATCACAGTGAAACATCGATGGTTTCACCTGAACATGTTTCACCATTGCCTCTTTGGTAGTAATATGTTGTGTGCGTGACCTGCCTTTTAGGTCGTCTGCATTAACTACCGGAGCTGACTGATAAGAGTTGAAGTGACCAGAATTTGAGAGGTCTTTAAGGAATGACAGGCTGACAGACATGATGGAGTAAAAAAACAGTGGAGGGGGAGCAGAGGAGAGAGGAGGTGGAGAGTTAGGCACTATGAGAATCTGGAAGATGGGGTGAGTTTAGGTGAATATCTCTCACAAAGGCTGCACTAACGAAAAACCTCCCTCTCTCACTCTATTTATCTCTTTTTTTCTTTGTCTTTGAGCTTTTTAGCCTCATATTTATCTCATGATGTCAAATACAAATTAGATGAGTCTGCAAGAAAAGCAGCAACTTCAAACTACAGAGTAGATGAAGTTGCATTTAAAAGCTTTCACTTACTGTGTCAAAGTGTGAGGGGGAATATACACCACTCACAAAGAATTCAAAGACATTGTTTTTAGACAGACCTGTCTAAGTAAATGAAAATGAACATGTACAGACCACAGTGAAATAGACCGTATTTAAGATTTAAAAACAGCAAAAATCAGAGTGCGTATGAGGGCAGGCTGGGGTCACACGTTAAAGGAAAATCCCAAACAAAAAACAGCTTGTTTGTCTCTAAACTCAACAGGGGCTCTCACAGTAAACTCTGTTTGTCAACGATCAAATCAAATCAAAAGCAAACCTTGGCTTCATCATCAGCTCCAGTCTAATTAGGAAACAAACAAAAAGATATTCAAAAACATATAAATGGAACTAAATACATTCCACATTGCTGTGGGGTAAATGCAATACAGTTGTCAACTTGCTAGTCTCTTCAGAGACATACTTTAGTTATGAAAGAACTGAAGGTTAAAAGTTAGGTATAATTTTTTTATGATCATCTGAGTCTTTCAATAGTTTGTCTGCAGGTTATTTCAAAGGAGAGACTGATATTAGAACTTGTTTTTTCAATTTACTTTTTCTCTAAAGGCAACTATATGGATTGCAAGTGTGTGTGCGTGTCTGTCTATATGGGAGTTGTGCGTGTGTGTCCTGAGATCAGAACACCACTGAATTAACTCTGACCTTGATGTCTCCAAGCTCCATTTATACACACAAACACATACGCACGCACACTGAAACCTGCATAATGCATAATATGCAAGCAGCAGTGAGTGCCTGGGGAGTCCCTGTGTAATCTGAACATACTCCTCAGTGTTGGCCAAGAAGAACACAGAGCTGCTTAAGCAGCAGTGACCTAAACATGGCAGAGTTTCTGAACTAATAACACAGTCTAGGGAATCTAGGTATATTTTTAGAATTTCCCCATGACTGAACCAAGGAGTTCACACTAGAGGGTTATTAGCAATTTAGGCAAAGAAAAAACCAACTAGTTTTTCAGGCTATAAATTTTAATCCAACCCTAATCTTAAATAGCCTGCAGAATACTAAAGAGATGTTGAACCAGACAGGGATGATCTGGTTCATGGCTAACTTTACGTGAGCAGCATGACAGTACTTTTATGGGAATTTCTGTGTTGTTTATAAGACACTATACATAATTCCACAATGCTTTCAAAAGCAAGGGATGAACTTGTATCAAAGCAAAACAATCAACTCTATGAATTTATCTTTTTTTTTTTTGCAGAATTGTGCATACTATAAAATCCTGTTTTAACTATATGGTGGGAAATCGGGTAATGAAGAAGGAGGGCAACTCTCATCGGACCCTCCAGTGTTAGCTTCTTCCTGCTATAAAGGATTTCTCAATCTGGAGACCTGACCAGTACCTCTATTTCTGGGATGGAAAATTAAACCTATACATAGATGTGTGGTCCTGTATGGAGCCCAAGTGAGCAAGTTTCCTCCCTACTCCTCTGATGTCCTTTGTGTGGCCGACAGTCCTGTGTGGCTCTCTGTCTGTCCTAACTGTCGTTTGCTGGTCGTGGTCTTCCCTCTTTTACAGTTCCACTGGTGGCCCTGTCAGTGGAGGTTGCTGCTCTGAAAAGTGAACTGTGATCCATTGAGCGGCTTACTATCTCAGTGCCTCGCCCCAGGCAAGCAGCGGATGGGGTAATCAATCACTCAGCTCACCTGCGTTCAGTCAGCTCATTAACGATCGGGCGTAAACTCAGATCAAAGCTTTAAATTTACAAAGGAAACCGTGAAAATGAGCGAACTGAGATTTTAATTGTTGGAGACTTTCGTCAGATTCATAAAGCTTCCTGGGGCGATTACATACTGTCTCCCAGGAGGCAAGACAGCTGATTTAATAGAGCTAATTCCAGCTCTCCTTCACATCCATCCCTCTGTCCACACTGTGATAGTGCACGCTGGCACTAATGATGTCATGTCCAGGCAATCCATTAAGTTACACTATGAACTTGAGTCTCAAACCTCCACATTTGAAAGCCTGGGGAGAGGGTTTGTCCTGTCTGGTCCCGCTCCCACTATGACTAAGAGCTCCGAATGTTTAAGCCATCTTTTTATTCTGCACCTGCTTAAGACATGATGGGTTTCATGCTAAGGAACAATAAAACTGATTTTATCATTTTATCAATTCTTTCCATTTAACCTTATATGTGAAACAGCCCAGCCATGGCAATGGAAACACACTTGGGGACCTCATGGTATCATGCTGAGTGAATGATGTGAACTTCAGTTTCGACATCTCTGATCACAGTGCAGAGCTTTTCCTGGTTCCACTCCTCTCCCCGACCCCAAATCCTCCACATGGATTCGCTTCTGCCCCCCAAAATTCACCCTCTCTTCCTTGCTTCTGTCACCGTCGATGACTGTTTTTAATAGTTATTGCACAAACATTTGAGATTCCATAGCTCCAGTCAGATAAAGGCTGAAACCTTCTTCTCTGCCATGGTTGAATGAAAAACGAAGGAATCCAAAGAGACAAGGAAGGCAGAGTGGAGATGAAAAAGGGATTATCACAGAGCCTCCCTAGCCTCCCTAAAAGATCTAATGCCCACTTATCACTGTACAATCAAAGAAGGAAGGAACACCTATTTTTTTTCATCATCATTTCATTTAAAAACCATAAATTCTGTGATGCCAACTAGACCACCCACCCCAGAGAAATGTGAGGAATTTTTTCTGGGACTCTCTGCATGATTCACTGTTTTTTTTTTAAATCCTTATTTTTCTCATACAGCCTGTTGTGCAACCTTTCAGCTGGTCCTCTGATTGGAACAGGCAATATTCAGCTCTGGGCTCAGTGTCGCCAACTGAAGTACATTCCTATAATTCCTATAATAAAACTCAAGTACCAAGAAGACAGGTTTGACAGACTTTTGGCTTGGAATAAACTCTCACAAGCATATGCTTTTGGTATTATACAAATTACAGTTGATGGCTCATTATTTAAAAAAAAAATGTTTTCAAGATATATGTCCATCAACTTTCCCTCACTGTCTTTGAGGATTTTACCAATTCCCCATTCCTGTAATGTTATTTTGGATGAATCAGTTGACAAATATCTACAGGACAGTGTCACTAATATGCAGGATATCTGCTGAAAGTATTGTGAAATAGGAGATAGATATCTTGAAGCTAAGAGAATGACATTACGTGACTGATCATCCAGGCCTAGGACCACACTGCTAAAATGCATTAACCTTCCAAAATATCAACAATATCTACAGAGCAGACAATGGACCTTTTAGGAGAGGAGGAGAACTGAGGAAGAGTAAGTTTTTCATCCTGTTATCAAAGTTGTGTTACAACATCAAACAGAGAGACAGGGTCTCTTTGCTGGTCTGACACCCCGTAAAGGTGCAGAATTCTTTACAGGTGTAGATGACAGTTGAAACCCTGTGTCTTGTTAGCTGCCCTATGTGCCAAACCTGTTGCCAGAAATTGTAACATGTCTGTCTGATAAGAAATACAGAAAATGTTGTTCATATAGTGATATTCTGATGCATTGTTATGTATTTCTTATTTTATAATCTGATATGGTCTTTTTTCTAACTCCAGCATGAAATTACAGGAAAGATATGTCTGTGAAGCAGCGTGAACAAACAAACATGTTAGCATACAGCTGTTGTTGTACTGAAAAAAGTGACTGTATCCAAGATTGTCTGATGCTTTCCTCTTTAGGAAAGACAAACAAATTTAACTTTCCTTTACAGCCGAAAGCACTTTCTGCGAGACATACGTAACAGCTTCCAAAAACTTGCAGAATAGTCCTGAGCAGAGCGATCGGAAAAACTTCTAGGACAGACTGAGCAGAAGTACAGCATCCCTGTACTTCATGGGCGTACTGTGCCTGAAGCTGTGCTTGGAGCGGGTGACCGTATAAAGAGGGGGGCGTAGCCTCACAAGCCATGAAGCCATCCTGTCACCCTGAAACTATATAAAAATGTGAAAGTTTGATGTTTGCCTATTGGCACTTCAGTGGATGGCGTATATGTAGTAGTTGACCCCATGTACAGTAAGCCGTGCGATAGTGGCCTGAGGACAATATCAGCTGTGGGCTGGCTTGACTTTCCATCATGTTTTTTTCTGCAGGTTCACTGACCACACACTAACCTTTTCACATGCACACAGCCAACACTGAAATAACTCCTTGTTGTGAAAGTC
This sequence comes from Toxotes lorentzi, assembly GCA_037833715.1. Classification (NCBI taxonomy): domain Eukaryota; kingdom Metazoa; phylum Chordata; class Actinopteri; family Toxotidae; genus Toxotes; species Toxotes lorentzi. The sequence goes on along the minus strand of JBBMJY010000026.1, from coordinate 13,112,200 downwards.
TTTGTGTACATACCCACACTCACACAACTGCACATGTGCTTGCATGTTCTCACATTTATTAAACACATGCGGTGTGGAAGCGGAAATGCTCGATGACGTGTATCAAAAAAAAAAATAAGAACCCGTAGCCTATTGTTGCCATAGTTACTTGCTTTTTTTTTTTTTTTTACATATGTTGTGCACTTATTGATGGTTGAGTCTGAGTTATGTTCAAAGTATCCTGTTGTTCAATTTAAGACCAAAACAATCAGAAGCAACTATTTTCTGTTGCCACAGTTTAGTGTAATATATTGACTTTTGTTTTACATTAACAAACCAAGCTGTTTGGTCCAGTCACATCATACAGATAGATTATCCAGCAGCTTCACGTTAAGTTAAGGACAGAAGGGAAGGAAGAGATTTCGAGGAAGTGACTGGAATGACTACTTGTCAATTACCCTACAGGTGTTATACTGAGATTCACGATTCAAGTGTAAACACTTTAGGCATGGCTCACACAAAACGTGTTGTAAGCAGATTACTTAAGTGTTTACTTGTAAGTTTGGACAGGTGAGAACAGTGTAATTGTATTTGAAAACACAGCTTCGTGTCGTCCTCTAAATGAGCTGTCATGTGATTTGTCAGGTGTTGTTTTGGTTTAAAAAAGACAATAAACTGAGATGACTGACTCTGCATAAATATGACAAACTACATCTCTGTTTCAAGACCACGTGCACACAGCAAGGAGCATGAGTTCCACAGAAAGTAGCTATTAAAAACCCTATAAATCAAACTCAGGCTGCACAACGTGTACAATACTTTGATAGATACTGTGTTCTGTTTGTAATGACTTGTGGGGTTTTGGGTACATTGTAAAATGAATGTTTGCTATGCAAATAAATGAGGACCCGAAGGTTGTGTTCATTCTTTGTTTCTACCTGCTTAATTCTTTGTCAGGCTCACAGTGGCCCTCCCCAGCATGCGGAAGACAAGCTGGGTTGACGCATATAGACAATCAGAATCACATTCGTAATACACCTGTGGGTAGCAAACCAAAGGACAAAGAGGTAGAACGAACCCCAGACACAATATTGTGCAATCTGTTTAGCTACAGTCACCACATTTCCATTCACCGGGTTATTGTCGAATTTGTTTTTACAGTAACCTGGTTTCTTTCAATGTTATGAATAAGAATCAGAGTTTCCTGAACTGTGGTAAGGGATTAAGAGAAAACCGCTTAGATCTCTGTTGGCAAAACATTTATTTTTTTAGCTGGCGTCCAAAGTGGTTACTAACGTGCACATGTGCCAGCGTCTTGAAGGTGCACTCCACAAATCTTAAACATGACATTCAGTTTAGTCATAACAAGGAGTACTACACATCATGTTAAAGGGTAACTGCATTCTCAAATTCTGCTAGAAGCCTTTGTCCCAGCACACTGAAAAACAACAGAGGAGTGAGGGAACAATGTTTGTAGCAGGTGTGGCCTCGTGGCCACATGGTGTGTTAGGTGGAGGATCATGAGACGTGGTAGAGGCTGGAAGTCAGAGCTAACCAGCTGTGAGAAGCTACTGTCAGACATCTGGCGGAGCCTTGACAGAAGCACATATGTGACCCTCAGAGAGAGTCACTGTGTGGGTACCTGTGTTGTGGCTGAGCTAGCGGCTTCAGTGTGTGTGTGTTGTGGGGGAATGTCAGTGCGTAGCTGTAGCACTGATGTTTACAGTGGTTAACACTACTGTTTGTCGACCCTAAGTATCTTATTAAGCTCTGAATTCTGCAGCATTATTGGCAGGCCCGTACGTTGTGTTTACTGCCACTGCAGAGGAATAAATCTCATTCATATTCAGTGTTGTGAGAGGCATAAACTGAGGCTGCGCTTACCAAGTGTTCAGCTTGGTGCAGCATTTATTCACGGGAAGAATGATTTGACAGTGGCTGGTCGACTGTGATAATATGGGGGGGTGTGCCCCTAGCACAGTTCGACCTGTCTGTGACTGACAGACGTGGTGTCATTGGAGGTTCTGTAGTTGGTCACATGAGATGACTCCCATACTAAAACACCGAACACCAACACCACCACCGAAAAAGAACTGTTTTTACACACAGTTTCAATTTTGTTGGAGAAATCTTGGTTATGTCATCATGGTTATCTCAGGTTGGGCTTGTAGACTACAGATTTTTAATAGCAAGTTTACATTACAAACTAGAGGTGTGACCTTTGAAAGAAGTGGGCATTGTGTGGGCAAAGGGTGGTCTAATGACACACAACTGAGATGCACTATGAAAACTGTAGGATCCAGTGTTTTGAGGTTAAAACTAAACGTCTCAGTTTCATCTCAGTCTCTGCTGCACAGATTTTGATGATTCTTTTTCTTGAATATGTCATTTGTGAGACCTTTAACTTTGAAAGTGCACTACAAAATCACTGGACTACCCCTTTAAGATGGAGAAATTAAAGCTGTGTAAGCAGTGCAATTTTGATGAAAGGTATAATCACTTGTATCTGAAGTAGTTTTATTCAGCGTCCTGAAAGAGAAACTAAATAGTATAAGTAAGCAATATAAGTCAGTTTCAAAAGAGGAAAAGAAGATTATTTGTATAATTCAAACACATTCACATAAGGAAAAAACCGTGGGCTCTCTCACTATAGGGCCTGTCCTCTTATTGAATGTAATGTATTCGCCAACCAATGACAGAAAAACCCTTTAGGCTGCAGCATTATACATCACTAAGATACTCATGCATAGACATGAATATTCAAGTATTGATTCAAAAATATAGTAGAGGATAAGGGGGGTTCCAGACTACTGAGCAGCTGCATGTGAAAAAGTTTTACAGTACCCAGGTTATCACAGTGCATGTACGCATTCTCCAATTTCCTGCCTTAAATGGATGTCTCACACTGACTGAAGCCAACCTTTTCCCTAAGCAGCTGCTTATTTGTCAGCCTTGCAGCCACTCCTCACATAATAGGGAGACGGAAAAGGCAGCAAGACTATGGAAACATCAGAATAATGCGAACATACCATATGTGTAATGAGCCTGGCAGCCATGACATCAATTTAAAATCTGTAAAATTCCAAAGATTTCACCAGCTTCTCCCCAATTACTGAAAAGCTGACGCTTAAGGAGATAAGAGGTCTCAGCATGTTGCAGATGCTGCAATAGTGGATGTTATGGTGTATGCTCTGTGTGACATTGTGGTTTCATCACTGAGTGTTATGCTATTAATGTAAATCAACTTTAAGAGAACACTCAAACTATGGTGTTGAGTTGAAGAAACAGCAAAATAGACATCTACATAAGAAAATAAACAGCAAACCACCACTGATATTGGAGCCCTGGTGAGCTTGAATAAGGTCCATGAATGCAACAAGAAACATCGAGAGGAAAAGGTATGAAATAAAGAAGGCTGCAGTAAGGAGAATCTTCACTTTTGGTAGCAGACCAAAAAAAATAAATAAATAAACCACATAGAGATATGAAGAGGAGAACTGAAAGAGAGTGTAATTAGTTTGATTGCCCCATCATGAGATTAGGAATCCATTCTAATCTGCAGAATTATTTTGCTGCAGGGATTTAAAGCATGAGAACCTGACGTGTCGACGAATCTCAAGCAGTCTGGGTCATTTGTAGGTCAGTTGCATTATAGAATTCAAAAACCAGTTGAAATTGTTTCTTGCTCAACAAGCTGTAAAATACAACATAAACTGGAGAATACCAATGGAAAAAATAAGACATAAAAAAGGGATACACAGCTAGTTATAAATCATTTGTCCTCTAAATAAAAGCAGATACTGTAGAGTGATATTAACAGTAAGAGATGGCAGTATGATTTGATTTTGATTAGACAGCAGAAGAAGAAAATAATGGTTTGCTTTGCTGTTGTTCTGTATTCCCCTCAAGATCATTTGTGTAGTGAGGAAAAATGCCCAGTGAAAATCTGCATAAAATGATAGATATATACAGAAATAGCCACTTTTAAATTCATAATAATAAAAACCTGGGTGCAAATATCAGGTCTCTTTACACATGAGGATATAATTAGGCTAGTGGAGTACAGCATGAGGCCCAACTTTCAAAATGAGCTGTGATTTGCATTTATTTGCAATAAAATGCACAAAGTGGCTGATGCAAATTAGGAGTAGGTGATATGGTTATAGAACAATCATTATACAGTTTGAGTGTATTTATTTTCATAGGAGTATAATTGAAGATGATTGAAGGTTGTGGTTTGTCATACACTTGCATTTTACACCCATATGATTTTCTCTTCATATTATCTCATCAGATGTTACTGGCTGTGGGGGCTGTGTGGGGGCACACATTCTGCAAGAGTTAGGCTCTTGCATAATTTATGTTATTTATTTAAGGGTTATAGTATGCACTGTTTAAATGGTGCATAGTCCCAAACGCCCTGGAAAATTGAAATGCAATGTGCATAAATAGCTGATCTCATCTTGGGACTCCAGAGTAACGAGATGCTCGCTAATAAGCTGACATGGTATTTCTGTCATAGCCAGTGCAGTGACTTTTGATCCTGATAGTATTTTCTTGTAAGATTCAGTGGAGGCTGAGTGGGAAGAACCCACATAGTTTTTTTTTTCTTTCTTTCTTTTTTTTTTTTTAGCTTATTGATTTAGCTTTACAGTTCCCATGTTCATTGTATGGGGGTCTCTCTCTCATGAACCCTGTTCTGTCCAGCAGCAGCAGGAAGCATTTTTCAACAAATAAAGCTCTGATAATACTACCTGCTCAGCACCAAAGGCAGCAAATAGGTGGTGAATCATGCATTTAACAGGCTAACAACCCCGACATGCAATAAAGCTAATACAGCTAAAAAATAGGATAAATATTGGACTCATTTTTGTCTTATGTCCAGAAACATGAGTCAAAGAGATTAGGATGATAATGTTGCTCCATGTCTGCTGATAATATGTCACTGTTAACATCACTGGTAACATCACTATTATTATGTATTTTGGGCAGCGGAGGAAACTGTTTAATCAGTGAGAAGCCACAGTGTGTGATTCCACAGAAACAGGTTGTCGAATAAGGCGTTGTACTAAAACGTCCGTCCATCTTAGTTTTTAGATGGTTACTATAGTTCTCATTTTCAAAGTTTGCTTTTTTATTTAGTTTGTCTTATTCTCATAGCGAAAAAAAAGTCGTCAAAGATTTTACATCATAATTTTCACTAATAAAATAAACATTACTAGACATTCATGCTAACTGGAATGTCTAGTCCACACCTGCTGAAGTATCTGAATAGATGGTGGAATGAGGGATGAAAGGAGAAAAATATACTATGATGGAGAAAATAAAGGAGACCAGGGGTGTAACATCCCATTAAATTCTAACATATTGTTCTTACTGGTTTATTTTGAAATACGTATATGTATCTCACCGCCATGCTACCATGTAAAGACCTTGGTTCGTCTCCTGAGTATTTCCCTGCATCTGAATCTCTGTTATATTCAGGGTTGTGTAATGATCTCTTAATAAAGCTTTGCTAATTACACAGTTCAGTGCCTTGAAATATTCATACATGCTCACGCTGACAGCAATGCATACCTGTGTGCTTCGATGTGACTGGAGGCAGAAACAAATCCAAGAAAAGTGACCGCTTCTGCTGTTTTAAGGGAAGGCAAGGAAGGTTTCATGATGAGTGTCAAAAGCCAGCCGGTGAGGGAAAAAAAAAAACTTAGTAAGGTAGAAATACTGATATGTAAAAAATTAAATTTTAAACTAACAAAAGCTACATAGCATGGTATCTCTTGTATTATTTATGTCCATTATATGCACAAAGCTGACATTATCGATGACAGACCACAGTAAGTAGAGGATAATGTAGTTCAGAGAAAGCAGATGTTATTGAGTAGGAGAGATTAGTCAACAAAAGATGGAAGGATTTTTTTTTCCCATCTGCAAAGAGAGGGCCGGAGATAGAGGAAAGGACATACAAACAAAGAGAGACAGACAGGCAGGCACAGCAAGATATAGAGGGGTGTCTATTCTTCAGCCAAATCCTCTCGCTTTTGAAGACCAGCCAAACATTCTGCATGCGTGACTGCCTTTGCTGGCTGGAGCCACCACACGTAAAATCACAGACATATGCACACACATACACACACTACACAAGGTACAGTATACTGTGTGGTAATACCTCATTAGTGGATACAGTGGCACTTAAGATTCCACTTGGCACGTGGGACAAAACACTGATAAATGGTCTCATCATTATGTGAGTGACTGTCATATGCAACATGCAGCAAAATGTACAAACTACACATGAGAAAACATTATGAAATTACTACAAAAGCAACTACGCTAAAGCAGCACAAATAAATTAGCTGTTTGTGCCAGACTGGACCTGGAGTGTGCAAGAGATACAGACCTAATCCTGGGTTAAATGTCAAAATAGTGGTTGTGCTAGACAAACTATTGTAAGTGTGCACACTTGTATGTAGGGAAATTGTAGTTTTAATAATTATGATTACACAGATTGACTGTGTTTCAAAATTTATTTCACACTCAATAAAAAAAGGCATCAAAAAAAGTCTGCGTTTTGAAAGCAGAAGAAAAAAGAAAACATGTTTTCGACAAGACTCAAAACAGCATGTTAATGAACAGGCTGAACTGGGCTGACTTTATTCGTTAGACATGCTCGTGACCTCTCAAATCACCAGCGCGAAAAAAAAAGAAAAAACACTGTTAAATTTTAATGGGATGTTCTGGACCACAGAGTGTAAAGTTGATTTCCTCCCCTTTCGTCTTCAAAGTAGTGGAGGATTCCTTTTTCAGGGGAGATTGATTATTCCGCTGCACAGATGAGGCCTTGTATGACAGCAATCCAAGGATAAATGAAGCTAGACTGAAGCTGTAGTGTGGCCTCACTACTTATTATGTAATTGATATTTCCATCACCTTGATAATCCCATGTCTATGTTATGTATGCTGGGTAGAAAATTAATGTAGAAAATTAATGTATGTAACAGGGTCAGCCCTAAACTCTGGGGAGCTCTAAGCAGGACTTTGTTAAGTGGTTCTCTGATGATGTGTTTACATTATCAACACATTCTAAAATGTATAATTGTAATGTTTACACAAGGGGTTCAAGTCCTGAATTGTAGACAGAACTGAGTGGGAACATTCAGTGTTAATCTACAGCATCCGCAATGTAGTGGAAGAGTGATAAAGGACATCTGGAGAGCTTTGCCCTCTAGATGTAGTCATGCTCAGTCAGACATGCAGGCACTTCTGCAGGAGTGGACACATGTATAGCAACTCCATTGCTCATAGAACCATTCCCTGACAGCTCCTTCTCATACACATCATTGTCATCTCAGTTGTCACCTCAGTCATCTTGGCAGAAGCCGCCCCCTCCTCTAGGATGTAACCTATTTCTGCACAGACATTGTGGAGGATTCAGCACGCTCCTGTCACCTTAGGGCCAAACAGGGGCTGGATCTCCACCACCCTAAGAAAGGTGGATCGCTAGCAGACATGCCAGAGATGCTTTGCACCTTAGCATGGTGTGTGGTGTAACATGCCTGCTTATTAAAATGCAAGTGAAGAATGTATTTAGTGTTTTAAAAAGCAAAGTGACTAATGCACAATTTGCCGCATCTCCTGAGGGTGTGTGTGTCTGTGTTTGTGTGTTTTGACTGAGAGAGTTCTTACTTCCTACAGGCTGACAATAGGGCCATGATTAAAACAGGAAGCTGCAGGCATAGGATTCTTCCAGCTCCTTAAAGAAGGAAACCATATAGTGGTCCCTGTTTTTACAAAGACAACAGAGGACAAACGTGTCATGCACGGATGCTGCCTTGGCAATGTAAACCCCCCCCCCCTGAAAATGCACCTCTGGCATCACAGACGCCATGTGTCAGCACAGAAGGTTCGCTTAGGATTTCTTAAGGCCAGAAACAGGGACCAGCACTTCAGTTTGATGGCTCCACCCACAAGGCTTCTGAAGGGGCAACATATGAAGCAGGATTTTGATGCTGTTCCTGGACAGCCTGAAGGCAGAACAGGGAGAGGACAGACATGTTGTTGTGCATGTGCCCATAAACAGTGTAGGAACACACACATCTTGATAATGAGGGACTTAAATCTAAATCAACTTTTCTGTGTTGGTAAATTACTTGCAGTAATTTCTTATATTCTGGTCCATCCTGGTTTCAGTCTAGTGGTTATTAGGTTATATTCAGTGGTTATTACTACAGATGTTATTTTCCTTTTTCCAACAAAAACCCAGCAATTTCCTCCTTTGATCCCCTAAAATGTGAGAAAAATCTATGACATTTTCCCAGATCTACAGATCGACAATACTTCAGATCTGCAGTACTTCAGATCTACAGTACTTTCAAGGAGCAGAAAACAACACTACAACTAGTAAGCAAGTATTTTACAGTGTTGATAAGTGTTGATACCCTCCTACCACTCTGTATTCCCTGTTTTGTCACTCATTGCCTCCACTGCATCTGCTGAAGCCTCACTAAGCTAGCATTAAGATAAGATAGCAGATCAGGCCAGTCCACGGCTCTAAACCACCATTTTGGCTTTCAGCGAAGGTGGAGACTCCAGGGGACTGAAATCACCATTACTGTTTTCAGTGTCAAGTGGTACCAAAAAAAGACACTTTAAGTTTCAGTGCAAGTGAAACAGGAGCTGTTACTGGTTTTTATAGACGTTAAGCTGAGAGTTACTTATGCACCTCCGATTCTATGAATTCTGTATGATGGCCAGATGTATTAGAACGGCTGGAAATGGCTGAAATGCATCAGTGTAGAGGGACAGAGGGATGTAGAAAGACAGAGGGATGCAGATGCACCAATCTGACTGAGCTAACTTTTCAGGTTTACTGTATCATAGACATGAAGTGTTCCTTTCCTGTCATAGGGGCCACTGGTGAAGAAGAGATGGAACTATGATTAACATGCAATAAAAGCTAATCAGACTATGAGTGCCAACCTCCAACCTGTTGATGTTTGAGTATGCCTCACCACCAAAGCAAATAAACTTTGCATGTTCTTGTCCTTTCCAGGAAAATGACAGCGGTGGTCATTGTTTCGAACACTTGAACCGACTTTTGCAGAACCAAGTTCAGTGTACAGCATAAGAAGCAAAAGCATGCAGCTAAAATGTAGCCAGTTTTAAAGTCTATGGTTAGTAATGGTCCTTAAAAGGCTTTCTACTTGTTTGTTTAGAATGGACAGTCAAAAGACTGGTGGACAAACTGTCCCCTGTAGCTACACTGACAGCAGGCCACTTCTCAATGCCAGCCATTCTCTCTCCATTTTCCCTTTCATTCTCATTGTTTCTTATTTCCTCAGTTTGTTCCTGCTGCTCCATTTCCTTCTCCATCTGTTCTCCGTCTTTCTCTCAGTGCCAGCATGCCAAGGCCCCAAAAGTAGCATGTTAAACTACCTGACTCAAACCAAAGCATAACAGAAATATCACTTCCTGTCTCCTCCCTTAATGCCAGATACATTTTTCTTTCTTTTTGTCCTTGCACCATGACCACCACAACTGTGCACCCTCTCCACCTCCCCATTCCCTCCTCTCTATTTCTCTCTGTCTGTGGCTCTGCTGCCACTGCCAAGGCGTGCAGCGGGCAAGGCTCCATTTACACAACAGCAAGGTCCCTGTGTGGAGGCTGATAGCCAATCCCTGTCATAAAAAAAACATGAAAAAAAAATCACACTGACATGGTCACTGAAACTAATCACACACACACACATGCACGCACACACAGAGGATTAGTTTGGTAAAACATTATCATCTAAATGTGGAAAATAGAATCATTTCCTAGTTACACTTTGAGAAAAATATCAAAAATGTATCAGTCTGTAGAAAGCTGCCACTGATTCCATCCTGAACATAGTATATAATAATAGGGCTTTTCTTTTTTTTTTCACAGCAGACATTTTGACTTGTCTAGGAAGGAAAGCACAGGTGTTACTAATAACATTAGCGCTGACTCGCTCTTTTCAAGACTCCCATTAAGCCATGACAGCGTGACAGTGAGCTAGCATGCACAATACCATGACCCTGAAAGTGAAGCAACTAAATGGAATTCAGACGTCATTCATTTTGTTGTTTACATCCGTGCTTTTCATGATGTGACATCTCTGCTGTCCAGAGAAAAAGCAACTCTTTAAATAGAGACATAAAAAAGCCACACTGGAGATAGAAGGTTTCATGAGTGTCCAAACAAAATGAGTGACAAAGTGTCTTTGGCAGCAGCCCAGCTGCTCAACAAGACAATGAGCTATGCTGTATTAACTTCTAATAGGGCTCATCTGTGTAACTACCCGTATTACTTTGTCTCGGCTCAGGACAGGGAGGACTCAAGTGTATGAGACACTGGTAAAAGTTCAGAATAGTTCACAGTTTGTTAAGGCTCAGCAAACGAAGGCCGGCAGGGACAAGCAATACAGTGTCGGGCAGTGGTTGGCAATGGGCAAAAAGGCAAAAAGCAGGTGAAAGACAAAATCTAAAAACAGGATGGTGGTCAAAAACAGGCAGGACATAACAGATAAGCAAGGCTGGAAAATGACAGCGTGAAAGGCATAACAGACAATCTGGCAGCAAATGGGTTTAAATGGGCCAGTTATTGATTAGGGGATTAGCAGGTGAATAGATGGGCGTGGAAGAGTGAAGTGGCTCAGACGCAGGGAATGCTGGGGTTACTGCACCGCAGGGGAGAGTGGCAGGGCCTGAAATGACAAAAGAGTTGGTAACATGGCAAGGACAGGCAGGGAATACATGTGACATGTCATTGTCTGGGTGTGTGTGTCACTTCTTGTTGAGACAATGAAGACTGCATATAGTCTCCTGAATAGTGTTTCTTTTGAAAGAAGCATAACAGCCCACGGATATATTTAGTTGCGAACACAGATTGTACATTCACACACATACAGACACACAAAAGACACCCACACAAAAATGAGGGCACAGTCACACGACATGTGTTCACACAGACACGTGACTTCAGAGTTTTGTGTAAGCTACATATGGGGTGATGGTTCTGTTCTCCTGCAACTTGTGGTGACGACATCACAGTAAAGTTATTCATATCAGAATCATCTTCACTGTCTCATTGTTGAATTAGCCCAACCTACATGTGTGTAAATTTAGTATTGCACGCACCAGTCACCCCCACCAATATCACGCCCATGATAGCCTGGTGATCATGCACGACTTGGCAGACTGTGACATGATACGATTGTGAGTAAGAGGGTTTAGTTCACTGACTGATTCTGTTCTGCTGTCCAAAAACACAGTGGCCCACTTTGGGTTGATGTAACCGATTCCTTTAGAAAGTGTCGTTTCTCTAGAGAAAGTGCTCTGCTTCAGGGAGGATTTTGGATTGTGCTTTTAGTCCCAGCATGTTGTTCGGAGACTCCCTTGCGTATAAGCCAGGGCGCATTCAACGAAATCTATGTGCTGTGGGTCTGAGTCTGTATCTGTCACTAATACGTGGTATACAGTAAAAACAAAACTAAAAAGAGAAAAAACAATCCTGCCCTCTGTTTTTACATCACCCTCATCGTTTTCTGCAATGCCCTACACAAGGGTTTTGTTTTCCTTTATTGTGACATGCTTTCTCTTTTTTTGCTGTCTGTGATCTTTATTTTGTAATACCTCTCCCCTTGTTGTCTTTGTGGTATCGCTCTGTCATCTCCTTGGCTTTTCTACAGACTCTCTCCTCTGACTTTCTCTTTTCATAATTTTATGTTGATGTCTCGCCACTTTTCTCAGCGTTATCACCTTCTGAGTACTTTCTCTCTGCTTTATTCCCTCCATTATTGCTGTCCTCTCCTGTTATTTTCCCAGTTTATCTTCTGTCCAATTTTAACCTACTTCACCGCCGAATATTTTCTCTTTTTATTGGCCCAGTCCTATTGTCCTGTTACCTGCAGCAACAGACCTGTTTTTATAATGCAGAGACCAAAGGTGTGAGCTAGACATTGATTGTTCTGGTGGTGAGAGCAAAATGTTATAGATTTTCACTTGTATTCATAGATGTGATTACAGCAGGGTGTTCGTGTTTTCATTAGGTGAGGACAGGAGGTCATCCATCACAGTGCAGCCTGGGAACACTTAACTTTACTGTAGCCACAGACTCACCGTACTGTTAAAGGATCACTCATGCTTGGCAGTGCATAAGACAGTAAAACAGTGTACGTGCCACAGTTTTGTCAACCACACTGTCAGATTTTTAGACCATCATTAGTCTCGCATAGCCAGACCTATATTCCACAAATATTCTAAATACAGTATTTACTGTATGTAACGTTAGCTATTGAAATTAGCAAAATAGCTGGATAGATGACTAATTGTAATTTGTTCTTACCAGTGGATTAGCTTATGTATTTGATCCACAGCAATCCTCAACAGTCAGTCTTGAAATGTGTCCATTTCCAGGATGACTCTCCATCTGTCTTTGCCAGTAGAAAACTGTCCAACAGCTATTTTGTTGTCCGTGTCTGGATCTTGCCCAGCATATGCTGACGCTTTCCCCCTTGACTGTAGGGTTTTCACCTGGTCCTCCATTATTGTGACCAAGGCATTTTCACGCCATCTCTCTGTGTTTACCCTTGCTACCTCAGTGCAGGCAGCAGGCCATGCTTGGAAAATGAAACTTTCTCTGTAACCGGTGGACAAACATGTAAGAACATCCCTGTTTGACAGCAGCTGTTGTAAACCTATTCTTTGTAGATCTTTGCAACCATTCACCGAAGGAAAGCCTTTTAATGTGTAAACAGCAGTTAAGAATCATGTGTGTCCATGTGCTTGTTTTCTTGTATTTCCATTATTTCAGATTCCATGTCTTCAATATGTGTGTGTGTGTGTGTGTGTGTGTGTGTGTGTGTGTGTGTGTGTGTGTGTGTGTGTGTGTGTGTGTGTG
>JBBMJY010000026.1:13077647-13099234 GCA_037833715.1 Toxotes lorentzi | reverse complement strand
GTGTGTGTGTGTGTGTGTGTGTGTGTGTGTGTGTGTGTGTGTGTGTGTGTGTGTGTGTGTGTGTGTGTGCGTGTCTGTGTGTGAAAACAACTTCTTACTGACCTTCCCCCAGGCCACCCTATCATCTCCCAAACTACACAAACAAAACACACAAAGGCACACAGACACACATGCACAAAAGAAAAACAATTGCACACACATACACAGAGAGAAAACTTTGTTTATTTGCACCTTAATTTATTTATTTAAACAAGTAAATCATAAGCAATACTTATTATTGCAAGAAAATAAAAAGTAAAGTATAGCTGCAAGCGTTATTACTATGACGAGACTCCAGTTCATCAATTTACTTATGAAGAGAACAACAACAGTGGGCTGAAAACTGCAGCCTTTGTTCAGAAGTCTTTTTTTAAAAGATTAAATATGAATCCATTTATCCTCACATCTTATTATTTATAATTAATCTCAGAAAGTTTAGGTAAATACTGGCTCAAATAAAATGTTTAGAGTGGTTTAAAGTTAGAAATGTGTGCATTTTAGTCCAAATAGAGGCTTTACTTATTTATCTTATTCCGGTTTAAAAAGATGGTTTAAAATAGTTTGATTTAAATGTGTATAAACTACAGATGTGTCCGTTTTTTTTTTTTTGTTTGTTTGTTTTTTTTAGTTTACAGTTCTCAATATTCAGCATAAGCAAGCACTATGCAGCAGCATGTGCTCATTTAGGGCCAACAGACTAATTACATTCAGAGCAGGAGCAAATAACACACATAGACACCTACACTCACCTCTCATAAATAAAGGCTCAGAGGTCACACAGCTAATGCTCTTCTTTACCTGCAGATCTGTATCCATCAAGAACACAGAGGCGACTGTCTGCCCACTGAGCCTCCTTATGCTATCAACAGTGAAAAGCATTAGAGAGCATGATTAACAGGTGTTACTCCATGACATTTCTAAGTCCACGCACATAACGTGGATGTCTTGAGTGCTTATATTTTCCGCACATATCTCCCTCTCTGTATAAGGAGGAGGAAGCTAATGCGCCAGATCCTATTATACCAACCAGCTGCTTCTTGCCACACAGTATATAGTGCAGCCAAGATCCTCAAAGCTTTTAAATAGGTCATGTTTGGATTTAAGATGCAAGTAAATGCAAATGAATGACAATGGCAAATGAATCTTTCAGCAGTGTAGACCAACCCACAGTGTGAGACACCACTTGGAAGAAACCAAAACAGATTTAAACTGAATTAATCAGTATCATTTTATATTGACATTGAATCAAATAACTGAATGATGAATTTATGTGTCTAACACACAAGTACAATAATGTTGTTTTGTCCTGGCTGCAAGTGGAAGAGGGAAACAGCTTTGTAAAACATTAGTAGCAACTTTATAAGGTGACGAGAGCTTGCCATTGGAAGACTTTTGACCCATAGTGAACAAAGATAACAGGAAAAAAAACACAAATGGTCATAATCTAAGCATCAGAAGGCAATATATTCTGCTTTTGAGCCCCCAGTATTGGCCAACCTCTAAAACTGTGGGATTCATTTTTTTGTTGGACCCTCCTTGCCTGAAAAATATTACATATTACACATAAAAACTGATTTGATATCAAGAAAAGATGCATTCACAATCTAATAATGTTGAATGCCAGACTTGTATAGACAGCGCATTTTGCTGTCAACATTTTCTTTAATCTGAGCTGTTTTGTTGGAACGTTTGCAAAGATATTCCTTCTCCCACATTCAAGCAGTTTTGGAGTCAAAATTGTGCTTGCCTTCAGAGGGCCAGCTCTACTATGCATCTATGTCTTACAACAGCAGTTTGATAAACATCTTGATCCCTTATAATTACACTGGATCACACACTCATACACACACACATGCACCAAGCCTCTCAGGTGGGATGCTCATACACTTCCTGGTAATTACCTCGTCTATCAAACAAACAAGCTCGGTGAGAACAAACTAGGCAAAGATGGGGGAAACAGAGACAAGAAGGGAGGAGTTGGAGAGAGAGGGAGACCATGGGGGAGTCCAGTGAGGTTGAACTGGGGGGAGGGCAAAGCTGAAGGCTGTAGCAAGAGAGAGTTTAAATGAACGAAGTAGGAGGAGAGGGGATGGAGTAAGCAGGTGTTCTGTTTCAGTGCAAACTGTCACTTCTCTCCTCTAAACTCCGCTCTCATTCCTACTTTATTCCCAACTGTTCCTGCCTCCATACTCCACGTTTCCCTCCTCCATCCCGCTGTCACTGTCCCTCTAGCTCGCTCTGCACCTGTGGTTGTCAAACATAATTCTACGCCTTGCCTCTCTCTCGGCACCTCATCATCTGTATAGCTATTATTACAACAAACATCCCCAACTGTCCTTGCTCACCTGTACATTCGCTCTCTCCTAAACAACCCCCTCCACCTCCTCCTCCGCTCTCCCTGCTCTCAGTTGTTCCTCACCTTCCCCTCCATATTTCTCCCCATAGAGAACAGAAATGGATATCATGCCATGCAAGATGAGCTTTGGATCTCTAACCTATTTTTTTTAGTCAAAATGCTTTTCTTCTGTGAATGCTCAACAGGTCCTTGACCATCTAGCCTTTTCCAGTGTCCTCTGATAGCAGAAAAAAACTGAGTATGAACCTCCTTTTTATTATTTCCTCTATTATCTCATTATAGTTGTTTAAAGCTATTAATTGATTTTTAGCCACTTGGGTGGAAAAGAACTCTACAACGAGCTGATAAAACCAAAGCCCTGACACATCAGTGCCTTGTTAAGTTGCCTGGCTAGTGTGTTAGCAATCAATAGCCTATTTACACATCCACTATACATAGACCACACATAAGCATTCATTTGTAGCATTTTTTATGGAAACCTGACAAATATAAATCCAATATTCACTCTCCTCATAGCTCTGTCTCCACCAGCCCCCTTAGGAAAATATCTGGCTCTATAACCGGGTCAAAACAATGAGCTTATAGAGGCTAAAAGACTATTTAGATGCATAGTAGCGTGATACTTGAGTAGGTTTGTTACTGTAAACAACCCCTTTTATATCACAAGCAGTCGTGTGTCTGTGAGATTGTACTTTGTGCCAATCGAAGTGGATGTAGAGATATTCACTGGATATGTATGGTTGTATGTATGTATGTATGGATGGGTGGATGCATCTAACAGCTGTGAGATATTTCAGTCTCGATCAAAGTAGTGGACCCACCAACTGTCATCACCATCCCTGGAGCCATGTTGCTAGAATAGCTAAAAAAGGATACAAATAGACAGACGATGCACCATAATTACCAGATGCCACAGAACAATTATAGTCACTATATTTTTAAAAAAAAAGTTTGAAAACTTTTATTACAATATAACTTTTTATCATTTTCTTCACATACCAACTAGAAGTCAATAGACTCTTCAGTTTCCTCTTCATGTACATTTGTTACTGTGTGCTGCAACCGATGATTGACACATGTACTTTTAGTGGAACTGAAGTACTTTTGAATGTAACATACTGTCATCTATTTTTGATTATGCATCGTGTCTGACAAACACTGTCTGCTCATTACAAACTGTTCCAGGCAGTGGAAAACAGAGAGCTCAGATACCCCTATTACACCGGCTGACAGAGCACCTGTCGCCAGGAAGAAAAGAGTGAGTGTTACCTGGAGTAACATTGGACAGATGTCAGTTGCGCGAGCCAGCTTTGAAAGTGAGCCCAGTGACTGAGGCGCTACGCATGTCAAAACAATCAAGGCACAGTGAAAAAAGTCAGCACATTTACATGATTTGCTGGCACCCAGGCTGAGAATTACCGTTTTCTATGATAATTATTTAGAAGCTGGAACACATACTGTACATGGCAGGATGCACCATGTGCCACTTTTTATACAGAACGTTTTATTTATTTATTTTAAACCCAATCACTGGTTTGAATGTCTTGACTGATTGGTGTATAATGGTATAAATGTGTGTATCTCTTTGCCGTGTATGTATGCCTTGCTTCACAATGGGAAATTATTTACAAGATACTGACGGCAGAGCAGTTTCCTGTCGGTGGGGGTAAAGATGCTGAAGCCACCATAATGGCAAACAAAGGACACAGCTCACTGATTCATTTGCTTTGATTACAGGTCTCCGTTCCCCTTTAAATGTAAAATCATATAAAAGCCGTGGCAGCAGCACAAGAAAAGAAAAGAAAAAAAACAATAAAATAAGCAAAGATAAAAAGAGGACAAAGCTGAGCTAATGTGACATGTGTCTCTATTTTTTATTTCTCTTTCCTGTTATCTAAAAATGTTACCCATAGCTACTAAACATGCTCTAAATATCAATTATCAGCAGAGCTCCATTTAAAATCAGCTATAACAAAAACATGACATAACATTACCTGGAATATTATTGATTCTGTCCGTTGTGACATGAATAACACCAGTGTGCAGCAAATATATGTAGTCAGGTGAACAATGGGTTGAGAGTGTTTAGATTTGCCTGTGGAATTAGTACTGTAACAGCTGTTTCTTTTTTTCTTCTTTTTTTTGGAGCTCATGCTGTCACTTTAAGATCAGATTAAGGGTAGAGCACACGAGGGTGCAGAGCTTCCATAAAACGTCAGGCTCAAGGAAGCAGCAGTACACGCAAACTAATGACTGCTGAGATTGGTAAAGTGTGTTAGGTGTGTGATATTCCTGCCACGCTGAGGGCAGCACAGAGCAGCAGGGTATCATAAGTGGTGAAAGAGTACAGCGGCAGATAGAATCACCCCATGGTTGTGTATACTATTTATGTATTCCGGGTGTGCATGTGTCTTAGCATAGAGGCTGCACGCTGGAATTGTGTTAGTTCATGATTTTCTTCTGGAAAGCGTATTCTGATTTCATGTGAGCTCATGTTTGTATATTTTGTTCACGAATGCATGTTTCCCAGTGAACTAATGTACTTTACTGTGAGGTATCTATACACGTTGTGCAGAAACATATTTACTCGTGTTGTTTATATATTTTTTTTAATTGGGAAACAAAGCACTACTGTTCTCAATATATGTTTAATGTTATGAATTCATTAGGTGAAATCCTCTGCAGGAGATATTGAACTGGAGTCTGTCTCCAGTAATCGTTTCTGTACTGTAATACTCTGGGTGACCCACTTGCACCATGGGTTATTAGTACTACAGTGAACAGTCTGGAGCTAAAAGTCAATATTAAACTTTTTGCTTATTGGTTTCACTGATAAAAGAGGAAGATAACTATTCTGATCTGTTATCACAGTGACCTTCTGCTTCTCCGCCACTCTATCCATGTTTTTTTTTTCTTTAATCTTTAAATTTCTGTCTCAGTTTTCACTTCAGCTCTATTATGGACAGAGGCACTGATAAAAAAATACATGCTTTGGGGCTACCCCACACTGACAGATATTACATTTAAATACAGAATGATAGAAAATAGTACATGCCGTGACTTTAGTGTACCGCCTCTGATATGAAGCAAAAAGATATAGGGTAAAAGAGCATTTGGTCTACTCAGTCTTGATATTAAAATTGTCTCTTTGGGCAGGGAATATATGAGCAGAGGGAACTATGAGCTAGTGGGCTGTAAGTGCTCTGAAGCCTTGCAGGGGCTCTCAGCTTTCAGTATCATTCTCTTTAGTATGGTGTCTTATACTCTGTTTCTCCTCTCTATCTTCCTCTCCCCAGTGCTCAGTCAGTCTCTTTTTTTTCCTCTTTTTGTATTTCCTCTGACTGTTGTTACATTTCTCTTCAGAACTTTGTTCCCTTTAATTACTCAGTCTTCCTTTACTTTTATATATATTCTCTATAGGTGTCTTTGGGCCTATGTAGTAACATGTAACACACAGTTCAGGTTATGGGATGGTTAGGTTTAGGCACAGAACAACTTGGTTAGGTGTGGGGAAAGATCATGGTTTAGGTTAAAATAAGTACTTCAGTAATGCTGGGGGACCTTCGTCACCATGGTTACAATAATAAACACGTGGTTAAGGTTGTGGTCATGCAGTCACGGTAAAAAGAAACAACCTTTACTAATACCTTATTTGCCATTACTGGGATCTTTTGCTAAACTTCACCATAAGCATGGCTGCCATCCACATATACTGTAGAAACAATTCTACATTGTCTCTGTAAGTAATCCAGAATGTTGCAAAATTGTCCAACATTGTTTTCCTGTCTTGTTATAAGACTGGTATATCTTGAGGTAGATTACTCTTAACCTTGCAATTATTGAGATGGAGAAAGAAATGATTACCTCTGTGATAACTTTCCAGTGTTGTAAACTCTTTAGTCTTAGAATTATAAACTACTGCACAGTGTTTAGACGTGTGATAAGGCTTCAAACTCATGGATCTAATACTTAAACCGACCTTCCTGGATCATATTTCATCATCACTCTGGTACCTGAAGCAGCAATCCCTCATCACACAGCCATCACACATTTTTTTTTAACACAGTGCTATTTTCTGTCTGAACACCCCCTAACACTGTGGCTACTGTCAGCCTGCATCAGGCAGCTCCTGCACACAGACACAGAAAAAAAAGTGCACACACATACACAAGTACAAAAAATGAGAAAATTAGTACAAAAGTTTTGTGCACACAAACATACAGATTCATCCACACACACACACAGTTTTGACACAAAGTTGTTGGTTATGACCTGTCATAGAGGAGTGTTTCAAACTGATTTTGCCTCTGCAGCTCTGTGGCCTTAAAGCTTACACACACACACACATACACACTCACATATCACATAACTAGACACGCTCATCTCTCTCTCTCTTGCTCTCCGTTTCACAGCCAAACAGATTTTGTTACACACAAAGGAAACTTTCCCTGTAGACTTTCTTTTTCTGTTCAATCCTGAGACATATGCTGAAGCGAAATACTTTTTTAGCTGGGCTACAACAGTGGGTCCAGCCGTACAAACACCAAGTATCTTGAAAACACACCAGTGTCATGAAAGTGTAGCTTCATCACTTAGTCAGTGACAGATAGGTCAATAAAGTATATCTATCTATCTATCTATCTGTCACTGACTAAGTGATGAAGCTACACTTTCATGACACTGGTCTGCATGACACTTGCATGACACTGGCCAATGGGGAGACCGGAGTCTCCACATTGGACGTTACTCTTTCAAAATGAATCGGCATCTATTATGTCATCAGAGGAGCGTTTCCAGACAGTCTTGACAATGTAGCACCTCTGTCTGTAGATTTATCAACTTTTCAGACCACTTTAGCAACTTTCTTTCAAAAAAACACCAAGCAACAAATCTATCCACTTTTTGGTCAAACCTTAGCTTCATTTGGTACAAGAGAGTTGCCACTCATTCATCTCATACAAATGCAGCTGATGTAGAAATGAATGAGCTTATAACCTTAGTACAGCTGTTGTCTTGGACTTTTGTATATGGTGGTTAACGTGTATCTTAATGGGCCGCATTTCAGCCACAGTATTTCATACTTGTTCTGTTGTCTGACAACAGAAACAGAAAAACATGTAATTGCAAACAGCTTTATTTGGAATATGGCTGCATTAAATTATTGTATATGTGAGCAGAGAGAATCTGAGAAAAGCAAACAAAGGGCTGAAATAAGGCGGGATGTAAATACAAATCAATGACGTCAAATATGCTGATTAACATATTACAACATCTGGCAATATTTTGTGACTTTCTGAGCAGGCTTTAGCTACTTTCCATTGAAAGCAGTTGTTTACAGTGGTTTCACAACATTTTTGATAACAAAGAACTCAGGCTTGTTGCAATAATGTCAGAATGGATGTTGGAGGTGTTGAGGAACAGTGCAAGTTCTGCTGCAATTGCTTGGTCGTATGAAAATATTCAAAGTAATGCATTGTTGTTTTATTCATGAATCGAAGGATTTCGTTGTCTTTTAATTGCCGTTGATTTCCCTGCTCTTTCATCTTTGAAACATGTAAAAACTCACTTCACAAATGCGAGTCAGTATCTCCTCTGACGAGTGACAAAATGTAAAATAAGCCCAACATTAAAGGTTTTACATGCTTGTTGTTACTTCCCCATTTGCAGGTGGATGGTGAAATCTATATTATATGTTCTATGTTGTTACATGAAATATTGGTACATTATTGTTTGTCTCTGTGACATTGTGACAGTGCTCCTACTTGCATTTGCCCGTATCTCTTTCCATGTGCTGATTATTGGATTATTGATTATTATTTTCCCACAGTGGGAAAAGTGGTGCAGTGGGAATCAGCAGCACACAGCAATTTGGTGTGAAGATTGACTGCTTCTTGTTCCGTTTGCTTCCACTCGGCCAGATCAGGTCAGCAATGCCCTGCACACAGATGATGTGTGTTGTCAAAGCACAAGTAGGCATTCCATATTTACTGTTAACTAATGAACACTAGATGCACTGATGATTAAATGCCATGTAACCAGTGTCAGGCATGGAAACTCTGCTTTTGTTGGTTGGCTGTGGCTTGGCATCCTTCCCAGTTAATGCAGTGCTTATTATCGGGAGAGTTGAAACCAGGAAATCATTGGACACACACATGAGGGTCCATGAAAAATAGTAATTTAAAGTTCTCTGTCCTCTATACCCCACAGAACATTTTTAGGACTGCCATTTCCCACCAGTAATCTCCCTGGGTCCTAGCACATTTTAAAGCAGCGGGTTACCAAACCGCAACAGCTGTGTGCATCATCTCCTCCTTTCCAATGGGTCTGGCAAGTAATGCCTCAAGCATTGCATTTTCATTGCCACAGAGGTCTGTGGCAACAATTAACAATATGATGTGATAGGGTAGAATCATGTCTGTTCTTAGAGAGAATCGTAAATGTGTTGGGTAAATTTATTTGCAGCAGGGCAGAAAACAACTATAATTGTTAGAGAAAAAGCACACAATTATTTGTGGATAGCAAACAGGATAATTACAGGAAATATTCTGTTTATGCAACAACAAATGACAAAATATGTAGCTGCTTTCAGTGTGTCCAGAAAGGTGAGTGCAGTAGCCCTTACCACCACACTCACTTTAAATGTAGGATGAGGATTTTTTTTTGTCATGCGCCTCAAAAATGCACCACATATTTTCTATACACTTTACTTGTTTTGTCTTCCAGAGCTGAATTTTTTACTGCCTAAATTAATTCTGAGAAGTGCTAACAATAACAGTACATCTGGTTTTAAGAGCATGTAAAAGAAGAAGAGACAAGCAAAGACACTGTAGTTTTGAGAGACAGGAAAAAGGACAAGGGACTGTGCTGTACTGCACTGATGTGGAATTAACTGAAAACCAAAAGCAATATGGAAACAGATGAAAGCCTGATGGTGATGAGTCAGAGAAGTGATAATGAAAACCATCATCGTCACATGGCGACACGACAGCAGCTTGGTCGATCAGGCCACAGTAATGCACTGCAACTCTCAAAGAAAATCTAGGGAAGCTACATGGACACTTTGATCTGTGTATGTGTGTGTGTATGTCTGTGTGTAGGTGTGTGTGTGTGTATGAGAGAAAGAGCTTGAGTTTAATTTACATAAGCAGATTACACCCCAGCCCCAACTCAAAATTGCCTGTTATTAAATCATTAAAATGCTATCTATATATTAACATTTAGAGTCATTATATAGTTGAGGCTATACACATACAGCCATCAATTTGAATGAAAGCAAAGTAGCTGCTGCAAACCCTGTTAGCATTGAGCTGAGCCTCTGTGTCTGAATTTATGTGGACATACAGTGATATTCCTCTCTGGAGATATTGTGCTGTAAGCACATCTGTACTAAGTCTGGACATCTGTACTAAGTCAGATGTCCAGATTTACTAAGTCTTTAGTCAATATTTAATCCTCACCAGTCAGATTTCCTGTGGTTCGGACAAAGTTCCGGAGCCACCTTATTAAGAATGGACAGTTACTTAATTCAGTCAGTGATGAAGGGCTTTGTAGCAGTAAGCCAGTTCAAAAGTCAAAAAATGATCATACTCTGGATTTCTCTTACTAAAGGCAAGCCACTGGTCTGGAAAAAAGATCTGAGGGGTGACAGGTGTGTCAACATAACCAGACAGATACAATGCGGATGTCTTTTTTAACCAATATTCACTTCACTGGATTTTCAAAGTCATCTCTAATTACTGAGACGCTGTGGCTGGTGTCCAAAATACCAAACAGTTTGATGTTGATGTGCTATTTTAAATGTGTAATTTCAGTCATGGTTACCCACCAACAAACAGTGAGATACAGTGAGAGCATGGGTGAGAGGATGTGTGAAACAGAAAGAGAACAAGACAGAGCACAACGCCAGCACCTGTCTTAATATATCCCCTAAAATCTCTCTTTGCCTAACACTCACACAGACACACAGGCACATGCTTTCCCTTCATTTTGTCTTTGTTTCTCTCTCTCTCTCTCTCTCTCTCTCTCTCTCTCTCACACACACACACACACACACACACACACACACACTGCCCATCTTCCTCCTCCAGCAGCAGGTCTCTTCCCACTGCCTGCTACAAAGTGTTCTTCAGACGTCACAATCGCCTGTATAAAATTAAATGTAGAATCACAGCGACCGTGACCTTTGACCTCTGACCTCCAAAATCCACTTAGTTCATCCTTAAGGCACAGTTGACACTTCTGCAAAGTTTTAAAGCCATCCCTAACATAATATCATGAAACCGGCCTTGGCTATTGCCGGCGAGGAGGCATAAAAATAAAGACACTCAAACAATCAAACACAGGTCCTATAGGTTTAAGAATTCTCAGCTGTCCTACAGATGTCCATTTTGTCCAGAGCAATTGCCTAAACATTCAGTTTAGAAATGTAATGTTTGCAGTAGACATACAGTGCAGTAAAATTAAATTATATTTAGGCAGTGGCGTTACAGGCAGAACAGCTGGGACCGTTAAAAAAAAAGAAAAAAAAGAAATTTGGCATTCACTCCGCACCCTCACGCACCTTGACCTCAGCCCCAGATGGTCTGGGCTTTGCCCCAGACCCTGACAAACTCCTGGAGACGCCCCAGGGATAAAGGACTTACAACTATGCCGTTCTGGGAATGCAAAATTGAAAGGTTAAATAAGTGTATCATTACACTAACAGCAGTAGCATCTAGGTCAGTCCACACAAGTGGGGAAGAAGTCCCAGCGGAGGTGTTTTTTTTTTTTTTTTTTTTTTTTCATTTAAATGCATATGATTAAGATATACTAAAAGATTAACACATAGAAACACACACTGAGGAACACACAACAACAATACTGTGCAGTATGTGTGAATCAGAGTACACACCATCTTACCGTGGTCAATCACCCACAGACAGTGATACGTACTGTTCACAGTATTACCAGAAAACATGTCTGTTATATACTGGAACTTGTACATAGTTCTAGCAGAGCTATAAATCAGATTTGTTTCTTTTTATTTTGTCAGCACTATTTATTAATTTATTTAGCTGTGCGTTTGCCTGTTTGTTTGTATCTATGGGTTAGCGTAGGAGGTGTGTATTAAGCTGTATGTTAATTTTGGCGCATACTGTGAAGGATAATCTGATGAAGATAGACTGATACATAGACAAACAGATGCTGTGTGAGCATGTGTTGTTAGTGTGGGAGGTTTGAGTTTCCTAAGTACCAGTTTAGAAGAAAGTTTAGCATCAAACCCCTGTCTTTCTTACACTAAGAGCTGTCTCCAGTGGTAGAAAGCAACACCGATGTTGACTCTTGTTTTGCTTCTATTTCTATGACTTTTTTTCTTCTTCTGAAGTTAGCACGCTACCCAACAAGCCCAGCCCGTCACCATCTCTTAATATCGTTGCTGTGATAATGAGTTATTGTAGCATCGTGCCTGCCCGCAGTTCTGCTATTTACATGTGTTCTACATGGATCATTAACTGCTCAGCATACCGAATTTTGGCCTGGGAATATTAGCTTTAGCCTCAATCTTTTAGTATAATATTATGTGTGTAGGCATTTGATTTAAATGTAGATCACTTCACATAGCTTGTACATAGTTCTTGCAGAGCTATAAATCATAAAATAAAGGTTTGTAGTATTCGATGTGATGTTTTTCAAGTGAAGGCCAGTCAGTTTCAGAATTGACTGCAGGATCAAGAAAGATGAACTCAAAACTCAAATTGGTAAAAAGGGATGGAACAAAGGACTAGTTATGGACTAGTTCAATCTGTTAGGAGTGTTAACTAATGTAAGATATGCACTGAAATCAAAGCTTAAAGTGTATTTGAGTTCAGTTATGTCTCAATCATAGAAAAAATAACACAAAAACAATTTTTTACATTTCTCATTATTTCTCAGCATTATTCACATTATTTCCAAGTGGACATACACACACTGTTCAGTGCACTGTAGAATCTCAAAGCTGTTACTTCAGCCATCAGCTTTCAGAGTACCGATTCAAGGTCTCAGCCCCTTCATATTGAATAACTCTAATTACACACAACGGGGGAAAAAGAGAACAAGATGGGAAACGAAGAATGTGGGAGAGAAGGATAAGCAGATTGAGAGGTGAGGGACACAGAGAAAGACAAGACCTTGGCAGGGGTAATTCTGCTTTAGTCTGGGAAAATACATACTGTATATGCACTAGTGATGTGAGATGTTCAGGTAAACAGCCCCCGTTATAACCTTGTACACACATACAAAAACATACACAGACAATATTGACTCTGCTTCGTGTTCTCACTGACTACAGTGTTGGAGAGGAGAATGTTGTCCAATGTAAGGACAATATTGGACTGTCCTTCACACCCTCTCCACTATGTGCTGATCAGTCACAGGAGCAAGTTCAGCAACAGACTCATTCTCCAAGCTGCACAATGGAGTGACACAGGAAATCGTTCCTGCCTGTTGCTATCAAACTATATAATTCCGAACTCTAAAAAAAATAAAAAAATAAAACTCCATGTATACTGTGTATACATCATTTTAAACCGCATGTGCATGTGCATATGCAAATACGAAGATGTTTTTATTTTATTTTATTTTATTTTTATTTATTTTTTTCTGATATTGGGCTATATGTATATTCTAAGGTGGGTATTGCAGTATTTTTACTTTTATTCAATTTTCTATTTTATTTTATTTCTTTCTTTTTTTTTCACTTTATTTTATTTATTTTAGAAATATTTTTTCTCTGTGTACTACATTGCAATTTCTTCATTTTCAACTGGGAGTTTGTCAGTAACTAAAGACTTTTTCTTATGAGGATTAATAAAGTTTTTCTGATTCTGATTGTTCCTTCAGAACACTCTTGAGAAAGCACTGTTATGTTTTACATAGACTTTATCCTCTATATACTCTCCATAGGTTTTAGGCACTTATGTACATACTCTAAAACTTGTGGTGGCAAAGGAGCAGTGTTACAGAATACATGACAGGACCATTACCACTCTGCTCAGCTGCTAAAGAGATAAAAAACAAAAAACAAAACAGGGAGCCTTTGGCACCATCTCAAACCAGGCGGTTGTGTTGGAATAATAGGCCATTAAGTCCAGGACTGCCGAGACCCCTTTTTCTTCTTATTTTTGGTGGGTTTCCGTCTGAGGGGAGGCATGTTTGCTGAGTAGCAGCATGACACAGTTGCTTTATCTACATGAGAAGAAATTAAAGTAGGTACTTCCAGCTGTAAAGCCAGCTATAAAAACAGGCTTTGTGCTTTTCCTCTTAAACACCTAAACCACTTGTAAACACTTCATCTATCCAGACAACTGTTTAAAAACAGCATTCATCCATAACAATTATGCTGTTTCAATATTTAATCTATACCTAACAAATGTGAACTGCTGGGAGCCATTGTTAAGGCTCCACTTTAAACTGCTGTACGTGCAGCTACAGCACTGTTGCTTCAGTCTGATGGGGAAACTGTGTGTTTGAAATATTGTTTTGGATGATTCTGTTATTACACTGTGTGTGGGGCTAATGCAATACTAGTACTGAATACGCAAAGGAAAGGGTCATTCTATATCATATCAATGGATGAAATATGTAGGTTGTTGGGACTTTTGCTGCAATAGTCATTTCTTTGCCTTTACACAGATTTAATTTAATATTTTTTTCTTCTTCACTATCTCTGCTTTAACAACTCAGCTGCAATTTTTCACTGTTTTGGAGCTCTTGTAAAAGTGGTCATTTATCATTATCATTATAATAAATATTGCCTGTACCTACAAAAATCATAAAAGATGTAAAAACATGTTTATTGTATTGTAAATCTTCTAGAATAAATGCAATAATATGAGCAATAATGAGCAATAATAATGTGCAGCTATAGCATACAATAACCAGGCTGTTCAAGCAATCCTGCACACACACACACACACACACACACACACACACACGCACACACACAGGTCATCCATCTAAAGCATATAAATTTCCCACCCATATGCTGGAGTGCAGTATGTATTGAAACAAACAGCCACTGCTAATGTTGCCATCTGGTAGAACACACAATCCAGTCCAACACTCGACTCCGCTGTGTGTCAGCATATCGAACTAACAAACATGCAAACATAACAAACTACCTTAACGCTCCATCTCATTATGATGACTTCTGACAATATACAGGGCCATATTTAAAGAGAAGATAGGTAATGAAATATTAACAAAATATATCATGAGCAGCAAATCTGTCAGGAAAGGGTCAGATTATGAAACATTTGAACGTCTCTTTCCACTAACGAATGAACAACACAAATTTATAGTAATATTGTCACTGTGCTATTAAGTCACTGTTGTCAGTCACGCAGAAGCATAAACAAAGAATCAATTATAGTGTCATAGAGCAGCCAGTTAAAAATTCCAGTGCAATAAAGCCATGACCATTATGAGGACATATCCAAAACAGATTTGAGCTGCTGTGACGTACAATAGTACAAAATTTATTGAATCATGCCATTTCTTAATCCTCCTTCTCTGTCCTCCTGTATCTCTCTCCCCTTTCAGACCCCCCCTCCTCTCCCTCTTTTTATCTCTCTCTGTGCCCAACTGTGGTCAGCCAAAAACACTGATCTTATCAGAAGTGAGGTTATTTGTTTGCTCCAATTATTTTTTTTTTTCCTCACACAGTTTGTTTTCTATCTGGAAGGCTCTATAAAACAACATCTGATCGATACAGGCCTGCTGCCACCGCCGGATCTCTCTCTCTCTCTCTCTCTCTCTCTCTCTCTCTCATTCCCCCTGGAACCTTGAATTCATCCCTGACCCTCAGCCAAAACCCCTGCAATAAACCCCCCCCCCACAAACACACACACACACACACACACACACACACACACACACACACACACCAGTCCTCTCTAACCCACATTAAAATGCAATCTCTCACAGTTTCCCATACATACAAACACACAGGCTTGCTCCAGTTGACACACAGCGATGATATGCCAACTGGCTGAATACCGACAGGACTCTCTGTGCAAATATTTACCAGATCCCTGAATAACTGACAAAATAAAACATATGCAGGGAATGAATGAAGAATAGGGAAAACACTGATCCCAACCTGGGAGAGAAAGATATGGTGAATATCTGATAAGAGGAGGGAATAGAACTGGAGAGTCAAAGAGTAAAGAGAGGAGATGAAATAACAAGTGATGAGAAGGGGAGAAAAGTACAGAAGATGAAGAAAGAGAAGGGAACCAAACTGGACAGAGAGATGGAGGGGAAGGAGGGAAGGGAGGAGATGAGGATGGAAAGCTAAGACAAATCCCTTCTTAATGTGCTTAGCTTTTTTTCCCATTAGGGAAGAGCAGCTGCATTTAGGGAGAAAACCAAAAACGTCTTGATGTTTTGCAAAATTTAGGTCAGCTTTATCCCAGGCACTTTTTAAACTATCTGCAGGAGTAAATAACAGAATATCGTGTTATATTGAGAAAAATCAGTCTACTTAAAGGAAAGGTATCAGCAGCCAGAGTTAAAGACAATTGCCATGAGGGACATGAAGCGAATGAAGAGAAACAGAGGCTGATGTGACATCACTGACGTTGACATGGCATCTGACAGGCTAATGCTGCAGCAGAGAGGCTGACATGGTGAGACAGCTTGACATTTGAGCAGGAGGCATGACAAGAGGGAGGTTTACCCAAAATGATCTGATTAAAGAGATAAAGAGAATCGCGTGGTGCTGTAACTCAAACCATGTCAGATAAAGTTCATTGTCAAAGTCATTCAGCTGTCGCTAATAACAATGATTGGGGAAAAAAAAGCAGTAAGGCTCACTAAGATTATGGATAGGGAAACATCAGCTTTATGCTTGAGGAGGTGAACCACTGGAAGACAGATTGTTTGACCTTTCATCCATAATCACAAAGCTCCATTTACACTTTGCTCCATACCACTTTCCCTCTACTCTACTAGAAGAAGCAAGTGCAAGTCTGTGCATGGCACAGTGATTACTCTAGATAGATAACACTTCACCTTACTTTAGTTTGGATGGGAATACGAAGTCACTGAGGTGCTGAACTAGCTGGGTGCACTAATGGCCTAGCAGTGGTGCACTGCACATCCACATATCCCAAGCAAGGAGTAGTGGACCAAAAGCTTTTGTCCTAATCCAGGTCATCCATGTTACCTAGCAGTTTCACCAGTCAGCTCTACACTCAGCAACACAGCTTTTTCAACTGGAGCTATACCCAGCACATCATTTCACCTGCTTACATGATTACAATGTAATTTCCTTGACTTTAGCCTTATTTATTATCACTCCTAAATGGAGCCAAACCAAACACACTCCTTCAAAGTGCTGCTACACTTTGTGCTAATTAAGTGCCATTTTCCTAACGCACACTGAGGGTTTTTCACTCGACGGCTGCTCTTTGTATTTATGATGACTCACCAGTGTGGAGGGGCAGAAGCATAATATGGGGAGTGTCGCTGGCAATCCAGAGGTGCACTGCTATTTTCATGTCAAGGTTCATGTCAAGGTGCTCACATTTGGCATCCACTAACTTCTCAAACCAGGCTGCTCAGAAAGTGCATGTTGCACAAATCTTCTGATATTTTTGTCCCTTGATTTGGCACATCCTTAAGGCACACCAGTATGCTCCAACCATAATGCGTAGGGTATGGTCAAACAGAATTTGAAATCCCCTTCCCCCCCACCTAACTGACACTAAAATTAAAGGGTTTGCATATGACGCTTCCTGTAATTTTCCGAAACCCCTAATTCCACATTCAGGCCTACTTCATGAAGCGATTAGCTGGATGTGTGGTAGTGAGAAACCAGACTGGGTTTTAACTTCTTTCTCAAACTCTCTTTTTTGTTCTGCACACAACTGGTGCAACAGCATGAATGCCTTCCAGAATGGATTGTCAATGTGGCCATTTGGAACAGCTACAGCTATTAACACTTTTGCCTCTAATGGGGTTGGACAAGATGTTGTATGAACAACTTTGTTTGGCTTATACCCCTTATAAATCCCCTTTTGTAATATATTTAGCTTCTTTCCATTTTGCATATATTGTTCAACCAGCAGATGCATTTAATTGCATGGAATTATAATATTTATTCTTACTTTCGACAGTAATTCCAGATAACCACAGTGAAGACTAATATCCAACTCATACCAGCAAATCTAACGCAATGACACATCAAACTACAGCCTCAAATAGCACCTCTATGACAGAGTCTTGACAATAATTGAACATTATAACCTTCACACAGTTAGCATTGACTTCAAGGATACTGTGTTGGATTGCAGGAAAATGTACAGGCCTTCATGTTACAGTGCCCATGCATCTAAGTATGTGTGTGTTCAGGGACAAAATTGTCATTCGCATGAATCTTTTAATGTGCAGTAAGAACATATTAGTTTCCTTTCTTTAGCCCAAGCCTAAAGGTGTCCACTGTGTATAGACAATAAGAAAATGACAGGTTGTAGTTCTTGTTTTGACCTGATTCAGGCCACATATCACTAGTACAAAGCCTCAGGAGCCCAGAGACAGACAAGTGAGGTAATTCAAGGCTTTAGCCATAGATCTGTGTTGTCAGTGTTAAAACAACAAAGGAAAGTTTCTCTGGAAAAAAAAAGTGTAGAGAACAAAAAGGAGCAAAAAGAAAAGTCATGTATGTAGTTTTCAGTATTTAGCAGCTGAACGTCACGGTGGAGGAGAAGCCTTTGCAATTTTGCATGTGTTTGTCTTTTCAGAAATGGCTGGATTAAGATCAAATGTGACATACTTATTTACTGATTTTGGTTACCCTATGACCTTTTCCGTAGTACCACAATCAGGACGACAGTTCAGTTTCAATTAGAATAAATGAATTTCAATATTTGTGGTGTGCATTAGTGTTCTCAATAGACAGAAATATATTTATGTCAGTGACCCTATGCTCTTTTCCTCCCTCACCTATCTAACCACACTCGACCCTGTTTTGTATAATCATTTTTCATGTGCCCAGTACAATCTTAATGGCAAACTGATGAGTAACTGCACACAAACTAAAAATCCTACTCTCGCTACCATCTACCAGGTTACTAATCCCAATCCTGTGCAGCACATCATATGGTGTGGTCAAAAGAGCAGATTTGAACCTTTCAACTCAATGCACCAATTATTTTCCTCTGTGATGATAATTCCCAAAATGTGATTGAACAACGAGAAGGTGCATGTCCTGGTTTATTGGTGAAAATTATTTTGGAACATGAAATTTCTTTTTTTTTTTCTCTCCGACTTTTAAATGTTTCCCTTGGTAACGTTCTAACAGAAACATGCATTCTCTTGCACATTCTCCATTATGAGTTGCTGTGTATTGCACTTGCTGCACTGCAATTACTTAAGTGATGCTCACTTTGCCTTTGCTGACCTACAGGCTTCTACAGTTCAGGATTTGTGCTGCTGCCAATTCATATTCGGTCAGCATGAGAGCATGAGAAAGCAGAGCGCTGTAATACCAGCTACTGTGTACAGTGCACAAGGGGCAAATACCCTAATCCCCAAGGTCCACAGAGCATTAGATTGGTTTCACACAGACAAGCTGGTACAGCTGCAGGCTTCTTATTTTATCTCCTTGTTTATAATTCATTGTGATTTGTTTAGAGTTTTAGTTACTGAGTATTGCTTACATTAAGGAAGCAGGTACTCACTCACTTTCCTGCAGGCAGATGTGTTCTGGGTCATTAAGGGGCGTATCAGTGGCATTGTGAAATCAAGGTCACATGCTGAAAGTGCACATGTTTAGGTCCTGTGTGATAGACATGATAGATATAGCATTGGATTGCATGCTTTCTGTGGATACTATACCTTTGAGATCATGTCATTGTTCATGCACAAACGATTCATCATTTCCAAGCCAATGATGAAGCAGCATCAGAAATATTCTACGTTTGAAAAGTGAATAAGGAAAAGGGCTTGGAACCCATTATTTTCTACCTTCAGACATTAGTGCCATGCATAAAAAGATGGTGGCATATCCTGTGTAAATGTCCTAAGATTGGGGAATTATTCCATCACTGTCTGACCTATAAACAGGAACATGATCAGTCAGTGACTGACAGCTCTTTTGCCCCGATTGCTGGATGATAAATTGTTGGGGCTGCGGTGTAATAAAGGACTATTTATGCTTTTCAGCCAAATGTGGGTGGCACAGGGTTGCATTTCAGCAATTTTTGAATTTCTTCAAGCAACTTATATTTTCAAAATGTTCTACTCTGGGAACCAAAAGATTTAGAGAAGGGAAACATACATTTCACTCAGAAATAAAAACATAAGCATATACTTCTATATGCTGAATGATGACCATAATCATTTGGGCTTCAGGGAGAGAAGAATCCCTTTCTGTTTCTGTATAGTGTGGAGGATCTGGGCATGTTCAGCAGCAGTAGCACCAAAACAATCAGGTTATTCAAATACAAGTACTCAGTCAGCATCTCCTGAAAGGAAGAAACTGCAGACACTAGACAGGGATAGGGATCTAAAGAGGTCTCCATGTGTGATCAGTGCTTTCAGGTCTCATTTATCTTCATACAGGGACATCTGGTTGGATGCCTTTGCTAGATCAGTTGTAGAAAACAAGTTCGCATCCACACCACCCACCACCATGTGGTAGCTGGTGTGCAATCATTGTTTGGTTCACAGAGGCCTGAAAACAGCTGTATTCCACCTGTTTTCTGTCATGTAACCATTATAAGAGGAAACCTGGAAAGACATCAGTTTTCACTGAGACACCTTGCTGAAAGTCAATTTCGGACAAGATAGCAGCCCCAGTGACAAAGAGCTGTCAGCAAAGTTTGTGTTGCGAAAGTTTGACAGTAGGTTCAGCTTTCACATTCTGCACAAAGTTACATACATGGAGAGTTTTAGTTGTAACACTGGAGAAAATTTTTCAGTCTTTAGCTGGCAGAGATCCCTGCAGGCTTAACACTTTCAACCCACCCGTAACAACTGCTGCTACATCTGTTTCTTTAACACCCTGCCACCTTCATCACGGGGTTAGGGCTTGTGTCTACTTCAAGATTGAAAGTCCTGTCTTGAATGCCTGCATGTTGTCCTTTTATTTCTTTAAATGGGTTGAAGTGGACTGGAAATTTCTATCTAATCGCTCTGTGAAATCAGAAGTTAATCTTTATTAGTTAGTGTGACTGGTTGTATCTGTGGCCATTTCAAGCCCTATTACCACCATCAATGTGCAGCAGGACAGACATTTACACTTTAAAGCACTGGTCAACAAAAGATATAGGCTTAAAGCCTGGTACTCTATTTTCTGATTTGTTAAATCACAGCTTTATTTCTTACAAGATTTCTGTTTTTTTTTCTCTCTCTCTATAATCTAACTTGATATATTTGTTTCATCAGACATTTATTTATATTTCATAATAGCATTTGAACAAGCATACCTGTAATGCATTTTTGGAAATGTAACATATCTATCTCGTTCCTTCTACCTGCTTTCAGGGTATTCCAGCATTGTTTAACACTTCTAAAATTACTCTACACTGTTGGTGATATCGCCCTTTCACTTCACAATATCCTGGTGTGGTTTCCAATATGATGAGAGTCTGAGTCTGAAGTTAATTTAAATGGTGTTAGCTATAAATTATCAAACAAAAAAATAAATCTCGTTGTCAGGGAAAATAACTCCTGTTTAATCCTTTGTTAAAAACATGTTGTATTTGGTAGCATTTCAGACTGATCATTGATTTTATTTACTAATATTAAACCCTTAAAGGACCAACCATGCCCCAGTGAACACACAAAACATCCATTCTGTCAAGAGCTAAGAAAGTGGCTGAACTGAACTAGGAGGATGCAAAGTGATCAATAAATGTGATCAGCAGAGTGTATTGCTGGTTGAGTGGGTCATTTCAGGCTCTATTAACTTCACTGATGGTGTGAGAGAGGCCGAGATGATGTTTGTCAAACCTCTGGACTCTCACATTTTCATAAATTCTATTAATCTGATTATCCATCCATCCACATCCTTGTACCTCATTTATTTTCAACTTCTACTTCAATTTCGTTGTACTTTTTTACAAAGTATGATTGTGCAATGACAATAAAGATTTATCTTATCTTATCTTATTTGTTTGGGTCATACCAGACATCCAGGTCATCCAAGTCTTAATTATTTATATAT
>JBBMJY010000026.1:13039952-13077547 GCA_037833715.1 Toxotes lorentzi | reverse complement strand
TATATATACTGCAGTGTCATATGAGTTAGATTCTATATTTTATATGGATGCTGTTGATAAACCTTGGTTTTTGTCTGAAAAATATCAACATTGTGATTTGAAGAAAAATTCAGTTTGTCAAGAAAAAAAAAATTTCTACAGTAGGAACGCTTGCATTTTTTTTTTTGTTTTTTTTTTTAACACCAAGGCTTTTTCAGGCTTAGAGAATTTTTCAGTGCAATTACTTGATCTCTATTGAACTAAGACAAAAATGGTTGTCTACTAATGAGACTTAATTTTGAATCTGACAGTCATTAGTCATCATGATTCAAAGGTAGGTTCAACATCTTTCAAGGTTCTTACATTACAATAGAGCAATTTGCTTTTTCAAAGTTTTTGATACTGAAAGACAAGAATGATAAAAGCAGCAGTGTTAGAGGTTGGCTTCTCTTGAACCTCATGTGCCTGCTGAAAATAACACAGGGAAGATTTAATAGCTTACTGTTATTTAATGTTTTTAACCTACAATGGCCCTTTTTTTTCAGTGAAATGTCAAAGCCCAAAACTTTCCCGCTGTGTAAGTCTGTGTTTCTGTGCATTACAGCCACAATTTCAAGCATCTTTAAATCAGTTTTAAGTCTATGTCTTGACCTCTGTGTGAATTATTAGAGTAGTGGAGTGCTTTGTAGTTGTACTGATATTCTGGTATTGAGTTGGTAAAGTACAATAGCCCACCCTGTAGAAAACAAATGGCACTCGGCTCTCAGACACCTATTAAAAAACAAGTTTAGACTGACACTATGTATCTAAGTATGCAAAAGATTCAGTGGAGGTCATTGGCACTACGACCTGCTGAGAACAAAGAAGAGTACGTCACCTCAGTCACAGGTACATAAAGTGGTGAAGAATTCCCCACTGTCGAGTGTCATTATTTTGATAGTCCATTGTTGGTTGAATTGGTGCAGTCGCCCCAATTGAATAGGTCCATTTACCCTGCAGTGGTCTAGAAAGCAATGGTTATTGATGTGGCAACTGACTGCTAGTGACGACTATTAAGCAGGGCAAGTATTTCCAAATCAGACTGGAACTGCAGTGCAAGGTGAAAAGACAGAGAGGTCAAAGGTGAGAGATAAGGGTGTCAATGGGAAGAAAGAGCATAATACTATATCTACTTATAAGAAGGAAACAAGTAAGGGGCAAAGTGGAGAGACAGAGGGGAAGGAAAGGAAAACGGGGACTGAAGGATTTAAAAGAGATCGGAAAGGAGCGAGAACATTTCGTTAAAAATCAACAAACTGCAGTACAGGAATGCGTAATGTACAGTAACAACCTGATGTACAATTAAGCTTCCCACAAGGATACAGTAAACAGTACTGATACTCACTTTTAGCTAAAAATCTGTCCTTAAATAAAATGGATGAATGAAATGTGGAAAAGAAAGGAAGCTGGCTTTATTTTTGGACAAACCAGATCTGGAGTCCCTGTATAATAGTGATATTTCCAAATCTGAATACACAATTCTCAAGGCACACACTGTATAATAGATTTCATACAAACACCTGCCCTTTCAAAATTTTTATTACTGTATTTGAAAGGCTATGGGGGAAACAGCTACTCTCCACTAAAACTCATCTCTCACTTTCTCGGTAATGCGGTTGACAGCTGACTTATTCATGCACTGGTGGGAAGCTCCAGAATCTAAGATGTGACAGCTGGCTGCCAAAAGGCACAACATTCACAGCTAAATTGTCAGAAAATCAAACCCAAAAGACTCACAATAAGGTCTGACTAGCACACAACAGTTTCGAGGGGACACAGTGGGGCACAATTGAAACCAGTGTTGACAACTAAGTAACTATATACCAAGATGTGGCTTTCAACACCCCTTTAGCAATTTCATTTCACAAAATAGTCTGGCTAAAAAAAAAAGCAACTTCTTGAGCATAAAACTATCTTTCCAATAAAGTTACAGTCCTGGACTATGAATCTGCTGTCCTGCTTTGGCTGTGACTCTGGGTTGACACCTGGGTTTATTGAGCTGGAGAGAGCAGCACATCCAGTTGACTGCTCAGGAGCGAGACTGAAACAGGTAACTGCCAGAAACACCTAATGTAACCATCCTCCGAAAGAAGTAAAATCCGTATTGGTCTCAGATGAGTTGCATAATGTAATTCTCTGGGGGAAAAAAGCATTGAAAATTAAAGGGAATGCACTGAAAATGAACTGTGGCAGAACTGTGGCAAAAAATGTCATCTGCTTACAGGGGCAGCTTGTCCTCATTGGAGCCAAATTTGATTCCTGTAATAGCAGGATTATATGTGATTGGGAGAATCCTTGGTTTTTTTGGCTTGTCTGAAAAGCAGGGGTGGCCAAACACTAACTAGCTAAACCTTATTGAGTTTTTTTTTTTTTTGATAGGTTATTTAAAACATTCATTGAAACAAATATTGATTTCATTTTACATTTCAAAATGTTTGCCCTAAACGCAAATTAATCATAACCCTGGCTTTCTGTGATGTAATTAATATATCATTAGAAAATCATCAATCACAAAGACTAGGCCCTTATCAGTTTTTTGTGAATTCTTCATGAAATTTCAATTAATTTTGCTGTTGGCACTGCTTAATTAGAGAGAGACTAGATGAGCCATGAAAAAAAAACAGCTACTGAAGTTTGAAACAAGGAACAGTTATAATGAGTGTGTGCAGAAATTCAACAGACAACAGCTTATTTGCAGTTGAACTGACATTATGTGATTATGCATCGCCCCATCATACTTTAATTAAGGTATTTATAAGGATTTCAACACTGAATGTTGGAAATACATAAGATACACTTTTACCTACCGAGCCTCCAGCTATACCACGTTTACCACTCCACAAATACCACTTTTTCGATCAAGAGCAATTAGAAGCCTAGAGGCCAATGGGGAAAGTGTCCTCAGTAAACAATTTACAACAGAGATGACCAAAAAATGTTCTCACATTATCTATCATCATATATCAAGTGGGGAGTATAAATGACAAGTGATATGCTTTTCTCTGTGTGTTGTATGTGAATTTTAAAGTGAAAGAAAATACCAATGTATGCATACACCATTCAGCCCTTAAAACCGGCTACCAGTTTTAATGTTGTGGCTGAATGGTGTGTATATAAAGTACATACTGTATATATGCATGTGCATGTGCCATGTCAGCAGCAGACTGTGCCTCTGTGTGTATGCTAATGTAGCTGCTTATCTTCTTGTAATGTCCCCTCTCTGACCCATTTCTATAATCCACAGCTGTTGAACTCTTGCCTTCCTTTCCTCTCACATTGTCTCCTTTTTCCTCATCTGTAGGCAGGTGCTGGTCCGCTGGTACTGACAAGGTAAAGGAGAAATGGGATGTGCACTGACTACTGAACAACTAGCTACACCTGCAAATGCAAATGCAAAAGAAGAAAAAGAAGAGAAGGAACGAATGAGAGAATAAGAGAAATGATAGAGAACCAAGGGAAAAGGGGGGAAAGAGAAAAGTGTGTGAGAGGAGAAGAAATTTTGAAGGAAGCAGCAGACGAGAAAAGCAACTGAGACAGGGAAAAGAAATAGACTCCCTGGGGATGACAGCCACCAAGGACAATTTCAGCATCAATAGCAAAAACCCCTTTGAGAAAACAGTCTTCTTGAGTGAGAGAGGTGGTTGATGCTGCTAATTGCTTATTTTCACATTTGCTGTTTAAGCATCTTCATTTCCATACAAAGTTACTGACAAGATCCAAAACCAAGCAAGGAAGAAAGCAAGGACCATTTTTTTCCTCAGGGCATTCTGTTGCTATATGTATAATAAGGTCGAATCTGTGAATAATTTATAAAATCTGATGAATACTGTCCATGTGTTTCTCTATAATGACCTGAGAGATTTCAGTTTGATAAAATGCTATATACAGTAAGTACTGGTGTCAAAATACAGTTTGTGTAATTCTAGTCACATATTATTCATGTTATTCATATTGCTTTAAGTATTTCTATGTTTATTTTACCAATTCAGCTCTCACACAGGTTTTCACTTCATCAAGTTAATTGAAATTGCTGGCTGCTTTTTCCTTGATTTTGTGCGTTCCACAGTGACTCACCCGCTCTTGTACCTCAACAGAAACGTGGTATCACTAATGTTAGTGATTTAAACGTCCAGCAGTGTTAAGCTAAAAATATACAGTTGCCACTGTGCACCAGCATGTCACGCAATGTACTTTGCACCAGTAGGCACATGGGTGGGTCCACAATATATTACATGTTTATCATAAGAAGTCAAATTGGAGTGCTGCCATGGATTTGTGGAGTGTTGCTTGTGTTATATCATTTGATTCCTCACCTGAAGAGCCTCTCCAGCTATGGCTCACCAAGCAATGTCTTTTTTAATATCCGATAGTGTCGGTTGCAGAGGCTTGGTTTTTTTTCCCACCTCAACAATGAGTTTCTCTTCCTCCCAATTGCGACAGCTACCAGAGTGCTTGAGAAGACATGCTATCACCTGACAAGAGCAGAAGTCATGGTCCAATAACTGGGATGTGGCAAGTGAGAAAGCAAGCCTCAAAAGAGTGCTGCTATTATATGGTGGCTGTCTTGGTGCATGTCAGAGGGCACCAGTGTGTTTTGGACTGTAGTTTGACTAAAGTTGTTTTTTTATTATCTGGAAACTTGCTGCCAGTTAGCAAAAGTTTTTGTGTGAAACTTGATATTTTAAAGACTTAAGGAAATTCTCTTCCCCCAGCTTGGCCACACACTGGCTATTTTCCATCCTTATCCTGGTCATTCATCCTGTTGGGTAGCAAATTGCATTCAGCTTGTGTCCCAAGTGTGACAGTGTGTGTCACTTCCAGATTTGATGACCAGAATGAAAAACCAAAGAGCTGTAATGCCGTCGAGAACCAGAACCACTGGAACTTCATTGAGCATGTTACCTGGAACTCACCAGAGACAAATGGTTGCAGCCTTCTCAGCTGTGCTATGGTAAAAATACTGTATGCTGCCTCATGACTTAACACTGAAATTACTGGATTTGTCACAAGATTTACTCTTGAAACCCACCTCAAGAAAGGCATTATGAGTTGGACTGCATGAACAGCAAGCTGTGTCTCAGCCTGACCCAATAAGAATAAAAATAGATAAAAGTGCT
This sequence comes from Toxotes lorentzi, assembly GCA_037833715.1. NCBI lineage: Eukaryota > Metazoa > Chordata > Actinopteri > Toxotidae > Toxotes > Toxotes lorentzi. The sequence goes on along the minus strand of JBBMJY010000026.1, from coordinate 13,072,412 downwards.
GCAGGTACAAAGTGTCTGGGCATTTACCTTTAAAAAAAACATCAGCATAATCACTCATTCTATTCTTAAAACATAATTTAACTGGACTGCATTTGTACTTGATATTAAAGCAAATGAATTCTAAAGACTCAAACAGTATATATACAGTTATATACAGCATAACATGTCATACACAGCAAGTCTATAATCAGCCTCTAAGCTTACCAATGACCATCCCCTTTGCACATCATACTGTTCCCAAACAGCACAGCACTGAAACACTGTCTTGTTCTCTACTGTAGTTTTTCACTTGTAATGCCAACCTTAAACCTGTTCACGTGCATCATACTTGTGTCTTTAACCTATTTCAAGTGTACTTGTATTTGATGCTGCCTTGAGCTTTAGCCAAAAAAGAATCCATATTAAGGCATATCTGTATTCTATGCCTTAAAACCAGTTTTTAGCACTCCCTAAGCAATTCATGTATTTAATCCTACACAGTTTATTGTGGACACATATTATTTCAAATACCCACAATCAGCTGGATTGTTGCAGTACAGCTGCCCAGCTGCTGCAGTGTTTTTCCACTTTAATGGTCTTGCTTTTCCCAGGATTAGGCTCTTTTGCTGGGAGTCCATTGTTGAGCATGTTGTCCTCACTCCTGTTATTATTCTCTGTGCCACGGAGATTAAAGGACCCTGCACTAAGTGGTTGTCTGTGTATTCCATATTTAACACATCCTCTATCACCTCTCAATGCTGTTATTAATACAGTATGTTAATACAGTATGGTTAAAGCAGTTGTAAAGGCAACACAGGTCATTATTTGTACACTTATCTTTTTCTTAATGCATAATGCATAAGAATGAGGGTAAGGATGAAAAGCTGCATGTCCTAACTAGAGTTGCTGCCTTATGGTTTAATGCCTCCGCCAACCAGTCAAGTTGCAGTTTACATCCATGTCTGTCCACATAATATATGTATAATATATGAAGCTGACCTTTGACTTTTTGGTTATAAAATGTAATCTTTCATCATTTTACCCTGTTAGACACTGGGAAAACTTTATCATGACGTATGAATTCTTTGTTATGGCCAATGTGTTTTGTTTGGTCACAGTGACCTTTGACCTTTGACCACCAAAGTTTAATGAGTTTTTTTCTTGAGTCCAAGTGGATGATTGTGCCAGATGTAATGAAATTCCCTACAGGTGTTCCATTCACAAGAATGGAATGGACATGAGATCACAGTGACCTTGACCTTTGACCACCAGAACACTGTATGATCAGGTCGTGCTTGAGTCCAAGTGAACGTTTGTTCCAAATTTGAAGAAATTCACTTGCACCTAGACATTAATAGTATTTCTTGGTGCTTTTGTTGCTTGTGTTCAGTCTCCTTTGCCATAAACCTGGCACAGCCAAGTCATCATGCATCAGCATGCTGAGCTCACTTTATCCTCTTTTACTTTGATTCACTTTCGAGCTAACTGAATTACATTAATTAGCACATACCTGTCATCACCTTAGATGGGTTGTAGGGACAACCAGGACCTGGAGAGAAACAAGTCAGTGGCTGTGTTTTAATGTTACCTTTTGATGACATTTCTTCACATGCATGCATCATGTATATTTTAAATTTATCAAAGACAGGAAGAAAGCACTCTCCTCCGGGGCTGTGCTATCTCTTTGACATTAAAGAGAGCTATTAGTAGGAATTGCATAGAGGGAGTCATTTTAACACAGTAACCTGGGTATATGGAGATAAACGGTTTAGCGGTGACTGTCATTAATGAAGACGAGCTCATTTCAACTCAAATTATCAACGCCTCTCAAACCATGAAAGCTGCCTTCTCACTGTGTGTGCGTGCGTGTGTTCTAACACCAAATGTCCTGACAAGGATGGAGAGGAGAGGATATTTCACAACCATTAGGAAATTTTGTTGGTATTTCTCATAGCAACCAGGCATTTAATGGTTAGAGATATACATTTAGAGTTCAGGTTGATTTTTTTTGTTTGGTTTCATACATATTAAATCACAAGTGTCCAAATAACTGTGTCATTTAAAGGATAAACCGACAAACTTCCAAATTATTTCTCGTCTCCAGGAGAAATGGTCATTCATTAGTTTACTACCTTATTGTCATAAGTGTACTCTGGATCCAAATAAATCAAGTAGTCATTTGTGAAGCCCAAGCCAATCGAGTTCAACAGTCCTGGCTTAGAACAGGTGATGTGATAAAATGCAGCTCTGATCCTGACAGTTTACTACTTCTTGCAGAAGGACAGAAAAAGAAATATGAAATTGCTGACAGAGGTGAAACAAGATCTCCAGAGGGTGATAGCATTTTCTAACCAAAGTGCCACAACACTGTCTGAGTGATTTTCACCGACCTGTCCAATGTCTCTCCAAAGCCACAGTCATTTTTGTTCATGCATTAATACTCCCAGTTGAAGGTGTAGGGGTTTTACCACTCATTTATAGCAATTTTAGTGATCACAGGCGCAAATATTTGAAAAACCTCATGAAAGCAACTCTGCGGTTGGCTTCTGAAAGCATCTGGGAGTGTAGCATGGTCATGATGTTATTCATCACATCCACTACTGATCTTTCCTCAATTTTGATTTCCGCCTCATTCGTTGTTTTATACAACACACATGTTATGGCAAGCAGTGTTCTTCAGCATCCTTCTACCAGAACTTATTAGAATCTGCAACTTTTATCTTTGTATGAACACTATACTACCATAACTTTTTTCTTTTCCTATTTCCACTTACTTTTTTACACTCTAAATTGAGACTGCTTTAGAGACCTTTGCCTTCTAAGGCAAAGTGCTATTTAAGTGAAATCCACATACCATGGTTTACTTAGATAACCTTTTTTTGCCTTACTGTACCGGCCATGAAAAGACTAAATCCACCAATTTATATTCAATGAATTTCAATGCTTTAAATTATACTCTACTATTCTCCAAATCTAGCTAGCAGAAAAGAATCCACCTCACAGACACATGAGAAATCAGCCTGTACCAGACAGATGCACTGTAGCTTTTCTTTGAATTCAGACACTGACACATATGCGGCCTTTGACCTTCTATCAGTCTCTTTGTCGCGCCTGTGATTTAGGTCAGCTGTTTCTATTCCTGAACTCACTGCCTTTAGAGCCCCGTTTTCCTCTGTTCAAGCCTCACACTCTACATTGTGATACTGGTCCAAAATAGTACATCCATGCAAATAAAAATGGCTTTACTGTATATTTCAAGCTAATAATTTATGTCTTCATGTGCGGAGACAGATGCAAATTGGTTTTGTATCTTGTTCTGTGGAAAGTGTGACATATACTCGGGTCATGGTATAGACCAAAGCGAATGAATGAAAGATTTCACTGTCGCTCAGTCTTTTGAACAGTTTTGACAGACCCAAGACATCTTTTATTTGGAACTTTTGACTGTGACTGTACCCTAGCTCAATAGGAGACCTATAATTAATGAAATGCCTCTGCATCTGGCATAACTTTTAAGTCCAGGCACACTGCAGCAGCTTGTTCTATGCTGGACTATTAAACATGCCAGGACTTTGCACTAAAGCTTCTACAAGCCTCAAGCACAGAACTAACTGTCCAAGCAAATTTTTAAGATAAAGAAGCATATTGCTGGTTCTCTCAAGCAATTTTCAACCCACTCCTTTAAAAAATGTTTAAGTTGCGCTAATTGGAGCTAAATAAGGTCAAATCATGTAGCATGTATCTGATTCCAAAGGGAAAAAGTAGCTGGGTTGGCAGCAGCAGAGGCTTTCTAACTTTGTCATATCTGATTATTTCGGTCTGTTCTCAGGAACAAGCCTTATTAAAACATACAACAGTAACACTGTGACCCTTCCATAGCACATCTGTGACCCAGTCTTTATCCATGATTCAACAAAAGCCTGACTTTTCAGAGAAGGGCATGGCTGAGAATTGCTAAATTAATTCAGTGACATAATACTGAAAATTCCATTACTTTATGGATGTGTGACACAGTAGGTTCTCTGGAAATAGATGATGTTTGAACGGGGGGGGGGGCTCATTTATTCTGAGCATCTTGTCACCAAGAGTGTAGTGGGCCCCTTTGGCAGGTTTTTCACTACACTGTGCACACAGCAAAATCACTGATGGATTTAAAACCCACCAGTAACAAGGACATCTCATCTCTTAATCTGTCTACCAACTGCTTGGCGCCCAATGGATGACAAGAGCCTCTCTTAGCAGCTGTCTACACTCATCTCCACCACAACTTAAAAGTCACTTCATGCTCGCTGGTCCATGATGTGTTGCTGAAGGCTACAAAGAGCAGCACAAAGGCTACAGTTGTGGCAAAGGGCAGAATTTGTCACTCCTAGTTGCTGAAGTTGGCTGCTGATTTCTAAGTCAGTCTGAAATGGAGATTTTTTTTTTTTTGTAGATTGGTAGCGGATCTAATGAAATATTTCTTACAAGCTGCTGCAATGCCATGCTCATGGGAATCAAACACAGGATTATCTCCTCCTTGTTGATGCCATAGGATAGTGGTGATGGAAAACTGGGAGAGACCTGCACATGAAAAATAAATAAGAGAAAGTGTTCTTTTCTCCCACATTTTCCTTACTTCTTCTTCTGCCACTTATGCGCTCTGGTGCCCTCGGCTCTGATGCAGAACACTTGAAATGTGCGCTCACACAGCTCCTAAACCTCACCAGACAGTGGAAGCGACGGCTTTCTCTGCTGAGTGAGATTTACATTTCACTGCCACGACATGCTTGTGTATGCAAATACATAATAGTCTCTGAATTTAAGCCCTTAAGATATAGAAGACAGTAATTACTGTTTCTTATGTTGCAGTGTGTTACAGCACGTTGGGACATATGTTACAGCATATTGCAACGTATACAATATGATGCCGAATCGAACAGGATGGTTTTTAAACGAAAGAAAAGGTTAGCAAGGATCAAGGAATTTACACTTCATGGAAACAAGCCAACCTGTATCAACCTGTATCAGCCTGGAAGCCTGGATGGCACAGGGATCTACTTCAGAAAGGGCAGCAGCTGTAACTGTGTTGTCTGGATGTATCCATGTGTCAGTGAGAGCAGGTTAATACAGAGGGGAAAAACTACTGACTAACAGCTCCAAAGGTCCCTCTCCACATTGATCTGGGGAACCTGACTAAATAGTTAAAGAGTTGAGAGATTGTGTTGGGGGAGCAGAGGGCATGTTGAACTGAGAAGATAACACTGATAACAAGGAAACACATTATTAAGACAGTCACCAGGACACAAAGTGGAAAGAGGATAAAACCTTGCAGGGAGAGTTTTCCTTTTTTGGTTTTCCTCAGTGGGCTGTTAATGATAGGCTCCTTTAAAAATCTAAATGCAAATGTGCTAAGCTAATTAGCTGAATGTGTAGTTCTGAATGGCTTCGTGGAGAGGGGTATCAGTAACTCAGCAACAGAAACAGGCCTGCTGAGGAGAACTGATCATCCAGATCACCGCTCTTTCAGCCAGAAGGAATCTGTTATTAACAGCAATTTGGTGCCGTATGGTCACATGATTAAGCAGTGCACTGTGACTTTTGTCGCTGTGTTAACTGAGGCATAACAAATCAAATTAAATACAGCTGAGGCAGTAATAATGGGACTGTTTTGAACTTTGAACCTTGGAACTTTGTTGAGAGTTTTTCTTTTTTGTTTGCCATATTTTGCACTATAACTATTTTTAAGTTAATTATAACTTAAAAATACTTCCTTACACATTCACAAAAATGACAAGTAAAAACTTTACAGCAACAAGATCCATTACATCTGAATTTCAGAAAAGCACAACGTTTTAACTTTTGACATTTCTTTATAATGTAATTTCACACAAGGGACTTTCCAGGATCAGGGGGAACCATTGAATTGATAGAAAATATGATGCCTCTGTTTCTGATGCTGCCCATCTGCTGTGACGAGAGGATATTACAAACTAATGCTCAGCATCTGCTCTGATCTTGGTGCGTCAAAGGATGAGAAAAGGCAAGCGAGACAGCAAGGGGGATGCACAACATGTTGAATATTTTTAGTAGGACTTTTTTTTGATTTGCATCAGGTCAGCACTTGGGCACCGACTCGCCACAGTGGGAGGCACTAAATCACCAGTGACTCATGAGTTTCAAAATGTGACTAACATGTGATCGCCCCCCTTGTCTCCTTAATGAGGTTTAATTTGCATTTGCAAGTATTGCTTCATAGAGATGCAAATATGACAAAATGGGCAAGGTACTTTGAAAAAACTGTCAAATAAGAAAATTGAACTGTCTCAAAGATCGGTGCTGCAGTGCTTTTAGTAAGGGAGCAATATTAGCTTGCTTCTCCCAGTTGATTTAAAGAGTCCCTGACAGCAAAAATCGTATGGCCCAGATCTGGTCCAGAGCCTCCATAAGTCTGTAATATGGACCAGGGCCGGCGTGCCAATACCAGTATGGATCTGGTTTATTTGTAGTCCTTCCTACAAGCCTGGCCCACATCATTTTTGATTTGGCTGACTGACTGTGAGGTCCAAATGACACTGCCCACTCCACAGACCTGCTGGAAGCTGAGCCAGCCCAGAGTCAGCTGCTATCTGCGTTGTCACAAAGGTTATCTAGCTCTGTTTCAATAAGCTCTAGAGAGCTCAACTGTGACACCCAGAAAGAAAAATACTTTTTTTTTCAGAGGGACCAATACAAGAGGTAGGCAGAGCTAAACTCTATGTAAGCCAAAAGCCAATGCCAACCCTCTCCTTTCTTATCTCCCACTTAAGGCTCAGGGAGGTGAAACCACAAGAATCTGAATGTGGGTCACTAGTGGTTGTCTCTGCAGTGAACTTCATCGGATTATCCTCATCCATTTCCTTTTTCTCCCATGATTGTCAGTGTTTTCAATAAGTTTTTTTTTTTTTTTAAACACATGAGAAATGCGTGACCCAGGAGGAGAAGTTACATTAATTTTTTCCTCCTGACTAATCCAAGTAATTTCATTCATGCTGAAGAAAACAGGCATCATTTGTTACTGGTGGACCACATCTGCAAATACAAAGCTGGGATTCACTGCTATGTTTGATATCATGATGCCCATCCATAGATGTTTGAATGACTCTACTCTTTGTTGTGGAACATTCATAAAGCCTCCATAAACCTGACTACTGCACCGCATTGAGTTTTTTTTGGTCACTAAAGCACAGATGTGCCATATCTGAGAGCCAGGATTTTACCACTTGAGTCACTCTAACATGGAGCAGGTTGCTTCTTATCACAAATTACATTCTTTTTTTTCTGTTTTGTTTATCTCTACTTCAGAGCATGCCCTCATCTACACTGAATCAAGACTGCCTGACTGAGGAAGAAGTCTAGTTGCCACAGATGTAGGGAGGCTTTACTGTAACCAAAGGGACTTTTTTCCAATGTACATTGTGCCTAAAAACATAAAATGAATGTTGCTCAAAGAAAGTTCTGTAGAATCATATCAATAATGGTGGATACTTGTTTTTAAATCTGAAGCAAAACCATTTGTGTAATTATGTATGCTCACAATTATTTTGTTGCACATATGAGTAAGACATGTACAAAACCAGTCAGTCAGCATAAGAGTATGGGGAACAAGACATCGTTAGGATGTCAGGCATTACAATATGTCCTAAATTCAGAAAAAGAAACATGGAAAAACCCAATGGATTATGCTTTTAAAAGTCTTCAAGCTAACTGAGTCCCTCTATGCACTTGCCAAATCAGCCTACTCACCTCCAAATGACACACATATCATCTCAGTGCGTTTGTTGTATGTGATATATGCTTTTACCCCGCAGCTATAGAATCAGTGAAGGCTTTGATACTTCACAACTGAAACAACTTCAGTACAATGTTGCAGAGCCTGTTCTGCAGTGTTGTGCAATAATGTTGCAACTAAGAGATTTGGTCATCTACATACTTAACTGATCTTTCGCACTTTGTATTTGTGTTGTGGCTTTTGTGTTTGTGTTGTGACATTTGCACTTGCGTGGCCTTTGTCGGCCATCTGACTTATCCCTTGTCAACATCCAAACTCTTTATATGTGGAATATGGAATATCTTACTAAAGCTCCATACACACTGTTTCAACATGCATAGAAATCCAAAGTGTGGCTGCAGAGCTATGATTAGACAGCCACTGCTCAGGGGAGAGGTTTAGTGAACAGTTAGTTCATACGTTAGCAGTTACAACTGCGAAATTAACAAATGACTTGTTGGCACAAGAGCCCAGAATTACAGATTCTTGTTGTTTGATTCTCATGTGACTTCAAGTATACTCCTTGGTGTTTAAGTTCATGCTTCTAATGCATAGAATGTTAGGAAAACAACTCCTGTTCTGTTTGGAGAGTATCACATCTCAGAAAATGGGTCATCTTTGAGGTTTTACAATTACAGGTGACAGCTTGAAAGACAGATATTTATATCTGAGTTTCAGTAATAACTGTACTTATATATTTAGAACCCTATAAATGGCTCTCTGGACGCAGCTTGAATGGCTAAGACACATTCTCTGTGTCTTGGCATGAAAAAAACAGTAACAATCAAAGGCGTTACACAGTCCTGTTTTGAGGTTGAGCATCTTAAGTTGTGGTATTCATTTATTATTCATCTAAACCATGAAAACCTAAAAAACAAGTCATGGAGAAAGTAAATAAGAGGGTTACAAATATCCATAGGATTCAGCAGCTCTCTGGCCCCTTAGGCCTTCCCACATCATGTTACAACAACTATTGTTTCTGAGGAAAGGAGAAAAAATGGACAGTATCCACACACAGGATTAAAACTCCTAAAATTTCCAGTGGACGGCAAAATATCCTTCATTCCATCATCCACCAAAGTAGGTTAAGATTATCTCATACAGTAGCATGTATTCCTGTTTTAAACAGTAGGTCGTTTATACGCAAGAATCCCACCTACATCAGGGGACACATATATGCAGTATGTTTACAAAGAACGCCCATAAAATTTTCTTTTGTTGGTTTTTAACAACCCATGACATAAATTAAAAAAAAAAAAAAAAAAAAAACACTACTCGCTTTAAAAACAATGAAAAAACATTGTTGGATTATTCAGTACTTGAGAATTTCTCCATCCATGTTTGATTCTCAGGTTTATGTTTTAATACAGGCAAAAGCCAAAGTCCTTGAGCTTCCTAAAAAGCTGAAAGGGGATGTTAGTGTTTGTCATAAAAGAAAGAAGGATAACAATTGATAAAGTTAAAGCCTTCTTGAAAACCAATTTTTCAAAGTGTGTTTATGTCAACAACATAATGCCAATGAGCGTGGGTCTGAAATATAATAGAGAATGCAATATACCTAAATACCAGTCTAAACAAGAAAGCACTCTGTTGAATAGAGACTAAATCCACCAAGGCTGTCGGTATTTGTCAGCATCTGTTTGCTACCGTCGTGACGCCGTGCACAACAAAGACAGAAACTCTTGGATGTATTCTGTAAATGCTGGACTTCTGGATCCAAAGTCTAATTGTTTGGCTTCAGAGACCTTTGGTAATATTCCCAAAAAAATTTCTTGAAAGTATTTTTCTTTCACTTGTATGCGTTTATCAATAATAGCAAAAAAGTGTATATGTAGTTATTAAATACAACCAATACCAATGCAAATATCAGCCTTTCTGCAAATTTTGAACTTCTGAACAATGCATGGAAGGCAAAATTCTCTCCAGACCACATTTCAGGTGATTGAAAATTAAGCTGTGTCAGCTCACTGATATGGGCAGGGAAGATGGAACAGTGTAGGCCAGGGCAGACTTTATTTTTCAATCCAAAAGTCAATGAAAAGGAAAGATATCTTAATGTCAGATGAAAGGAGGGTTACTGCCAAGATAACCACACTTAGGCTTAGTCATTGTGGACTGAGTAAAGTAGAAATCAGACGGAAAGACCCACATGGGTTATGTGAATGTGGTAGACCTAAGAGTTCAGCATGTTTTACTTCACTGTGTGATATATAACAAGGAAAATGAGAAATTATTCAAAGAGCTATCTGACTCTGAGAGTTCTTTCTCTTTCAACTCTGTTGAGTCTGAACAAGGATCGCGGGTTAACAGATAGAAGGTCATCCAGTTTTGTGTGCTACAAGTAATTTTCTTTTTTGTTTTACTCGTGTACATAAATGTGATGTAGCAAGTAAAGCGCATTATATTTGATGTGTTTGGCCATGTGAGACATGTATGAGATACAGATGATATAAATAAACCAGCTGATGCATCCAAACTTTAATGCAATTTTTATGCAGTTCTTCTGCTATTTGTCATCATAATTTTATTTTTGTTCATAGATAGAAAAACCTTACTGTCAGAGGGGGAGATTTGTTTTTACAGCCTAAACATGTCTCACATTGATACATGAATTAAAAAGCTGTGATCCCATAGTCACATTTCCACATTCAGAAGAGAGGCCCCTCCTCAAAGTCCTTCTACTGATGTGATTGTATGTTTTAAATATTCATTTACATTTAGTCATTTGGCAAATGCTTTTGTGCAAGCGACATGCACTTGTACTACTTTACTGACCAAGGATTTTTAAATGGAACAGCTTTAATGCCAATTGAGTTGCAACATTATCATTTTCTTCAGCATTATTCATGATTTCCTCTATCACAGGAGGATTATATGGAGTCCTTTGCTTCCATGTAAAGATCCAGCAAACACAAACCTTAGCTTGAGATTTGAAATGACTAAAACACATTGTAACCGAAACCACCCAGCTTTTATCATTTCTTCACCCATTTTCATTAAGACCCTTTAATTTACCAGCTACATTTAAGTTTTCCCAAATATGCAAGTGTTGGCTTGTGGTTCCATTTCCAAAGAAGAGCAGGGTTGAACTCGCCAACACTTTAGTAGTTCACACGTTCTCTGTCTTAAATGTGAATTCTTTCTATTCCATTTTCCCTGCTTTCTCTCCAATCTTTTAACCCCTATTCCCTGTTCTGTCTCTTTTCGCTTAGTCTTTCCCTCTACTTAATCAGTCTCTTCCCCCAGTCTTTTTCTACCCCCGTTACCTTCTCTCTCTCTCTCTTTCTAACTCCTGTTTTTCTCACTCCTCCTCGTTTAAATGTCACACTTTCATTTCAAGTTGGATCATTTTCTCTACCAGAGGGAGAAGAGAAGGAAGAGGGAGACGAGCATGAAGGAGAAGGCGAGGCAGAACACAGCGGCTGCAAATGTAGTAGCTCACACCTAAATTACAGGGGAATACAGAGAGGGGGACAAGAGAGGGAGAGGTTTGATGCTGTAAGTGAGCAATATTAAAGAAGGTGGCATGACTTGAGTAAGAAGCCTTGCCTCCCCTTATCTCTGCGCAGACAATGCTAAAGCTGAACCTGACAAACACAGTAAAGTAGGATACGGGTTCAGGCACAGTGTGGCATAATTCAGCATATTAGTGACTAAGTTTGACAGCTTTTTTAAATACATATATGATAAATGTCGGAGCAGCAGCCGCTTATCCAGGTGTTATTTTTCTTTTCAAGCATACACCAGTATCCCTAAATTTAGCTCTACATTTTAAGATGAAACTTTAATGATCCCTGAGGGGAAACTGGGTCATTGCAGCAGCAACAAAATAACATACAATGGAGTCCAAAAGTCTGGGACCACTTTCTCATTCATGGGAAAGTGGTCTTAGACTCCACTGTATACAATACTGTCTAAAGGAGTACCACAGATAAAACATGTCTTCTCAACTACTCAGGACTCTATTTAAAATTTTATTGAAATCCAGGGTTGAGCGCAGGGAGAACTCTTTCCCAAAGCAACAAAATGAGAAATTCATGAGACCTTGGATATCATTAGTATGACAGATCCTGCCGCTGCTCTGCATTTATAGTTGAATATACTCAAATCCAAAAGAGCTCATCAAATAAAGGAACAGTTCAGCACTGTGGAAAATATGCATTCTTTCTGAGAGTGAGGTGAGAGGATAGATAGACTACCAGAGTCTGTGCATTAAACCTGCATTAATTTTTTTGTTTGCCACGTAGTGTACCATTGGTTTAGAGGAGCTTTCTTTTCTAAAAATGGTTACCTGCTCTGGCTTAAAAAAAAAAGAGGCTGATGGAGTGAGAGAGAACCAAAACGGTTAAGCTGCAAAACCAAAACCATGAGCTGAAAGATACTAAAACTCTGAACAGAGCTGAAGGGACCTGCCGAGTCCAGTAATATTCTCTGTGGGTTTGTCAATACAAGTGACTCTATTTGCATTACCTGTAATTTCATCCATCATCCATTAAGGTACTGAGCTGGAGTCAGCATAGCCCAGTGACCGGAGGCAGGGGGAATCAGCTGGACTGGCTCTGTGCCGAGTCAAAAAGTACACCTAGGTAGAAACCACTAATTTGTGGTTTCGAGGAGATTCAAGGACTATTTCCTGTTCCAGCTGGTTGAAGTGACTTTGCACAGTATCCCAGAGCCAACTCAGAGAGATTGCCAGGTTTGGTAAATGTACAAAGACCATCTATATCTGGCAAACCAAGCTACAGCTCCAGATGCAACCCAGAAGTTAGAAATAGCTCCAAACCCCTGAAATCACAGATTGTCATTTTTATGTTTCTGCTTACATTTATTGAAACTTGCAGCATTTGTCACGATTCCTAGTTAAGAATTACTGAATGAAGAGTTTGACATCATAAGAACAACATGTGAATTCTGTCCTAGTGTGGCATAAGTCGATTTGCCTGAACTAGAGCCAGTAGCAGATGTCAATGTTCTATCTTTCCCTGTGTGTGTGTGTGTGTGTGTGTGTGTGTGTGTGTGTGTGTGTGTGTGTGTGTGTGTGTGTGTGTGTGTGTGTATAAGCACTCAAAAGCTGCATGCTGTTTCTCCCCAGCTCCTGATGGCACTGGGCATGCCTGTGTAAGCACTAGATTGCTTGGCTATATGGCTGTGTCTGTAAGCATGTGTGTGTGTGTGTGTGTCTGATGACGGAGAGGAAAGTGAAGTAGAGCAATACCATCGTGAGATACTGAGCGAATATTCCTCCCATCTCTGTTCCTATTCCTCTCTGCATTTGTGTCTTTTTATTGTGCCTGTTTGCTTACTTGTCTGTGTATCTGCCTTTTCATTTCAAAGTTTGCTCGCCTCTGTGTTTGTTTGTGTGTCTGCCCACCCAGAAGCCTGCGTATTTGCACACCCCTGAGCCTGTCTGCTAAACCTATCTGCCTGTTCACATGGTCTGCATGCCTTTATCTCTTCTCTCACTTTGAACAATTTCCTGTCTGTCTTCGAACATATTTTGTCTGAATACAATATGGCAGCTGTCTACATGTCTTTGACCTTTACATCTGTCTATCCATTTGTGTGCTTACCTACTTTCTTTGTCTTTGGAACTATGTCTTCAGTCTGTGGCTATTTCTATCGCTGCAGTCATCTTGAGTCCCTCAGCCTCAAATGTAAAACTGTAAAGTTAAAAATGTCGTTCTGCCGCTTCCATGTTGTTACTCTGTCAGTCTGTGTGCCCTTTATGTTCTATTGTCCATGTCTATTGTGTTTCTGTATCTTCTTGTAACTGTCTTCCTCTCAGTCTCTCTGTCAGTCTGACTGCTTGTCCGCATTTAACTCTGTTGATCCCAGTTATCCTGTCAATTTCCTTGTCAGCATCTGCACAGCTTGATTTTTGTGTCTGTTCCTCTTCCCTCCCTCTGTCAGTTCATCAGTAACCACTTTCTTCTCTTCTTTTTTTCTGTTCTTCTTTTCTGTTCTGCTCTTGCCCTCTATCTTTCCTCTCTCACTCATTCTCTCAGCTTAGCTTTTATTTAATGGGATCATTTCCTCAGTATAGCAGCAGAGGGGAGAGGGAAGGACAAAGGTGAAGAGGAGCAGCTGCTAATCAGTAAGCATGGAAGCGACGGATGATAGGAAGACAGGCAGCAGAAAAGAATAGCTTGCAACTTGGGAAGTTTCACCTGAACTTTGCAGGGAGGAAAGGATCGAAGAGAGACAGGGAGGGCCAGGGAGGAAAGAGAGACACAGAAAGGGGAGACTAAGTGGATTAGAATAAAGGACAGAAGGGAAGAGTGGAAGAGAGAAACATCAAAGCTGTGGAGGGAAAATTGTGTCTGGCATAGGAGAGAGAGGAAGTGAGGCTAAAAAAGAACTCAGAGTACCATTACTTATCAAAAAGCTGACAGCAGGCTTAAGTTAGCTGTCTGACAGTCCTACCTAGAGACCTGAACCTACCATCAGTCCCTGTGGTCTCTAATAAAATTCAAGTCTGAATAGTTCCTGCATTCACTTGAACCCTTGATAATAAGAATGTGCTTGAGTTTCATCATTAATTTGATTTTAAGAAACCGTGCTTGCGCATGGCTCGGTACCTCGGGTTCATGTGCATGTCATGAATCACATTCTTCAATCTTTATTTTCAGCACGCTGGAGCAGTTTCACATTGTGCTTTCAATGCCCTCTATTAGTCATTGCCAAAGACTGGAGTTAAGAAATGGGGTTTGGCATTACATTCACTTTGCAATATAATAGAGAACAAGGGTGTGTATTGGATACGAATTCTCTCACAGGCCACTAATACTTTGGCGCTGGCACCAAAAAGTTTCCTTAAAGCTGGCAACTTGGCCCATCAAGCTTTTCAGCAAGAACAAGAACCTGTGGGAGAAATTGTTGCACCAAACAGCTGAGCTTTGTCACAATGAAGTATAGAAGCTGTGATAGCAGTACACAAATCTTTATTTTTTGCTCTTCACCATGATGGCAAATTTTGTCCAAAAGGATCGCTTCTTGTCCTGGTGGACGTCATATGTGTAGAACCTGAAATGACTTCCACTGATGGATTTCTCCACCCACAAGTTGGCACAGTACATGGAGGACAGTGCTAAGGTGGAGGATGTAGAGAGTTTCCTTTAGCTTTGACTGTATTTTAAGCATTGTGTCACCTGTGTGCCTTAAGCATTGTGATTAACCTATAATCCCCAATGCAGAATTTTGTCACGTCTGATGACTCAAACTGTAAGAGATACACTTGGTTTTATTTCACGTGTTAAATACCTGTCATCACACAGACTGTGATTATAAGTTACCTCATTATGTACAAGAGGCTAAATCCATGTTTACCCACCTAAAATTAGAAAAATTAGTACGTAAATCTTCTGTATATAAAGAAAGAGAGAAAAAGATGCAGATGCAGACCTAAATTTATTCAGATTCAATTCAAATTAAATCAATTGACATGTTTTTGTAAAATGACTTTATAAATGTAAATTTAGTCTGTTCGCCCCCACTTTTGTCCTGAATACCGCTTTATACCCTAAACATCAAGGTGTGAAAGGTAATAATATTCAGTTAAGACTGAGGCTACAACCTTGTTTTAATCTACCCTCATTACTGTGCACCGCAGGCGTGAATACACTGCCATCTTTGTGCCCAAAAACTCACAAAGCCAGCACACCCCTGTACACAAAACCCCTGACCTGTAGGTTTAATCACAGAAATGTGTTGGGACACTATGTGACTCTAATTAAATATCACTATCTGATAGTCTTCTACAATTTCTTGTTTATGTTCAGTCACACGTGCTTGCTTCTGTTTTTAATTATCTCTTGACTTTTGCCTTAATGGTGGCAGGTACCCTGTTTTCTGTTACCCTCTGAGTTGTTTGAACTCAGAAGGTAACAGCATATTCCTGTGCTCTTATCCAGCTTTCACTGTCCAGCTCATAGTACTGCCCTCACCTTTTTGACTCTTGATGACTCAGATGTCATCCTCCCAGTATAGGAGTGAATTTCGCCTGATCCTTCTTTCTCAGCTTCTTGACTGCACACTTACTCAGCAGGACCACAGACTCTCATTTTATGTTGTCAGTCTCCTCTCTCTGCTCTCGGCCTGTTGGGAGAGTGGATGGCCTGCCAAAGTAAGAAGCATGGAGAGTAGCTTGTGGCCTCATTATCGCTGCGATTATAGGCAGTCATGGCCTTGGGGGACATGGGGTGAATTTTCAAATCCCACATCTACTCATCAGTAAGTGTTCTCAACATTAAGAGAACAATTCCATTAAACCTCTCTCTTTGTCCATTACCTTGAAAGCTACTAAAGAGTACACGTCACATCCCAAGTTGCAGTGCAGCATTTCTGAAAAACTTTGCTTGTTAGCTGGTACTTGCATTTGCTCGGACAAACCAATTCTAATGGTTCATGATCGTAAATATCTTTACATAACCACAAATACATTGCATTGCATTACATTGATGCACAAAGTCAAGTGCAGCCAACTGGAAAGGTTGAGTGATTTCAGTACTCATCATATATGCCATGGGTTTGCACATGCCTGTTTGTTTGCTTTCTGTTCTTGAGACTTTTGCACACATTTGTAACACAGTAATTTACATCTCACTGCATTCTGGGCCAGAAGAAACAGCCCCAAATCGACTTTAATGACTTTTCTTTCCCCAAGTGGCCAATTTCCTTTATGCAGCTCATTTAGAATGGAAAAACACCCTGCCATTTGGCTTAATTCTTCCTGTGCATGGTCCCATCTGTGCTAATCTCTCTGTACTTGCCCAGCTTCCTGACTACAGCCTCACGACTCTCACCCTTCACTGTGTGTGCAACAGGTCTCTTATTTCTCATTCAGTGGTTAAATATTTTGCTGGTCAGAGGGAGTTGTTGTTGTGCTGCCTGCATCTCATCTCAGAAAAATGGCTCAACTGTGGTAGTCAAATTTCTCTCCGGAAGTGATGAGCTCTCTGGAACCATGAAGGCTAGCTTGCCATTACTGCACAGGTAGAGCACTGTTAGTCCTTCCTGTGAAGCATCTGATTGCAGGACAAGAGGTTGGTTCAGGTCTGGGTAGACTAGGGATTTGGGGATCAGGTTTGTAAAATCTGGTGGCAAAGAAGCCTGTGATGATTTTCAGTCCCGTGGACAAGTTTTCTTTCTAATGTTCCTTTAATATGTTTTCATTTCAAGCAGGACATCTCCTTATGACCACCTTGTTGGCCTCTGACTTACTGTGGCCTCAGAATCCACCATCTATTTCATCAAGTTGGTGTAAGAGAGCTTGTCCTCCTTCATCTTCGAGCACAGAACTTCCTCAGGATAGTCACTCTGGGCACCTTTACTGGGGAAAGGTTCTAGGCAGGATTTACTGTGCAATATCAGATTCATTCAGTTTGTCGCCAAGGGCTTTTATCTCCTCCTCTAAAACTCAGTGGGGATGCTGCAGCTCTGTGGTATACTTTCATCCCTTTTAGGTGTAGACATTCCTGCTTTGCTCCCTAACAGCTCCCTACTGCTATGCTTTCTATGAAGGACTACAGCTCTTCAACAATTTTAATTGCTTCCACTGCTTATGTCTTTTTTGTTCTGTCTCATCCTTTTTTTAGTATATAATGTTTATTCTTAAAAACACAAAGAATACTACCATACACTATATACATAGTTTTTCATTTTCTTCTGCTCAATCATTCTCCCACCTGCTTTTACCTCTAAATTCCCCCAGGCACAGAGAACAATAACTCAAAGAGTATAGACAAAATAAAGAATGTGGTGTATGAGGTGATTTCCAATCCATTAGGAGAAAGCAATTATGTTTTTTGTGTTTATTTTCTAAAGTTTGATCTTTGTCAACTTGAACACCAAAGATGCACATCCAGGGACTGGGTTGAATATTTAGTTTGAGGGACTCTGATAAGACTTTGAATATTGTGTCCCAGTAATTTGTCAATTGTGGGCAGAACCAAAGCTTGTGTGTAAGATGTGCTGGTGAATCTATTGCAGCTATCCACTACATCTGAATACATTTTTGAACATTTGGATTTTACATAGTGCAGATGATGCAGCACCTTGAATTGGAATATATTTTACTGCGCACACAATTAACTTTTATTAATCCTAATTAGGACCTGGTTCCAAAATGAATCTGGCATGGTCACGTAAAAGTTCATTTTCTCAATCCACTTTGATTTTGGCAACGTTGGTCTCAGTAATTGAGATAATTACTGAGACCAGTAATTAGTTCTTTTCTGCCAGTTTAATGATCATAATGTCTTCATCTGCTTGTATTTATGACACTGTCACCCCTTTCCATGCCTAGAGATATTCACTACCTGATTCTAGTGTGTGGTACAGAGTAGTAGTAGTGATCCAGTTAATACCACTATGAAAATGCATATCTGAGGAAAATTCATGGGACCAGGAATCTGTCAGTTGTGACTTTTTCAAGTTCTAGGTGTCAGCTGTCTGGAAGGCCAGGCACACTCACGTCTGGTGTAGAACCTCCTTGCGGGCTCACCAAAATATGTCACTAGAAACGATACAGAGAGACATGAAGGCTGCACTTATCTTGAGATGCAAGTTTATGCTTGACATTACATCAAAACCTTTTCAACCTTCTGTAGACTGTTAGAGGTTAGGAGTCCACAAGCATGGCTTCTCTGTTGCTAAAAAATCTACCAGTCAGAAGCATTAATTCAAGAGACAGTTCCTGTTGTTCTTGTATGTCTAGGCCAAACCTGGTACATTTGGCATGAGAGTGAACCCTAAGCATTTAATTAATGCCTGACATTATCCCTAATGCCACCAGCAGACCAAAGTTTGACACAATAGTTTGACCACTTTTTGAATGATGGGATTTGAACAGATTGAGTGATGGAAGTATCTAGAAGCCCAAGAGAAGCTTTGATCTAAAACTCGTTTTTCGTGGTCTAAAGTCTTTTGTTTTGGGGTTACAGCTTTAGTACACCGCTACATTAATATGTCGCACATCTGTGTGATAGCAGCTTTGGAGATACCGTGTGGAGACCATGGGAACTGTGGTTGGTCAGCTTGGGCTGCTTTCATTTTCTCAGACAATTTTCTGATGCATGTGGAAAAGGTTGATCTGGCCATTTTCAGTAACATCTAGCAAACTCATTTCCACAGTAAACTTCTACTCACTGTGATCACAACTCTACAGTGTTTACTATTCATTCACAACTCAAAGCAAAACAGAAGATACCTGAGTATGAAAGTAGTTCTATAAGTATAAGCCCATTGTTGTTTTATATTACAATGAAATGATGTAAACACATGATATACTATGGAGAGATGGTACTAGAACTACAATGGTGGTATCAGTGGGTGAAATCTGATGCCTAACTGTAAATCAAAACCTACCTTGTGGGGTTTTATGGCAGGACTCCTCAGTGCCGATCATAAATCCAGCTCAAAGGTCTCCTGAGCTTCAACTCATGGGGATTTTAGGTTGTGTCTGAAGCAATCAAATTCACAGTTTTAACCAGACTTGAAACCAAATCCTGTGTCTCAAGTCCTGTATTCCAAATCAAGTATTTTTGATTCAGTCAATGGCTTTGCCAATGAGTGGCCCTTCCTGGGAGTTTATTACTATTTAGACCACTTACAGAAAGGATATGTTCTTTGTTTACGCACAGCAAAATTAATGGAGTTTAACTCTAGTAGTTCAAAAACTGCATCTGCCAGTGTTTGTATTTGTCTGACCTAGTTTTCAACACCCACCTCAAAACCATATCTGGTGTATTATTGGACAAACTCCAATTAACACTTGTCAAGTCAAAAACCAACACTTAATAATATGAGAAAACCTGCATTGTATACTATGAATAACTGCTTTTTTATGGGTTTAATTAAGAGACCATCCAAGACATCATACTAACCATAAAGTGAGAGAAAGGGTGGAGAGAAGAGAAAGATGAGAGAGAAGGGCAGCTGGGAAGGATAAGGCAGAGAAAGGCAGATAATCATGTGTTTGACATTTCAGTGTTTGGTGAAAGAGAGAGGATGGGAGAAAAGAAGATGAATAGACAAGGGATTAGGGGTCTGAAAAGAAAGATAGCTTCTCTTAAGATGCTTTCCTCTTAAATGCAAGTGGGAGGAAGTGAGAGGAGGGCCGGTGGTCAGAAAGACAGACAGAGAAAGTAAGAAAGAAAAACATGTGAGAGAGGAAAAGAAAGGAAAAGTGAGAGAACACTCCTACACTCACCAGTCTGTTATTTCTAAAAACGACCCTCCAGGCTGTCAGGATGGAGTGACGAATGTCTGGCTACCTGTAGCCTACTTGTTTTCTGACACAGCCGCACAGGTACACACACCTAGGTACATCATCTATCTTGTGTCACTTCAGAAAACTACAAAACTTCAGTTAACTCCCACTAGATCTTCTCTTTGATGGACCAGTGTGTAGGACTAAGGGGAGATATATTGGCAGAAATGGAATATAATATTTATAATTCCGTTCTCATTAGGGCGGCATGGTGATGTAGTGGTTAGCACTGTTGCTTCACAGCAAGAGGGCTCCAGATTCAAACCCTGGTCTAGGCTTTTCTGTGTGGAGTTTGCATGTTCTCCCTCCAGCTTCCTCCGACAATTTCAAAAAACATGCACATTAGGTTAATTGGCTACTCTACATTGCCCCTGGGTGTGAGTGTGTGTGTGTGTGTGTGTGCGATTGGCGACCAGTCCACGGTGTATCCCACGTCTCGCCCTTAGTCAGCTGGGATAGGCTCCAGCTCCCACGCGATCCCTGACGGATCAAGCGGTATAGAAAATGGATGAATGGATGTTCTCATTAGTGTTTAATCGCCTGAAACCAAGAAATGCCTGATTCGAATGAGCCCTTCATATTTACATAGGGAGCGGGTCATTTTCCACGGGGCACACCATGTTTGTCCACCATGTTTCTACAAACCAAACTCTGGCTCTGGAGAGGGCCTTTCACATTTTTATGTTACCCCATGGTCACTGTAGCTTATCCCACACACCCACATAAGGGTGGGGTGAGGGGTATTTAGTTGGTTGCCATCTGCAAACTCACTGCTAGATGCCACTAAAGCCTACAGACTGGTCCTTTAAAAAAAAATACACTGTATATGTGCATGTACTGTATAAACAGCACAGATTTACAATTACAGACAAAAGAAATAAGCAAAGAGAAGTTTTTTTATAATATGTTTTGTTTGTTTTCATTTCTGTTCCCATTTCCCCTAAACAAAACAGAACAGAAAATAAGCATAACGGATGCACTTATCAGATTTCATTAGAACTGTCAAAAATGTTGCTTAATCTTTTCCATAATCTGGTTGTTGGGACATGGCCATGAAGGGTTGTGTGAAAGCCAAGAGATGACACAATGAGGCTGAACGAAAAGACAAGAGAATCCAGATCTTCATGTTCCCAAAAAACAAGGCCTCTTTTAGATTCTGTGAACTAGATTTGGAATTATACAGTGAGAGTTTTATATTTGTTCTTTCTCTTTGCCATGCAGCCACTCCCCAGATGTCTCTCCCTCTCACTTTTAACTCAGCAAGATTACCTTGCAGACATGACAAACAAAGTAACATGGCAGTTCAAAGAGTTTTTGGTTCTTCAAAGGGGGCAAAAGCCCAAGTCGTGTCTAGGTAAACATAATAATTAGACCCCACTGTGCAACAGCATCTGTTGTAGGAATTGAAACAATATGTACTATTAACTATAAATACTATTAGGACTTTGTTCTTTCACTTATTCCAAACGTGTTGCCCAGTGTAGAGGTGAAACACTGCTGCTGCTAATGACCCCTACTTTTCAGTCTGAGCACCTGCTAGGGGCAGTGACATCTAAGAGGATAACCTTTACATGCATTACACCCCGGTTAAAAGCAGCAGCTGGTGATGTCCGCTTGGCATGTCCCCTGGAGGAGGCCTCTGCTGCCATGTTGAGTGGCATTTCAATATTCTGAGATGCATCTTTCAAAGGCTGATGGCGTAAGTTACCAGTGATGTACACTCAAGTGACACATCTTCCCCAGAATACACTGTTATCATGTCCTCTGCATAATATGATGCAAGATCAAGTGATATGTAAATGTAAGGTTTAAGTTGGGATAAGGTCAAACCAAACTGAAATTAAAATTAATATCTAGATATCTTAAGGGGCTTGAGCAGGGAGTCCTAAGGTGTGTAAGTATATTCCAGCAGAGGTGCTTGTCAGATGGTCAAACTGACAATTTGACAGTCGCACAGCGATTGGTGGATCATCTGTACAACTGAGTGCAGCACTATGAATGTCTTCTAGGAGAGACCATCTGAAAGTGTCAGCTGTTATCTCTCACCCCTGTCCCTAATATAAACACTTTTGCCTTCTGATATGGTTGGCCAATACACTCTGTCCTTACCCTCGTCATAAGCATTAGCGTTTATGCGTGGTTACCCCAGTGGTTACCCCAGTGGTCACCCCAGTGCTAACCTTGTAGTCACACCAGATAATTGGCCTAAATTAGATGCTTTTGGGGTGTTGTGTATTTGTAGGAGCTCTTTAAAAAGCGGAACCAGTGTATGGCTCTTTTTGAATTTATTAAATCTATTGTATCAGTGTTAATGTTGGATTTTTGATTTTTTGAAACAGTTTGTTGACATCTCTGTAGTTCTTTTCACCAAGTGAGAGTTATCAATGGTGTCAGAAATTCCCAATATCCCCAACTCAAAATTAGAAGCCTACGGTAACCATTTTCATACTTATATACTCAGTTATCGAACTGGAATCCACCCCTTCACCATACCTATCCTATTTACCTCTGCATAGTGTGATTCTGTTGAGTGAAGCTCCACCACATCAAAAGTACATACTGTAAATTCAGCATAGAACAATGTCAACATTGGCGATATCAGCTGTGTGTTCTGTCTTATTAGTTTGAGCAGTTGATAGATGAATGTATTTTATCTTGTTTGAGCATAAACTCCCCAAATTGAATTGGTTCTTTAATGTGTCTTTGAGGCTTTTCCTCTGCAGGCTTAGTTCAAATATGTGGAAAGCTTATAAGCCACTCCTCAGCATTTGGATATGGCTTGTATCTACTGTCCAGCTCGGCCAACAGTCTGTGTGGACACCAATGGGGAAAACTTCAAGTGGCCCAGACAGTTCGCACTCGAAATGCAGACAGTCACTTTTCGTCTTGTCACTCACTGCATCGAATTCACAAACTATCGGAGACATCTTCTTTGCAGTTGTTTCAGAACTGTCAAATTGACAGCGAAGACGTGACAGATATTCTCTCAGTGAAAGGACAAGGTCTACAGGGTTACACAGGTCAGTTTCAGTTGCTTGTTGTGAAGTAGTCACTACAAGCAGATTTCCACAAGCTAAAAGGAAAGATAGTTTCAAATGTCCACATGTTAAAGTCCATGTTTTATCATGTGGACAGTGGTTTTAGGTAAAATCAAATGCAGTGAATGCTGGACAGTGGCAGAGAGTGCTTTTGTATGTGCTGACATTCTTGTGTCAGACAGAGCCATTTCTATCTGGTAACTGTCATTAAACCTGTAGTGACAGTCTGTCAGCATGGAGCAGGGCCAAAAAGGACAAAAAACAGACTGATCAAAGCTGAAAAACTAGACGTGTTGTCCTGGCAGCAGTTCACACTTTGAACCCCAACCACATGAAGTGTATGGACAGTTTTTTTGGTTTCATACTGTGGTATTATTCAAGAGGAGATTAAAAACAATTCATACACAAACATAAAGTTGTTTTCCATGTAGGCAATTCCTCTGCAAGCTTGTATTATAATAAAGAAACTCTTTCTGTCAGTTGGTCTATAAGAAAAGGAGACAGTCTATATGTACTATCATGGGTTTGCTATTATCCAACAATTTATTTCTACTTTAGACATGCAAATTTTGATGTGGGTATTCATCATTTCCATATACACTAAATGGCTAATGATACAAAAATGCCACTTAATAAAAAGTATCAAATACAGTATTTTTTAAATTAAAAAGTTTTAAAGAATACAATTTTTATGAACATAAAATGTTAAAGTGTTCAAGTAAGAACAAAAAGTAAATTAAGTTATGAATATTACTACACTTCTGAACCCCAGGACATTTTATTGGTTTATTAACTTTTTTGTAAAGTTGTCAGACTGTGGAGGTAATGACAAAATTCACAGCTTCCCTGACATTTTTTGCAGGCCTTTTGAACTGGATTGCATTATACTCTATAGGTGCTTCTACTATTGTTTCCAGCCCCTCTGTAGCAGCAGCTGTAAGTCTCAGCAACTGAGGTTATCACAGTGAGATTTAGAGAGAGGCCCGTAAAGCGAATCAGAGGAGGAGCAATTCATGTCACTACAGTAGCTGTAATAAGTCTCTGCAGTGTGTGTGTGTGTGTGTGTGTGTGTGTGTGTGTGTGTGTGTGTGTGTGTGTGTGTGTGTGTGTGTGTGTGTGTTGCCTACGTGTCAGTGCGCGTGCCATGTGCACCCGCTCTACAGTAATAAGCTTGTTGGTGTCTCCAGTTCATTTATCTGCAGTGACCTTCAGCTACACGGCCTGCACTTCTCCACACTGCTGTACACACACTCTCTCTTACACACAAACACACCCTGACTGACCAAACCTGTCCTAGACACACGTAAACAAGAACAGTCAAAGTCATACTGTCAGGCACTAATCATCTCACCCAAAGTAAACTAATTTAATGACATTCTCATTAGGTTTCTGAATACATGTACACCACATGGAGCTTCAATGCCTCATGTCTGCTGTGAATACTATGTGCGGATGATGGATGTTCAATAGCTCTTCTTAGTCCTTTCAGTCCTTTGCTTTAATTTTCCTTTCCTCTTTGTAATTTAGGTAACAATAATAACTATTATATTAGTGTAGCAACGTTGCATTGATAAATGGCCTGTTTTCAAGATGACACATGATTAGAGTTACGAGACCTGATTTATGTGCTTTACTTTGGGTATTGAGTAGGTTGTTCAGCAAATACAAATACACATCATGAGGCACAGGGCTTGAGCACAAAATATTGGCACTATTAGCCCAAATACAATACAACAAAACTGGCCCAAGCCTAAAAAGAATAATTTTTTAATGGCTCCACTTATAGTTAAGAGGTGATGTTGAGTTGCTTCTAGAGGAGAAGTAATGGAATCAGTTCATTCCTACTGGTATTCCCGCAGTGTGTTTTCCAGTCATACACTCACACACTCTCCTGTCAAGCTCTTCGACGTGGGTCATTTTGGGACCACAGAAGGATTTTTTTCTGACTGTAACTATGTTGAATTTCTGTTTCACAATAAAAAAGATATTCCGTGTCACCATAGTTCTTGGCTGCTTGACAAGAAGCATCTCCGGTCCATTTCTGCAATAAAGATGTTTTCCACACCTTTTGAATGTATTTACTCTGTGATATCATTAGCCAGCAGAGGGCTCCTGCAGGTTAAACTGGGCTTATGAGAAAGTGTTGGGCTCATGGCAGGAACACTACAGACAGATAGGCCTATATACAGGTCAGTGCCCAAATAAGAATAAACAGAAGAACATTAATTTGGGATTTTTACGAGTAAGAAAAAAAAATAAAAATCAGTCATGACTGCACAGAGTCAGTAACCTCTACCACCGAATTGTGCAGTCGAATACAAATTAATATGCAGTACCTCCACCATATCTTACTGTGCCTACTGCCGGCTATACTTTTGGGATATAGCTGTGAACCTCATCCTGCTGAACTCCTCCATATTTTCAGTTGTAACTGTCAAATAATTTTGATCTTACCAGAACAGCTCAGACCAGTGTAGAAGTCAGTCATCGAATCTGTAGAATATGGACATTACCATGGCATTTCAGTGCAATCATTTCCACACTTTGTTTCAAAGAGGGATGTAAAATATGCCTTTCAACACTGATTTAACGGGGTGTTTAAATAGCATCTTTTTGCAATTCGTTACTGCACAGTTTGAATGTAATGCTTTGCCCCGTGGTTTATTTTCTCACTATACCGTGTTTCTGTGTCTTATTCATCTCTTTATGTCATCTTTCCTCCACCCTCTCATCCCCTTTCTCCTCATTTACCCTTGTCTCTGTCAGCATGTCCTGATCTTTATTTATCTTTTTCTTTCTTTCTTTCTTTTCCACTGCCTGGATAAACACTGTGTTGATCTCTCTCTGACTCTCTCGCTCTCTCTGATTTCATGGCTTTATTGTCTGTTGTCTGAAATTGTTTCTTTAGAAACCAACTGTGCCTCCAGGGAAAGGACCAACTGACAGCCAGGGAGGAAGACAGGAAGAGGTGAAAGGGACGACTGACAAGAGAAGAAGACAGAGAAATCACCATTGACAGAAAGGAGGATGTGGAGAGAGAAGATGGGGTGAGAAGGAAGAAAGTGAAAGGTAGTGACACGGAGCGTTTGAATTATGCATGCCAATAATTGATGGATCCAAGTGCCACCTCTTTTTCACTGAGTAACAGCTGTGACCAGCAGAACTTTATCAGTGTGAGCCTAAATGCTGATTGGGGATTTGAACATAATGAAAACATGAGCCCTGTGGACGTGTAATAGCAACACCCTGCTTTCCTTTATGTGCGGATAGAGTGTTTCATGGTTCATTTCAACAAGCAAAAAAGTATACATCTGTTCAACTGTAACATCATTAAAAATATTATCAAAACACATTTTCTGTTAAAGGAGCACTCCAGCCATTTAGCATTGCCCTTCCCTAAAGTTGGGAGACTAACGAGATAGATTAAAGAAACACTGGTCAAATCTGAAGCAGCAGACGCTGAGTTATTCGGCTCCAAAAACACTGGATCCTTTTTTTTCCCTTGATGTAGCACATTTGTGACTTTCATTAGATCTTTCTTCCTTCTAAATGGCTACCTCTTACCGTAAATGTTTTATGCCTCAAGCCCAAACTGACACAATCTTAAGGGCATCTTCAGACTTTTGGAAAGCTCCTCTTCAGCCATAGAAGACATGAGCGCTACAGCTCTAGAAAGCTATCACAGTGGCAGCTGTTTTGTTTTTTTGTCATGGCGATCACAAGGTGTACAGTAGGAAAAAATGGGCCTGCGTTTTTTTCATGCAAGGCTAAAGCTGGGCTGACACAGCCATAGTCATTTATTATTAACATGAAACACTGTTTAGCATATCTTCTTTGAGGATGCACAGCTCTATATAACTAAGCAGACTGCCAACAGAGGCCAGTTTTATGGACTTGACAGATTAGCTGTGGATTGCACATCGTGCACTGATGTTCTTTTCCATTAGACAATTAACTAAATCAAGTCTACACTTGCCTATTCTGTGGAGGGGGATCATAACCTTCCCATTAAAGAATCATTTTTACTAAGGTGTTCTTCTTTCTTTATTGAACAGGAATCAGTACCACAGTTATGGTCTCTTGAGTATTTACAACAAGTTTCTTGTTACAGACCCACCAGGGTCTATCAGTCTGTATCTACTGACAGCACAGCTCCATGTTTCATCTGTCTGATGATTGGCAGTAGTACCCAATGCAAACATAGGAGTGTTTTGTTTAACCATGCATAAAGGAAACAGTCTACTGTATTTAAACCTGTTACTGGTTCTTAGATTCACCAGACAATTAGTAAATATTGACAATGTTCTCAAAATGGCTCCTTCAATACTACCATCAAGGCAGTTGCAAATATTTTCATAGATAGAGCACATTCACATATGTTTAATAGAGCTTAGGGATGTGGGAAGCTCTTGTCTCATCAAAATGTCTTTCGTGAGAAATGCTGAATAGAAACAAAAATGATTCACAGTGTGCAGTAGGAGATCATAAAACTCACACCTTTTTAAATATTCAGCCTCTGATACCTTGAAATAATGCTGAAAGCAACTGCATGCAATATTAGAACGCAAAAACAGAGAACACCAGAGCAGAGGACACACACAAGAAAATGAAAGAGACACAAAAAAGCAACAAAACAAAGTAGAACAGAATGGATGAGATTAAAGCAAACCAAAACAGATAAGAGCAAAACAGACAGATGACCAAACCAGACCAGAAGAAAACCGGAAACTACAGACCAGAGGAGAGCAGGGCAATGTGTTCCACCCTGTGCAGTAAATCACACCAGGGAGCCTTTGTCAGTAACAGCTCCAAGCCTGTGTATGTGTTTGTCTGTTTGAGAGAAAGAGAGAGA
Source organism: Toxotes lorentzi (assembly GCA_037833715.1). Classification (NCBI taxonomy): domain Eukaryota; kingdom Metazoa; phylum Chordata; class Actinopteri; family Toxotidae; genus Toxotes; species Toxotes lorentzi. The sequence goes on along the minus strand of JBBMJY010000026.1, from coordinate 13,044,486 downwards.
GATGTGTGTTTTGGATGGGAACACACTCCTGACACCACTTTAAAGATTCTTTACTGTACAAGTGGCCTTGGTACTGAATCAAATAATCTTCAGTACACAACAAATACATTTGGAAGTGCACCTGTGTATCAGTGCTCCCACATCTGTGTGTGTGAGAGAGAGAGAGAGAGAGAGGGAGAGAGAGAGAGAAAGAGATAGACTATGCACTCTAAATATGCAGCACTTACTGAGATCACTTGGTGCATCTTTGGCCTATAAAGCACCAGAGAACTACTTTCTCAGCACACTCAGCACAGGAAATAAATATGACGCTAGCACTACAATGACACACACACACACACACACGCACACTGCCCAGCCTGTAAAAGTGCCAACATTGGTCTCTTTTTTTGTCATCTTTATGGATCAGATAAACAACACTGTTGTTCAAAGTAAACATCAGTATCACACTGGCAATGAGAACACCACATTGTTTCTATTTGCTCTGAGATCTTAACATTTTATTACCATGCTCATCTGGATGCATAACATCGGTTTGTGCCAGTAGGGGAATCATGGCCCTTTGCAATTAAGCTCATTATCCCAGTATTGTCAGGTTACTTTCCGAAATCTTTACATACAGCACAGGTTTGCGTCAGATCTGACAATTGGTGTGTAGTTAGTTGTGGAGCTAAGGCTATTCCATCAAATGAAACTTTTTTTTTTTAGCTGATATCCTCTCTGGGAAGAAAGTGATGGAACCACCAGCAGCCTTTGTGCGGCATTGTTAAACACAACTGTGAGTAATTTATTAATAATCTGTTAAACTGAAGAGTCTCGAAAGAAGGTACACTTAGTGCCACTTGAACAGGCTTAGTTCATAATCCTACATCTTAGATTTGAAAAAGATATATTTCACGTAGCTGAGATCAAGTTAAGACTAGGAAAGTTTACTATGAATTCATGTTGGCGATTAAACTCTATTAAAACATCTTGCTAAAACACATTGGCCATGAAAACTGTGGGGAAAGAATATACAAAATACAAAGAACTTGTGGCGGTGGGGATCGAGGACGAGGTGGGTTGTGCAGCACTCACCCTGTGAGGCAGGATGACAAATTCACATGTCACATGTTGACATTAAAACCAGCTGCTGGTTGTAATGTTGTGGCTGATGGGTTTAAAGTTTGTCAGATATGGCAACACCTGGAATTTGTGAATGTGAAAGCTTTGTGGTTTGATGGTGTGGAAAAGCAGGAATGTGGGTTACACCAAGAGAATGTGAAATCTATTTAACAGAAGGTCATCAGTGGATGAATGGAAGAAATCGAAACTTGTGAAAGACTATTTTCCGTATTGAAAAATATATATTGTATAAAGAAAAAACATATAATGAAATAATTTGCATTCAAAAGATAAAAGTTAGATATTCAAAGCTTTTTAAGACTTGAATTGTTTTAAAAGCATAGGCAGTGGTTCCCGAATGTTCACAGATCTATCCACACTGTAATACTATACTACATACAGACAGTTCCAATGCCATTTACGACTGAAACAGAAGCCAGAACTGATAGATGCAACGGCTGGTAGTCAACCTAGCTTCCAAAGACAACAGCCTACTGCAGTTTGCTGCCACAAGAGGGCAGGAAACTATAAGATGAGTTCAAACAGGTGATATCGGATCGTTTATGGGGCAGAACGCTGTTCTGAGATGTCAGGAGAGATATCACTTCTACTTCTGTATCGTTCTAATTGATGTTTATTTTTATATTTAACTGGTCAAGCACTGCTTGCCTTGCTCATCCCGATGGCACACTACTGCTGAATGGGCAATTTGGATTCTCAGAAGTGGTCAGTGGAGAACCTCACAACAGTACATGTAGTCAGTTTCAACAGACCCCTCTACAGTCTGTTTCTACAGGGCCATTATGTTTTATAACCGCACCTGTGGTCCATAGCATTTTCCTCAAACCACTGTAGAGACTCAGACTTTGATTTCTTCTTTTTCCTCACACCCTCTCTTCACTAGCAAAAATGTTTTACCTATGTTGTCTAAAAATGGTACGGTTTTCTTCTAAAGACATATAAGACACAACCAACACCCCTGCATCTAAACAAACTTTATTATATGAAGAATCTTTCCTGTGGACAAAATAAAGTTATGTAGAGAATTTTCATGCCATTCCTGACCATTAGATGCCCATAGTGAGTTCCTGCCTTGGTTGATTGCCTGTTGTTCCTGGGTTCAGCCATCTGTCTGCACAGCTGTTCATCATTTACTCATTGTTGCTCTGTATATATAGAAACAGTTTTCCAGTTGTTGCACCTCATTTTGCTGTGCCGCTGTCCTGCATGTTTCAAGGGTGAGGGGAACCCCTTTTATGCTGACGGTAGGTAGCACACAAAGCGGCAGGTATGATGTCAAGTCTCTATCAGCTGATCACCTAACCTTGATGAATACATATTAAACCATGATCTTTCCCTGAAACTGTCTCGTTTTTGTGCCTAAATGTAACCAAACTTTGACCACAGTGTTGTCACATCATTATATAGATGAGCATCAACGCAGCAGTTCTGTCACATCCCAATGTCTGTGTCTTGACTTGTTCCTCTGTCTGTACGGTATAGTTCATTCAGAGTGTGATACAGGTGGCATATGATGTAATGCTACATGAAACAACCAGTGACTTGATTGTGCATGATAGCAAGCATTGTACTTGTACAAGTACTTGAACCAACAGACATCCCACCTGCATCAAGGTTACACTTCTATCTTTGCCTCCTCTACAAACACCATACTATCACTATACTGGGAGGAATGGTACAACGTCCCCCAAAAAAATTGTTTTGGTTTTTTTGAAAAAAGTGAAAGCAGGAAAGGCATGAAGAATGTAATGAAGGAGAGGGCAAATCAAAAGAAAGAGGCAGGCAGACAGACTGGGTCAAGGTTGAGAGGAAAAAAAGAGTACGAGGATAAGATTGAAGGGAAGAAGAAAGGACCAGAGGTGAGGGACAGAGAAGTATCATAAGAGGAGGCGGAAAAACAGAACGAAAACAAAAGTAGGATTCAGAAAATAAGAAGAAAATAGATCAAGGGGAGGTTAAAAATGAAGGCAGAGGGAAGAGGAAATTAGGTGACCTTATTATCAAGCAGAAAACTCAATTAACGCTGAGGTCTAATAACCTGACTTAATGAGACACACAGATTATTAGAATGCATGTTGGTGTGCATCAACGTAAGTATTGTTATGTGATGAGTTTTAATACATGCAAGAGATTTCATACAGGCGACTGTTATGGTTATCTACTTGTTCAGTGTGTTTTGAGCATTCTGTGCTGTTGCTTCTCGTTTCATGCGTTTCTCTCGGTGTTGTTGCCAGGTTGACAGAACAATGAATGAAGCACTTATGGCGAAGACTGCTGTGTGAGTTGGGATAGCAGAGCCCAAGCCAGGCTTTTATGGAGCGTTCAAATTCTACCACCCTGCAGACAGGAACAACAACAAACACTACAGGGATTATACACCCCTCTAAAACGCTCCCCCTCTTCTTTTACGTCTGTCTGTCTCTGTTTCTCCTTCTCGCTCTGTCTTTCTTTTTCAGTTTCTTTTTCTCTGGCTTGGTATCTTTCTTCCTTTCACGGTCTCTTTCTTACTCTGTCGCGATTTCTCTCTGTCTCTCTGATTTAATAAAAGCAGCAGAATAAAAGGTTTACACTCAAAGGGAAATCATTCAGGGAGCCAGGAAAATAGAAATAGCCTGTCTTAATCACCACATGTACACTCGCAATCACACACACGCATGCGCGGTTTCAAAAGCACCCACACAGAAACGCATACTCCATATATCATTATCATGGGGTTCCAGGCGGCAGATAATCCGGTAACAGTTGACATTTAGCAGCCTGTTGTTCGCACAGACACATTCAGTAGAAGCCCTGATTAACACTGGGCATTAACACGTTTTATGAAGGCCAGATTAATACCAACTAGCAGAAGATACATGCCCTGAAACGCTGCTACAACACAACAAAACAATAATGCCTCTCTTTGTTTGCTTTACATTATTTTGAAGGTATTTGTAACTTTGTATAATAGAGACAAACACTGAGTTGTAGAAAAAAGAGAAAAACAAAGTGTTACGGACAGAATGACACACAAGTCAAGAACAGATTGAGTTAAGTGCATGTCCCACACGGTGTCAGTGGAGTTCTCAACGCATCTTTCAGCTTTCGAATTTGGCAAAATGCAGCCAAATCCGATGCCTCTCAGCTCGAAAAAAAATATTTTTTTTAGTTTTTGTATTAGAAATTTAGTGCCTGTTAGAATGGCCGTTCTGACAACCCAGACTTCAGAGGAAAAGCAATGCCAAGGCAAAGTTCGAGCATGCAAAAACATCTGTTTCTTTATTTCTTCCAACAGCAAATCTGGTACAACCATAAACCACAGGTGAAACCTAACCAGTAACCAAAGGAGATTGAAAATTGGCGCCTTTTTATACTGCGTTCTGGTAGGTGTGATTGGGTGCATACATTTACAGGTGTCACCAAATAAACA
>JBBMJY010000026.1:13028647-13039852 GCA_037833715.1 Toxotes lorentzi | reverse complement strand
AAAACACTATTGCTGTTTACACGTTTCACAATCTGAAACTCCCATGTGCAAATACGCTACGCAAATGTATGTTATGTGCAAATCCCGTATTAAAAAGTACCTTCTGTTATTATCGTACATTGTCAAATTATTTATGAAACGTAATTAACACCAAACCCACTGTGTACAATATTTACAATACCATAACCCAACAGTCATGGGAAACGAAGTCCTTCGTTACAGTGCCTTTAAAGTGGCGTCTGTACTGAGATTACAGGATAAGTACAACAAATCCCATGAAAAGACTAAAACCATTTTTGTCAGAAAACAGTACACACAAAAAAACAACTGTTTATTCCAGTTTGCTTATTTCTTTAGTGCCCAGCTTTTGAGGTAATTAATTTACCTTTTTTAATCAAAATAGGCTAGATATTTGTGACCTGCCACTAAATATTTACATCTTCCATATAATCAAATCAGCTTACGGTTGGGAAAGTCCATAGTTTCCATGGAATTTCATTTAGTGGGTGATTTTACAGACATCTGGCACACTGCGAGTACCCTCATTAATCATTTATCTTCTTATGAAGCAGTGCAAAAGCTTTACACTTTGGTAAAAGTTGCAAATTTAATTTAATACAGCCTTGTGTTTTCATTCACATATATCTGGCCCAAAGTATGGCAGCATAGAGAAGACTCAGCAGAGGTCTCTGCTGATTAGTTTAAATTAATCCCATATTACAGCTTCTTACCTCCAGTAATGTAACATGTTTTTCCATTTTGAGTAAAATAGAAAAACACAGTAGAATCGCATTATTGTATGCAGTAGAAATAACAATGGATTGAACAGGACAAGGTACAGTGTAGAGCACAGTTCATTTGTTTAATAGTAATATATGAAAACATGTGGTTCATTCAGCTCATTTCCAGAAGTGGATTTTCTTCAAGATCCCACAAATCCGGTCTGATGAAGTGTGTGTTTGGCTGTGTGTCCATGTGCCCGTGTGTCAATACAACAGCTTGAGGGCAAATTGATCTGGCAATGGAAATGGATGAGTCCAGTGAACTAATTACACAACCGTAATGTACGCATCAATATTTAGGGCTAATCACCGTCTTAACAGGTAATTATTACACCAGAGAAGAGAAGAGAAGAGAAGCATGACCTTGTATCATCCATAGTATTAGGAGCTTTTCTAGGTCTCTTGAGGCATAAAGAAAAAGTAATTTTTCTTTAGGTCAAGAACAGTCCAACTAATGTAACATGAAAAGTACTAAATCTGGAAAACAATTTGTGATTACAATGTACACATAGTATATATAGGCTGAATTTGGAAACACAGACCTCCATCTCTCAGTATAAAGAATTTTGAAGGCTCCTTGCAAAGCCCGGTCATATTTCCTGTTTTCTTGCAATCTAACTCTTTGATATCTTTCTTATTTCCTCCTCTTCTGGACTCGCTTCCTCCACACGTGATTCATTGTCTCATGCTCTCCTCTCCTCCACATCGTCTCCTTGTTTTTTTCACGTTCCTCTCCTCCTGAATGTCATGAAAGGAACATCAGCACAAATCCTGACTCTTACTCAAAAATACCCAGAGAGAGGCAGGGAGGAAAAACAGTTGGGGCATTAAATGAAAAACATAGAAAGAAAATAGAGATGGAACCGAAAGGATCACCCTGAGAGACAGAATGAAAGAAAGCAAAAGGAATCGTGCATGTAATTATCCTGTTGATTTCACTGACAGACATTGAAATCAAGAGTGAGAAAGGAACAAAAAGAGAGATTGACATGGAAAGAGCCATTACTGTACTCTAACGTCCTGTGTTCTGCTACTATTATTGCCACTACAGGATCTTCCGTGCTCTGATTAGTCCTACACATCCTGACACAAAAGTTTCACAGATACACACACTTCCCTGCACACATGCCACTGGGAACATGCGAGCATGCAACCCACGCTCGATCACACACACACCTCTCCACTCTTATTTGCACCCACACCTGCATGCGTGTGCAAGAACACACCCACACATGGTATTTCTCTGGTTTGTCATAGTACTTTTCAACTCCATGCCATGTGACAGAAAAAAAGCAATTATGGTAGGACAGACAAATATAGGAGAAATGAAACAAAAAACTGAGAAATGTAAATTTGCAAACAAATACAGACAGATGGAGGAGAGAGTGAGATTGAGGAGAAAGAAAATCCTGAAAGGATTTATTTTAATTTAACAGAAATTGTTTTTCTCATGTTAGCAGAAGGAGGATGCTTGTCTATCCTGAATGTGATATATTCTCATGATTTTTCTTTTTCACTCTAATTCTGATGCTCTGTCTCATTTTGCACAGTGCTATATTACAGGAAACTGAATTAATTCCTCTCAACTTAATGTCATACCAGGTTATGGAAAGGCCTTCACTCACTGTTAAAACAGCATATTCTGTGTGACGTGTCCTCCCAAGTGTCCATTTTGATCCCAGCACAGTTTGTTCTCTGGCTTGTCCTCATTGTCCCTCAAGTAAATTTTGATGCAGTTATTAAAGTGCCAATTTTGTTTTTTGTTTTTTTTAGGCTTTGTGTGGATCTGAAAGATTCCCTTCCAGTTTAACTATTTAGATTTAGACAGTATTTTAAAGACAAAGACAGAAGTTCAGAACAGTTGTTTTGCTTTTGTGTGTGTGTGTGTGTGTGTGTGATACAAAGGATACATCTTGAAGGAATATTTTAGCATTTCTGAAAATATGCTTATTTGGTATCTTGCCAAGAGACAGACGCCACTCATGTCTGTATGGTAAATATGAAGCCGCAGCCAGTGGACTAGCTTTTAGCATAAAGACTGGAGAAGGGGGAATCTGGCTAGCTAGCCTGGCTTTGTCTGAAAGTAAAAAAAAATAAATTAACATGAGCACTTCTACAGCTCACCAACCAACATGTTATATCTCATTTGTTTAACCCAAATAAAAGCCGAAGTCTTACATTTTGCGTATAAAAATGAGATATGATGCCGGTAAGATATAGATATAAGAACATTTAGCTTGAAATAACTACATTTTGAATCCAAGTACCCAAGTGGGTATCTGCTTGCCACAAGCTTTGATAAGGTGAGGAGAAGTGTTGAACTTTGACCTTAAGTTGATGATAATCTTACACACACACACAGTACATACGTACAATACACACTCTCAGTTGTAACAAGTTGCTCTCTGTGTGGTCATAAATAACAAGGTCACTCCCCACATCTTGGGCATGCCAACCCAACAGGCGACCATGCATGCAAGGTTATTAAACGGACCATCTGTCACTACACACACACTTACACACCCGAGCACGCTCACACATGACATGCATACACAAGCATGCATGAAGATGTGAATAAAAACAAATACACATATAGAAGGGCACACACATACAAATTAGTGCACACAGACCCATGGGAGGAAGGTGTTCATTTGGGTCTTTAGGGTTAAATGGATTTTCTGTTATGTCTTTGTTCCTTCCATTGCAGAAACACATTTGAACACTCATGTAACACATATGCTGTCCAAGTGCATAAAGATGCAATATTTCATTATGGAGTACTCGGGCTAAATATGTATGACGTTGCACTTCTATCACCATGTGCACACACTGCATTAAAAATATACTTTATACATTACTCATTGTTTATGCAGTCATATGTTTGAGAGACATGCTGTAGGCAGCAATTTGTCAAATTAGTCGTGCTTTACAGCATTTGACAATGAACATGATGGACAGACTGCTTTAATAATAATGTGTGAATGATACACAAGGGTGTAGGACTTGAACACTATAGCACAAATGCAGGATTAGGGGATTCCTGCTGTCAGCCAACATGCTGTAGCAATCCAAAACCAGCATGCTAACCTTCCCCTTGGCAAAAAAGAAAGAAAAAAGAAAGAAACCTTGCATCACAACAATATGAAGTGAATATCCTATTACTACAACTACAAGCAAAATTGATTTGTAATTGTACAGTGCTATTCAAAAATCTGGATGATTTTTCATCATGTTTTTTTGGTTGATAACTTTTTCATCAAAATGAATATATTATATATAAATAAGATAATCAGAGCAGAGCTGTCTCTTTAGAAATCAACAATTGGCAGCCAACATTAACTAACAGGCATGTCCAGATGTTTGACTGTATACTGTATGTTTTATCATGTTTTTAGCATAAAACATAAGTTTTGTGTGTGATGCAAGTGATGCAATGCTGCAATAACTTTGCTAACCTTGCTCTGCACAGGCCAGCTCTTCAACTTCACACCAACAAATCCTGAGTAACACCCAGTGAATTCATATATTTTGACAAATGACCATTGCACTATGTATTTGTTCCTCCAACCTTGCTCTCCGTCTTTGGGGTTAATGACAGATGAAGCACTATTTGGTGTATTACAGTATACAATCATTTGACATAATGGGTCTGGTTATCTCCAACTCAGCTCCACTCATGCTCAGCGGGTTAGTAGCCCAACCAGGAAGCCATGACGACAAGTTAGCGTGAGAAAAGGCATGTGTTGCGTGAGTCTCACGCTCAATGCGTGACAGTTGGCAGCCCTGATTAAAATTTTGTATCACAGAGGGAGTCATTCTCCTGTGCCCCAAATCTGTAAATAAATGAATGCAATCACTTTGAGTTTACCTGCCACTGTGACAATTACACCACTGAAATCCCTGTGGCTGAATTCATTTAAGAGTTAAAATTAACCATCATTCTGGTTCTTTTTTTTTTTTTTTTTGTCAGCTTCAAGTCATATCAAGCTCTAAATCCACCATGACAGATAATCTCGGCAAAATAAGATGATTGCACTGCTCTTTAAATCTTTGAATTTAATTTAACCTTCATTTAAATCTGCAAGTTAATTTTGACTGATAAAAGGGGTAGGAAACAGTTTTGTCCTATAATTCTTAGTGTCACACAGAGCATGTAGTACAGTACCCCAAAGGACTAATGGCTAAATATTCGATTTCAAGATGAGCTTAGTTAAATCATAGTTGAGCAGGATGCCTACCAGGGCTGCCGTGGTATCAAAAGATCACCATTAGATTATCATGACAAAGGTAATAAAGTAAAAGAAAATTAATCTCTAATTTTTTTTTATATCCTTTGTGCCTCATGGCAACACACACGAGACAGAACATCGTGTTTCCTAATTCAATTTTTATTTCCCCCAGACTTTACCTCACCACAGTTTCTTTATTGATAGCTTAGACATACCACATTTCTGGAACTATCTCATAAAACATTACACACATTTCTAGATGAGTGGTGGAGAAGGGAAAAGAAAGAGCTCATACGGCACGATCTGCGTGTACACTTGATCAGTTTTCGAGCTTGATCAGTAAGCTGTCTGGCTGCCACTTGAAGACTGGCTGGAGTACAAAGCATCTACTTCTGCCAGCCTTGGATCTCTCCCTTGCGAGTTTTTCTCCTCTGCAGCAGCTCTTCACCTACAGTGATACTGGTTGTGGATTGTTTGTTTCATGCTGTTTGTCACTTCTTCTCTTTCATAGATTCTGATTTATGTGTTGTGATCATCTTGAAGAGGCCAGACAAGCTGCTTAGATCCTGAGAGTGGAAGCATCTCGTGTGACATTCAGTAGGAGCCTCACATAAACCCAAGTTGTTTGGCATTTAACCAATGAAAATATTCTAGAGGCCTGAAAAGGTTTGGAAAGATGACAAAAACAGAAAGAGGCTGAGAGTGGGAGGTTGCTTTGCTGTATTTGTTGATAACCTTGGTTAGTGTAAGATGATGCAAATCAGCGACTTTGAAAAACTTCCTAACATTCAGTAACTTAATCTTGGGAACCAGTTTTAGTGCTCTTCAGTTTGGCTAAACTCAACAAGATCCTGCAGGGTTCGCCTAAGAGCATTGATTGTTTCAGCTGACAGAGAGTCATGGAAAAGACTTTTGCATAATACATGTTCCCAAGGACTGTGATGTGTGATCCCCTTGTTGCATTATCTGCAAAGTACATTACCTGCATTTTGTCTTACATTAATTGCATAGATAAAGTAATCAACAGTAATCAACAATACTTTATTCAACAAAACATTCGGGAAACAAAACAATGATGTTTGACATATGCAACAGTCATTGGAAATCCTGTCATGTAGAACATCATGGACTGGATGTTGAGGGAATTTTGGTTCTGCTTACATCTTTGACAGTTCCTCTCTTTTCTTCCAGAAGTAGCTAAACCCCTGCACTACACTCCAAGCCCAGATTGCTGCAGCCACTTTGTAAATCTTCAGTGCTTTTCCAGCTGCAAACTATGCCCAAAGAAGCTGATTTTGGGGGGGAAAGGCATCCACCACAGCTTACATGCTGGAGGCTTTTCTCATATTTTAGCAAAGTCGATGCTCAAGAAAAAATGTAGACATGCAGCTTTCATGTTACATATTGCTTTGCTGAAATGAACTTTGTGGACATCCAGCGTTGCTTGTAGTGCTTGAAAGTTTAAAAAAAAAGAAATTTGTGACCTAACCTTGACATGTAGGTACATATTAAGTGTCTTATTTGAGACAACTGTTCTCATAAGTGCTCTGCATCTTGACCTCTTCACCACACCATTTCCATCACTACAAATAAGTCCAAGACCTTGTGATGGCTTCATCCTGACATGCACTAATCACATCTACCTTTTTTTTCCCCTCCAGAGACTCACGTATGCTTTGCTTAGCTGAACTGCTTGCTTTTGCTTGACCTGAAGTCTCTTTTTTTTTTTGAACGCTGCCCAGTCAGTGGGAAAGAAAAAAAAAAGCTGTTAGTGGCAAAAGTTGCATAGGCAGCTCAGGCATTAGCAGCAAATGGCTTTCCACGAGCTATCAGAAACTGTCTAGATAATTAAGTGCTATCATGGCTGTGGTTATCTGTTAATTCTGTCTTCAGCTTTTTCCAGTCTGACTCTGAACATTTTCATACCAATAGTGGAAAGTAACTATGAACATTATGATTTTCGTTTCCTGCTTCTTAATACTTCATAATACTTCAATTCAGAGAGAGACAATAGACAATATATAAGATTTTACATTAAAAAATTGTCTTGCCCTAACAAAACAACCTCATAGTTCATCTGTGAAAGCAGCTTATTATGTCCCATAGTTATGTTTTGCTATTAGGAGGCCTTTACCTGTCATAGTAACTGTCAGGGGAACAAAGGAGGAAGTCAGGTGATGTAGTATGTAGAGCAACAAAGCCTGTATTAGAAGGAGGCTGGGGTGGATGGATGGGTCAGAAAAACAAAGAGCATTGACAGGAGACTGGTGTTTGTTTCAAACAACTACTTTGATACAGTATTTTTACATTATTCCATTAGTACTTTTACTGAAATAAGGGATCTTACTGCTTTTCCACCACCAATGGTGGTGTCATGTTGTCTTTCCTTTTATGCATCTGTGCAACAGCTGGATAATGTAGCCATTTTCTGTTTTTAGCAAACCACCAGGCCTATAATATGCACATCATCTTCGCCAAACCATGAACTGACATTACAACCCTTTTTCATATCACAATTATCATAAAATGCATGCTCTCACATGTACACGCTGCTTGTCTGCAGTGTTAGTTGTGACCCCTGGTGAATTGTGCGACACGATGTGTTTCCTCTGTGGGAGAAATTTGTATCTGCTCTCTAACAGCTGCTGTGTCCCACGCTAACACAATACACCACAGCCATCTCTTCACCTCTTCCTGCCTTCTTTCTCTCAGTGCTTTTCTTCTCCTCCAAGTTCCACTCTCATCCTCCTTTACATTTCAGTACCTTCCAACATCCTTTAAAAAAATGTCAGACAAGACCTCTTTGCTAATGAATTTAAACACTTCTATTAAAACATTTTTCTATGAGTCATAAATTCAATCATTTTCATGTACCCTCAATTATGTCTTTTCTTCTAGTTATAAAAAATGATCCATTGCAAAGACTATGAAATTCTAGACATACCAAGAAGACTGTCTGGTTCTCATTCTCCTTCTTTTTCTTCTTCTTTCTATTCCTATTGATCTTCATCCCTATAGATCATATCCAGTTGAACCCAATAGGTTGCCATTTTTGTCTTCTCCTCTCTCCTCTCTTCTAACTGTGGCCACGTTCTCTTTTTTTCTCCTTAACCCATCCTTGTTCTTTGATATTTTGGCTCCCACTCACCTCACATTTATTTCATATTTGCTTTTTCACCACTCCACTGTTTTCCTCTCGTCTGTCTCATCACGCTTCTTCTCTTGTTATGTCTAGTCTTTTAAATGTTGTTCTAAAAGCTCCCTTACGGCTTTATATGCCTCTTTGCAATAAATCAGAACCATGTAATGCTTATAAACTGGGACTGATGGGAGAATGTGTGTGTGTGTGTGTGTGTGTGTGTGTGTGTGTGTGTGTGTGTGTGTGTGTGTGTGTGTGTTTGTAGGTTGCTTCTTTTTGTAACAGCAGGGGGCACTGCTACTCCTTCTATGATGATGTGTGCTACAGACGTCAGTAATATGTTACTGTGGTATGGTGCCAGTTTTTTTTCCCTTTTTATTTGATACACTAGGTTTAGTAAACACAAATTAAGATAAAATTGGCATGAGGCACATTGTCATTGGAATCATGTTACAGGTCAGGAAAGACCATGACGTATTAAGAACAGAGAAGCAGCTATGAGGAGATTTAAAGACTTGTGAAAGGCAGACAATATGGGAGGAGGAAGTAAGGCTGTGTGAAATTTAATTAAAATATAGGGATAATATAGGGATTTTCATCACCTCAGCTCACGCAGGGCTTTAAGGGATGGAGGTGGAATAAAAAGTGAAAAGAGTATGTTTTCTAAGTGCACTTTATCTATCTATATTTGATGCCATTTTCCTGTAATTATTATGAAGACATGTTTAAATATACACAGCTACTCATGCAGTCCGGGGAAGCGGTGAGGCATGTTGATACCTCCTCATGCTCCTCATGAGTTCCTACTGTTCACTGCTCTTATACACACTGGAGATCATGATTTTGCAAAGCCACAGGGCAGGCATCATCCGCAAACATCAAGAACTGCAACAACAGAAGCAGCATTCTCACGTTAGTCTTTCAGTTAAGTTGCAAAACAGAAGAGCTATGAACCCCCAAAATGTTTTTAAAACTACTGATTCAATCCCCTGGCACCATGTTTCCCCTTCTTATTCTGATAAATGCATGTAATTGTGTTTATGACATCTCAGACATCATCTACACCATGGGGAGTCTCTTGATTAACTTCTACAGCCGTTGGTCCATGTGAACAAATGGTTTCTACCTGGTATTCAAGAATATTTTATCAAACCAAATTAATTTTGTGAAAACTTAATAGCACAAATGGCTGGCACTTTCTGCTCTTGTGGCAGAGGATGTATTAATTTCACAATGGTGTAAAAGTAATCATAGAAACACAGGAAACAGCTGTTATATTCTTTGAAAGTGATATGTTACATAATCGTAAATCATTATAAGTGATGATAGTCATCACTTTTTGACTAACTGCCACATTTTGGCCACCAATAATTTACACATACAACACATACAAAGTCAAACATTTGCAGGAGCACTCATGTGCACATAAGATGGACAAAGACTCTGACTCGGAGACAAGTCACCAAATGTCAAACTGGAAACAGATGTAAGAGACAGAGGACGCTAGACACGCGTGCGTGTGTACGGTGTGTGCGTGTAATTATACTTTATCGCTGTGGTTTCCGAGCGCCTTGAAAGCACCGTTTCGCTGACCTCATCCGGTATCCCAGAAGCCTCTTCACCAGGAAGTGGTATGCCGGAGAGGTCTCTGGTTTTGTTTTGACAATGATGGAGGAGGAAGAATTTGAATTTGCTGAGGATTTGGAGGCTATTTTGCATCTAACCCCAGAGGTGCAACTAGCCATTGAACAGGTGGGCGTTTGTACTCGTTACTGCTGTATATTAAACGTTGCTGCTCGGCTTGGTAACACACAGCCAGCTGTTAGCAGGCTAATCCATTCAGCGAGCTCCCTGGATGTGACACTGCTGTTTTATTACGACCGCCAGCTATAACACACTGAATTCCCCAGCATATTAACGATGTTTAGCTTAGAGAAAAGTTTGTCAGATAGTTTAAGTCTTGGGTGAACGTCAGCTGGGAATATTCAGGTTGTCAGTAACGGTGAGCTACAGTTCTTTCAGGACAACTGTGAGTAGCTTTTCAAGGAATTGCCGGTTTGCATGTTGAAATCATCCCAGTCCACCTGATGTTCAGTGAGGCAGCCTTGACTCTTTGACTGAAACGCCTTTTGTCTTTTATGTCCAAGGTTTTCCCCAGCCAAGACCCACTGGACAGAGCAGACTTCAATGCTGTGGAGTACATCAACACACTATTCCCCACTGAGCAGGTGCAGTCAAGTGACACGCAAACAACCGCGGACATATATATATATATGATGCGATATATGATATCGCATAGCTACTGTAAATGACACATGTGGACTGACAGGTTTTTTTTCCTTTGGTTAGTAGAGAATTACTTGTGTTTTACACAAAAATGAAAAGCACAGGTGTTACTAACAGTATACTTAACACTAGAAATGTGATAGGGTGACAGTGAGCCAACATCCCCAGTAACAGGACCCTGACAGGAAAACTGAAGCAGCTAATTGAAATTCAGTCATCACAAATTTTATTTACTCCTGAGTTTGTTTACTACTGCGACATGTCAAAATGTCTTGACTAAGGCCTGTTGATTAATAAATTTGAACTTTATCTGTGAATGGGTGAAAATGTATTTTATTTTTCCGATGTAATACAGATAACCATTATTATCTTGGGGAGATAATGTATTATACATATAGGGCTGAAGTCAGTTTGCCGGCCCTAACCTTGATTAGGCTTTTAGAATTAAGGTAAAACAACTACAGAAACAGATTAAAAACAGCTGAACAGAAAAACAGGTTTTCTTTTTATGTTCATCTGTCTGCCTGTGTATGTACTTCACATGCCAGTGTATCCATTGAGATATATGTAGATACTGTATCCATATATAATACATGTATATATACTCCATCTCCATGAGGGGTCACTGTAACCCTAAACTTAGTGCTTATATACCATAGAAGGATTCCTAGTAGTGCATGTATATTCACCTGTTCCTCCTTTTCCTCCTTCACCCAGCCCGGCCCTCGGCAGGAGGGTCCCCCATATGAGCCAGGTTCTGCTCAAGGTT
>JBBMJY010000026.1:12963927-13028547 GCA_037833715.1 Toxotes lorentzi | reverse complement strand
AAGGTTTCTTCCTGTTAAAAGGGAGTTTTTCCTTGCCACTGTCGCCTTAAGTGCTTGCTCTGGGGTCAGGCTCTGGGCCTCTGTGAAGCGCTTTGAGACTATTTTGATTGTGGAAGGCGCTGTATAAATAAAATTGAATTGAAAACCTACTTGGGTTTCGTGAGTAATAATTCAACGGGGGAGAGTTTACGCCTGTCCTGCACATGAGGAGTGGATATTATAGAACAGATTTGTATCATTTGAAGCAAAGTAATCTGTTTGGTTTAAGCACAAGAGATGTTTTGTATAAATTATAGGGTCAACAGCACAACACGTGAAAAAGCATGATGAAGTACTTAAGGGATATAATAAGAGGTATTACTCATAGAAAAGATGAAGTGTCTGTGACAAAATGGTTCAGCTTTAAGTCAAAAATTTTGATTTTTTTTTTTTAGGATGTATGATAACACATTTCTCTATGTTTTTTTTAATGACTTCTTGTCTTTTTATTTACACTCAGTCCCTGGCTAATATCGATGATGTAGTGAACAAGATTCGTCTGAAGATTCGGTGAGTAGATGTGAATGATGTAATGATACATCTTTCGTAGATGTGTGTACTTTACCCTCAATGTGACTGCTCTTTTGTGTCACATTTCACAGGCGTCTGGATGACAATATCAGAACAGTGGTGAGAGGCCAGACCAATGTGGGTCAGGATGGCAGACAGGTGAGTTGAGCTGCAGGTCATGAAGGAGCATACCGCAGTGGTTAGACAACACTGATCAGATTTGTAGCCTTATACAGCATAGCTCCTCATACATCACCGTAGAAACACAATATATGGACCTTTTATGCCATGAATGGGAGAGATAAAAGAAACACATTTGTTTATTGTACATGCTCACTACGATGCTTCACATGGTGTTTAAAACATCATCCTTCTCCTGAAGTTAGAATAGTGCCATTGGTTACTCCCAACACAGACAAACATGTTTCTCCACCTCTCCTGCTCTTTCCTTTCTCCACATTGCTTCCATGGAAAAGGACAAGATGACTCAGATCCATTCCCGCTGCTCAAACTGCCCGTCTTTACGGAAAACACGTCTGGGAAATAGATTCCTGTATGTAAATACTTAGGTTTATTATAAACCCAGGCTTTTGAGTCTTTGCCTTTTCTTGTGGGAGCTTGATGGAAAAGCACAGCCCCTGCTGATTTAATCCAGGTCCTTGCTCTGTCAGGGAGTTGTGGCTTAAAGGGAACGTGACACCTGATGGGTGAGCCGTGTATGTTCTGACCAGCTGACATGATTAGGTGTGCGTTGTCGTCAGGGTGTCTGGCCCGGTGGCCCTGTCTTTCCCAGTTAGCTACCGTTTGGTAGCGGAAACGCTCTAAATCCCCTTCAGACCAATAACATTATACAGTCACACACAATAATTTTAGTTTATTTTTCCAGCCCCACAGAGTCATTCCAACATTTCCAGAGGGAAAATCCTTTCTGCAGACGGAAAGATGGAGAGGTGTTCATTTCAAGATGGCGATTGAAACATAAAGACATCAAAAGAATAAAACCAACAGGATCAGCAATTTCAGTTATTTATACTCTTGACTGTACTAACTCACTGAGCTAAGTACAATCCCCAGGTCGAAACCCAAAATGGTGGCATTTATAGAGAAGGATGGAGAGAGCAAGACGGGAGGAGAGAGAAAGTGGATGAGGTCTGGGGAGTGATTTTCCTTGTGTTTTTTTTTCTGTAGAGAGTCAGTCAGTAGTATGCTGCAGGACTGGGAGCGTGGAAATGTGACTCTTAGTGGTCAGACCGTGGTGACTAATAGAGCTGATACTTAGGGTGTCGATGGCTCTGTTACAGTTAATGTGTTATTGTTTTTCTTGTCTGCTTTGTATTGACTTTACTGCACATTTAACATTTGTCCTTTAATTTACTGTAGCAGCTGGTAATGTGATTAAAGCTCTGTTGAAAGACAGGACCCTTAACACCAGTGTTATTACCTGTTGTGAAAAAGTGGCAATGAAAAGCCTTTATATTTGTTTCAGTTGTGAAAAATAGTAATACTAAAGATAGTAATACTATCTATATCTATCTATCTAGATATAATAAATAAGGTGAGGTGATGAACTTTCATGGTGATATGGTGAAAACATAACATCAGTATTTGGTAGATACTTTAATTCAGGGAACTTTAACTGAGTCCTTATAGTTTTGCGTGGGTAGTTCCAGTGAATGAATACTCAAGAAACACGAAGAAGGCTGTTTCATCACATTAAGACAGATGCATACACACACAGCCACACAAGCCTGGTGACACCATGATTGACTGTAATACATGGTGTCCAGTCACAGAGACAGGGAGTCGGTTATAATGTCATGAACTCTGTCATTAACCAGAAGTGATCACAGCTCAGAGTAATCCTTCTAACCTGCATGATTTCCTAAAGTGCTGAAGATGAGAGCAGATCATGGGAATCTCCTCATCAGTCTAGCTGCGTTGGCGAATGCACACAAATGTGCGCACACATACACACCCACAAAATGTCTGTATCTGGTTCTTGTCTGCCAGCTGAGAGTTTCCTACCACACACAGCTGCCGTTGTACGATGTTCTCGCCTGCCCGTTGTCATGGCGATGTGGATACCGCATGCACACCTGCTCCACAGTCAGCTGAACTCAATATCACAGTGCTAATGAAGAGGTTGTTTTGCATATATTGGTCTTTTTGCAATGAAAATTAAGGACGTGAAGACATTTTAGTTGGAATCCATGTATGGAGGTTTGAGTCAGAGAAGCTCATTAACAAAAGCAAACATTTGTTATGAATTACTGCCTGCCATTCACATTTATGTTAATTGGTTGCTTTTGCTTTAGAGAGATGTTGTGCACAACAGTTTACACACACACTCACAAAGTGTCACACCTTAATAAGTCTTGCTGCTTGCAGAGGTTTTCTATGTATGATTTTTTATTTTTTTTGGTACATGTGAGTTTTCTTAATGCCCATCATGGTATCCATGGAATACAGTGTTGGTCAGGGTGGTCTTCCTATATATAATCCACTTTAATGTAAATATTTAATGTTAACTCAAAAAAAGATGTTCATAGCTTGTTTTAGTTTCCATGTTTTCAGCTTCTCTGAGCTCTCTTATACTAGAAGACTATACTATATTACTCTAAACGGTCTCTGTCTTTGTGTTGTCTCTTAATTTACAGTTTTGCAATGTTTATAACTGCTTTCTGGAGCATAGTAGTAGTAGTATAACATATAACATAATATGTTAGAAGTGGTGCTTTGGGTGTAGTTTCTGTCCGGCTTAGCTGTGACAAAATCATTTTTTAAACTTGTGATTCTATGCGTAACATTTCCTGATCTATTCTTTTCAAGTGAAACACTCCTTTCCCTAAATTGTCTCCCTAAAAATGTTTACATGAGGCCTTGTGCTCAGGCAGTGTTCCAGCTGTTAAAATTAGCCTGTTGGGTTGGTCTTAGTTATTGTCTTTGGCCCTAAACTCAGAAGTGCCATTTAACATACCCTCTGCTTTAGAAAGCTAAACTGATGTGTGTCAGAAGGAGGAGTGGAGTGTATCCCAACGCTGTTGGAACGCTTTGGAAGGAAGCTCCCCGCTCCTTTTTTAAAACTTTATAATGCCACTTAATGTATGCCATGGAACATGTGCTGCTTATTGCATGTTAGAGATACACTTGTGTGCATGTTTGTGTTTGTGTGGGAGTAGATAACATCTTGGGCATGGAGGCGCCTGCTGGGCAGTGGTCTCTCTCTGCTTTCCTCAAGGCTAAATACAGGAAATGAGCGCGAGGAACCGAGCCAGATTGATTCAGCTGAGTGTGCATGAGCGACAATTGCAGCCTTGGAGGTTCTGGCCCCTTCTCCATGCACTTTGTTTGCTCAAGATGTCCTCTAGGGAACCTCTTTAAAGATTCAGTGGCACTCCCTTCCTCCTCTCTCTCAGATCAAAGAGTAATCACATAACCTGCCTTCATTTTTCCAACTAATTTATTCACCCAACAACCAAAGGGTTTTATGAGCCATAAAAAGAAAGAATGCACGGAGTGAGCTTTTGCTCACCTTGATTGAAGACTATTCAGAACCTAACCCAAAGAGTTCCTCTCTGTTTGGCCTCCATGGCAGCCTGTGTTGACAGAAAATCATATCACACAGAGTAGATAAAGTTTTAGCTTTGTTTAAGAACATTCAAGTTAAAACTACCCACAGAGGTTTAAATGCCAGAATGGTTTTGTTGAGGTTTTATGACCTGATCATATGCTGCCATCTTGACTTAGACTGTGTCTCCACAACACTGTCAAGCATTGCTCTTTGACACCACTCAGGAAGGAAAATTAATCCTCTGCTGTCACTGCAAGCTGTATTTATGCTTATGTGTGTGTTTTTACACGTGCACAATTTTTGTGTGTTTGTTCACTCGCTGTCCACTTGTTTCCTAGAGGTGCTTGTAAAAGTGGTAAATTCCTTGCACAGCTGGTGCCGGCTGTTAGCATTCCTTGTGTGCATGTGTGTGTTTGTGTGAGTCTGAGGGGAGTCAAAGTTGTGTCTGCAGTGCTGCCACTGCATCGAGCCAAGTGAAGCCAATTACCTTGGCATCAGATGTCAGAGCAAAATCTCTGTTTAGGACCATCAAAGAACAGCTGCCATGTCAGATGATGGGGAAATATTAGAATAGCACTTCAGCTATCTTACAATTGTATCTGTCTAATGTTATCTAATCCAGTCTGGCTTTATAGGCTGTTAAAACTGCTAATGATCTCTTTAGCCTTTATAGTGACAGTCTTTATGCGGAGCTTAGCCTTATGGCCTGTATGTCAATTTAAGACCTATCGATGTCATATATCTAGATAGGTTGTCAATTAGACGTCCAATTAGTCTGTTTGACATTGCCCCCATTCTAGAGCTGGGAATGGGCATTAGCAGGATAATTTTTCACATGGACCAAAGCCAGCGGTGAGAACGGATATAAAAAAATATCCCTTGGAAATCTGACCCAGGCTGGCACACACTAACTGCCACAAAGATATTCCCTCCACCATGCTTCTCACAGTTATTAAAATATTAAATATAAAAATTTTAGAAGCTTTCTTTTTTTTTAGGAAATAAATTGAGATTGTTTTTAATATATTGTGTGATGCATTTTAATTAAAAGCAAAATAAGAAATAAATCACCCTTACCATCAGCTGCTGACAGGGTTTCCATGTTCTCTGCCCATGAATTTGTGGGTAAAAGAAAATCCAGACTCTTGTCCCTTTTGTGTCATTTTTGATATTTCCAACAGACACCAGAAGGCAGTTTAATGTGCATTTTTTGGGTTGACTCATTTGCAACTGATCCACAGTACACAACAGGCTGTCCAGGTCAATGTATGACGGTACAGGGAGAAAGTTCATTTGTAAGGGATGAAGATGGAAGGAGATTTTGCGACCATAGATGCACACTATTATTTCCATATTTCTCATGTGGAAAAAAAAGCAGAGGACAAATTTTTTTGTATAATCTGTATTGTTGGACTCCATCACTCTACTGATTGATCAGACAACAGGTAGGAAATTCTGCAGATGTCCACTCAGTGGAGCTGTGGCATGATAACTTTGTTCACTTAGCATGTTAGAGTAAACTAAAGGAGAGGGTGTTCATCTCATCCTGTCTAGGTTTTGGTGAAACGGTTCTGTTTGGTTTCCAGTTTTCCTCCACTCCCTCCTGCTGTCTCTGCTTCGAGTATTATTCTGACATTATTAAGGATGTGCTGAGCTGGGCTTTCGCCTCAGGGACCCAAATTTTCGATCCTGCTCAGACCACTGATTTTTAGTGTTGCCCACTTTAAGAATAAACACACACACACACACACACACACAGATTCTCAGTGGTTATCACAGTAGTTGTGATGTATCTTCATTGTATGTTTCATACAAACTATTTTTTGTTTGTTTGCTCTGTTTGTTTTGTGCAGGCTTTGGAGGAGGCCCAGATAGCCATCCAGCAACTCTTTGGCAAAATCAAAGACATCAAGGACAAGGCAGAGAAGTCTGAACAAATGGTACACACACACACACACACACACACACACACATACACACACACACACACACACACAGACAACGGTGGGACATTGCCCTCGCACAGAAGAGATACAACCTATATCCTCCCTGTGTTTCAATAGAGTGCAATGGGGAGAGTTATTTAAAGTTGAGATAATGCACCTTTCATGTGTCTGTTACAAGCGGTGCTGTGTGAGAGTATTTGTGGGTGTCAGTGAGAGTCAGCGGAAGGCCAGTAGGCTGGGTGAGTAGAGAAAGGATGAGGGGAGCGATTGGCAAGCAGATCCTCCCTCAGGAGGCATGTAGGAGAGGTTATTTTTTAAACCAGCGGGTGTGTTGTTCATCTTGCTCTATTGCTCTTTATCCGATTGCTCCGATTGAACAGCTCTCCTACATTCTCTCACCTGTTCTTTCTTTCCCATTTCTGTGCTCTCTTTACCTCCTCCTTTCTTCCCTGTCTGACTTCTTCCTCTTCCTGCACAGGTTAAGGAGATCACAAGGGACATTAAGCAGTTGGACCATGCCAAGCGCCACCTAACTACATCCATCACCACCCTCAACCACCTGCATATGTTGGCAGGGGGTGTGGACTCTTTAGAGTGGGTATAATCACATTTCACACCAAAAGACTCCCACATTTCCCCCCTAAAGCTTATTTGACCAAAATAAAGCATTTCAAGTTGTGTGGAGACTCTGTAGTTGTGAGATACACCCATAATTTTAGGATGAAGCATTACTTGCTGTGAGTAGAAGACAAACCTTATATAACCTACAAATCATCAGCTGAATGATGAATGTTTTATTTCAGTCTGATTTGTTTTCAATAACATTGATAGAATCAGGCCTGATGGGTAAAAGTTACAACTGTGCTGTACTGCAAGACAAAAACCTAAACCCTGAGTGCTTTTTAAGTGTGTCTGAAATTGATGTATATTTATAAGTGAGATACAGTTAGATTGGTGCTCGACCAATAAGGATACACATGTTTACATGGGTGCTTAGCTTAAACCCTTGACTGTTCTAGTCATTTTTTTCATGTAATAATGGAAATAATTCACGTGTGCTGTGTTCTAGAGCTATGACCAGAAAGAGGCAGTATGGTGAGGTGGCCAACTTGCTGCAGGGAGTGGTCAATGTGCTTGAACATTTCCACAAGTACATGGGCATTCCACAGATCAGACAGCTTTCTGAGAGGTAACTAATATGCACACACTCACATGTCCACACACACTCACCAGCAGATGTGCTTAAATAAGGCTATTTCTTTACATATTTTCCATAAGTGTATGCCTGCTGCATTGCAGCAACCCTTGAACACTTAGGGGTTTAGTGCCTTGCTCAAGCTCACTCGGGTTGTTTGGTGAGCAGCATAGCTGTAAGACGAGCTCAATTCTAGTAGCCAGTTCAGAGCTTGATCTCTCCTTACAGCTGAAATACTCTCGTCAGCTGAACTGTTGAAAAGTGGTTACAGAATTTGGCTGGAGGTATTTTGCGTATTACATCCTGTTTATGCAGATATTCACACACATACACGCACAATCCCACACATACAGGAATGCACAGGAAGGAAACACACTGAATAGGCTTCTGTATTGCCAGAATTTCTTCCACAGTCAGAGATTAGGGGCATACTCATCTGAGGGTGTGTTTTTGTTTTTATCTCCATGTTTGTGTTTCTAGTTGAGCGTGTGAAAGATGCATTTATCACATTATGCACTTGAAATTGTTCATGATTGTTGTTCAGTTAATAGTATATTTAGGAATGTTTGTTTGCTCTGGAGAGAGTCCTACCAATATATGGGTGTGGTCTTTGTTTTAAATACACACACACACGCACGCACGCACACACGCACACACACACACACACACACACACACACACACACACAAAGAGAACAAAGTGCCTTATTATGCGGTTGTTTCCCACAGCTCTGGCTGATTAAATTTCCATTTTTACTAATGTTTTCCAAGAACACTAGAATCAGCCCTGGACACATTGGCCAACTTGATGTTCAGGTTCAAAGTGGTGTTGATCCCCCAAAACAAGAAAGGATGACCTTCTGTTCTGTTTTGACTGAGGTGTGGCAGACAGTGTTCATACCAAATAACAGCTGCGTGGAAGAAGTGACTCTGCTGGAGAAACAGATGATAGGAGAGACACGGGGAAGGGAAAGCTATGAAGGCTGGGCAGACAGCTGGACAATCACTGCTTCTCTGTGAGAGACCTGGGCAGACTTGACACATCAGCCCCCACAGTGCGGAGCAGAATCAGACAAGGGACAGATGCACAGGCAAGCAATCGATTGGACAAACATAGGCAACAATAGACAGAGAGACAGTATGAAGGATCAGTTGGAGTTTGCAAAGTTACAGACACATTTTCAGCCCTTAGTTGTCATTGTTACCTTTGAGTCAGACTATTTTTGTATAGTTCATTATAGCAAGAAATTTTCATACATCAGTAAGCTGTAAACAATCAAATTAAAACAAAACAAAACAGAAAAAAACAGCAAAATGAGGGAGGGGGGGCTTGGTAAAAATATCAGTGTGAGTGTAGCATGACTATTGAACATCATAATAATCTGATAGCAAAGTTGTGACTAAATGGAGTCAATTCAGCTTTCACCCTTGAACAGGATCAACTTTGATTATTTTTTAATAAGCCTTTTCAACATCATTACTTGACTCACTACTCAGCTGTCGCACAGACAGATGCAGTGATTCACCATATACTGTACATACATGCAGCCACACACTGACTATAGTTAGACCTGCCTCTGACAGCTTGTTCTCTCTCAGATAAAACACCTTTAGACACTATGTATCTGTAGACACTATGATTAATAAAAAAATCCTGACATCAGCTTATCAGAGTGTGAGACACAGCTGAAACAGGAGCTGCAGGGCAGTGTGTGCGATAAGAGTAGTTATGAAGTGATCGAGAAGTGCATAGTTGGGTATTTAGTAAATAGTGAGCGCTTGAAATGAAGGCTCCCAGTTCAGTTGGCATCCATCAGTGATGCCATCTCTCCACCCTCTCCTGTTTATTCTGGACGATTGTCATGACTTCCAGAGCTATCTTTGGTTAGCCCAGCCCGGATGCCTTTGGGTGAGCGAGGACTGGACAGACTCAGATTGTAGACTTCATTATATAAGTGTTTCTCTGTCACACATCTCTGTGGTTGCTTTACTGACCAGAAACCAGGGTATTCACCTTTATACAAATACATTCATGCACAGACACCCGCAAACTAGTGCACTGATATTAGGATTGAAAAACATCTACCGAATATAGGGAATAATGGGCAAGTAACTGGTGACAATTAATGGTAACAGGTCTGATACTTGGCAGGTGCCAGTGAAGTTACTGTACGAAAAACATTTTTAAAACATTTGTTTTTAAAAGCTTGTACACCAGGGAGCATCAAAGCTCCGGTGGGTTCTGTGACACTTGAAAAACGTACGAAGAATGTAAAGTTCAGTGTCATTGTTTTTTGTCCTATTTAGAGTAAAAGCGGCACAGAGTGAGTTGGGGACTCAGATCCTGGCAGATTTTGAAGAAGCCTTCCCTTCTCAGGGCTCCAAGGTATTTATGTTGTATAAGATTTTTTTTTCTCAACAAATATTTTCCATTTTCATCTGTTAAGACATTTGTCTTGTCCTCTTCTCCCCTTGTACAAAAGTGCATTTTTAAATTTTCATATCACAATCCATCCAGAGAACAGGTGGTCCCAGTAATGTGCTGAGAGATGCCTGTCTGGTGGCCAACGTATTGGACCCGCGCATCAAACAGGAGATCATCAAAAAGTTCATCAGGCAGCACCTCTCAGAGTACCTGGTGCTCTTCCAGGAAAACCAAGATGTGAGTAAGAAATTGAATTGCATAATATACAAGGTCATATTTGGTCACAGTAAATACCTAACCACCTAAATCAAAAAGGAAGTAATTAGATATTAATGAAAATGTACTCTGCCCTGTTGCTCAGGTTGCATGGCTGGACAAGATCGATCGCCGCTATGCATGGATCAAGCGGCAGCTGGTAGACTATGAGGAAAAATATGGACGCATGTTTCCTGAAGAATGGTGCATGACAGAGCGTATTGCTGTGGAGTTCTGCCACATCACCAGGTAAGCATGTGTTCTACATATATACTCCATGGTGTGGGGAAAAAGGGACAAGCATTGACACCAAGCTGAACTCTTTGTTGTAAATTAGTCTGTTTCATGAATGTTGTATACCTTGTCTCTGTCAAAAAGAAAAGTAAAGAAAGGAAAAAAAGAGCAATTGAATTAAACAGGCAGAAACTGAAAATTGTTTGTTGAACTTTTCTGCATTATGAAGTGAACCACACTGGCATGGCATGTCTGGCATGACTCTGTTACGCGGTGCAACTTTCTGTGCAGTGACGTAGGTGGCCTACATGAGCAGTGACCTAGTGTCCGCACTTCTCAGTCTTTTCCCCTCAGCTACACAAGAGAAGAAAGTAGTGGCAAAAATTGAAGTGTTGTTAGAAACAAGCTGGACAAGACATGTTTTTGCTAAAAGGACAGATGTAAGAGTGCTATTGTGTACTTGCAAGGATTATTTGAAACATTTTGGGATTTGAAAATGTAGAAATGAAAGGCAATAGACTATACACTCACACTGTGTCTATTTGGTGTGTGCGTGTGGGTGTGTGTGTGTATGTTTATGTGTTCCGAAGGGTGGAGCTAGCAAAAGTGATGCGAACACGGGCCAAGGAGATTGAGGTGAAACTACTTCTGTTCGCCATTCAGAGGACCACAAACTTTGAGGGTTTACTGGCCAAACGCTTCATAGGATGCACCTTGACTGACGCACCAGGAGTGAGAAAAGCACATACACGCAATACATGTCTAACAATACAGAGCTATTTACTTTAGCTGCATCAATTATTTAAGCTGAAAGAGCACAAACACGATGTTTAAGTTTAAAGATAGAAGTTTGAAGACAGAAATTGAGATCATGGATTGTTTTTACAATAAAATGCACACTTCACTGGCATCTTTTTTGCAGTATGAAATGTCATCCAATCACAGCACCTCCACCAAAAAAATCTGTCATATGGCAAGTTAAAGTTAAAGTTTGTATACACTATCCTCCACTGAAACCTTATGGTTTTCTGAAATGCTTTCAGTTATGTTTTGTTGTACTCTAAGGAAAATGACAGCTTGTCTTGCTTTTGTTTGTACTGTAGTCACAGTTCATGAATCTGCTGATATGTATTTAAACATACACACATATATGCACATATATGTACTTTTGGTGTCACAGCCTGAAAAGACCTTTTAATCCAGGTCATTTTGGCGTGTGGAGGTGGAAGCGACACGCAGAGGATGGACAGATCATTAGTTTTGTTGAGGCACAACTAGACCAGGCTTGTTCAGAGCTGATAGTATTTAACCTAGACAGAGGCCCTTTTGTCTTCAGTTCAGTTTTACACCCATGCCTGCTGTTTTTCTGTAATTCAATCAGGGATTTGGCTGAGTGGAATTTTATAATTGGAGGTATAGTTTCATCAAAGCCTCCCGTGAAATGGTCTTTATAGACATGACAAGACGATGATGAAACCTGGACTTTATTTTATAGAACATAGTTTATTTTGTTATAAAAAAATAGTTCCTTAATCTCAAGAGTATTGTTACCACAGGATGCTTTGGTGGCAGTCTAACCCCTTAACATGATCTTCTAATCAGCAGTAGGAAAAAAAATACTCAAGTTCTGTGTTTTCTCAGCAAAAAAGACCAGAGAGCCCTCTAGACCCAACTAACCCCTTCCTGGAAGATGAGCCAGGTGAGGATGTGGGCACAGAAAAGGATGAGGATCTGGCCAAAGTAAGTTCATGTGGACATACAGGGACCATCAGAAATTGCTTCCTCTGATATTGAGCTTTTTTGGGGGCCTGAAATATGACTTTTGATCATGGAAGTCCATTGGTAGTCCCTACGTATTATCATGCACCTATGAGGCATTAGTGTGAACACAAGAATCTTATTTAATCTCCTTGTCGTCTTGGCTGAAGGGTAGGTATGGCACTTTTTAGTCAGAGCCTGTAGTAAGCAAGAAATTGTCAAAGAATTGAGCAATCTATTGCTCCACTAGTCTAGAATAAAAAGCTTGATTTTAGGTTACTGGTCAAAAAAAAAAATTCTATTAGCATTTAAACATGCACTGAATTGCCAGTTCATTATGTACACTTAGTTAAAATTGCACCTCGCTAGTAAAACATCCCAATGAGGCAAGACTAAATATTAGAAAGATCTCTCAGTGTAGCACAAAGCAATATCAAGCTGTAGCCTCCAAATTGACAGTAAAGTAATAGTAATAATGGTGATCAGCACCTCTCTAAAACAGTTTGAACAAAAGCTGAAAATTATAACCCTCATAAAGGTAGAATTTATCACAGAGCTGTTGCATTAGACTGTATCAGTTATGTGTGTTTTTTGCCTTGAAAGTTGCTTCAGTCTTCTAATATGTAACATATGGTTCAGAGTTTTGGCATTTACCTTTAACTGACTGATGATTGAAACTCAGAGCAGCTACAACTAGAACCTGTTTCACTAATTTTTCCTCCTCTCTCCTCAGCCCAGGAAGCCCAAAGCTCCGGACAACCCTTTCCATGGCATTGTCTCCAAGTGTTTTGAACCTCATCTATATGTCTACATAGAATCCCAAGACAAGTGAGCAACACACACTCATACGAGCAGACAAGAGCAAATTAGTGCCGTGGTACACAGACCCAGAATCCGGAGCAGGTTGTGTGTAAATCTGGCTCATGCATCCTTTTTCCATTGCCCGCTCATCAATCAGATCCCCCTCCTCCTATTCTACTTCGTTGCCTCCTCTGTCTTTCCATCTCTTGTTCCTGTACATGCCTCTGTCTCCACTGTGGCAGAAATGTTTCCCATTAGCTGCACGACCACAGACGCTGGGAGAAAGAGAGAAGGAGGTTGAATAAGTGCTGTCGTAGCAGATCTGCCTATTTTCATTCCCACCTCTTTATTTTCTTCCTTCTGGTATCCCTTTTTTAGTCTCTTTCTTTCTGTGTAAATTTTGTTTCATTCCTCCTCTCCTTATCTCAGCCTCTTGTTCTTTATTTATTTATTTTTTTTATCTCTGCCTTTTCCCTGCTGTCTCTTCTTCTGTTTTCCTTCTGCCTAATTTTTCACCTCCCCTTCTACCACAGTCCTTCTCTTCTCCTCCATCAGTCCCTCCCTGCCCCTCCCGTCCCCCAGTCATAGTGATCACTCCTGAAACTGAACACAGTTCTTGGACTGCTGTGCTTGCATGCAGCCCCTGGCTTTTGGCTCTGTGGTGCGTTTAATGCTGTTTGTCTGTCCAAGGGAACAGGATTGACCTATTCTGCAGCTACAACCTCATTTCACTTCAGTCCAAAGGCCTTAAACAGGCAACAGCCAGATCAGCCTGTCCCCAGTGGGACATAGCAGGAGAGAACAGTGGCCTGCTTGTTTTGTCTTTGGCTTTAGTTCCAATGTTCAGTAGG
Source organism: Toxotes lorentzi (assembly GCA_037833715.1). NCBI lineage: Eukaryota > Metazoa > Chordata > Actinopteri > Toxotidae > Toxotes > Toxotes lorentzi. The sequence continues at coordinate 13,014,963 of JBBMJY010000026.1, read as the reverse complement.
ATTGGGCCACACCAACAGACTGTGGACCTGTTGAATGTAGTACTGAGGATTTTGATATGCTTGGAATATATTCTCCTGTTTATCCATCTGGTTCTCTGTCTGTCTGCCTGTTATTTTATCCTTTTATTTATTTATTGGGGTTACAGACCAATCATATGTTTTTAATGTTTAAATGTTTTTATTTGATTCCTTTAATTCCTTTCATGTGCCCCTAATCCAACCACCCGTGTGTGTGCATGTGTGTGTGAACCTGTGTGGGTTTGGCTTGTACATTTTTGGGCATCTGCAGGAACCTGGGTGAACTGATCGACCGGTTTGTGGCTGATTTCCGAGCACAAGGCCCACCCAAAGCGGGCACGGAGGAGGGTGGAGCAGTCCTGCCCAGCTGCGCTGACCTTTTTGTCTATTACAAGAAGTGTATGGTGCAGTGCTCCCAGCTGAGCACTGGAGAACCAATGATCGCCCTCACAACCATCTTCCAGAAATTCCTGAGAGAGTACGCTTGGAAGATTCTCTCTGGAAACCTGCCTAAGTAAGATTGGTTCAGCTTTGGTTATTTAAACAGAAAGTTATATATTAGAATTCCTCTTTCTCATATAGGGGAAGTTATACTCTTTACATGTACCTGAGGTTTTCAGTGAAAAAAAACCTCATCCCTCACTAGAATTAGAGTGAGGCCTTTAGAGACAACCATCCACTGGTCTCTAAAGGCCAGTGCATGCTGGCTCTAAGAGAAGGGACAAGGAAAACCCTCAGCTTCTCTCTTCTCACTTGAAACACAAAGTCATTACATTTTTTCCACAAGTCAGAGTCTCAGTAGAAAATCAGACTCCCTCTGCGATCTGCTTTTCTAAATATTATTCTAACAGAAGAAGATATTAAAGTATGATATTCTATAATATTTTTTTGTACTTTCAACAAATACCATGAAAGGGACAAAACCAACACTGAATCGATTCCACTAACAAGTATTGTATGTACATTCCACTGTGCCACAGACCTCCATTGTTTTCCAAAAACTATTAAATCAATCCCACAAACACTGTCCTGCTGACAGAAACGCTCACTAGCATTCACTCGCAAGTATTTCTATTGTTTCAATGATTTCCATGCACAAGAATCATTAAATTTTCTGGGCTGTAACACAAACAAAGATTTATTTAAGATGAACTTTTCAAAAACAAGCACGTCACGCCCATATTTGTTCATTCTTTTGCTATGGTGATGGGGCTGAGTTTAGTTTGAAAGTTAATCTCTTCAGTCCTCTCTGTGTTTGATGGATTGGGATGGCCTGTTATGAGCGATCTGGAGTTGGTTATGTTGTGGCAAAACCTAATATGCTACCAGCAAAAACATCTCTGGCTCATTGGTCACATTAGAACTCATCACTGGCTGTGGTGTACACACACACAGACACAGGCATGCTCTGTTTCAGATATGCATGCATGCTAATGACACACTTGCGTTCGCTGACTAATGTATACCATATTATGAGTTGTAAACAGACACTCAGGCAGAGATGTACTTGGATGCTTTGCAAGTGCGTACACTTACAGACACATGCAGACACGCTTGTCCAATATGGCGCGCTGTGAACTGGTTTTGCGAGGTTTTGAAAGGGGCCCTCGAAAGGAGCTTGAACTATGTTGTGGTTTTGCCCACATGTCTCTGTTATGACGTTTATTAATGACTGGGTTGTCGTTGAAGCCTAATTGGCCCAGCACCCCGACACTTGCGTCTGCTTGTGGTTATACTTGTTGTGTCTCAGTTACTAAAAATGGCTTTTCTTACCTGTGGTTTAAATGTGTTCAAAGAGTTGTTTTTTTAAGTCTACAGCAAAGGGGGTCCACATCAGTCAGCTTTAGGAAAAACAATACGCAGCATCTTGGAGTTCAATTCAACCCCCGATGCCTCTAATTCATCCTATACGTTAAAAGCATACATTAATCAGTGATGATAGCAGACACATATTTTTTCAGTTATGCTCAGTTGAGAAACACAAAGTGCAGATTTTCTGTCCACAAGCCAAACTCTCATGTAAAATATATTGCCATAATTTTCTGATTGGACCTTTAAGTATTTTCCCCTCTGTATGTTAAACATACCTTCTGTGTCTACCTCTTTCTCTTTTTTACTGCTCTCTCTCTATCCAGGTCCAGCAGTAACAGTGGGGGTCTTACTATCAGCAGTCTGCTGAAGGAGAAAGAAGGTTCAGAAGCTGCAAAGTTCACTGTAGATGAGCTCTGTCTGATCTGTAGCATCCTTAGCACTGCGGAGTACTGTTTGGCTACCACACAACAGGCATGTATACACACACACACACAAATGTGTCGAAATGTGCGTCTTTAATTGATCTGAACCGGAGATTTACCTGGAGTCACAGTATATGCTAGGGAACATAAGAGATGCCTGTCTTGGCAGTAGTTACAGACTTTTGACTTATGTTTCATCACCTAGACAGTTATGATTACAACACAACCTGAAAAGTTTCATCCATGCTGTTTTTTTTTGTTTTTTTTTGCAGCACACGTACATCAATTCTAAGTCAGTATTTTAAAAAAAAGATCAACACATATTTGGAGGGATGCTCTCTAAGTAATGAAACATTTATCTGTTTATGTGTGTGCTTTCATGTTTTTGTTTGCATGTGTTTCAGTTGGAAGAGAAGCTAAAGGAGAAGGTAGATAAAGTTTTGATGGAGAGAATTAATTTGACTGGGGAGATGGATACATTCAGCACGTAAGTGACAATTGCAGACCAGCAAATAAAAAAATAAAAAACAGACTTCCTTCTATGTGAGTATGTCTTAATGGTGTCATTTATGTTTTTTCAGTGTAATCTCAAACAGTATCCAGCTCCTCGTTCAAGATCTCGATGCCGCCTGTGATCCTGCGCTTACTGCTATGAGCAAGGTTCGATGCAGTCACACACGCACACATTCAGCTCATATAGTATGTAAGATGTTGGAATTGAATAATTGAATAATATACCATTCATTAAAATTGAAATGAGCATCGTCATATTTGTGCTTTTTAAAAAATACTCTAAGAAGATGCCATAACAGTGTTACTGGTTGGTTCGGGGTTGTCTTCTCAACCAGTCATCATTCAGAAACCTGAACATTTCCACATCAAAAATATGTCTTTGCTTTAATGTGTAATGCATTTAAAGGGATTGTCATGTAAGCCTAACGATAAACAGCATTTGAAACATTACTGGTGCGTAATCTCTGATTCTGAAGCTTCACTCTGTCCTTCATCTCTCCCCCTCAGATGCCATGGCAGAGCGTGGAGCATGTGGGTGACCAGAGTCCTTATGTGACGTCAATCATCATGCACATTAAACAAAATGTGCCGATCATCAGAGACAATCTGGCCTCAACCCGCAAATACTTCACGCAATTCTGCATCAAGTTCACAAAGTACATAGCATACGCACACACGATAATACTTACTCCCTCTGTAAAGTTAAAGTTGATATATTTGTCACTTGTCTCTTTCCTTTAGTTCCTTCATTCCTAAATTCATCAACCACCTATTCAGATGTAAGCCTATCAGCATGGTGGGAGCTGAACAAGTAAGTTTAATTTATGCTCTTCTGTCCCAAAGCCTCTTTTGAACTGTGCTGCAGTAAGCACACTCTAAGCTGCACATGTATGTGCGCTATTACAGGAGTATTACATCAGAACATTCGTGCATTACATTCATTATGTGCACATGTTTAATCTTGAATAATCTTGAATGTCTTGTGTATCCTACCCCACCAGCTCCTCCTTGACACCCACTCCCTGAAGACTGTCTTACTGGATCTGCCTTCCATAGGCTCCCAGGTGCTTCGCAAGGCACCTGCCAGCTACACCAAGATAGTGGTGAAAGGCATGACCCGTGCAGAGATGATACTCAAGGTGAGGGGCATGTGCATTGGGGGGGTGGGGGGTTTCGAAAAGCAACCCGCCGAACCTTCTTCAGATGAATGTTGGAAAAACACTCAGCCTCGTTCCTAAAACCGGTAGAGATTAGTTTAAACAGTTTACCTTTCACGGTATAAACTCAGAATGAACTGGCATCTTAAACTGATGGATTTTAATGAGAACCTCTATCTAAATACAAAATAGTTTAACTTAAACACATTATCAGAGCCACTCAATTTTTATGGTACACTTCAGATTTTATGACATTTAAATTGGGTGGCTAAATCCATGCTGGCCATTTTTACAGCCAAAGCTTCAGTTTCTGACCTTTAAAGGATCTGAACGTTAGATAGACCCTTTTGTGTAAGTGAGTTTTCTTTAGCTCTTGTTTGCCATTTAACAGATTTAATGTTGAAACTCTGACATGTCCAGCTAAACATGACCTTTGGTGTTGTTGCTAACGCTTCACAAAGAATAGTCTGGCACAACCTGCAGCTAACTGCTTTTTCCACTGATTAAGGTTCCATTATAAGAAGCAGCAATAGACTGAACATTTCTCCTTTAAGTGTTTGTGGTTTGACTGGCGAGCCAGTATTAAAATGCTTGCCTTGAGTCACTCGGGCAGATTATGTAGTTTATTTTTGGGCAGAATAACCCTTTAATTGTGTCTTTAACCCCACTCACAATAGCATTTTATGAGTATGTTTCCATAAAATAAGCCACCTCACGTGAGGTAGGAAGGGCATAGGAATGGAGCTCAAGCTCTGCTGGTTTAATGAGTGAGATATGGGCCAACACAAGACACACACAGACATATTCTTTAACACAGTATGTGGTTGACCCAGAGCCAGTGGAAAGGTGTGAGTGAGGGAGTTGGTAAATAAATAAATGCATGCAGCCATGCGTCTACTCACGAAAGCACACGCCCACACATGCAGCGTAACATGTTATATATTGGATGTTGTTTTCAGTGTGGAGAGTAAACACAGGATTCAGCCAGTTAGCCTTGTCTCAGAACTGCCTTATGAGACCCTAGAGGACACTGGTATGTGGCTGCCATAGATTAACCCCACCCTAATTAACTGTCCCTGGAGTGTACAGAAATGCACACACACTCTCACACACACACAGTACACGCCTGCCTGTCCCTTGATTTCCCTTAGACTCCCAGGAGACCTTCTTTCCTTCCTGAAGTTATCGTGGTCAGACTGTCTTGATGTTTATAGCAGTCAGTGTGACCTGCTGTAGTTGTGCTATGCCCGCCTTGCCTTTGCTGTTGATTAATGGCAGACAGAAAAATCCTTTTGATTTATGGCATTATATTGTAACCACTCTTACACCCTGCCTCAGACTCGGGTCTTCAGACTAACTTTGTTTTTGAAGCTGTCCCAGACATTGACTGTCAAGCAAAACCCTTTCACCATTTCATATTTGATTGCCTCTTCTGACTGTTTTCCTCTGGGATGCACACTCTTCCATATGGGCTGTGTAAGGCCGGTCCTTGTTCCCTGGAAAGATGCCCTGAATGTATATACATGAATTTCCACTCATCTGCCACACATTAAAGGAGCTTTCACATTATAGAATTATAGAATGCATTCACATCAGCCCACTACTGTGTGCTTTTTCTGAATTTGACTGCCAGCGGGCCCCTTCATCTGGAATGTGATATATATGGCTTCTAGAACTCTCACAGACGTTGCTGACACTGGATGAAGGCTTTTGACTGATTCACGTGCATTGCTATGACAGCAGAGGACATAATAATGTCATAACAATAAAGAAGAAAATTCTCAGTAATACTTTTAAAGATAGATTATACAATCCTAACAAAATTTAAAAGGAGACATAATGCTGCAGAACATAATACAAATAAGATGCAACTGCATATTGTATTTTGCCCTAGGTAGCAAAAAGACATGAAACGATGACTTCTGTGGATTGCATCCCTCTAAAACAGGCTCTTCCCATACAGAGATGTCCTCTGTTTGTCTGTTCAAAGAGAAAGACCATCTGAGTAAAAAGAAGCTTTTTTTTTTACTGCAGCCCGCATTTTAGCCATCGACTTTGTATAATATCAGTGTTCTTCACAGGTAATTGCTTCCACCTTGGGCTGAGACTGAGGCTTCTGAAAGACAAACCCATTGATAGAAGGTCAACACAAGAATTCCTCTGACTAGCCTCAACAATAGTTTTAAATTACACTCTGCAATGTTGTGACTTGACATTAAATCTGTCTTACCCCCTCCAAGAAACTGCCGTTCAGTGGGACAATTGAAGGAGCACTTTACGTTTTCAGAGCTCACTTTGAGATTTAAACATGTAGGCCACTGTAGGATTCCCTGCACATTTCAAATAGCTAAGCAGAGAATAAGTTCTTTGAACTGGAACAGTGTTGTTTTGGCAAGTTTGGATTAGTATCCTGAAGAACTTGTAAAAACTGTCCAGAGTGGTGGCAGCAATAATTATTTTTATGATATTATTTTTCTTTATTGGTATTTAAAATTATTTATGGGTGGGGTTGCAAGTTGATAGATCACAAATAAAGTGATGAGATAATCACAAATATCTATGCATTAATCAGAACAAAACTGACAAGCCCCACCAACTGACCCCTCACCAACCCCCCTCCCATATCCCTCCCTTTGGCTCCCTCCCAGCCTGGACCTTATGGACACAGAGAACAGTTATATTATGGATTGTATTATAGTAATTGCTTATTTTCATTGTGAAATATTTTCTTTTTTTGCTTGGTGGATATTGGCAGCCCAGTGTTCCATGCTTGCTATGCCTATAAAGTCAAGAGGCTATAAGGCCACATTGACAGAACAAGGAGCTTTCCATCTAGAACCTATTAGCCACTTGGCAGCTGTAAGGCAAGCTAGCCAGAAACATATCTACTTAAAGCAGGGTTCCAAGTTGGAGCTGTAAGTAAGTAACAGGGCTTCTGGAAAGTAAGGGATAGTTTGGGGACAATGTGCTTGATAGCATCTCTGAAAACCTCTTCCAGAACTGTGCAACCCTTGGGGGATTCCCACACCATATTAACAAAAGCGCCCACTGCCTTTTGACTGCAAAGTTTGCAGTTTGGTGATGGTAAAGTTTCATTCTATGCAATGTGCAGAGAGTGAAGTCTGTTCTGTGTATGAAATTAAAAAGAATGGCTTGATGGTTAGGGTTGCTGGAAGATAGTTGTGATTTCTGCCAGATTAGTTTCCAATTTGGGTTGGCACTGTTTGAGGAGAGGTCTGCCTTCCACAGTCTGTCTGTAGATAGGGGCTTGCAGGAGGCCTTGTGCAAGATGGAATATATTATCGAGACAAGTCCACTGGGGCTGCTCAGAGCTGTATGAAAAGGATGTGTGGAGGGAGGTATATTCCAAGGCGCACCGTAAGTGTGCATCGATGTGGAAATAGAAAAAGAAAGATGTGCTGGGTAGATTGAAACATTTCTGGAGTCTTTAAATGCTCGGGGGATCACAGGACCATAAATGTCACACAGGGTGTGCACCCCTTTATTGCTGCATTGAGGAAATGAAATTGGTTGACTTCCCAATTGGGGGTTACTGTTACAAAAAATGAGAGAATGAAGATACCAGCTGGACAAACTTTTGCAGTGCTTTTCGGCAATACGCCAGGTTATTACTTCTATTACTAATAATAATCGAGCCGAATTTATTTCCTGATTGTTTAAGTGAAATGGAATAGAGGGTCTACCATGGAAGTTCGGTACACCAAATCCTCCTTGGTTGTTTTATCTTTGGAAAGTTGACAGTTTCAGTCTGGGTTTTTTTTTTTTATTCTCTCATATAAACCTAGATGTAACAGAATGTTTTTCTTTCCAGTGGTCTTTAAGTGGCAGTAAAAGTATCACTGGGCTAAGAAAGTTGATTTTTGAGAGGACATTCATTTAATAATGGAGATGCGAGAGTGAAATGATAACAGGAGAGTTTTCCATCTTTGTAACTCTGTTTCTGCCTCTGTCTTAAGTGATTTGTAGTTGTTTACTATTAAAGGATGGACTGACACTCCTCTAATTTGATGTTCTGAACCACAGGAATGTTGGATCTGTCTGATGCATTCAGTGGCAGATTTACCCCATCATTATTGAATATGTTTTGAGGGTGGGGAAGAAACTGAGGGACATCCTGGATAAAAAGCAATGTACAGCCTTGACGGCAGGTTCAAGAGAAACAGCAAATAATAAAGGGGAAAGAGAGCAGTCCTGGCGGGAGCTATGAGATACAGGGAATTGTTTAGAACAGATGTTTCCTGTCACCATAGCAGTGGGGTTTGAATAAAGAAGTAGAATCAAAAGCATTCATTATTTTATTTTATTTATTTATTTCTGTGTGCCACTCAGGAGCAGCGAAACAAGCTTTAAGCACAACATTGACATATTATCACCTTGTAAAATTCGTACGAGTTTGCAAACTCTAGCATTTGTTAGGAGATTGTGGTGTTAAATCCTGAGGGAAATATCTGGCTCTATAGCAGCCAAATGCTCCACAGTGTTCACCAGCTAGTGGCTAACTTTGTCCCTCTGCTGTTAAGTGCTTGGCAGGTAGTGAACACTAGGTTTATCAGAGCTTGTTTGCTTAAAAAAATCCCAGAGCAGTAAGATTGAACCAAAACTATAGTATTCTGTGTCGTAAAACAAAACTGCAGAGTTGGGTGATCATTGTCTGAGGGTTTGACTGAGCTTTGACTGAGCCCTTTCACATTACACAGTCTTTTGGTCCTTTGATATTACAGTATTGATCAGTGCAGCCGTAAACTATTGCAATATTAGTTGCAATAAATTAAAAGTTGCTCTTCTGTTCACAGAATAGTCCATGTATCTTTTAGGCTTTTGCTTTTGTAAGATTGCCTAAATCTTTATATAGCTGTCAAATGATCTACTTTGAGTGTTAAAGATGAAGGAAATTGGGTTGTCTGTCATGTGAGCCAGTGCTCAGTTATGTTCAAAGCACATAGGATTCTTTCTGTCTGTCTGAGACGGCCTCTCCTGGCCCGGTGCGATGCCTGTGAGACGTGGCTGTTTTCCACACTCTTCCATCCCAGCTCTACCATAGCTGCAGTGCTCTCTTCTACCTCTGAAGACCTCTTCTGGGGGAGTATTTAAAAGGCAACCCCCATCCCCACCCTTGTTCAGGCCTGAATGCCCCCCACCCCCTGCCTTCCCTCCTCACTCTGTTTCTGTCTCTCTCTTTTAATGCCAGTTTTCATTCTTAAACTCCCTCTCCTGCTTTCGTTCCCTTTTTTTTTTTTAACAAGGTCCCTACAGGCCTTACCCTTGGCCTGGCTCCAGGACAGTTGCTAAGTAAATCACTCAGTCAGCAGGGGTGGTAAGAAAGCAAAGAATTCCACACGATCCTGAGCCTTTCATGCCTGCTCTTCCCTCTCTGTCTCTTCTGCTTCTGATTCCTCCACTCTCTCTCTCTGTCTGTGCTGTTCACCTACTCATGTATTTTACCTTTAGTGAAAAGAGAGCAGTAGCACTTGAAAAGGAAAGATTGGGCCTTTTTGAAGTGAAGGACAGGAGAAACATTTTGTGAGATGGTCCCTGTGCGCACGCATATCCATGAGATGGGAGGTGGGGGTCTGTCAGCCATGTGTTGGTCTGCCTGCTTTGTAGCGGCTGCAAGAAGTGTTATCCGATCCACGTTTTCCACCCAGTCTCTATTGTTGGAAAAAATAAAAAAATAACAACTAAGAGAATCCATTCCAGAAAGACTTATGCCCCATTAAACTTTTTCTGCCTGCTTTTGACTAATGCAGATTTTTGCCCAGACTCATTATACCCCCAAAATAATTACTGGTGAAGCTAATTCTTGCCCACTCATGCATGGAGTAATTGGTGTGTAAGAGAAAAAAAAACGGTGAGGAGTGGGCTTCTAAATATAGAACCATAGTCTTCACTTTGTTTGCTGCAAGAACTACTTGGTTCTGTCAGTAGTAGCCCCCCCCCCAACCACCCACCTCCCCCCACCCCCCATTTTTCCCTCGTTCTGGGCCATAGCTGCCCCATGTGGGATCATTTAGAGATCTCTTGGGTCGTCCCATGCTGGTGCACAGGAAAGGAGGGAGGGGTGAAACCAACATTAAAAACTCTACTTTTCCACAGGTGGTGATGGCCCCACATGAACCACCAGTGGTGTTTGTTGATAACTACATCAAGCTCCTGGCTGATGGCAATCCAGAGACCTTCCAGAAGATTCTGGACATGAAGGTCAGTTGGTCTGACCAATAATTTAAAGGAATAGCTCAAAAATTTGAGAAATACACTTATTTGCTTCCTTTCTCAGAGTTAAATAAGAAACCACTCTTATATCAGTGTGAACACAGTGTGGTTTTTGTATGGTTTAAATACATTAGATATAACGTCACGATTAGTGAGCTTTAGAGGTGCTGGTATGCAGATTTGTTAGCTTTGGACAGAGCCAGGTTAGCTGTTTCCCTCTGCTTCCAGCCGTTATGCCAAGCAAAGCTAAAAGGCTGCTGGTTCCAGCTTCACACTGAACACACAGGTACAAGGGTAGTATGGATCTTCTCATGTAACTAATGTCAAGAAAGCAAATAAGCGTATTTTCCAAAATGTTGAACTACTGCTTTAACATTGTAGCATTGCATCTCCTCTTATTTTGCCTGTGTGTTCTCATCTGTTCTCATGTTTTCCCATGGATTTCCCACATGTTGTCTGATCTGTTGCTGTGAACCAACACACTGTTACTTCTGCACTGTTGGCTTTTCTTCTGTGATAAAAGAGATTTTTTTAATGCTTTGTGATTTCCCCTGTGTTCCTGTGTTCTTGGGTGCGTAGGGTCTGAAGCGCAGCGAACAGAGCAGCATGCTGGAGCTCTTCAGACAGAGGCTGCCCACTCCACCCTCGGGGGCTGACGGTGGCCCCTCTCTGTCCTTCAGTGCCCCCACCCCTGAGCAGGAGTCCTCCCGCATCCGTAAACTAGAGAAACTCATCAAGAAGAGACTGTGAACAGACACACACATTGAAACCTCATCTTGATAATTAAAAAGGCTGCAGGATGAGATTGTCCTCACCTCTCTTGTAGTTATTCATCTCTAAGACTTTGTGCTCCATTCGGTCATCGTGGAGAATTACAGAAAGAGCAAACAGTTGACTGAACTTTCTGACTGACAGTACTATCGACCCATGCTGACCCTGGATTATGAAGAAACTTCTTCAACTGCTACATCCCGTTGCTACATACTGTATGTCATTTACTTCTGTAATTTCCCACCTTTCTTCTCATGACACTAACGTCTGAGCTTTCTAACATTATATTGTTGCACAGTGTATTTGCACTCACAAGGCAGAATGTAGTGCTGTACCAAATTCTGCTCAGAGAGCCACTGGCTGCCTCTCTAGGACATGTCTAATCCAGGATGATCACAGGCCGCCTGATCCTAATTAAAGTTGATGTTTTCCGACTATAATGTACTCCAAGGATAACCGTGGCTTTCCTCGGTTATTTTAATTTAAAGTGGGGGATATCGTGTTGAAATTTGTGTTAATCTCTGCCATCCATTAAACTAGACATGCGTCAAAAGTTTGGGGATTGTTTGTGTGAACAATGACCTAAAACTAATCACTAACAAGGGGTTCCCTGAGTAAGGGACAAAGAGGATCTTTGGATGTTCTGCATATTCAGTGAGACTTGAGGTCCTCTTTGTGTTGGCATTTAAAATCTCTCTAGGTTAACTAGGAAATTAGAACCATCTAACTTCAGTCTGTCAAGAGAGGGAATAATTGAGTATATACTGTCTATGTAAACATAAATGCACATGTGCTTTATAGTTCAAAATATTCTTTGATAATTTTATCCCTTCTCTTTTGCAGAGGCACAAAAACAAGATTTTCTTAAAGCAAGTGTCCATTTATCCATCCATTCAGCTGTACTCTACTCCCAGGTCAAATTACAAACTCTACAGTTTGGAATATATATATTGTTATAAAAATGCACTGAGACAAAACAAGACGGCTTTGTCTCAACACTTTGCCAAGTGCACTCTGAGTCCCTGAAACTGCTCCCTCACGTCTCCTCACTGATGTCAAATACAGTACATCACAGTCTCTGGAAGAAAACTAAAACCTATTCGCCGTCAATTCCCCGGTTATGGTCGCTGAGTTTGATGCTGGTGCCTCTCGTGTTTCTCATGCGCTTATAGATCAAATAAACCTAAATACATTAGTGTAGACATTCCTGCTTTCTGGTACAAAATCTTACTTGTTTGTATTGTCTGACTGTGAAGCTACAGGGGCAATTGTTGAACACTATTAAAATATTGCCAGTACAAGAGTTTTTCCCTTGTGCTTCATCAAATGGGTGTATACTGCTTCAATTTGTACATTTTTCACAATACCAGGAAAAAATATCAACCTGATTTTACCGAGGTCCAATGTTGAATGAGCTCCTCTGGAAATGTTCCCATGACTGGCTTCGTCTCTGGTTGCCACTTTTCCTCCGTCCAATCAGCAGCCAGTAAAAGCTTTAAAAAGGCGTTTCCTTTCCTATGTTTGTGGATGTGAAGGCCCCTTTGAGGGGAGAGAAGTTTGAAGAGGAGCCGCGGGCAGCAGGAGTCCTTCACATCCTTTTCACAGCGCAGTACACAATTAAATATACTTTCTCTCATCTTTTTATACACAATCAGCCGCTGGGCTGGGCCGTGCTTTTAACAGGTCTTAATGTCAAAGTAAAAAAAAAAAAAAATAGTTTTCTTGTTTTGAAGGGGTCTGAAGCTCGGGGGAGCTGAATTACCGCCCGGTTGATGGCATTTCCAGCGGGCAGCCGTGCATGCTGTCCGGGAAGGAGTTTGCAATAACACCGTGGGACTTTGCAACAAAACAAAACCCCTGGACGAAAGAAAAAAAAACACGTGGAACTCAAATCTGGAAATATTTCTCTTTCGTAACTTGCGTCTTACTCGCTGGAGTTGTGCAACTTTTTAACTAGAAATGGTTGGCAGGTTGAACTTGCCAAATGTATGTGAAGGAGATCCACTGGATATGAGCTGCAGGGCTGATAGAGGACTTGACAGCCCGGACTCTGGGTTACCCCCGAGCCCGAGCCCCAGCACCTGGCTGCTGCCTGTGTGCGCGGATAAAGCCGGGGGCGTGAGCCCGGTGTCTGAGGACGAGGGAAGGGGCTCCCTGGTAGGTAGCACTGCTCTCTCACTACATCCTGTGATCTAAGCAGCGTATGGACTCGCTTTGGAGCAGACGACGACAAATGACAGCGAAACATTTGTTTTAAATGCCAGGACATTTCATAACTTGCGATTTGATACGGAAGCTTTAGCATAGGACTATGAATTTACATGTATGAGAGTCTTATAGTTTCCACAAGTACTGATGTTACAGTGTTGTTTATCCTACAGATTCCAGTTTGTCTTGCGCTGGTGTAAATGGTGCACACGGGAAGTTGGCCCTGAACCTGTTGCTGTCTGCCGATCACAGCATGCCCACTGTTCTTCTGACTCTCTACCTGCCAGTTTTTACTTAAATAAACCAGATATTTGTGAAGGTTCTTTGACAATAACGTTTTAGACTTTGACGCAAGAATTTGAAGGCTGTTCTGAGCAACTGAGGAAAGTGGGTCACTTGATCTTCTGAACTGGGCCAATGAGAACTTACTGTATTGGCTCTCCATATGACAATTGTGGTTATTTTTTTTATTTTTATTTTTTTTTTTGCATTGCAGGTTCCAGTTTTACCCACTGCGTCCGTCCCACAGCTACACCTGCTGTCCTTTGGAGAAGGCATAGCACTTGATCCATTACCACCGAAGGAAATAAGGTGGGTCGACTATCATATGACCGGTTGTGGGCATCATTGGACCGGCTGGAGGAGTGTGCATGTCAGTACATGTCAGTCAAAAAATGCCACACCATGAGGACATACAGGCTTTGGTATTTTTACCTTTAATGTATGCCAAAGTGGCTGACAACTTCCAAGAAAGCAAATTACAGATTTGTGGACTTTGGGTCATACTGTGATTGAATGACTTCCGAAGGTGGGACACAGACTAGTTTCACTACATTGTTTTATACCAAATGAAATCATTACACTTTCCCCTTCTCCACAGATTCATCTCATCTGTGCACTACAACTCAGACCGCCACTTCATCCAGGACGTGGCTCTGCAGCCGTGGGGCCAGGGCCTTGAACATTGCAGGCAGACTATCATGGTCTTGCCCCACAGCACCTGGCGCCACTACAAGACACAGCTGGACCTCCAGCCTCGCCATCGCCCGCAGCGCTTCAAGAGCACCACCATCATCTACCCCAAGAAAACCAGCGCTGTTTACACCACAGAGCTGAGCTACGATTGCCACCGACTATCCAGGCGATTCCTCTCCAGTGTGGAGCTGGAGGCGGCTGGTCACAGAAAGCTCCCTCAGTGAGAGGGGTGGGCAGGGGGCTGGGGAAACGCAAAGGCGGTCATTCGCAGCGGTCCCCATGCTGTGGCTCCCATAAGGCTGGCTGCCATTGACCTGCTGTGTTGTCTTTTTACAGTTGTGCCTATCCCAAGCTGTGGACACGAAGCATCTGTGCTGTGATGTTACAGTTAGCAGAGATGATGTATGTATGATATGTATATATCCCTGTCAATGAATGAAACAGTGCAATGGCATGGATATGTAATTAAGCGCTTCAGTTTGTAACTTGTTGAAAAGTTTCCAGAGGCATGATTGTTGTTTTTTGTTTTGTTTTGTTTTTTGGCTTTAGAACTGACTTGTATGGGCCGAGATAAGGAGAATACTTATTTTCCCTCAGCAAAGTTATTCTCCTCATGTCGTACCAAGTTGGTCAAGCCTGCAGAGTGATTGGTTTTTAAATTTGAGGCCTGTCACAGTTCATAGAATTTGTTTTGAATTAATCAAATAGAAGATCATTACACTTTCTTTAGAACTGCTAACTTAGGATATGGTTCAAAACGACTAGTATGTGAGGGAGAGGAAAGGCAAATAAATGCGGTGCCGGAGTTTTGGGTGCACACTAAGAAATCACTAACTTATCCACTCTGTACAAGGGATGTGGTGAAAATACTTAACACGTGTTCTGTTTCTTCACAGGGTATTGTGTATTTCTGCACAACACAGCACAAGCTAAGCTCTCCCCAAGCCTTTTCTCTGGCCACCATTTATGGCTGCGATTCATGATGTGTTATGTAAATGTTGAAAGATTAAGGGAACTTTTCTGTTCATTGTGATGTGTAAGCTAAAACTGATTTAGCAGGTAGTGCAGATGGATGGTGAGACTGGAGTTTACTGAAAAGTGAATCGTATTTTTTTTTATATCACTCACTGGCTTAGAAGCGAAAATAACAAGCTGCATTCCACTGCTATCACTTTCTTTGGCTTGACTTGGATTGAAATTGTATTTATTCTGTTGAAGTTTTTGGATCTGAGATTTTATCACCTGATTAACGGGTCTTCACAGTCATGGCAAGGGATATATTTGTGATGCCAACTTGTGCCTTATCGATCTGTTGATGCTTCTTTTTGATATTTGTCACTTACAGCCAGTTTGAAATAAAGTAATAAAGTGTTCATTACTTTATCAACTTTGTAGTTTTTGAGGAGCTATTCCTTGTCCTTTTTCAAAGATGACAGCAGAGTTAATTTTTCATTATTTGATCTGTGAAAATGATAAACACACAAGCATTGAACACAGGAGATCAGGAGATTGTATAACTTCTGAAAATGGCTGATCAAGAGACATGATTTTCCTCCCTTGCACCGCTGTAAATTGCACTGAAACATCATGGAGATGGATGTGCTGCCACACTCTTCAGGTAGAAAAATGATACTATTTGGGGTGAATTGTCCCTTTTGAGACAGACCACATGGAGAGATGTTTTCACATAATTGTGCTGCTTCACTGCCCCCTCGTGGCCCCAGAGTTAATATACAACTGTCACGGTATTAAAATGATGCCACACACAATGTAGTATGTACAGAGTAGGTAATATTACAAATCCAGCGCTGGTATTAAGAAAAAGTCATCTGTATGTAATTTTTTGTCTTTTTATTTATTCCACAAACACAGTGGGCATTACATCCAACTCAGAATCTCTCTCTAGTTTTACAGCCACTAAGTCTGTTCTACTGTTTGGCTTTAGGGTGTGTAAAAAATGACTGTAGCATCAGTGCTCAATGTTTCTTGAGCATTTCTTGACCTTTTTGTCTTTTCACAACACAGAAGCTGACCCGTGGCTTGGGCTCTGCAGTCCTGCAGTGTTGTACTGATGAAGCTACGTTGTTCATTATATCATTGCTGTATGTACAGTATAAATGCATACCTCACTGCATATTTTCACCTACAACTGGATTAATGACTAATCACTTTTTGAGGTAGATCATTTCTTGCTAAAAATTTTCATATGCGTTTTAAATTTTGGGGTCATCTTTACAGTTTCCTTAATAACCCTCAGTCTGATGATCTGTAGATAAACGTCTGAGGATAAATGTAATTTGTCGCTCTGAATGTAAAAATTCAAAATTTTCAGCAGGTTATTGTAATTGAGTGCTTTCCGCAGGAACCTGAAGGCAGCACTCTGACACGTAGGGGTTCAGAGGTTGTAAACACACGCCCACAGTTTTTTCCCGCATGGTGGACAGAAGCGCCGTTGTTTTAATGTTGTTCCGAAGTAAACCCTACTATATTTGTGTATCAGCATGCGACAGTGTGCGGTTTTAGATTGTATAACCCGTTTGTATTCGTCTCTGAAACAATGAAACACACGCCAGACGCCGGAATCCATCCTTAAACTCCGCTCTACTCGTGGATATTGTGCTGGTTAGCTTGTTGTGCTAGCTCGCTAACAGTGCTGCTTGATAAGATGAGGACCTGTAATGGAAACACCAGTATAGTGGACATGTTTGAAAAGGGAAAAGTCCTGAAAATATGTGCTCCGATGGTTCGGTATTCAAAGTAAGTAGAATCTATTTAATTTCCTTATTTTTGCAGAACTGAACTACATTAAAGGGGGAAGACACTTAAAATGCATGTAACTTTACCATTACTTGTCCTCAAGTGCTTAATCGAGTTATCTGCTCTTCTGTCTTTAACATAATGGGACGTACTGTAGCTACAACTACCATTTATTTTGTGTCTGTCGCACACTATGCTCAGTGAAGTCCACTCTTCCATAGGCTTGCATTCAGGTCCTTGGTGAGGAAATACGACTGTGACATCTGCTTCACCCCAATGATAGTAGCTGCTGACTTCATGCGATCTGTCAAAGCCAGAGACAGTGAATTCACTACCAATGAGCGTGAGTAGCAACGTTGTGATATGAGCTGTAGTAGTGTCTTGCAGCACCACCGCTCCTAATGCACTGCATCTTTACACAAAGACGTCAGTCTTGCCCGACAAGTTGCGAGCTTTGTACATGCAGCCATGTTGCCATTACCAAGTTTTACTGACGGTTGTTTTTCCCTTTCCTCCTCAGGTGACCGGCCCCTGATAGTGCAGTTTGCTGCCCATGACGCCCAGACGCTGGCTGATGCAGCCTGTGTTGTAGCACCTTTCTCAGATGGAGTTGACCTCAACTGTGGCTGTCCCCAGAGGTGCAGCTGCTGATAGTAGGCCCAGATACATTTTGGCCTCCAGTCACTTTTTATTACTCTTTTATTTCAGCATTTTGATTTTACAGAGGGTTAAAAGCTAACAGCTCGTTTGACTGATTCATTTCTAGTGGCAAATTGCATGTGGCTGTTTTCATCCTTATTATTTTGACCACTATTTAAGTGTTACAGGGATACATAGACAGAATTCTTTGTCAAAGTTGTGTCGTGTTTTCAGATGGGCTATGTCAGCTGGGTATGGTGCTTGCCTCATCAACAAGCCTGAACTTGTGAAAGATATGGTCAGACATGTCAGAAACCAAGTGGACAGTTCAAACTATACAGCGTCCATCAAAATAAGGTAAAAAACAAAACAAAACAAACAGCTGTGACTTTCTGTGTTAAAATTGGGGTCAGAACCAAATAATAAATAATGATATTAATATGAATTATAATAATTTAAAAGAAATTCATGTCATCCACAGAATTCACAAGGACCTGAGGCGGACAGTGGATCTCTGCCAGAAGGCTGAATCAGCTGGTGTGTCATGGATTACGGTCCATGGCCGTACAACAGAAGAACGCCACCAACCAGTCCATTATGACGCCATAAAGACAATCAAAGACAGCGTGTCTGTGCCTGTCATTGCCAATGGAGACATAAAGTACCTCCGTGATGTGGAGTCCACTCACCAGCTTACTGGTGTCGACGGTAGGTTTGTTTTCAGCAAAAGCGCACTCTGGAAGTATGCTTATAAACTTTTAAGTAAACAAGTACACTTATTCATGTATGACATATACATAAATGGAAATATTCCTTTCTTATTAGGTGTGATGGCTGCTCGGGGGTTGCTTGCCAACCCTGCCATGTTCGCTGGGTACGAGGACACTCCTTTGGAGTGTATATGGGACTGGGTGGACATCTCTATAGAGCAGGGCACTCCATTCACCTGCTTCCACCACCATCTTACCTACATGCTGGAGAGGGTTAGCTCCCAGCCTGAGAGGAAAATGTTCAATTCTCTGTCCAGTACCTCAGCTGTCATAGATTACCTCCAGAACACATACGGGTTGGTACAAGATCTGGGAACATGAGTATGTTGAAACGTGACATCTTTGATTTTAACATTTTTGTGCCAAATAAAATTGCAGTTGTATTATAATGTCTGTCTTGTTTACTTCTACATTTTCTCCAGTCAAGCCATTACTAAGTTAACATATAGCTAATTAAACAGAATATCAAGTTATTACTAATGCTCGTCTTGCTCAGTGAGTACATACTGGGTTTTTTTTCTTCTCTGAATATCTGCCACATGTTCTCAAAATCATCACCTATGAATTATATTACAACTAATAATACATCTTTTTACTCAATCTTTCTAGTTAGAAGAGAATATAATTTTTTTTTTTATTTAATTCCTATGATATGCTACTTGTGCAATGATTCACCTGCACATCTACCTTTTTGGGAAAGTAATGTAATTTGTTTTTATTGATAATGATGACTTTGCCATGTGTCGGTGTTTGCAGTATAAATGCACAGCCAGTTGGCATTTTATAAAGCTAGTGCAACAGTCCTGTTATAAATCCTAACGTAATGAAGGTTGTATTGTTCAGTTTTTGTTGAAATTATTTTCAACAAAAGCTCACTAATATAAATGGTGTGGACAAAATAATAATACAAAATAACACTTGACCATATAACATAATGCAATTCAACAACACTGTCAACCGCAGCCTCCAGATTCACCACTAAGTTGAATGAACACCTGAACATGCTGAACATCATAACCTTCATGATGGTAGAATGTATTATAGGACTGTTGTATTAGACTGTACTAATTTTAGGTAGATGTACCTAATAAACTGCCAAGTGAGAATATGTAAATACCAAGCTAAAGTAATCAATTACATCACTGAATGTAAATTTGTTACTTCAAATGACGAGTTAATGAAAGGCATATGACGGAAGTCACGCAATTTTTTCTTCAAAGTAAAGTCAAAATCTATGTCCTTAATCCACGTGGAAAGGACTGCGATGCACAGACAAAAGTAAGAACAGGCAGTGAGATTTCAAATGTTAATTCTCAATCATTTAACAATCAATAACGTGTTCCCAATCCATATCAATGCTTGATATCAACGAGGCAACATTTTATTTTGTAAAATAAGATCGGAAGCTTTATCTTTCAAGTGAGTTGTCTGTAACAGGAAGGGAAGGGGGCAGATAAACTTTGCCTTAGTTGATTTCAGAAGGGAAAAAAACGGTAAGTTTGAACATGAACTTATACACTTACCTTACTGTCTTTTTAACCGGCTAGTTAGCTTTCTCTAAGTCCCCCAGGCTAGGTTAACGTTAGCTTGTAGTTAAGGTAATAGCTTCCGTTAACGGAGCAGTTGGTTTGAGACTTTGCACAGAGACATGAGATGTAAGGAGGGAAATTATTTCTAAAGGCCTCAGTGTAGGCATTGGGTATTAAGCATATAAACACACACAACTTGTTTGTGGTGGCTCTGTAACTGTAAGCTGTAAGTAGGCTACAACAACGTGAGTTTGTTAGAGCTAACCTAAGCTCCTGCATTTTTACGTTAAGGTACGTGAAGAACTGGGTGGACGAGAAGCTTAGCTTGTCATTCTTCTCAACTGAGGCCGTATTGTTGTCCCTTTTTTTTTTTGGTCAGAACTTACTTCTTACCTGACATCCTTAAAGGCTTCATGTCTGTCTTTCTCAGGTCATCCTCATAAGCCCCCAGCAGAGATGACGTTGCAATGGACTGCTGTGGCCCTCTTTCTCTATGTGGAGATTGGCATCCTTGTCATCCTCTGCTTACCCTTCATCTCAGCCAGGAGGTAAATAAGAGCCACTAAGAGTCATACTGTGTCTATGTGGAGTTTGAATTACCTTGAACAAAAACAGTGCAAGGTGTGCTGTGCTGATGTGACAAACGGACTATCAGTTGTAGCGACCCTGCAGAACACTGTGCATATTGTTATAGTATAGACCTGTTACATAGTGCCTGTCTGTAAATGTTTGTACATGCGTGGTTGCAGGTGGCAGATTGTTTTCCAGCTGAGGATCTGGAACTTCATGTCGATGTTCTGGAACAAAGTGTTTCTCACCATGATCATAATACTCATCGTTCTCTTCCTCGGTAAGTGTAACATCAGCTGCTTCAATATTTTGGACACATCTCTGTAGATGGGTCACAACTTATAAGTTGGAGATGTAACCTCAGATGTTGTGAACTATTTAAAACATCAGCCTCTGAGCTGGGAGGAAGCTTTGGGGTTGCTAGTGGATGCTACAATTCAGAAAGCTCAAACTTGAAGCCACATTTAATCTAGTGAGTCTCATCACTGGAGAGTGGATTGCTGTTGGCAAAATCTTAAAACTGAAACCTCAATGAAGATGGCACGCGAAAGAAAAGTTGTAAATCTAAGCTTTCTGGTTATAACTCATGGTGTGCTCCTTTTTCTTTAGATGCTGTTCGTGAAGTGAGAAAGTATTCTGGGAAAGAACTCGGCACAGATGCCAAGCTGCAACCGAACATGTTTGACCACCTGCACATGAAGCTTTTTAGAGCCCAGAGGAACCTCTACATCTCTGGCTTTGCTGTCTTCCTCTGGCTGTGAGTCTTTGCTGTATATACTGATACACGAAGGATGTGCTAAAAAAACCAACAAAAAAACAAGCACATTAATCAGTAATGAAAATAGGTCACCTTTAGCCCCAAATCTTTACTTTGAACCAGGCCATTCTATGACCTCATTTATTTATATAGGGTTATGAAGCGAGTGATCACCTTGATTAACCAGCTGGCAGAAATGTATGGGACTACAACTGCTCTTCAGGCACAGGCTGACAATGCTAACCGGGCTGCCAAGAAATACATGGAGGACAATGAGCTGCTGAAACAGGTACGTTCCATGCAGGTATCTGTTAGATAGAGTTACAGTTAGCTGATAAAGACCTGTATTGAGTTCATGTTCTTCGTTTTCATTTGGTTATGATTATGTATTTCAGGCTCTGATGAAAGGGGAGGGTGATAAGGCTACTTCAGAGGGCATGGAGCTGTTGAGAAAGGAGGTGGAGAGACTGAAAGAAGAACTGAAGACCGCAGGAGACGGTTAGTATCCATGTACTTGTCCACGTGTCCTCTGTAAATATGCCTGTGTTGCTTTTACACATGTGCAAGTATTAGTTTTGTATTCTGACCCAGAGAAGAATTGTAGACTTCAAAACTTGTCACTTCTAAGAGATGAAGATGATGATGATGCCCTGTGTTGATGTACGATTATTTCCTCTCCAGCCCTGAAGAAGTCCCAGTCAGCGGTAGATGTCATGAAGAAGCAGACGGACGGCCTTGCCAGGGAGTACGACAGACTGCTGAAAGAACATCAGGAGCTCCAGGTAATGCCAGGTCCTAAACTCAGCAGGATAATTACTTTTTGGGCCATTCAGTGTTTAGAGACAGTTAGTCTATTGAAAAAGTGCAGGGGTTCATTTTTTGTTGTTTAGACATTAAAAACAAAAGGTTGTTAATATTAGTGAATCTACAGCAGTTCCCATTATCTTCCAGGATCTCAACTAAAGAAACATGTAGGCCATTTTAAAATCTGGTAATTTTTAACCCCCCCAACAATGTATTTATATATATATATTTATATTATCTAATCTAATCTGATAAATCTGAATATAACATATTATCTGATGTTTTCTTTTCATTTTTTCATGTCCTTTCAGAATCTTCAAGATAGTGGAAGCAAAAAGGATGACTAGTTGTTGTAAAATGTTTAAACAGTTCAAGTGTTTGCACATCAACTTAGCCCAGCCGTGAGAAAACCACTGCAACACATGCTTTACCTTCATGTATTATATTCATAAAACACTGTGTGTCACAATGCATGTCACAAAGCCAGAATTGGCTCCTTGGAAGTACAGACGTTTGGCAGATATCAGTAATGGGTTTAAAGCATGGAGGTGAATTTACATTAGGGCTCCAGACTGGCTTAAATGGAATAAGTAATTTTTGATGGTTTCCTGTTTCTGCCTGGCGCAGTGTGACTAAGAGGATTGCTTTTTCAAGTGCACACACTATCAGGCAGATTAATTGTACAAGGTAATTGGAAAAAAAATTCAGTCAGTAATCAACCCAGAGCACTTAATATGTTAAAGAAATGTGCAACTAGGGCAGGTGTTGTTTTATGGTTTCTGCTCGGTGCGCAGCAAAGAGCACACAAATTGACAGAGCTCTCTATTAATGTGGCAACCAGCCTCGAATGTATTTTGATACTAAAGATTTGTTAAGTATGTATTTCTGCGTGTAGACGGGACAGCTGCTGCCCCCACTTTGAGCTTAAATTCAGTATGTAAACTCTGTCTGTGCTCGTATGGCTCATCTTCATGTTTTTTTTATATTCCAGTTGATGTTCTGTACTTTTTGTAACCTGAGTAGTTGTGGTAGATGGTAATAGTTTGACAACATCCAGCATCCAAATGTTTTCTTTGTCCTTTTGGTGTCCTGCTTTATTTAAATATGAAAATGCTGATGAAACTTTTCCGTAAAATATCCGTGGATATAAATAAAACAGAATATCTGTAGGGATAGAAACTGTAATTCATCCATTTCTGATCTTATCTGTTAGACTCAGAATAAAAGAGATTTATGTTTCTGGGCCACAGAAGGTCCAGCTTCTGTTATACTGTGTTTGCAGGACTGCGGGTTTAAAGTGTTTATTTTTGGGTTAGAGAACCACTGGGAGTTGTTCTGTGTGAAGAGGGGCTGTATGGTTTTTCTTACATTTCTGTTATCCAGACAGAGCCATGTCACTGTGAAAGAGGAGCTGACATTGTGTAACCAGATGCTTCAGTGTTTCCCAGTTTTTTTAATGCTAAAGCGATAATTGCATGGGTTTACTGAATTTCCTTTTCAGGTCTTGGATTTTAAAAATGCTCTTCCAGTTGTGTTATACTTCTGTTATAGACAGAAATCAGAACGAAGTGCCTTGTAGGTGGATGCAGTACAGTTTGTTTAATAAAGATCAGTTTCTTTATCTTGGGTCTTGTTTAGAGCATCTAAGCTTGTACTTAATGAAACACCTTGAATAAATAACACCAACACATCATTTGATTGGATATTAAAAGTTTTATTTTAGTATTACATTTAAGATATTCTTTGAAATTTTACAAAAATAATCCAAGAAAATTATTTACATTCTGATTTCTTTAATGCAAGTAAATGCCTTACATGATTGAGATGACTTCCTTCTATACCTCTCGCTGCTCCTCTCTGAGTCTGAACTCGTGGCCACCTGTGCCTGAAACTGAACCTGAATTCAAATCCAATACAGTCACCACATAATATATGTTGGCAAAAATGGTACATATCGATTTTGGACATGAAATCTTACAAAATGATAATATTATACATTTACAAAGACAAAAGTTTTTTTTGTTGTTATTTTTTTAAACATTTGTCTTAGAGCAGCTAGTGAGACTGATTTTACTTCGAGCAATCATTTTTTCAGATTTCATGAAATGGCTTCTGATTTTCGAATGTTTATGAAAATAAAACTGATAGGGAAAACCTGAGAATAGACCATGATGTTTCTGTTTGTGGGTTTTGGCACAGGAATTCATGCATATGCAAAAATATACAGAAAAACAAAGCAAAACAACGTAAAAACAGACTGACCAGTGAAGCACTATCATATAGCAATGGCTGGAGACGAGGGAGCAGAGCTTTTAAACATCAGCAACACAAATGCACCTAAAGACTGGGACAACGTACATCATATCATTTATCAGTGTTTTAACAGTACAAATTCTGCCTCTTCAAAAGGCACAACACATGGCAACCACCAGACACAAGGGCAAGCATTCACCTCAGTCATCTGTTTCAAACAGCAATGGTAATTTAATACCAGAGCCCAATGAGGCCCATTGAGATTACTCTGAGCAAATTCAGTCTAATACTAATCATCAGTGTTAACAAGTTTGACTGTGTGCTCTTAATAAAACATTTTTTTCCTCCAAAACACCATGAAAAGATGTGGTACTGCTTCCTTCTGGCCGTCACTGATACTGAGATCAGAGCAGCCTCCATTAGACACACAGGTAAACGTTTTTAGTGAGCATGAATACCAAAGGAACAAGTTCACATCCAAAAAGCGCACAACACGAACTGCAATAGACCTAACTTTGGGCTTAAAGTAAGAGACAAACATTTCAGAAACATTTCAGTCAGAAATGAAACCTTTTTTTTCCTAAATGAGTGCAAAGTCATTCAATAGGAAATTTAAACATAAAATGAAATGATATTCTGATGTCTATCTGCTGAAACAGTGTCTGAAAATTGCTCTCTACTATCAGCAAGACAGATGACGCACACTATTTAGAGGTAAATGTTGAGTGAATGAGGCACAGACATCAAAACAACAGCCAAGCCCTCTAAAAGTTAGTGAAATATATGTTCAAACACATATACCTGCTTATCTTTTCTATTAAGAATTCTGAAAAAAAAAAAAATCCCCCCCTCCGGTTTCTTTGAATTTTCCTCATGTTTATTTTTTTGTGTTTGAATTTAGTGTCATGCCTCTGGTTTTTAAGGCCACGTCTTTTATTCTGTTCAGTAACCCTGGTGATTAGGAAGAAAAACTTAAATTGAAAGAAAAATCCAAAGAGGCAGCTTTGTAAGTGCTGGTGTTCAGAATGATACTGTTTTTGCAGTGGTCTGTACAAGTCACATTTCCCCATCTAATCTCTTATGCCACCATTAAAACAGAAAATTGTCGTTTTCTTCAATACGGAAAAAAAATAACAGCATGTACATTCAAGAAATATTTCAGTTATATCAAATTTCTGTCAAATTCACAAAGCCTTAACAGGTCCAGTAGTACAAATATAGCATTTATGCTTTATATGGGATAAATCAGGTACGTGTGATTCCCTGCAAATCTCATTTGTGTGTGAGTGTGTGCGCGTATGCACAGTATCACTCTGTACATATTGTGGGTGTATATATGTATTTATATTTATAAGTGTGTGTGTGTATGTATGTATTTACTGAATTTGTTCATCTGTGGTGTGTGTGTGTATGTGTGTGTAGGTGACAAAGGGGGTCAGTTCTGCTGGATCTGTCACAGCCGTGTCTCCCTGTCTGTGCTGTTATCTGATGTTTGTTGTAATTGGTCAGAATTAGAAATCACAAACTCTTCCTTCCTGAGCGCCTCCAGTTCTGTTCCGCCGTTGGCCAAGGCTCCGTGTATGGCATTTCTTTCCTCCCTCTTCAGCTGTCGACTGAGCAGAATGAAGCCAGGGATGCAAATGATGAATGAGATAGTCCGCAGGCTCAGAGTCAGGCCCAGGTATGCAATCCTGAGAAGCAAGTGCATAAATCTTATATAATTCATTTGATAAAGATTAGGTTTCTTTTCACAAGACATCAGCATTTTTTTTCTGTGATTTCTAAGCAGATTTATAGACATTTACTAGCCACTAGTCATATTAGTCCATAATGATATCCCTGGGAAGTGCGAGTCACGCTGAGTCAAAAATGTGTGTATCATATCTGTGTTCAGATTTTACAGACTTAGAGAAGGAGAACGATTTTTAGGCAAACTGCAGAAATCAGGTTCTAAAGCACCTAAATTGCCTTGATGAGCTCCATGTCACAGCCTCTGCTGCCATCGCCCCTGAGGGACAGGCCTCTGCATATAAAAACCTCTGCCGTATATATTAATGTTAACATTAATATACGGCAGAGGTGCATTAACCTTAATATTCCTCTGCAGTACATTAATGTTAACACTTTGTGGAGAAAGCCTTATGTTGAGGTCAATTAAATCACTTACAAACACGACAACAGGTGGCTCATTTTAGCTTGAATGTCAATGATGAACATTTGAAATGACATTAGAGGAAGTGTGGCAATCTGTGGTTTGATTTGACATTTTTCCATTTATTCTTTGCATTGCTATCGAGTATACACAGATCTGGAGAGAAATGTTAACCTTAAATTCTGTTTCAAATTTCACATCTTTCACATCTTATGAATCCTGAAGATGAAAGAAGATCCCTAAAATCCTGACTGTCATGCATGTGAGTTCTACCTGTATGCAGTGGTGTTGTAGATTCTGCAGGCTCCTATGCCCCCACACCTCTTCTGACCCCACTTTAGACATGTGGTGTCAATGATTGCGCCAAAGTAGATGGGTGCTGGGATCCCGGCTGTAAGATCAAACATATTTTTCACAATCAAACAACAGATTCGGCATACACTGCAATCAGAACAAACTTTTTAATAGAGCTCAAACAGTAGAATTTGTGTACTGTATTACACAAACTGGGGATGGGTTTTAAAGGAAACTTACCAAGGGTACGTGTTGCTAGAGCATGGAAACCCAAGGCCAGAGACTTCAGCTGTGGTTTTATGCACCTGCATGAAGAAAAAAAAAGCAAAGTTACTAAAACTGGGTCTGAAGTAGTGCAAGTAGTAATCTCTCAAGTTCAGTCAAACCCACTATATTTAAACTATAAACAGTCATAACATCAAAAAAAGAAAGAAAAGAAAGAAAGAAACTGTACCTGCTGAATGTTTTATGAGTCAGGAAATACATTTAGCATGTTTAACTGTTAGCTCTCTGCCTAATCAGTCATTTCCTAAACCAATTATAACACAGCCTCTTTCTGAACTTCCATCTCTGTAAATCAACAGAGTAATGAAGAAGTGACTTTGTAGACATTACACGAGACAGTATGAAAAGAAAAACACTGCACATAAAGTCATTTCATTCCTGTGAGGGCATTGCATTCAAACCGGATCAGCTAATGTGGCTTTAGGAAATCCTCTGTGCGCACACGTGTGTGTGTGTGTGTGTGTGTGTGTGTGTGTATACGTGTCATATAACAGTCTCTAATTAAAACCTTTTTATGTGGAAAAATATATACCTGCATAAAAGTAGGATGCTAAGTGGGGTGTCAGCCAGCAGAGGGTGCTGTGGTGCAGAAGAATCTATATCTAGCTCATAATACAAGATTCTGGGCTAGGCCACATGTATTCTGTATATTCCACTGCAATAGCTATGGCAAAATGTAACGTGTATGTCTATTTTTCCCATTTAATTTCTTTAAAATATTGCCGTTGTGTGTGCACAAGACTCTGCCTGCTCATCAGCACTCCACAGTTGTCGGGAAAAGCTTCAGTATACATGTTTCTATAGGGAGCTCCTGTAATCTCTCCCCCCCCCAGCCCCCCCCTCTCACACACACACACACACACAAACACAGCCTTTAGTCCATGAACTGAACTCTATGTTTAATTGTCTGCAATGCATTTTCCGCTTAAGCTACCAAGTTTAACCTTCCCATGAGTTAATTCAGCTAATTAACCAGACCGAGGAGCTTCAAACTGTAGTCACATGGATTATTGGACCTTTATTTTCTATGACTGCTCTATTTGACAATGTTCCCTTTGAGAAACAAATGTCATATAATTTAATTATAATTACAACAACACAGAGCAGTCAGTCTCTGGTCAGCTTGCAAAAATGTTCCTCCGTCCCTGTTGTTGATCATCCATGTCTCAGAGCTTTCGAATCTTGAGCACTGGCCCACATACAACATATCACACATGTACTGCGCGCAGATTTCTTCAGTATCAGAAGAGATGATCATTATAGTAAACTAATGAAGGATGGGCTCACTGTTCACTGTTTAAGCACTGGCCATCATTTAATGTAATTCATAACACATCATGCCATAGTTGAGGTCACTTACTGTTAAGAAACGGGCTCTCACTATAAGAGCAACAAGTCAACAAAGCTTTGCCTTGTTTCACTTTGTTTTTCACAATTGCTTGACAAAGTCACTGTTTATAACATGTGACCCGAAGCCACAGACACACTAACAAACATGTAGCCTTTGCCAATAATTGTAATGACCCTAGTCATTGTGTCTGGATGCCTTTATCCCTAAGGAAACACAATGAAAATATACACTTCCCATAAGTCCTGGAAATAAGCAGATCAGGAAAATGTCATTGTAATTGTAAATGTAATTGAATCTTAACATGTCACTGAAGGACTCTAACTTAATAAACGGTGCAAACACTGCTATATATTTGGTTCATATTGACGTTGAATGTCTGTTAGCAACATTTGTTGGCTATGAAAGAGCTTCTGAAATCAGCACCAGCTCCAAATGTAAGTCGCATCAGTAAAGTAGCGTGAGATGATTTGATATCCCAACATGATGAGGGTATATATTTATTATATTTATTTCACTTAAATCTGACCTGATGAGAAGCATGTAGCCTGGTGTCCCTCCGAGGGAGATGATAAAGGAAGTGATGACAGAGAGGGCCAGGAAGTACGGGAACATCCTGTCACAGTCGTCCTTTTGAGGGCACTGACCTGTACTGGCGGTAAAGTTACCAGCCACACCTACACAGCTACAGTTAGAGAAGACCTGGAGAGACATGCATAGTCGCACACAAGTGACCATGTATAGCTGGACATAGACACACATATACACACAACTATATATGCTTACATATAAATATGCACGTGGAAATGGGTGTGGTGCAGGTGTTTCAGTGTTTAATGTCTTTTTCAGTCAGAAAGGTGTACATACTGAAGTGTAACGAGATTAAGGATGAAATATTACGTAGTTAATAATTAGAAACAAGAAAATCTTTAAAGCCTTGAGATATTCAAAGTATTAGCAATCCATAAAGCCAGAAGAAGGCTGAAAAGATCCATCTTTATGTGAACAATAGAAACTAATAATGATCTCTCTGACTTTTTGGCAGCCTTCCTAATTTGTATAATCACACTGCACGTTGTCTTCTGTGGCTGGCTGATGAGCTGAGTTGGATTTATACTAGTTCAACAAGATGTGGCGGCAGATTACCTCTAAAATCCCTGCTGCAGGATATGCTGTGTTCGCCTATCACCAATAATCAATTAAACAACTAAAAGCAAACCATGTGCAGTAGAGCCTGATGTAGCCTGGTTCCAGATCTCAGATTTTTTTCAGCATTTAAAGTTCTGATAATGGAGTGAACTCAATAGCACTTGTGTAGACTGATTATTAGACTAAGCCTGACAAGGGCTCTTCTAGCATCCAATCTACAAAGAAGTTTAAATTTAAATAAGTGTTTTCCTATGTTAAAGCAATAATTGGTCATGTTACAGAAATTCTGATAAAGACTGAGGGAAATATGTTCGGCTAATTGTAAACTCCATTCACGCTCACATTTGAGGTGGCAGTGTACTTCTCACTTATATTATACTTATTATACATTATACATTTTTAAGACGGATTAGACAGAAATTTATGGCGACAACAGTGTGTTCAACTAAACAAAGCTGAATTTTAGGCCAAAGCTGTGGTATTTACAGTAGGCTACTACTACGGTATGCACTGTATTTTTTATAGTTTGAGTACCTTGTCAACTTACTGTGTTTTTCCCTGAGCCAGCAGAGCTGGTGCAGCCAGCAAGACAGGGAGAAACATATGTGATGCCATTATCTCCACAAACTGGGTCCCAGTCACTCACTGAACAAAAACAACCTGAGTTGCAGGCTGTGAACACTGGATGATTATCATAAGATATCTCATCCATGCTGGAAGGAAGAGAGCAAAGTACAACTCAGAGGCAAATATTTACTATTACATACAGGAATGTACTCAAATTTATTATAGTACCCCTTAAATAACTATGTGTTAAAATGCTAAGCTTACTTGTAATAGATTTGAAAAAGAAATACTGAAGGCCGAAGCAACATTGCCAACAAATACCTAAACATATTTTAACACATCAGGTGGAAAAAGGACCTTATAATATATCTTTATAAAGACATATGTATCTGTGTGTGTGTGTGTGTGTGTGTGTGTGTGTGTGTGTGTGTGTGTGTATATATATATATATATTTGTATACACATTATCTTTAAATGATGTATTGTTTTAATGCTAGTGTTTCTTTATCTCATAAATGTTACACCTAAAAAAAAAAACTGAAAGCAAACTTGTCAGTACATGTTATTATTTACCATTTATTTAAACATGGTTGGTGCCAGCGTGAGGTGGGGTGAGGGAAAGATGGGATTCATAGATGAGTGAGCAGATAGCTTCTCACTCATCTATGAAAGTAAACAGGGAGTTAATAAGCATTAGGAAATTTAATATTTGATTTACCACAAGCAGTGCTGGGTTCTAATTGTGCGTGCCAGCTTCAGCACACTCACTGTAGGTTAATTAGCACGTTCCTCCCATCTGGCTGCTTTTAATCTGTTTAGTCAGCGGTGTAACTTCAGTTGTGTCTGCTGCTGAACCTCAGTTTTAAGACTCAGCGGTGCACTGGGCACACACAGCGACTGATTTCTTTGTTGGTCTGTAATGTTATCTCTGGCTGAGTTTAAGCTTGTGATCACCTACTGGCTGCCTACTATGTCTAACAGCAGTCTATATGTTCTTGCTTTTTTTCTGTTGGCACTTCTCATGCTGTTCTTTCATGTGTTGGCCCCATGGAAACCTTTGCCCATTTGTTGCCAGTACAGTGACACTGTCTTAAAGGAGTACAGAATGTTAACTAATAATCTGTGCAGTAAATCACTGGTTATGCTATATTCACTGAATTTGAATAACAAATATCTGCCCAAAAGTCAGTTCGTCGTTAAGCCCAACACACCACGTGATTATTAGAGCCTCACCTGTTGTATGAAAGTGTCACCCCGGCTACCTTGGCATTCTCGCAGCTCATTGCGAAGAAGAACAACGACAGGATGTAACCGATCAGGGACGTGCCAAAGGCCAACCTGGCTGCTCCCATGATGTTGAGCTTCAGCCTCTTCATCAGCAGACCTCCAGAAAACATCCCCAGCGCCACAGCGGGGATATTGATCACACCTAAGATTATGAGTGAAACAGTGAAACACAGGATCAATATTAACTGAAATTAGATGTCACTTTAAAGGTTGAATCTGGATTTGAAAAAAAGATTTCATATTGTATCAAAGCTTGGTTACTGTCTTTCTGACACCTGCTAAAGTTGCATGTAACCAAACTACTGACACATTCAAAGGAAGAATAAAGCTTCATAAATTCCAAGTCTCTTTGATCAAAAAAGCTGCCCTGCTTTTTATTTTTTTTAAAAATCTCTTTTCTTATACCTTCATTCACCATCAATGTGAAGACATGGTCTTTTATCTATACCCATGTCATTAGCTCTGGTCACTAATATCGCATTCTGTTTCATATGCAGCCAGTCTGGTCAGGGCAGGCATCTCCCTTGATGAGACCATATGAAACTCGCTACTTTCATCTTATGTTATTTTATTTCATATGCAAAGCACTCTTCATATTCACAAAGCTCCAGTCTCTGCAGCTGGAGTGGTTAGTGGGCTGAATTAGAACGCAGCCGACCCAGTCCTCCTTTCTTTGACACTATTCTCTCTCCAAAGGTCTGTTTGTGCTTCATTCAGCAAATGTATAAATTAACTGGGGATAGAATTGCTGACCGGTAAATAGACTGACATGGTTTATTGGAAAGAAACACTTACATACAATTATAAACATGCTTACTGTGTTTTCTTTACAGAACGGTATGTTGTGTAAATACTTGACACCAGAATTAATTTGAGGAAAGTAGGCACATTCAAGAGCTCTTCCTGCCATATGATGCAAACCAAGCAGAAAAGCCTTCCCTGGGTCTGTTACGTGATGTGTTTCCAGGTTGTAGTACACCATTAATTCATGTGATCCATGCAGTATTTATAGAGAGTGTACCATACCCATAAGAAAGTTGGCCTTTGAGGCAGACTGCCTGAAGTGCTGCTCGATGTACTTGGGCTTGTAGGTGACCATGCCAATGAGAGAGTTCAGCTGGATGATTGTCACACACAGGTAGATCAGATACACAGGGTGTCCCAGCAGAGTTCGCAGGCTTGGAATAAAGTCTGCAGAGGGATGAAAATGTGAGGTGAAACACACGCTTGTTTGCAAATGTTACTAATTACTGCTGTGAAATGATACTTTCCTTTCTAACTACATGAAGTAGTGTAAGTGGTAAAGCCTTGTGACAATAGGAAAAAAAGCTCTAATGTATTAATTTGATGTGATTACAGTATTTTTCTTTTTTTTTTTTTTTACATGACTGCAAACCTTTAAACCCATCCTCACCTTTGGCCATCTCTATGAAACTAGTATGTTTGTCTGCTGGATACTTGTGCTTCAGAAGATGAGAGTCTTTGATGAAACTTGTCTGCTCTGGGGTGCACTTGTCTGGGCCACGGGGCCCAGATATGGGAAGAGAGCGGGGCAGAAACCAGAATGGAATGGCAGAGAGCAGGGTGATGACCCCGGCTATGAGGTAGCCCAGCCACCAGGCCCCCACCCAGCGGGCATCTGATGGGGTGATGGTGATGGTTTCTGTGTCGGGGGGAACAGAGGGCGAGAGATAATCAATGCTCATATAAAGCTCAGGTTGAGTTGCCATTTTGGTACAACAGCAGGGCTCACCGGTTCAAACAGCTTGTATTTGGTCTTTTCATTGACTCAAGTTTCTGAAATGAAATGATAGAAATAGTTTGATTCTCACCTGTGTCAAGATTTGTTGGATATACTCAGCTAGGGATAGCTGAGTATATTTTAACTGAGCTACTTCTTTGAATCAATCAGTGAATGTTTTATTTATTGGCCTTTTGAGCTGACTTCTTACTTGTCATGCTTTCTTCTTCTTCTTCCTCCTCTGATTATCTTTGTTTTAGATTTGTTAGTCAGTCTGTTAATTGTAATTAGAACGATCAAAACTAGACAAAAGGCATTACATTAGGTGTAATTAATATTTTTTTTTATTTTTTAGACAGAGCACTGAAATTAAATTCACTGTAGGAGGAGCACACCTGTTTCCTCTGTCCCTTGTGTTTTTTAACTTCAATTGTCACTTGTTTTTTTTTGTGTGTGTGTGTTGCTGGTTATCTTCCTTGCTATCCCAGTTTCCTCTTTCTCTCTCTATTTTTTCTTGTTTTCTTTCCCTCTCATCCATCCTTTCTTCTCCTATCTTCTTTTCTTTGTCTTTTTCCTGCTTCCCTCTGCTGCACTGTTTGTCTGAAGCGTTTGTCCTTCCTCTACCTCACCTGGCCTTATTCATTAGCTAATTCAAGCGAACCCTGCACACCTGTTCTGAGTCTTTGAATTGTGCACACACGGACCGTGGTCCACTTGTTGTATCTGATAACATCAGGTCTCAGTTTTATGAATGAAAAGACCTTTTTCAGAGCAGAACATTTAGACTTGTATTGCATTAAACATACAGGTGATACTAATAACATTAACAATGGCTCCGTTCTATTTGAGTATCCCAGTAACCTGTGACACTGTGACAGTGAGCCAGCATAAACAGTACCAGGATGATGACACCATATTCGTCATCATTAACTGTATGATTTATCTAGTTACACCTGCGTGTTTTCTCCTCTGAAAGGTCTCCTGTGAAAAAAAAACTACTCTTCATTTATGGCCTTGGGAGAATGTTGCACTTATTTAACCATATCTGATTTTCATTCATGACCCACTTATAGGTCACTGGGGATATACAGAGTTGTCAGGGAGTCACCAATAAATATACAGTGTGATACTGTCATGGCATTGATTGCTTTACCGGAGAAGTATAGCCTAATGATTCATCATGAAATTATGGACGTATTTTGTGAAAACCTGGAACAGACAAAAAGGTGTCTCCAACTTATTTTGGTCACTAATTTTACAGTGTCTTTTATAGGCAACTATGATACAAACTAACTGAACAAACCAAACATTTCTTTGTGTATAAATGATGTAAGATAATTTAAGAACAAACAAATGTTTTCCTAACAGATCTTCTCCAGATCCATTCAGCATGAGCTCTTAATGAGTCTAGGATGAAGAGCTAAAGACAACATGTCTGCAAATTTACACAATGGTCCGACCTTAAAATTAAAAACGCACTGCTGTTTAAACTCACCCATTTTAACAAATCCGATGTCCACATAGATTTTGGCACAAAGGGACCCTAACAGGTACCCAAACACAGGGCCAACCACCGAAATGGTCTGCACACAGCCTAGGATATAATAAACACACCCCAAGAGACGCACAACACACAAACTGGTTAGGACTTTGGCATTGTTCATCGAGAGCTGAGATGCTGTGGATTATACAGAACACTACATAGACGTTTTACACACAGAGAATTTACATGCATATTGGTTTACATTGGATTACATTAGATACATGTTTCAAACCTGTTTTAAAACCCTCGTGTTTGGAAAAGACTTGCTAAGTAAGCACGTTCTTTTTCAGTAATACGCATAAGCTGCTACTGTGGAACACCTAGGATTTACTGCTTTGGTTTTATGCAGTAAGCAGGCCACATGCTTATTCTTTTAAAGGACTTTTGCCAGGAGTCCAGGAGTAGAAGCAAAACAGTCCTTTTAGCATTTGTTCCCTAGGGTAATGAGGATGAAGAGAAGGCACACTCTTCAGTGCAGAGTGTGCCAAGGGGGATGTGTTGGCGATGAGTGGCCATTGGCATCAGTATATGTAAGTTCTACTGAATGCATATTCTAGGGCAGGGGTGGGCAAACTACGGCCTGCGGGCCACATCCGGCCCGTTGGTCTTTTTAATCCGGCCCGCCGAAGATTGGTACAGAATTGCCCAAATCAAATCATATCATAATTATGACTGCATTCATTTGACCTTGTCCTGTAATGCCTGGTGTTCCACCAGATGGCGCATTAGGCGCAGTGATACATTGACTTGATTTTGCAGAGCCCGGGCTACTCTCTGTTATTACTCTGCTACTGCTACTCTACAGAGTGTTTAATAAGGAATGGACAACGGCAAAAAGGCAGTATGTCTTATTTGCCAAGAAACTGTTGCGGTTTTAAAGGAATACAACATCAGCTGTCACTTTTCCACCAAGCATGCTAATTATGCTAACAACCAGTCGACGCAAGAACGGACGTGTGAGAAAATACGGGAAATCACTGGACGACCTGCATGGAGAATTCTGCCGTCGGTTCTCTGATTTTGGAAAAATTGACAAGTCACTTCAGCTGGTGTCATGTCCCTTCACACAAGACCCTGAAACGGCGCCACAGGATTTGCAGTTGGAGTTGACTGATCCAGATGAGTGATGAACACTTCAGATCTGTTCTGAGAATTGCCACAACAAAACTAACACCAGACTTTGATGCACTGGCAAAAAAGGGTGATTAACAACCCACTAAAAGTGAATGTAAGCATTAAAACTGTAATGCCTTTTCTATGTTTGTTTGATGTGAGTGCATCTGGTGCTGGCCCAGCAATGTAAAAGTCAATGTGGCCCCTGAGCCAAAATGTTTGCCCACCCCTGTTCTGGGGCTTTGTGGTATTTCATTTTGAACTGACCAATTACAGCCTTGCTACTATTGACAACAAGTACAGTATTTGTTGCTATGACTGTGATCTACTCAACATTTTTAACAGTCAGGACAGAAAAGTTCACTGGTCGTACATCTCGGTCATTATTTTACACATGACCTTACAGAGTACAGAATGTACAGTGACTTACACTGTACTTCTACTGTACTGTAAATTGTTCACTGCAGGGCAAAAATACAGTTGTATGGACATTTAACTAACATTCAGCTGACTTCTATACAGGGCTCCTGTGTACTGCTTGTCTATGGTGTAGCTATAAACAGAACAGTATACAATGCCTTGAGGGCGTTACTGTGTGTGCTCAAATTTACTGCAACACTATTAGTGCTATACTTATCGGCAAAAATGTACCCCACATGACAGGTCGGTGATAAGAAACCTTACTTATATACTGTAAATACTGGATAAGGTTGAGAGCAGGAGTATGTAGAAATTCCATTTTACAGATCATGTGCATTGACTCAATATAATCACTTATAGGTTGTTTTTTTTCTTTTCTGAACAGTCAGTAAGCATATCTCTACCACTGGTTAGCACTTTTCTTACCCACATATAGGGCAGCATTCTCCTCAGTAGCAAAGTCATCTATATAAGAGATCCCAAGAGGCTGAACTGGTGTCTCTCCGATCCCCCGCAGGACATTTCCCAGGAGCACATAGATCCACATTGACAGATTGGACTCGCCTTCACAACCTGAGGGAAGGGACGAGTGTAACTGGGCATCTTTACATGTCTACACTAGCATATATGAGTGTGTAAACGCTCACCTGTGGCTGGCACTTCAGGCAGTTTACCATCTTGGGTCAGGCCAGCTGGTGAGCCCACCGTACACGGAGAGGGGTTAAGTGTCGAGTTCACTACCCACCTCACTGATGTTTCAAATTCATAGCTGTACACAAAACACAAATTGAACTGTTAAAAAACAGGGGGCAGAGATAAAATATTCATTTTACTTGGTTATAAGATACAATCTGTGTCAGTTTTACTGGAAGTAGATTTCAGCAGTGAAACCTCCAGAAGCATTGAAAGTCGAGACTCAGTGAAATGGCAATACATTTGAACTGGTATAAGTTAACAGTTACAGTGCTATACTAGGTACAGCAGTATATCATGGGAAAATAATGGTGGCATCTGTGTATGTTGTCTCATACTATTTACATAAGAAGTAAGAAAAATAGCACAGGCTGAGAAGTTTTTCTGTGGTATTGGTACAAATCTCCTGAAACACAAGTATAATGTGGACTTGTAATGTTGTGTCATTAAGGCTTTATCTAACTGGTAAGTGATACAGTGTATGATGAAGATTCATGTGGATATGAACTGGTACATTATTGTTTGGCACAGCTTCTAAAGGAATGAGATGCACATGGAAACAGCAGCTTCACTACACAATTTCTGTCTAGCCCAAAGCATGTTTTTATTTTTAATTACATTTTTATGGGGCTGTTTAATCTTTGCGTCAGTCAAAAGATATGCAAAAATATACATCACATTTTGTGCCTCCTGCGTAGCTGTTACTCGTGTTGGAAACCCAAGCATTTCTTTTGTTGAATCAAAAGGCATTCAGATGTTTTTTTTAATGCATTTAAAAATATATTAGTATCTGGGTGTATGTGATATAGTTGAAGTCAAACATGAACCAGGCCCATTGGCTCCTTCGACTCACCGTCCAATGATGAAGTGAGGCAGAGCAATGATGAAGGTGCCAATGGACATCAGCACACAACCCACCGCAATGATCTTTGGCCGGTGGAGCTTGGCCCCAAAGTAACTGACGAAAGCTATCACCAACAGGTTACCTGAAAGGATGGAGGCAGAACCGGAAATGCACACAGTACAATATCACGGATTTAGAGTGTTACTGTACAGCCCCTTAGGCTGAAGAAAGAGCAGAGAACTGAAGTAAATGGTTAGTTTGAGAAGTAGCACATCATTGCCTGATGACATTTGTTTTATATATATTTTCTGTGACACTGTGGGAAATCCAGATATGGCTCTGTACAGCATGCTGGCCACGTACTTGCCAGTAATTGCTTTTTTACAATTATGCTTGAATTTCAGTAAGTGAAATGATGAAGCTCTTGCTTCAAATTCAGATCAAAGCTGAGAGTTGTATTCTCACACGTGATGCATTATTATCTGCAGCAGGGTGTCACAGCAAATGTGTGAGATGGCATGAAAATTAGGAACGTGGCCATTTCTCTGTTGTCACCTTTCAGTGCATTTTGTCTGTGATCAGCGGCATGGAAGCTCCATAGTAAACGAGGTGGAAAAGTGGCCTAGAAAGATACGCCATGTTGCCTGACCTTTTTCGACTGTAAAGGTTCGTTTGATGGGATGACGTCAAACCTTCCAACAATCCTTCAGTTGTTGTTGCTTGTGTGTGTGTGTGTGTGTGTGTGTGTGTGTGTGTGAGAGAGAGAGAGACCAGCACTTTGAAATACCAAGTAATTATGAGTAAATGTGCAAATATGTAATCTTTATGTGTAGTTGTGCAGTATTTATAGGAAATTGTGTGCTTAAACCTTACATAGTATTCTACATGGTAATTACAGTGACTACTGCATAAGAACAGTAAGTGCAGTGACTAAACCCAGAGTGAAACAGCAGCTGTTTGTTCACTTTAAAACTTATTTCACTGTGTGTTTTTTTTTTTATGTTTTATCACGTGTGCATTGGCACCATTTTCAGATGGAAAAAAAAAAGAAACTGAAAATAAGTCCCAGAAATTGCAAAGAATGATTCATGCAGCATATGTACAAGTCTGCATATACATCAGGTGGGTCCAGTCAGCAGAGCTCATCTAGCTAATGTGATCTCTTTAAAGATCATCCAGCGTTATTACTCTCTCCTCCCCATTCTCGTCTTCATTATTCTTTATTTTCATCCTTTCCCACTTCTCTCCTCTCCCTTTGTCTTCCCCCAGCTCTGTTATCCTCTCTTGTTTCTTGCACTTTCCTTTCCTTTTTTCTTTCCTCTTCACGCTGCCCTGCTCTGCCTCTATGTTGCCCTGGCAATGGTCCTATAGAAAAAGCTTGTTGCCTAGGCCACACGAGTGAAGCAGCTTTCACAGGAGATGGAGAGATGGAGGGAGAGAAATCCGGGGTATTCAGCTCTGACTGCACTGGAGGTGTCATCCTCACCTTTTCCTCTGGCAGATACACCCCACCTCCATCAGAGTATCAGCAGGTTGCTCACTCCATCATAATATTATCGAAGAAAAATGTTAATTATTCTTCACTACTATCGTGTCACCCTGGGCCCAAACTGCTTGTGTGACATTAAAACAACAGAGGTGGAATAGCTTATAGTGGATGACAACTTTTATCTTGTATGAATCAGGTTTCTTTGGGTCTGATCTCGCTCTGCAAGCTATGTATGATTTATAACCTACAAGAGACACTTCCACTGAATGGCCTAGCCTTACATAACTGACCTAGAAACTGGTCAGGGGACACTCTGGGAAGAAATTTTGCTTGATGTCATCAAGAATTTCTTATTGATAAGAGGAACCACAGATATATACATTAGTTATGGTATGTATACAGCAGTAGCGTAAGCCATGTCTAACTAGCTGCGCATTTTCACTATCTGCAGTTTGGTCAAATAATTTCAATATAATTTTCATTCTATGATTATCAGACTACCAGCACTGCGAATTTCAACTTGCCATAGCTAACAGCACAACATACAGGACAAGTCGTACCTGAAAACCAGAAATTAGTTTGAAACACAGAAAATAATTGATTTGGATTTTTAATTAAAAATGACTGTGTTCCCTGTGGCACTGTCTGCATCCAGTAGATACTGATTTCGTATTGCATTCATTAAATATTGTCAGACTCACAATGGACAGTTTAAAAAAAAAATAGTGAAAGTAATGCAGTAAAACTAGAGATGCTAAAACCTGCCTATATTACCAACAATTCAACTAAACTGCCAAAAGTTCGTTCAGAGATTCTGGTGTGTTTTGCTAGTAGTGTCAGATAGGGATGAGGAGCAGGCTACTGAGGTCACCGACACTATCTCAGATTACATCACTTGAGGCAATTAGTCAGATTTCTCACAGCTCTTTCTGGACGCAATAAACACTTTATACAACATTTTTTTCACATATGCAATAATACTCAACACCTGGAAACATTGGGAACTTTGCTGTGTATACAGCACCGTTCCCCTTTTAAGGATTCATGTATTGATGATTAGATTGATGTAACAAGAGTTGATACAGATACAGACATGGTATCTGTTATAAATCAGTAATAGTATCATATCCATAATGTTGTTGGTTACAGTGTTCATGCTCAATACTGGACCGTATTTCCCTATTAATCATAAAATATATGATTAAATGGGACGCATGTTTAAAAATGCCGGAATTATCCTTTAAGATAACCTACATTTCCAGTGTGAAAAAGCAATATTGGTCATGCTTTGCAGGAAAATGGTATGTGATATTTTATAAATGTCTGCACAGAGCTAGGCAGTTTGTGTTGCACTTACACAACAATATTATTTTTGTATTGGCCAAAGGGTCCTTCTGCTCGTAGCTGATTCACATGTCAGATAAAAGCTGGTGAATGCCAGATGATTCCCAAGTATATTACTGGGGGAAAGCTGAGATTAAATTAATAGTATAGAGAAATTATTGCATAACAAAACCTTACAACTTCTAGAGTCTGGCTGTCCATGGCAAAAAGAGAGCTTGGAGCCTGTTATGTCCCTGGTCGACACTATGACTCACCACGCACACACACGTACACACACACACCCCTCTGTCCTCTTCTTGAAACTGATGAATCCTTTGTCTGCAGCTTGAATATCTCTGTGACCCATTCATATTTCCGTCCCACAGACAGAAAGAGAGAAGGGAGGGGAGCCCATGACACAGAGGCTCCAAACAGAACAACAAAATAACAGCAGTGACTGGCAGGCCTACTCACCTATCTCGAAGCTCCCGTCAATGACACCTATTAGGTAACTGGGGATGTCAAAGCGCCTCTCCAGCTGAGTTATTGTGCTCTTCATGTAGCTCCCCGACAGAGCCTTTGCAAAATAGGCAAAGGATAGAGCCACCAGAAACATCTGGGGAAAAAAGAGAGATGAAAAAAGGAAAGGAAAAAGAAACAAAGAAAGGGAGGTTAGGTTAATATGTCCGCGAGTGTTAAACTACAAATGAGCAAATGCAGTGTTTTAACCTAATTATCACTTGTAGTTATCTCCTCGATTGTGTGATGTTCACACGTGTTTTGTCCACAAAGAATGGACAGAAAAAGAAGCATTTGTGTGATATCACTATGGTTGCTACGATGCATGAACTCCCCTCATTAACCTACTTTCAGTGGTCCAACATTCACTAATTAACAAGTGCCAGCATCGTAGGAATAATGAGGTTCAGATGAGGGAAGGGGTTTAGAGTGGGAGGAGAAAGGATGCAGATGAACACAAAGTGTAGATTGGAGAGCATGAACCGTCAACAACAGTGAAAGAATAGCTGGCTTACACAAATCAGCCACAACTTTAA
Organism: Toxotes lorentzi; assembly: GCA_037833715.1. Lineage (NCBI taxonomy): Eukaryota > Metazoa > Chordata > Actinopteri > Toxotidae > Toxotes > Toxotes lorentzi. Next base: position 12,973,474 of record JBBMJY010000026.1, on the reverse strand, counting down.
AACCAGTTACTGGTTCCTGGTTTTTATAATAAAATAAGCCAAAATCATGTATGACCAAAGAAAAAAGTACAAGCCTGTACAAACTCTGCCAACAAACGTAGCTGAGATGGAGAAGGAATCCATGCAGATAACTTTCTCATCTTGTTTTAATTTGTGCTATAATTAAATTGAAGAGAAGTAAGCAAACTTTAACAGTGACTGGGCCCAGATCAACAATTCTCACAGTTATGACTAGTGGTACAAGCTCGTCCTTGTCCTTTGCCCCACCTCCCTGATCTCCCTCTGCCACAGTTGTGTTGTATTTTCTTCTCATGCACTTGGGACTTTTGAATTCTATTCTCCAGCTTCATTTAGTTGTCAACTTTCGTCTAACCATGACACCTTGACACCAGTTTTTCTGCATGCCAGGCTTGAGCGAGCATGTCCATAGATATCCTGTCTGTAGATGTCCTGTGTTGAGTGTTATACAGTGTTAATGAACCAGTTTCTTGATTTCTGGATACAAGCCCACCACAAAGAAGTTTTTCTCTCCTTGTTTGTATGGGTTGCCAATGTTTGGGTCAGGTGATCGTGTCAAACCACTGAGGGCTTTGATGATTTTGGACAGCCTCAGGTGGTAATCTATAAAACTATCCACAGGCTTTTGTACAAAGCCTCTTTCAAAACCCTAGTCCATTCATTCTGCATAATGGTCTGTCAGTCCCTAAACCAAGGCTGCCACAGCTGCTTTATGTGCTTAGCAATCAGTCCAGTAATATGGAATGTCTTCTTTAGGCCAAGTCCTGCGGCTGAGCTCCAAACGTAGCACCTCTCATTCCCTCAATGACATCTCTCAAGTCAGTTGCTGTTCATGGTCAGTATACATACATTGTCCCTGCAACTCTGAGATTAGCTACTTCGACCTTCGTTGGGCAGGCTTGTTGAGCAGAGGCAGGGGCAGATACAGCTGGGCAGACCCTCCCAAGGTTGGGCTGCCATGGGTGTTTTATCTAGTTTTCACTCCCATGCTGCATTGGGAGGAGGTCACACCCAGAGAGACCAACTTTGCTTTAGATTCATAAACCAATACAGGTCATACAAATTGTGCAAGCTGTCTTTGTCCACGACGTCTGAAAACTGTGAAATGCACATACAGATACGTTACAACTGCATCAAACATCTTGGGTGACTAGTCATAAATGTCACTGCCGCTAGTCACCCACTGACCCACATCCTTCCATTCTTTTGTGTGTGGCTTTGTTAAAGACATGTGTGGATCATTATGTTGTTTGAAAAATCTTTTAATCTCATCAGTCCTCTATACAGACAATGCACAAAACCCTTTAAGCCATAGTGAACGAGCACCAGTCAACAACCCTGACTCTTTACCCTCTCTGAACCAACTTTTCACAAAGTGTCCATCTGCTGTGTGTGTGAGGAAAGGCGTGAAATTCAAATCCCCAGTGTGCATGTGATCCATCCCTTTGCATGGACCATTGCCTTCATTGCAGCCTGGAGAATGGGTAGTGGTGGAAGACTACAAGAGACATCACTGGCGGAAACCACATTGAACAGGTCCATTCCAGGTACTTCTGGTGAGCAATTCTGCTGTAAAGATAGAGCCTACTGTATCTATGCCAGGAAGGCTCCACAGGCCTGCCAGTGCGGATGCCACTGGAGACACCCTGGAGGACGAACAGGACAACAAGACCAACTGCTAATTTAGCAGACTCCAACATCACCCTCCAAAACCGTTTGACAGCCAGCAGGATGAGCCCGAGAGAACCAGGGCAGACAAGAAGAAGCTGACAGACACTGCCCTGAGTGGTCACAAGCCCACTGGGAGTATGTGATGTACAGTAGTGCTCTGCACTGCTGACAATAGGCATATATAGGTTTAAAAAAGAGAGATGTCAAGACTCTGTAGCTTCTCATACCAACACAGACATATCCAGGCTGGGGACACTTTAACAGGATAGAAATACCTTTAAGAACTTTGTTCAAGCATTTTTGATTGTGATCCCATCCTTAAGATGGTTGTAAAGTTCTACCTTTCTATACTTATATAACAGCATAATGCAATGACTGAATGTGAGCCAAAGCATTAACTGCATTTCACTTATTTTGAATTGTGCTCAACAAATGGAAGTTATCTAGTCATTCTGTGGCATATATCAACTCAATCATCCCAAGCACAAAAAAACCCCAAAAAACTTTAAGAACCAACATGGAGATTAAAGGATGCAACAATAATATGGACTGTGTGATCACAGGGCACCATTCCAAGGCTGACCACATTTCCACTGCTTCCTTAAGGTTTTGAGGAATTGAGAAAGTTATGATCTTGCCCCGAAGTGTTGATCTTGTAAAGATACGAAACATTTTGAATTCAACAATGAAATATAGTCAAGCCCTCTAGATTAATTGAGGACATAAATCTCTCTCTTATCATCAAATTTCCTTCTATATCCGCTCTGTGGTTTATGACTGTGTGTTGTATTTATATTCTTTGGGAGATTTTTGGTATCGAGTAGTTGGATAGCATATCATGAAATAAGCATGTTTTTAATAAGAACACAAAATAAACTTTCTGATTGAAATTTTTACCTCCCGGGAGGAGACAGCTGTACTAAACTGTCTGGTCATTTGCACCTTCAGTGAAGAAACAGATGATGCTGAAATATGCTTGTCGCTGTGTAAGTGTTAAACCCAGCTTCTTGTGAGATATGCCAGAAATGAAAATAAATTGGTCTTGACTAGGAATGGTTGACTAGTTTAATCTAATCTGGAGTCACATGTTTGCCCCTGCTTGCCTGTAGGAGCAAATCCCCCCTTTGGTTTGTATTCTCTGTCTCCTGTGACCTTTCCACCTAATGACACAGAAAATGAAATCTGTATGGTGCGCTGTTCACTCTGCTATCTCTTTCCACCCTACAGTATTTCTACAAGAAATGTGCAGCTGATTATTTTTGTTTCTTGAGCTAGGTATCAAGCATACATTATTATCTGTGTCCTACAGATAACAACGGCACAGAGAGCTCGAATTACTCCCTCTCCTTAACTCTTTCTCTTTAGCTTCTGCATTGTTCTACGCCCTCATTCACCCCCCCATTTTCACTTCAAATCAAATCTATACTTGCTCCTTTCTTGCCAATTTGCATGACGAAGAAATGACAGTGGTCTCAGTGCTGTGGTTTCACTGAGCACTAAGTTTAGACAGAAGAAGAATAAAACAATTGCATTGTCTATAGACATGTGCCTATAATCTATTTCCGTCTCCTTGAGTGCTTGTTAATATGTAATGGTTTGAAGCCTTGGTCATGGTTCTTGTACTGCATCTGCCCCCTTAGTGGATATCCAGCACTGACGTAAGAAAAGCAGTGCACATGACAGTCACATTACACAAATGATCAGGCAATAAAAAGAAGGATGGGTTTAAATATTACTTAGTTATAGTATAAACATATAATGTATCCCAACAAAATCGCTCATTAAGTGCAAATTATCAGTCTTGAGGATACAGTTTGACCTTTTGACCATTTAGTGGTAGCTGAATTGGAAGCAGCTGACTATACTACCAGTGCTGGTAAAAGCCCATTAGCAAACTTAGAGAAGGAGCTAGCTCTGAGTAGAAGTCTATTTAGCAAGAACAACAACAAACTGTGAAATAATCAGGAGTTTGTGATCCTGTAAGAGTAACATCTTGTCTTATCCCTTCACCTCTCCTCGTACAGAGCGTCCATTTACATGATATGATGTGAGATTAATTAATTAATTAATTATAATTTAAGTTATCCTCGGTTTGAGGGAGGAAGAGAAAGAGGAAATTCCATTGATTGCTCTTCTCCAAAGCTCCACAATGTATTATATATATATGATGAATATACAGATCAGCTGGTTTTAATGTTGCAGCTTATCGGTGTATAGGAATATATCTGACAGCAGTGGCGCCACAATGGGACTTAAGCCAACAACATCGGTGTCACATTCTTAATTATACTTTTAAAGCTGTATGAGGCAGAGCATTGTGCTTGAGCTGACTCAAGCTTTTGCACCAACACCAAGTGTCAGTTTTAGTGACCGTAAGCAGATTAGTTCCTACTTGTGCCAGTTCAGTCATTTAATGGCTCACAATGGCACTGTTTGTACCAGAACAGGTGGCTGAGAAAATTACAAACGTAAGCTTGTAAAAATCACTGTGATATCAAAGATACTTTATTTTTGCAACTCTGCGTTTCTTTAGATGACATAGCTATCCGATGTGAGCTTTTAATGTGCCATGGTGAGGACCACGCTACTTTTAAAAGACACGAGAGCTAAACGCTGATTCATTTGGCTGATGCATGTAGGCTCCTAACACAACTATGATCCATAATTTTTTTGTCAGTTATTTGTATTGTATTTTTGGTATTTTGCTCTTATTCAACACTTTAAAGTAGATAGTGAAAAAAACATGAGACAGAAATACAATCTGTAAGTGAAATTCCTCATTTGTTCCAACTGTTTAAGTCGTTAAGAGCTGCACCATCACAAAAACAGAGCCCTTAATGTGCACACTGTGAAACCCTGATCATTCTATCTAGGAAAAATAAAAACAAATGAAAAGAAAATGTTAAGGAAAATGAAACAGCAAAGCTCATTTACACTAAGAAAAATCACTCTTTTGTTGACCATCTCTGAAAGATTAGTCTTAGCGGAAAACCATTTCTGTGGCAGTATAATGCACTATTATTTAGTTTTCTGCAGTTACAATACAGGCACTGTCCCAGTGAAAATAGTTTTACTTGCACCAAATGTAAAATTATTTTTGCCTCGTCTCCTTCTGCTGTCAGAACGCACGTGCTTGGGTGGATTTCGTTACTTTTGGACAGAGAAAAGTTAGCTGTTTCTTCCTGTTTCCAGTGTTTGTGCTAAGCTAAGCTAACCAGCTTCTGGCTATAGCTTCATATTTAGCAAGGTGGTGATCTGATTCTGTACAAGAAAGCAAACAACATTTCCAAAATGCCAAACCACTGTTAAACCGTTGAAACTTTCCGGTAAAGGAACCTAAATAAAACCTCGTCCTATTACAGATAATGGTATAGTATAGAAAGCGGTAAAGAAATGATCTCCGTTGATTTAGTATTTTGATTAGGACTGGTATGACTTTTAGACAGCAACACTACAACACTACTGTAAATATTAAGTCAAAAGTGATGTCATTATTTTCCTTATTGAACGATTAAAGAAAGTAATGCATTAGAAATAGACATCTATTTCTGAACAACATCATGCTCATTTTGGGATTTACAACAATGGCACGCATTGTGCTATTTTCATTGTGTACTTTTAATTGGTGCTCTACCAAGTGTTCACCAAGCAGTGGCCTCATTGTGATGAAGTAAAGTAAAGCTCAGTAGAAAGATATTCCCATTAAGTCTGTGCTAAAATTTAAACAAAGCCTCCTTATGACCTGTGACCCGTTTGTTTTCTTAGCTCACTGATGTCACACACCTAATACGCTTAAACTAACCCAGGAATCTGCCACATACACACACACAGACACACACACACACACACACACACACACACACACACACACACACACACACACAGTTTTCTGTTGTTTGTAAGAGTGATGTCCAAAAGTGGAAAAGTGGAAAAGAAATAATGATACAATACATAGCAAAATTAGAGAGGAAGTTCTGAGATGGTGTTTGAAGCAAGAATTAAATAATAATACAATAAAAAAAATACAAAAACAGGGACATTGTTGCTCTTAAGTCCCGGTCTTATTGGTGGAATTAACAAAAAGCAGAGAATAACACTGAGCACCGGATTAGAGTCGAAGTGCGCTGTGCCACGTCCCACCCAGCCGGTCAGGGAACCAAACAATTCTGAGAAAAAATAAAAGTCTGTCCTGCCACCGCAGTCTATATTATGATAAGCTGCTTGAACACCATTGTCTCACATCACTTTCATGTGGGGAAAAAGCAGTAAGAGAGTCTGATCTCACTTAGGGATTCTGTCCAATCCGAAATTAGCAACCGTACCGAAGTGAAGGAGGCCTGACAAGGTTTCAGAACAAGGGAAAATGCCAAAACAGTGTGCCTATATAACCCGCAAGCCCAACAGCAGATATCTTCAAATTTTAAAATGGGGGTTTCGTATTTTTCGCTTTTCCAAAGCAAAAAACTCAAGAGGAGACGATATCGGTTATGGCTTAACAATTTGGAAGATCACAGTCAGCGCTCAATCCATCAAAGAGCAACAAAAAAGCCAACCTTTGCTCCAATGTAAAGTGCTAACTAACGTTACTAGTAACGCTGGTTGCAAGACCAAGACACATTCTAACATGCAATATCTTTTAGTAATTTGTGAATGGGCGCCCTACTCTCAAGTATCCCAATCCCCTATCTGCTCTCTCTTAGCTTGTCCAAAGGAGGAAACATCATGGCAGCTCTCGAAAACCTCCAATAAAAAGGTTGACATGCAAAGAAGAGCATTGTGGTTCATAATTAACAATATTAAACAGATCAAGTTTGAAGGGACATAGCATTTCATTGACAGTAATAATTACTGACTTATTTCTATTGCGCAGTTATTTGATTTCAGGGATTTATTATAGAATATGTAAATACGTTTGTGATTTATACATTGAATGAATGCATTTTATTTCAGTGCCGTCTCAAAACCAAACTGATACAGGATTATAACACAACAATACAATCTGCCATGAGCTCTAGGTCTAGCCCTCTTTTCTTTGCCTTGATCTGTCCAGGGTCTGTGGTCTTGACTAGCGGCAAGGCTATCATAGGTGGCTCTCCGGGAGCATATTCTTTTAAAGGAGCTTGACGTAAGACAGGGAGACCCTGCAAGATGACAAGGTTACTCACGTCCTGTTGTCTGTTCTCACACTCTAGAGCTACTGACTCAGGCAAAGTGATTTGGGCAATGATTTTCTACTGTAGCTCTACATGTCATTTTCATTCAACATTGTACAGACGTGTTGGCTATGACGGCAAAGGAAAATCAGGGAAACTGCCAGGCTGGTTTGAGGGTGCTGTTGGTCTAGCTGTGCCAAAGAGAGGAGACTGTAAAAGAGAAGAAAATTGCACAAATTCTTAACATGATATTTTTTGTCATTTTGACATTTACAGAGGCACGTCATCTCACAGGCAACCCTGAAGAGGAACTGTTCTACAGATGCATTTACCCCAGAGTCTCTAAACCAAAGTCATGTGCTGTGTTACTTCCACTACAGCACCTATGATCAGTTCAACAGGTTTTCAAAGTGCTAAATGATATTATTGCCCTGCAAACACAGACGCCTGTCATGTACAAAATGGTAGACATTGAGATCTAAAAAAAAAAAAATTGCCCTTTCATAGTCAGTTTTTCCTCACACTAATAAAACGGAAACAAAATTTGGACTACAAATATCTGGCATTTAGATTTCAAAGGTAAACTACATTTATGACAGACTTACCCTAACCCTAATGACTGACAAAGGCTTTCTGGTTGAGAAAGAAGTAGAGGAGATTGGTCTCTAACTGAATATTCCACCTTTTGCCAGATCCAACCGCCAACATCTGCCACATGCAGATGTTGAGATAATAAAAAAAGAAATCACCAAGCACAGAGTCCATCCAAAATCCCAATTTCCCATCTTGGAAACATAAACGAGATATGGCAAGTGGTTAGCATGCTGTCGAACCTCGAACCACAAATCGTCAAAGACAAGTGATCTAACTCCTCGGCACTGAAAATTAGGGGATTTCCCTCAGTGCATCTCTAAGGTTTGAATAAAGGCTGAATACAGTGATGATAAAGTAAGATAAACTGTTCATCAAAATATAGACTTCCAGCAACATCAAACTCTAATGTCCACTGAATCCTTTGTGTGAATTTTGAAATATGCTTGCCATGTTTGGACTGCATTTTAATCTACCTTTTAACTGTAATTGAAACACTTAACATCCTATGTCGTCTTTAATCTTAATGCTCTAACTGCTGCTTCTGAACTCAGTCAAGTCCTCATTTTTCCTTTGATGGCTCAAACATATCCTGGTATGCTTTTAAAAATGGAAATGTGCAGTGATTTGGTTTTGCTAGCAATGGGCTAAAACACACTGTTTGAGATAATGAAAGCTGTAGGGAGTCAAAACAATTTATTGACTTACCCTGCTGCGCAAGAACATTGCTGTTCCTGTATATGTTTGTCCTGTACATGAATTGCCAAGACGTGGGGTGCCTGTCGCTTGCACTTGTCCTCTTGATTCACAATACTCCGCCAACAAATTATACTGTGAATGAAGCTCTCGAATGCATTTTGCAGTCTTTTCTGTCTACGTCTCTCTGATATTTCAGAACTATTATTCCATAAATTTGCTATTATTTCCCTTATAACTGACATGCACACATAATGAAACAAAACAGAAATAGAACCAAACAGATCATGGGTTAATTGTAAAATTGTAGAAGTAAGAGGGACGGATCACGTGATGTGATTGACAGCTCCAGAACAGCCATTGAAAGGACCTTGTTTGCACTTCTTGTTTTCAAAGTTAAGAATGAACTCTGAAACTCAACTTTTAATCCAACATGGATGAGAAGTCACTGAAGTGCTAAGAACATGACATCTGAGCAAACTCCCTCCCCCATCCCCCCGTTTAAGATCATGTGATATGACTAAAAGCTCAAGAACAGCAACTAGCTCTCACATTTTCCTGGAACACAAATAAGCCTTAAAAACTTTTTTAAAATGTTATTATGTCTTTGACAAAGAACAGTAATGGAGAGTGAATCTACTGAGTTTTGTTTTGTGACCAGAAGAAAGGAAGGAAGCATTAGCACTGTACAGCCTTGCATTCTCCCAAATGAAAAGGTAAGGCTCATATTTACAAGTGGTACCCCTATATGATGAACGGTGTTTGTTGACTGGCTACCTGATACTATCTTGTGCTACTGGATAATAACACTCATCAACACCCAAGGGACGGATACTATGTCCCCATGTGAAGTGTTTTGATGGGAACGGATGAATAGAAGAACAGAAGCGTGATTCATTTCATCTGCCATTCTGCTAATGCCTTTACATTAAGACAGAGAGGTCACAGGTTAAAATGTACAGTATCCCTCTTGGACAGAAGTCCTTGTGGAAGTGACTTGTTAGGCTATTGATATAATTTTGTTATTTAGTTAGTGCTGATGTCCCCATGCACAGATGCATTCCAGCATACGTACTAAGTGAGCATATTACTCCACAACGCATACACACTCTACACAGCAAGTACAAAAGAAATAGGGTAAGCGTTCAAAAACACGGTGAGACAATCAGAATTTAGCTGCCTGTTGCTGCTTGCAAACGCTCTTGAACTTGCTGGGCCAGATTCCGACAGTTTGACCTGCTGACTTTCACTCAGGGCTCACGTTCACTTTGCAGTACGTTCAGTGTGTCATGTCTAGCCTCTAAGAGGGACTGTTTTCTGATCACTTTTGTGAAGAACTCCTTTGTGGACATTTTCTGAGTCTTGTTTAGTTAAGTTTTGTTTATAGTTTCTGCTTTATTTTGAAATCATTGCCCTTG